>BSBN01000803.1:16585500-17819600 GCA_027924645.1 Cunninghamia lanceolata
TATTTTATGCCAAAGGTGACAGCCCAAGGTTTTAGTGGAAAAATAATAAAATGTTATTATTTTATTATCCCAATATTGGCCGCCCAACTTGAGGAAAATTAAGGAAAAATAAAATAAATATTGGAGGTGGACTTAAAAATAAAATAAATCATTTGGGATTTGGGTTCCAAGTGGTGGATTATAAAATATGGCTTTGGAAGTCATTTTCATCATATTGTCATTTGATATTTGGAGAGTTTCTCTTTGGTTGTAACAGAGTGTAATGTCCTCATTTTCGGGTTCTCTTGCAGCATAGTCGGAGCTGACTTTCTGGGTTGGTGACAGCCTGATCAGAGGAGTATTTCGATGTCACCAATGTGTTCAGGTGATCTAGTGGAGCTGTATGATACTTTTCGGAGAGATTTCAAACAACTTGTCTGTACTTACTATTTATAGTAAGTGCTTGCATGGCGACAATCTTTCTGGGTTTTTCTGGGTTTGTTCTCTTTGGTCCTCAGAGAACACTGCTATTTATAGTAAGTGTTAGTTTGGCGTTGTTTTGGTGACTTGGTAGATAGCCATTGGCTATCTCAGATGTTGCATTGAGCTCAGTGATATCAGATGGTTTGCAGTGATGTCTTTTCAGACGATTTCGGACTTTTGGTCCATTCTGGACACTTTGACCCACACCTACTATTTGTAATAAATCACTCGGATGTGTCACTCATACTTACTATGTAGTATCCCTAACTGGATATTTGTTATTAATTTTGAATCTTGCTTATATTTATCTCAGTTGAATTCAATCAAAGAACTCAGCAAACAAATGTTTAAATAACACAACAAGAATAAAATAGAAGAGAATCGTTTTGTTCAAATTAAAGATTTGAACTATACAAAAAATTTCAATTTAGGTTACCAAATATTCACATCCTAAACGAAACACAAGATTGATGTTTACTGTCAACATGGAATTGGTTCTTCAATACTGTCGCTGTGGCGGGTACCAGGCAATTAATACCTATTCAAATTCAACTCAGACTTTCTATATAGATGCAAGTAGGTCTTCAACAAATTTAGACGGCTCCTTTACAAGGCACGACTATTAAACATGTGCCATTAAACAACCCATGATACAATTTTGTGATTTGCCTGATGTCTTCTCACATTGGTGAATGATATGCCTAAAATCTCTACCCTTCAAAACTAAAATACTAATGCCAACACTTGATGCTCGATGTTATGTAGTTCTAACTCCTATTGATCGATTTGTCTCAGAGCTGAATGTTGATCCCTGCTTGATATGTATGGGAATTTCCAAATGTATGGTGATGCTGCCTCAGTCACTGAGATCTTGCCACTGAGCGATGGCAAATGACGAGCTATCAATTATACTCCAGATTGACACTTGAATGCAATTCTCTAACTCCACGTGCCTCACCACAATGCCAGGATCTTTCTCTATATATTCAACGGCCAGATATCTCCTTGACACTTAGCGACAAATGCAATTCATCTATGGACTCCCGACCAGCTTCCCAGTGGCTCAAAATCATCAAACTCACGAATTTCCTTGGCGTCACTTCTTATTTCCTTCAAACAATGTCTAATTTTTAATAGATATGCAACTCATGTAGTGATTGGCGGACCCCACATCCAGATTAAAATAACTTGTTTACAGAGATCTTGTCAGATGGTGTCTCTCACGAGGTGGCAGAACTCAAAGCTTCAAACTTAATAATAATTTGCAATTCCTCTAACATAATCTATTCCTTAGACCTGCGTTGGGTCCCACGAACCATTTTTATTGATCTCTGCTGGTGCTCCGTATTTGAATCATGTAATAAGGTCATGGAGACAATGTTATGTATGTGTTTGGGTCAATATTAGGTTATTAGGTGATTTAAGTTGTTAAGTTGTCAATATTGCATAAATATTGTCATAGTTGCAAAAGTGCAAAATTAGGGAATATAAAGGGTCATCGGTTGTCATAGGTTGGCTAGACCGTTGGGATTCACTTAGTAGTTGGAGAAACATTGTAACATGTTTAAATAAGCCTTGTAAAACTGAGCACAGGGAGGAGGATGGCGTATATGTGAAAACTTCAATGAAATACCTCTGTTTTATGGAAATTCTGAATGTTCTTTGCTATTTCTGAAGCTTGTATGGCCCTATACAGTCAGTTGTTGATTTCTAATCATGTGTAATTGATAGTGCTCTGAATCTACTTTAATCTGGTGGTGATTTCATGTGATTTGTTTAAGTTTGGAGCAAGATATCGTGATTTTACTAAAAACAGTTTTATAAACCTAGGCAATGAGGGTTTTGAGCAAGAAAATGATATAACTCCTATTTCCACCGGTAGAAATGGCTATAACTTGGTAAAATGGAAGAATTTGGACTAAATTTATTTCCCACAAGTTTGCAGGAGCAGGAGATGGAGTCTGATACAATATTGATGATGCCCTAGGCTGTTCTCATGTTTTGTGCATTAAAAGAACCCATAGGTATTAGAGTTTGCAATAAAACCATTGGAGGAAGGTTGGGAATGGTTGGGATACTCAACACAGGTCCCATACATCATGCTTTGAAGGTTAAACCCAAGTTCTAAAGTCTGGAGTATCTGAAACAAGTTTTAGATTGTGGGTTGGAGCTATTCTCTGCAAGTTATGACCAAAAAACGGTGAATTTCTGCTCTTTTAGGCCTATTGTCAAATGTAGCAGCAAGTTTTTGAAGCGTTTGTTACAAAGAAACCACCCCTGCACTTTTGATATGTTTTGAAACTTGGAAAAGGGTATCTAGAATAGTAATTGGTTTGTGGGTTTGAGGCCTTCTCCAAAAGATATGGCCAATTTTCACTGTTTGGAATGCTACAAGCATATTTGAAGAAATTGTGAGGAATCACCAAGTTAGGGTTTGCTAAGTGAAAGGATTGTCCAAGATTGATTGAATTGTGTTTGTTTTGACAAACTCCTCCGTTCTTTGCATCATCTGCCTTCATTAACACTAAGGAAGTTGTGAATTGATTATTGAATTGAGCATTGATAAATAAACAATGATATCAATCAGGTTTCCCACACCAATCCCTATCTGATATGAATAAAGCTATTCAAACACCCATAGAATAATCACAGAAACACCAGAAAAATATATATATTCATATCTACCAAACTTGCAAATTTATATTTATTTATAAATCAATAAAAATGTAAAAACCCTCTGCATAAAATAATATACTCAAACCTCAAACAACTTTGAAGCACAATTGTGAAATCAGAAGCTATTTCACCTCAAGATTGGTAAGGGTGTAAGATGCTACCCCAATTTTTTTCAAAATAATGAACAAGGATATGACAGTGTTAGCATCAATTTGCATCAACCAACAAAATGCCTCACACTTTCTGATCACCTAGATCCAGGAATGGGCAAGGTGAAAGCATACGGTGATGTTGGCTTGCAATGAACAACAATGCAACAAGAATATTCAATCATCCGCTGCGGCGGGCATCCACGTATCGTGGGAATTCACCACTTTCCAGTGGGTAAGAAACAAACATAAACAATTACAAAGCCATCCACTTATTCAATGGGTGATGGAAGAAAGATAAATAATATAATTTCCTCCTCACTGACGGTTGAACCATCCAAGGGTTAATATGTGAGAAACAAGATGGGAAATGATTACAAATGATATCAACTGATTACTACAATTTAGAAGAAAGGTAATTAGAACTTGATAACACTTCCAAGAACTATGAATCCCACACTAACCCTTCATCACAAGAATGTTATTATCTTTATATCTTCAAATGCCAATGATATTAGGCCAGGCATATTCTGCTTTTCATCTGATCTCTGTCTTTTCAGATTGCCAAGGTGCTATATGGCTGCCCAACTCAGTAACCATCTCACAAAATGAACATGAGATGAATCACCCTTTCAACTTTAAACCCTTATACAGACATTTCCCAACTATAACCAATGCAACAAGAAGTAATATGAGTCTGTTATGAGTTTGTAAATTAATGTCAATATCCACCATGCAGAGCTGTACGGCCTTGAAAGTACAAAATCAACACAACATCATGAAAACTGCCCAAAAACATCATAAACAGGTTCAAAAGAATCACCCTTGCATATCCAACAGTTCTAAAAGAACACAACTGATCCCAGAGACATGCATTATTTCTAAGTGCAAATTGCCCAGCTTGACTGGTACGGTCATGGAAGCACCAAACATAGTACAACAAACTCAAAACTTCATCAATGATCATGGTATCAATCTTAAATGAAGCACCTCACCATAGCGATGACATCCCAAACAATATATGCATTCAAAGAACTCTTATTATTTTTTCAATGCCAATCGCCAAAACTATATGTACGGCACAACAAGTACGGACACAGCCAAATAAACTTCCAAACTCAATCAATCACTCTGCATATAGATCCAATGTATTTGTCTCTACTCAACAATCAATCTTCAAACAAGAAAGGAGGCTAGAGTTTCAAGATCTAATTTCCACTTGACTCGACCACTCCAATCAGCACCGTACGGCACATGGGTACGACTATTTCATAACTTATGAATCTTTCATTTAAAACACTGCCAAATATATTCAAAATGATCGCCTAGACCATACAAAAGGACTGCAATCAATAGTAAATACAAAGGAGTTGATAACAATTTATGAGGTGGATCGATCAATTTCAGCTGGTACAGCTCATAAAGTACGGACACCACCATAGCAAATTCAAAACTCATTTAGACCACTGAAAATCAGATCCAAAATGATTGTCTAGGCCTACCAATCATAATGCAAACATAAGGAAATGTCAAAACAATCTTAATATTTTCTGATCAACATCATAAGTTTCCAGCATGTACGGCCATGGAGTGTACGACCAACACCAAACTCACTCTAAACAATACAAATTATGAATTAAAAATGTACTTTATCATACCAAAACTGCATTCTCACTTTCAAAAGGATCACAATATTAAAACACAACAAACTATCATTCTCTGTTCAACTCTATGTGATTCCCTGAAGTAGAAACCACCATTACCAGCTAGGGTAGATATCACACTACCGAAACTGATCTTCGAGTGGGTTTCCGTCCACAAGAAGGTAGGAAAAAGGAAGAACATGCAGGTTCAATCCAACAGAGTAACATTACAAATTCCAAGCCCCCTCCAAATGAGCTCTCATTGTCTTTTTATAACTTTTTGAGAGGATATAATATTATTTCCTTTTGACTCTTCGTATTACTTCTCTCAAAGGATCTTTTTAATTTTCCCTGCCTAAAACACTTAACTTAATATTATAAAGTGACTTT
Organism: Cunninghamia lanceolata; assembly: GCA_027924645.1. Lineage (NCBI taxonomy): Eukaryota > Viridiplantae > Streptophyta > Pinopsida > Cupressales > Cupressaceae > Cunninghamia > Cunninghamia lanceolata. Next base: position 16,590,821 of record BSBN01000803.1, read on the forward strand.
ATTGATTTGACATTAAAATAAGTCACTTCATAACCTTTTAATATAATTATTTAATATTACCCTTTAAACTTAGCACCTTTTTGTCAGATAACATTAAATAATTAAAATAATTATTACTCTTTAGGCGTAGGAAAATTGGGGACATTACAGTCCTCCCTTCCCAAGGATTGCTTGTCCTCAAGCAATCTGCAACTGCAATCCACCAAGCTGCCATAGCACCTGATGTCGGAGTGGAAACTAACTACACTTGACCACCATCCATTTGGATCCCATATCTGAATATTATCCTCAACGCACCCACTTGACGAACTGTGGTGATAATTCTCATGTATCATGACTATCCAAAGATGGATTCCACTTGGGTCCCATGTAAAATTAGGAAGTCCACTCCCAACGCCTAACGACTTCCACTGCGCTACTCTGATTACCATTGGAATCCAAACAAGCCAAGTCCCAAACTCTTGATTTTGGTAACAACTATCAGAAAAAGGCAAAGAAATGGACTTGTAAAGTTCAGATTTGTCACCTGAAGTCAAAGATTTATCACACCGGAGTGAACTAGGAAACTCTTTATTCAACCCAGCTCTTCGTGACATCAAAGATATAGTCAATTCTTGTGTATGTGGGCTGAAAATAAAATGAACACACCTCATTATGCAATCAAGGTCCAATTCCCCTATCTAAACCAATGAAATACCCGAACAACCATGTGTACTCCATCCTACACTACCATCTTAGAAGATGACTCACAACACAAAGCATGATGAATTGGGCTTGTAGCAACAACATCATTACCTTTTGCAGGCTTGACAGTATGATCTCTATCATCTGCATAGGAAGAATTTTCTGATTTGTCTTCAAGATTAAGAAGTGTATCATTATGAATGCCATGTTTTTCGTAAGAAAAGGTCCCACAATTCTCTTGAAAGGAAACTGGGACAACACTAAGGCCCAATGTGCAAGATTCATAAGGAACCAACTTCTCCGGATATGGCTGCCCTATAACAATCTCTACATTACCAATGTAGAATCTCATGCCCAACTCGCCAAAGACATCTGAATTTGAAACCAAGCTTGATATGTCTCCATCACCAATAATCCATTCCACACTGAGTGGTCCCCTGAGGATGTGAAAGAAGCCTAGTATTGGTGCATAACAACATAAACCAACCCCTATCAAGTTGCTGGTAAAAACAAAACAGCACCATGTAACTTGTGAATCAAGTCCATCATGGGGCAAAAAGTATCACTAGTGTCAAGGAATGATAAGAATTCATCATCAATCAAACTCCTAACATCAGAGTGGCAATCCCAACTTCTTCTATTTGTCCAAACAGCTGCTGTCCTCAAAGTATATCCTGACAAAACTCTGACCAGCAAAGTAAGACAGCCATTGATCAATAAGATAGGAGGTAGAACCCAAGGGATTTGGGCTGGGATACATCCGCCCTTATGCCTATCACCAATCCACATTGGACACTCAAGCATATACTTCTTGAAATCAAGACTAAGGCATTCTTCTTCAATTGACTCCCCTTGCCTCACCAACTCAAGAGGGACTGCACTTGGATTTTGAGAGTGAACAATAGGAGACCTCATACTGCTTTCTCCATCATGTACCCTGGCTGCCATAGACGATTGAGTCTCTGTTGTACATGATGAACATTGAGCTAAACTTAACTCCAAGCAAAGCTCATCAACATGGATTTCGGATTCTTGAAGGGCCATCTGCGTGCACTTCAATGAATCCTTAATAATCTTAAGCTCATGAGTGAGCTTAACAACCTCCTCTTCTTTCCCTCTCAATGCATCAGAATATATTACAGCAAGGTTGAGAAGATGGTCACGATCAAAAAGAAGGTGTAAGTAGTCAGATTTCATTACCCCCATACCTTCTTTGATTACCCGCAAGTTGTCACGAGAAGACTCTTCTTCAATTCCCCTTTTTCTTCTCTCCAATTGAACCTCCCAAAGGTGATTTTCAATCAGCTTATGCATTTTATCATGATGAGACAACGCTGCCACAATCTCAACTTCACTCACCTTCAACTGGTTCTCCAAAGTGTGTGGACTATCTGATTTATGAACAACCCCTTCTCCAATGAAAACTCATCAAAATGTTCTAGAATCACATAGCTATTTTCTTCATCATTAGCATCCATACATTCATTCTGATTTGGAATTAGGACAGCGCTAATTCCATTTGAAAAATCATCATCATTACCCCTATTAGGTGTCACTTCATTGAAGGGCTTCATTTGATTATTGAACTCATCATCCAACTCAGCTGATTTTTTGGATAATGACATGCTATCCTCCTGCAGAGACAATGGAACTTGTATACCAAATGAGACTAATTCTTTTGCAGTCAATTGTCCCTTGAACTTCTCAATCTTTAGCTCCATCAATTTTGTCGTAAAATCATATGCTGCAGTGGAGACATGTTGCTCTTTCCTCCAAATGATCAACAAATTTGATTGTAATTGTGAGCAAACCTCATTATCACCTTCATCTAGGATCAGGGACATGATGCTGAGCATACTTGTTTTCACACTTTCTTGATGACGTCTCCTGATTCCGGAAATGAAGTAGTCAAACATCTAGAGAATCATATCATTGCACTTGAGATCAATCAGCAAATAACATAACTTAACCTTCGCCATTGTCTCTAGAATTTTCACCCTTTGATCAAAGGTAGGATTTTTTACATCATGCAGCCCTTGGAAACTCTCCACCATCAGCTGAAAAATGACCTTCATAGTGTCATCATCTCTGGCTTGACCAACGAGCACATCAAAGGAGCCAATGCTTTATGCATTGCCTGAGAAGGTGATTGACCAACCTTACACAGACAACCTTCTGCTTCATCCAAATTGCTAAGGAGAACTTCTTTGGCCCGAGGTGCATGTTCAAGCTTCTTACCAACAATCTTTAGCTTCTCTTGAAAATCTAAGATGGCTTCTTGATCTTTACACCATCTTTCAAATCCCCCTTCAATGGAAAACTGATTCTGTTCCAGTGATTTGAACAAAGCTTGCAGTGGCTTACTCTCAAAAGCCATGAAACCCAACTAAACTCTGAACTGGCTTGACAAACTGCAACAAGTTTAGTTTCCCAACAGGCTAGCAGGATTACTGAAAGCTCTGATACCACTGTAAGATGCTACCCCAATTTTTTTCAAAATAATGAACAAGGATATGACAGTGCTAGCATCAATTTGCATCAACCAACTAAATGCCTCACACTTTCTGATCACCCAGATCCCGGAATGGGCAAGGTGAGAGCATACGGTGATGTTGGCCTGCAATGAACAACAATGCAACAAGAATATTCAATTCATCCATTGCGGCAGGCATCCACGTATCGTGGGAATTCACCACTTTCCAGTGGGCAAGAAACAAACATAAACAATTACAAAGCCATCCACTTATTCAGTGGGAATACTCCACTTATTCAGTGGGTGATGGAAGAAAGATAAATAATATAATTTCCTCCTCACTGGCGGTTGAACCATCCAGGGGTTAATATGTGAGAAACAAGATGGGAAATGATTACAAATGATATCAACTGATTACTACAATTCAGAAGAAAGGTAATTAGAACTTGATAACACTTCCAAGAACTATGAATCCCACACTAACCCTGCATCACAAGAATGTTATTATCTTTATGTCTTCAAATGCCAATGATATTAGGCCAGGCATGTTCTGCATTTCATCTGATCTCTGTCTTTTCAGATTGCCAAGGTGCTATATGGCTGCCCAACTCAGTAACCATCTCACAAAATGAACATGAGATGAATCACCCTTTCAACTTTAAACCATTATAAAGACATTTCCCAACTATAACCAATGCAACAAGAAGTAATATGAGTCTGCTATGAGTTTGTAAATTAATGCCAATATCCACCATGCAGAGCTGTACGGCCTTGAAAGTACAAAATCAACACAACATCATGAAAAATGCCCAAAAACATCATAAACAGGTTCAAAAGAATCACCCTTGCATATCCAACAGTTCTAAAAGAACACAACTGATCCCAGAGACATGCATTATTTCTGAGTGCGATACCTAGCTTGACTGGTACGGTCATGGAAGCACCAAACATAGTACAACAAACTCAAAACTTCATCAATGATCATAGAATCAATCTAAAATGAAGCACCTCACCATAGCAATGACATCCCAAACAATATATGCATTCAAAGAACTCTTATTATTTTTTCAATGCCAATCGCCAAAACTATATGTACGGCACAACAAGTACGGACACAGCCAAATAAACTTCCAACTCAATCAATCACTCTGCATATAGATCCAATGTATTTGTCTATGCTCAGCAATCAATCTTCAAACAAGAAAGGAGGCTAGAGTTTCAAGATCTAATTTCCACTTGACTCGACCACTCCAATCAGCACCGTATGGCACATGGGTATGGCTATTTCATAACATATGAATCTTTCATTTAAAAAACTGTCAAATATATTCAAAATGATCGCCTAGACCATACAAAAGGACTGCAATCAATAGTAAATACAAAGGAGTTGATAACAATTTATGAGGTGGATCGATCAATTTCAGCTAGTACGGCTCATAAAGTACGGACACCACCATAGCAAATTCAAAACTCATTCAGACCAATGAAAATCAGATCCAAAATGATTGTCTAGGCCTACCAATCATAATGCAAACATAAGGAAATGTCAAAACAATCGTAATATTTTCTGATCAACATCATAAGTTTCCAGCATGTACGGCCAACACCAAACTCACTCTAAACAATACAAATTATGAATTAAAAATGTACTTTATCATACCAAAACTGCATTCTCACTGTTCAAAAGGATCACAATATTAAAACACAACAAACTATCATTCTCTGTTCAGCTCTATGTGATTCCCTGAAGTAGAAACCACCATTACCAGCTAGGGTAGATATCACACTACCGAAACTAATCTTCTTCGAGTGGGTTTCCGTCCACAAGAAGGTAGGAAAAAGGAAGAACACGCAGGTTCAATCCAACAGAGTAACAATACAAATTCCAAGCCCCCTCCAAATGAGCTCTCATTCTCCTTTTATAACTTTTTGAGAGGATATAATATTATTTCCTTTTGACTCTTCGTATTACTTCTCTCAAAGGATCTTTTTAATTTCATCCCAAATGATACAGGAAGTGCCATTAATCATGCAAGAAGATAGTAGACTATCATTAGACCATATCCCAACATGAAAACAATCATCAAACCATGGAGAATAAACCATCCACATGCTCTAATAAGAGAGCATCATCAAAATGATGTTGTGTCATCTCAAGAGTAGGCTGATCCTCTCCAATGGAAACCAATGTATCATGCAAATCGGATTTACCTTCATCTTCATTGTCACATACTTGCATATCATCAATGACTTGTTCGTTCATGTTTGGAATCTCTTCCAAATGATCAGTCTTATCAACCTCATCATCTCCATCATTGGAACAATGTTCATCTTCTCTTTGAATAAAAAGACTTCTAATGTAATCTATCTTTTCTTGTCTTGCTATGTTGATGAGATTGACCTTTGTTTTGACATCTTGAAGATGTTGTCTTGCATTGGCAGCCACTAATTTAGCCTCTTTGGCTCTTTGCATACATTCTTCATTCATCTTTTCAGACCTCTTTACCTCTTCTATGCCAAAGTATACAAAATCAGTCCTCTTACAATGAATATCTTCATGTCTATTACTTGATGTAGGGCTGCCATCTATAAGAGATATCATTTCATCAACTTCATCAAATGTCGGTTCAATGTGTGTCTCTTCAGGTGAATCACATACCTCATGGTTGATCCTTGTGGCAATCATCATGTCCTCTCTAGACCTGATGTAGTACTTGTCAAATGATTATGTGGCTCTAACATCTTTAGGTTCTCCTTGGTATTTGTCAAAAAATTTGATGATTTCTTCATCCACAGGTATAGTTTTCTTGACAATTCTAAATATTTTTGAAATGATAGAAAATACTTATACCTTTGATATTCTTCATACCATTTTGATATTGTCCTTGCATCATTAAGATTTTGCTGTAACCACATTTGCTCCATATAACTTTTCCCCTCAGGCTGGCAAGATCATGGCTCTGATACCACCGTAGTATCCCTAACTGGATATTTGTTATTAATTATAAATCTTGCTTATGTTTATCTCAGTTGAATTCAATCAAAGAACTCAACAAACAAATGTTTAAACAACACAGCAAGAATAAAATATAAGAGAATCGTTTTGTTCGAATTAAAGATTTGAACTATATAGAAAATTTCAATTCAGGTTACCATTTATTCACATCCCAAATGAAACACAAGATTGATGTTTACTGTCAACATGGAATTGGTTCTTCAATACTGTTGTTGTGGTGGGTACCAGGCAATTAATACCTATTCAAATTCAACTCAGACTTTCTATATAGATGCAAGTAGATCTTCAACAAATTTAGACGGCTCCTTTACAAGGCGCGACTATTAAACATGTGCCATTAAACAACCCATGATACAATTTTCTAATTCGCCTGATGTCTTCTCACACTGGTGAATGATACGCCTGAAATCTCTGCCCTTCAAAACTAAAATACTAATGCCAACACTTGATGCTCGATGTTATGTAGTTCTGACTCCTAACTTAAATTACAATTGAAACATTTTAAGTTACTTAAAAAAAATGGGACATCACATACTATTTATAGTAAGTCACTGGTATGGTCAGCAGGCACAGTTTTTATTTCTGGCATGGTGGCATAATTATATCCTGGAGTTATATTGGTTAATATTGGTCCTATGCATTTAATATTAATAACGTCAAATAATAAAGTTAAATTAAATAATTTAACTTTATGCGTTATTAAAATATTCTAAAAAAGGACTTTATTATAAAGGGAATATAAGTGATTTTAAAGTATACTTTATATATAACTTAAAGTGTCATTTTAAAAGGGGGGGTATAAGTGACTTTTAAAGTATACTTTATATTATAAAGTTGTACACCAAAATTAAAAGAATGAAAGGTGGGAAATGAAAGTAAATGAAATGAAATGAAAGTCAAATGCAAATTGAGAATTATAAAAGGGCATTTGAAGTTTATTTTATTTATTCTTGACTATTACATTTTTATGATATTTGCTCTGCAAAGAGAATGACGGTTTGAAGAAAACCATCCATGGCTTTTGGAGATGAAATCCTACATTAGTGACAGCATTTCGCAGGTGTGAGAGACCACCCAAGGGTGCTTCTGAGCAGCCATACTTAGTGGCTACATTTGTGCTTCATTTTCATTCAGTTGGGAGTTTGAAGATCAATCACGGAGGTGTTTGCATTGATAGAACATCTGATTTTTGTCACCATAATTATAAGGGCATATTAAGGAGCAGATTACATGTTTTGGGGTGTGGATTTGGAAGAGTTTCAAATGTGATTTCATGCTATTATCTGGCTGTACCAGCAGTCTGATTGGGCCGTACCAGCTGGGAGTTTGAGGGTTACTTGTGGTTCTTTCTTCATTGATATCACCTTTGCTTGGGCGTATGGAAGAGACTAGGGCAGGTGACCAAATCGGAAGGAGTTTGCATCAGTTTTGAGGCTGCCAACACTGTTTTTGGATCACAGCAGGGTCATACCAGCCATAAAGGGTTTTGGGGCAGTTTGTATATCATCTACAGCGAGTTGGGTAATGTTGTGTGACCTCCAAAGGGCTATTCTTGTTGTATTTGCATTGTACCTCGCTAAACTGAGTAATTAATCTGAGTATTGTTTGTATTTGGAGTGGACTCATATGATATGACTGTTGTACCTTCATTACTAGCATTATCTTTCATGGACAACATTATGGGTAGGTAAGAAAATCCGTCTTTTTGGCTATCTATCTCATGGGTATTGCTTATAAGTAGTTTGTAATGTATTTTGCAATGAAACGTCTAGGTACCTTCATTTTATTGAGTTTTGAAAATATATATGTATGCATGTGTTTCTATGTTAAAATGCAAAACACCAAAACGCAAGCAGGTTACAACTAAACCATAAAAACCCAAACAGTGAGCAAAAATCAGACCTGGATCAGAAATTATAAAACATAGAATAGGGTGGGTCATTTCATAGAGTTTCAGTGAACTTCTAATGATGAAAACCCTTAGAATTTGTGGTTTGGACGAAAACCCATTCCACTTTGTGAGGTGGATCCATCCGGGGTTCATCATTGAGCATAATTGCAGGTTTTTTACATATTGGAGCTTCATATCAGCTAGGGTTTGAAGTTCTATTGCAGGTTTTGGGCAATTTGATTCAGATTTGCAGGTTTCCTTTGCATATTTTCGTTATCATATTCATGGCTAGGGTTTGGAGTTGAAGCGCCATTCTTTGGAGGGTTTATTGGTGATAGATTTCATCCATTTGTATTCAGATTTGTATATCAGACCTCAGTAAATTCATATCAGGTTGCAGATCGGAGGGTTTGAAGACAATATATGGCATTGTGTAGACATCTTTCACCTAGGGTTCCATCGCTCCATCCTACGGTTTGATCTTTACCATTTGAAGGAATCATTGCCATCATATAGGGTTTGTTGGCAAGCATTTTTGTGATCATAATTCGTATCATCTTCTGCAGATCAGAAATCAGGGTTTGGAACAACGGAATATCATTCATTTTGTTATTGTTATCAATCAACATCAGCAGCTACCCTTGGAAGTCATCGCTGCACTTTTTGTGAGAGGATCGTAGTCATTGAAGACATCATTTTGAAAGTATAATAAGATCTGAGTTGTAATCAGTCATATTGGTTTATACCAGCTCTCATATGTTGTATGATTGTCATCATATCATCATCTTGCCATCCGGGTATGTTGTTGTAATGAAGGACATTTCAAATCTTCAATTTGAATCAAACTAATTTGCTATTCCTATCATTTTCTGTGGTTTAAAATTCCAGTCATCTATTTTATTGCATTTCATTTTCAAATGGTTCTTTATTGATAAGACAACATTGCAAAAACACTTAAGCATTGAAAACACTTGAAAACCCTTGAATCCGTCAAGAAAACTTAATCAGAAACTCAGGACAGCAAGCAGAAAATTAGGGCAGAATAAGAAGGGGTTCTTACAAGTGGATTCATTCAGAATTCACGATTGTGTTGAATGATTTGTGCCTTATTTTAATTGTGTTGAAAGTTATTCATGTAGTAAAGTTACTCTTGTATGTAGATGACCTCATCCTTTTATAGGCTTTACAGATCTTCTACTAGGAGGTTAGGATTCAAGTGAACGCCAACAAAACCAAAGTCATGATCTTTTTACTAAGAAGAAGAAAGAAACAATTAGCTTCCTTTTCAAAGGAAGCCTATTGGAAAATGTGGAAGAATACAAGTAGCTCGGACTCAATTTTCACAACAAGCTTAGTTGGGAGACATGCAAGGCAAAACAAATACAAAGGGGGTGGAAAGGTTTATATTCATTACAAAATAGATGTAGGAATGCAAAATTATGGGATTGGAAAACCAAGAGAATCCTCTTTGGCTTGCTTGTCTCAGTGGTGGTCCTCTATGGGTGTGAAGTTTGGGACAATAGTATGTTAGATCACAAATGGAAGCAGATAGAAAGAATTTAAAAGCATTTAATCATAAGTAGTTTCAAAAGCAAGACTTCAGTTCCGCATGAGATTCTATTAGCTGAAACAAGTACAATCTCGTTGAAGGCATGCATCAATGTTGGCTTGGATATTATCTAAAAAAGACTCAAAATATGAAGAACCACCATTTTCCTAGAATGGTGATAGATGAAAAGTTTTACCAAAGGAAGAACAAGTGGATGCAACAAAGCAAGAATGACCAAACACTAATGAGGAAATAAAAAGGTATGTGAGAAAAATTCAAGACTGCCATGTGGACAAACCAAATTGGCTCAAAGAAAGTATACTATGTCAAAGAGTTTAACACCATGAGGGATCATGACAAAGAGCTACATAGGGGTAGAAATTAAGAAAGCGAAGATGTTGATTGCCTATTTACATAGTGGATTGCATCATCTTAGATGTAAGACTGGCAGGTGGACAATACCTAAGGAAGAGTGGGAAATGAGAACATGTCTATTTTGCAACAAGGGAGTGGTGGAGACAGAATGACAATACATCATGGAGTGTGAGGCCTACAATGACATCTACATCAAGTACAAAGACAACTTGAGAGTGGACAACAAACCGCTTTATTTGAACACACAAGGCTAGTCAAAATGGAATGCTTTTTAATCAAGATCCATAGTAGAAGATCTGGCATCAAAAGTGTTTGGAAATTTTATAAGGCTTTTTGAGGCAACCCATGTGTCCTTGGTTGTGTGGTGTGGTGTTCTTTTGGTGCAATTCCTGGTCCTATAGACTGCTTGGTCTTGTGGACATTATTAAAATCTTTCATTTATTCATTCATTCATTCATGCTATGACATATCATTTCTTTGGGATACAAATTTTGGTTTTTTGATGCCATCTTTACTAAAAATAAACTTTTATAATTTATTTAATTAGAAATATATATTTTAAATGAACTATAATATGTCCAAAGTTTGAAAAGAAATGATGGTCTGATCTTAAGTGAATTATGAAGGCCCATCATCCATATACTTCTAAATGGACCCAGACTGACTATATAGTATATTAATTAATTCTCTTTGAAAATCATTACTTCTGTTGGTGGTTTTCCATAAAATTTAATGGACCCATCCTATATTGTAAATTGTAATTTTTAATTATTTAAGTTTCTCCTTTTGAGTATTTGTTCCCAGATGTGTGCGATAATTAGTTAACTGACACTTTTTCTCCTTTATCAGTTAGGCTAGACCAACCTAATTTACTAGTAATTGTAAGGATTTATCTATAAGTGAGTTCATATCAGCAACTATATTCATTGATCATTGTGATGATGGGTTACAAAGTGTGATACAAAACATTGATTCTTTCATATCTCTGTTTACAGTATTCATCCAGGAGCTCTTTCCTAAAAAACTATTGACTGCAGAAGCTTCAAATATCTAATAATTATAATTACCAATAATTTAAGATTTTGTGCATGGATTTCAGATGTAGGTTATATGATAGATCATGCTTATATAAACCCCATGTCCAGGGCCCCCATGTGGGTGCATGAACTCCGTGCTTATAAAACCCACACTTATAAACTCGTTGGACTTGATTAGAGCCTTGTAAGGATCTATTTCAATTTTGGCTTTGGCAGTCATTGGTGCTCTGTAACTGTATTTGTCTCTGGCCTTACTGATTCTGGAATCTGCATTATTTGTCAATATTGTGAACTGATTATGAATATCGATAAGATTTTTTAGAACTTGAAATATTTGCTACTGCACAGGTTGGTCTGCTTCTTGACAGGAAAGAGTTCCAGCAGAGAGTCGAGCATTACTATGCGAATCGTGGTCAGCCTGAGCACTGGGCGAGCCTTGGTCCTTTCCCACGTAATGAACCTCAGCAAGTGCTTGGCAATCACCTTGCAGGAAAGGACAGGTTAGTGGTTGAATTATTCTCAACTTTGTTCTTGTCATTCTTATCTTTCACAACCTTCACTTCCCCTTTTCTTATGAGATACTCGTCTTGGCTCTGGTTCTCAACCTGTTTATCAATTTCTTTTCTTGTTCAATAATTTGCATTAAATAGAAATAGGAACATGCTTACCAACTTTAGATATACAATTGATAATATTTCATGCTTCATCATCTATGATTCATTTATGATATAGTGCATGGCATGTTAAACATTTTATACTTTTTATTAATTTGAAAAAAATTACAAAAATTTATGCCTGAAAGTGTGGGCTAAATATGAAAAGAGTTATTTTTTATCACAACCAGCACTATACATGCCGAATCAACAAGAAAAATCATAATGGCCATTTCAAGGCATATCTATTCTCCCACAACATTGCAGCAATAGGACATTTAAAAAAAAGTATCCCTGTTTCAAAACAAACATCCGTCTCTTTTTTTGGCTTAAAAGCAACATTTTTTAACTTATTTAAAAGCTTTTTTATAATGTAATCTTATAAATTTGTATAGAACCTTTTCCTTTTGAAAGTTGATTTTTTCACATTTTTAAAAACTAATTTATTTCTTCCTTTTCGAAATCATATTCTTCAAATTATTTTTTTAATAATTTTTCATATTTTAAAAATTAATTTAATAACTTATCATTAATTATAAATTTAAATATTTTTTCATTTAGTTAATTTTTATGTAATGTCCCCTTCTAATAAGCCGAAATTTTTCTCAACCTTACACAATTTCGACTTAGTAAAAAAGAACATTAGTATTCGATTCATCTTTTATTTCAATATAAATTCATTAAGACTATCACATATTAGATTATATTTACGTTAAGTTCATATATTTGTTTTGTCATCGTGCATTAAGACATTTTCAATTTATAAGCACATTCACATTATTCATTGTTATCATTGGTTCGTGATATGACTTGTGAGGGACTTATGGTAGACTCTTGCGTTAACCAGCTCTAGATCACCAAGTATGATTTCATTAAGGAAATAGTTCCATCTCTTACGGAGGCCCAAATGTTTCACTCACACACGGAGTCCCTCACCATTTGGCTCGTAGGATTTCACTCACACACGGAGTACCTCATCCAGACGAGAGTCACCATCCATAGACCAACACATACGAGTTCTCCTAGGCCCAAGGATTTCACCCACACACGGGGTTCCTCATCACTTGGTTGAGGGACTTACATCTAGTCGAGAAATACCTAGGCTAAAGTAAACTATTTCAACTACGTCATACCTTAGAGGTAATAGAGGGGTTAAAGGGAGAGTCTGAGTCAGCTCCAAGCATACCACCAACTTATCTTTTTATTTGATTTAATAAATATCATAATTGTTCTTATTGGCATTTAACACAAGATGCCTTATATTAATATTGATCATATATCATTACATTTATTCATTATATTAGTTTATGCACATTCATAGTTTTGTCTAAGTTAAGTGCATTTATTTATATTAACATCATAATTATATCAATTAACTTGACAGTCCATTTATATTCATATTATTTTTCTACAACATTTATATTTCCTAACCTATTAATAAAGAAAGTGCACGTACCTCTTTATGCTACTTGTCTTGTTGAATCTGCTCACTGGATTCTATTCTCTTTTGCATATTCTTTAATATTTATATATTATAATATTTGTTGTAATATTAATAATATCTCTATATTGTATTATTATATATGTTATTAATATTATATATATATATATATTTACACCCACATATATAGATATATTACATCTTAATAATTAAATATATTAAAACCTGCTATTTAGACGATCTGTAGGTACCTTTTTGGATGCGGTAGATATTTATTCTCTTCCTTCCTTTTTCTAGTCATTTCCCCTTTTGTTAGAGGGGCCGGTTAATATTTATAAGTTTGAAGGGATGCAATTTACCACCCGTCACCACCCTTAATAAATTAATATTATTAAACTTTGATGATACTTGATATTTGTTTGTATTAGTTAAGCACTCCTTATTATGAGATCGACATCTTCTCAAGAGGCTCAATTCCATATATGAATGCCCTTATATTATGCAATGAATAAATATATATTTACTATTATATATTATTATTATTATTATAATAATTCCTCCCTATATATATTTATGATATCTTTTCTAGTTATGACATGCGGATCTAAATATATTTATTTATGGGATATTATTTATTTATTGCCCATCTTCTTTTTTTTCTATCCCACAGCCTTTATTTATTTCCCTTTCAAGGGATATTTATTATGCCTGGTGGTAAAAGACATACATACCCTTTTATAATTTTTATTACTTTATGTTATTCCCTTCTATGAGCTGTGGTAAAACTAGTTCTAACCATACGTAACTCCCTTAACATAGTTTATTTATATTATTTGTATTTATATTATATCATAATAAATGATATATGATTTATATTATATTATTTATATTTATATTATAATATAAGATAAATATAAGAATATTTGTATTTATATTATTAGATATATTTATAATATATTATTATTGTTTACATGTGTTATTTATAAATATAATAATATATATCTTGTTAATTGTTTTAAATAAATATTATTTAAATAATACATATTAATAATATATTTTAAATAAATATATTATAAATTCTATTTTAACTAAGCAATTCAATTATAAATCATTATAGGGACATGACAACCCTCCCCACTCAAGATTGCTTGTCCTCAAGCAACTATAAGTAGGTATCCTAAACTAATATATAATAACATTTTAATTTATTAAATTTCCTTTATATCAAATAACATTACACTAACCAATAAAATAACCTTAACAAATTAATATAGCTAATAAACTATAGTGCCATAAAATAATAATTTATAAATTTGAGTCTTTTATAAATAATTTATTTTATAACTATAAGTTTTTTTTTATTATTATTATTATTACTCCCCCGTAAGTTACCTATAGATGAAAATAACTTTGAAAATATATAACTTATAAGAACTAAATAGACATGTCTTAATATGTATATATTAAGAGTTGTTTTATTTTTAATTTTTTCCCCTTATTTACTATTATTTATTACATATTTGTAAGTAAATTCTAATTTTTTTAATATTACATCATAACATATTTAGTACATTTTAATTTTTTTAATATTACATCATAACATATTTAGTACATTTTAATTTTTTAATGTTGCATCATAGATATATTTTAAAAAAAAAATATTTTAGCAATGTATTAAACACCATTAAATTCATACCTACGATTTTCATTGATTTTTTTTTTTTAATTTTTATTTATTTATTTATTTATAACTATTATTCACAGGATGGCAGAATCTTCATACCACTGTAATGTCCCCTTCTAATAAGCCGAAATTTTTCTCAACCTTACACAATTTCGACTTAGTAAAAAAGAACATTAGTATTCGATTCATCTTTTATTTCAATATAAATTCATTAAGACTATCACATATTAGATTATATTTACGTTAAGTTCATATATTTGTTTCGTCATCATGCATTAAGACATTTTCAATTTATAAGCACATTCACATTATTCATTGTTATCATTGGTTCGTGATATGACTTGTGAGGGACTTATGGTAGACTCTTGCGTTAACCAGCTCTAGATCACCAAGTATGATTTCATTAAGGAAATAGTTCCATCTCTTACGGAGGCCCAAAGGTTTCACTCACACACGGAGTCCCTCACCATTTGGCTCGTGGGATTTCACTCACACACGGAGTACCTCATCCAGACGAGAGTCACCATCCGTAGAGCAACTCTTACGAGTTCTCCTAGGCCCAAGGATTTCACCCACACACGGGGTTCCTCATCACTTGGTCGAGGGACTTACATCCAGTCGAGAGATACCTAGGCTAAAATAAACTATTTCAACTATGTCATACCTTAGAGGTAATAGAGGGGTTAAAGGGAGAGTCTGAGTCAGCTCCAAGCATACCACCAACTTATCTTTTTATTTGATTTAATAAATATCATAATTGTTCTTATTGGCATTTAACACAAGATGCCTTACATTAATATTGATCATATATCATTACATTTATTCATTATATTAGTTTATGCACATTCATAGTTTTGTCTAAGTTAAGTGCATTTATTTATATTAACATCATAATTATATCAATTAACTTGACAGTCCATTTATATTCATATTATTTTTCTACAACATTTATATTGCCTAACCTATTAATAAGGAAAGTGCACGTACCTCTTTATGCTACTTGTCTTGTTGAATCTGCTCACTGGATTCTATTCTCTTTTGCATATTCTTTAATATTTATATATTATAATATTTGTTGTAATATTAATAATATCTCTATATTGTATTATTATATATGTTATTAATATTATATATATATATATATATTTACACCCACATATATAGATATATTACATCTTAATAATTAAATATATTAAAACCTGCTATTTAGACGATCTGTAGGTACCTTTTTGGATGCGGTAGATATTTATTCTCTTCCTTCCTTTTTCTAGTCATTTCCCCTTTTGTTAGAGGGGCCGGTTAATATTTATAAGTTTGAAGGGATGCAATTTACCACCCGTCACCACCCTTAATAAATTAATATTATTAAACTTTGATGATACTTGATATTTGTTTGTATTAGTTAAGCACTCCTTATTATGAGATCGACATCTTCTCAAGAGGCTCAATTCCATATATGAATGCCCTTATATTATGCAATGAATAAATATATATTTACTATTATATATTATTATTATTATTATAATTCCTCCCTATATATATTTATGATATTTTTTCTAGTTATGACATGCGGATCTAAATATATTTATTTATGGGATATTATTTATTTATTGCCCATCTTCTTTTTTTTCTATCCCACAGCCTTTATTTATTTCCCTTTCAAGGGATATTTATTATGCCTGGTGGTAAAAGACATACTTACCCTTTTATAATTTTTATTACTTTATGTTATTCCCTTCTATGAGCTGTGGTAAAACTAGTTCTAACCATACGTAACTCCCTTAACATAGTTTATTTATATTATTTGTATTTATATTATATCATAATAAATGATATATGATTTATATTATATTATTTATATTTATATTATAATATAAGATAAATATAAGAATATTTGTATTTATATTATTAGATATATTTATAATATATTATTATTGTTTACATGTGTTATTTATAAATATAATAATATATATCTTGTTAATTGTTTTAAATAAATATTATTTAAATAATACATATTAATAATATATTTTAAATAAATATATTATATATTCTATTTTAACTAAGCAATTCAATTATAAATCATTATAGGGACATGACATTTTATTTAATTAATATAATGATATAATTTTTATAATATTAATTCTAAATAAAATTAATATAAATAACTATGGTATATATATATATATATATGCATCCTTTTCAAATTTTGTTTTCTGTTGCTTTGTTGTTGCATCGTTTTCAAATGTAATTTTGGTAGATTGTCAATAATGATGTCATGAAGAAAACCCTATCAGATCATTTTTCTTTTGCCTTCATAAAAACTCCTATTTTAATTGTTTTCGCAAATTGCTGACGGAAAATCGAAAGTTTAAAATTTTCCAAACCATGAGGCGTTTCGATTTGGAAACTTGCTAGATTAGGTGAAATAGAGTTGTGAACACCACCATAAAAGTAATTTTGCACCAGCTATCACGGATTTCAAGATTTAATTGTTTTCATAAATCACCCGCCCTATGCAACTGCTTCCAGGGTTTCAATTGAAATGATGGAAATCATTCTTCAAACTGGTGAATGAATTGACAATTCAGGGTAATCAGTGCACTTGTGACTGGGAGAGATTCAATGTAGGGATTTTGATGCAAAATTTTTTAAATTTGTCAAGTTGAAAATAAGGCCAACAAGCTGCAACAACAGGTTCAACCATTTCTAAGGATGAAAACCCTTGGAAATTTGTGGATTGGACAAAAACCTAATACCACTTGAGAGGTAAATCCACCTAGGATTTACTATTGAATGACAGGTTGAGAGGCTTGGTGAAGGTTCACAAGCCTAGTATACCTGATGAGGCTATTGAGCTTGCACTTGACTTAAACACTACTCTTACATCATTCCAAACTTTGATGGCAGCGGTAAAACAAGTGCTAGGGCATGGGTACATAAGCTTGATACTTTCCTCACACTCAAGCCAATGAGTGAGGAAAAGGCTATTCATTTTGCTACTATGCATCTTGAGGGTTTGGAGTATGACTAGTGGCATCATGGACTTGTCTCACAAAGTTAAGGTTGTAGTTATTCAAGGCAGAGGCAGATTTAATGTAGGAAGGTAGC
Organism: Cunninghamia lanceolata; assembly: GCA_027924645.1. Lineage (NCBI taxonomy): Eukaryota > Viridiplantae > Streptophyta > Pinopsida > Cupressales > Cupressaceae > Cunninghamia > Cunninghamia lanceolata. The sequence goes on from BSBN01000803.1 coordinate 16,608,732, forward strand.
TTGTGCAATGCTATTATTGTAAGAAATTTGATCATATAGAGAGAGATGGCAGATTGAAGAATTCAAAAGAAATAAGTAAAGGAAACTATGCACAATTCATCACTTTGTGGTCTCTTCTCACCTGTATTCAAGCTTAACGGCATTAATTTTTAGGGTTTTGGTGGTGTCAGTTGTTGCTTCATTTTTTTTCTTCTCGATGATTCCTTTCTTTACACTATTGGATTATTTGTTGATGGTACACTTTGTGGTCATGTTTGGTGCAAAGATCCTATAATATTATGGAATGCAGTTCAGTGGGATATTGTAATGTCCTACGCCCTTATGGTTTTCTGTGGTTTAGTTGTCACCTGGTGCGTTTTATGTTTTTTGCATTTGACATAACACATGCATGTACATATATTTCATAGAATAACATGAAAGAATGGTACCCAAATGCTTCTATTCAATAGAAATGCATTATTTAACACAACTAAGCAATACCCACATGAAAATATGCTAAGGAGATTAGACAATGAACATACCCATTGGCTGTCATGTAAATAACAGTCTGAAAATGAAGTGTTACAGCAGTTTTAAATGCACAAATCTTCTCCGCACTGAACAACCTCAGACTATTACAAAAATACAACAGTGAATAGCAATGAAATGGAGTTTTTGATGCCACAAAGTAAGCTGGAACACACCCCACACAGATTTCTGGCCTCCTTGGCTGACCCACGCCCCTTTCCAAGGTGGTACAGCCCTTCTGGGAACACAAACAGCATTCAAAAACTGCCTTTTATCACTGCTGAAATCTCTGTTTATAGCTGCAAATATCCAATGCCTAGCTGGGAGAGTAAACTCAGCACATAATCTCCTTTAAACACCTCAAAACCCTTCCAAATGGTATGGCCAGGCTGAGCACAGGTACGGCCTGTCTAGGGGAGTTTATCCAATGCAAATCACCACCAAAAACCAGTTTATAATCTGCAATATGTTCCTCAATGTTAACCAACAATTACCATGCCAAAAACTAAGAGATATGTCAATGAAATCTTCTCTGCGACAAGTTGGTTATTAGCAAATGAAGCTCCGTGTGATCTCTGAAATAAGACCACTCAAATAACACCCTGGAAGTGTCTCTCAACCCCGCAGGTGCTCCAAACAATAGAGGTTTCCGTCTCCAAAATCCGCTGGTTCAAAACCCTTGGTTCAACCAAGAACAAAGCTCAGACAAGAGAAATATGCAATGGTGAATGAATGAAAAAAGACTTCACTTTTCACTTTTCTTCCTCTCTTGTTTTCCAATGCCACTTTTGGGCTATTAAACTTTTAATAATATTTCTCTTTTTTGCCTTGGGCGCCCATCTCATAAAGTCATGACTTTATTCACTTTTTAATTAAAACTCCATTTTAGGTCCGAAAAAGACCTTTTAATTAAAATAATGATAATTTGACACACAAGGTCCTTGTTTATTGCATCCATAATTTAAAACATTTCATCTTGGTTCCAATGAGCTATAATACTAAGGTGCTTTTAAAATATTTTAAATAATATTTAGCAAACTTAGTAAAATAATTAAAATAAAGTCATTAATACTCATTTTGTAGAAACTACCGGAATGCATTGGAATTGAAAACTAACTGCACTGGAGTGATTCCGATGAATAATAATGATAATCGGAGCCAACTAAGCGACTTACTATAAATAGACGCCCTCTCCAAGATTCTTGGAGAGCACACTAGAAGTCGAAAATCACCTCGGAAAGCGGCATATGAGTCTTCTAGATCAACTGAGCTCATTGGAGTCCTTATATAACCCCTTTGATAACGTTGACACACACCCACAAGGTCAGTGCCAACTGCATTGCAAGAGACCCTGAAAATGGGGACATTACAGATATCCATGTCTTCAGTTACAACGAAGTTCTTTGAAATTGTATCATAAGATATATGATTTCTCCCACCTTTTTCACAAATGTGTTCCCATACTGAAAGATCCTAGAGATATAGAAAATCTCTCATGAGATAGTCATCCCACTCTTGATTTGTTTCTACTACATCAGTAGACCTCATTCATGGTTCCATCTTTCCTCTTTCATCAAAATGTATTTTGACCAACATTGATTCTTGAAGAATTTGACCTGAATTATTAGAGGCAATGGCACCAATGTTTATTGTCAAACTATAACACTCAATTGCAACATAAATAGAATATAACAAAACATATCGAGTAATTGTAGACAAAGATCATTGATTGCTTTATTCAAGGTAGTGCTTGTACAATGAATTGTAAATAGGGAGGACCATTTATCAAAATTAGACTCCCTTCTCTAACTACAAAAACCATATATAAAGTGTCTAGTGATTGCCAAATAGATCCCAACTGTCAGCAACCACTTACAACTGATTCCTAGCACCTACCCGCAAGCCAACAATTAATTGACAAAGTCAGTTACAACCAGAGTAGCAAAACATAACAAGTTTATTTGTATGCACTACAGGAACGAAGCACATCAACACTAAATTTCATTTGATTTGCAATCAGGTGAAAGATGGCAATGTACAACTGAAATGTTGTTCAACTGCAGAACAACCAGTTGATATCTTGACTAACATGCTTGGAAGAGAGAAATTTGAAAAAATCAGAGGCATGCTTGGTCTCACAACCACCCCTACGGATTAAAGGAGGAAATGTAACATTAATGTATATAATCCTAGGTGTAGTAATACATAAATGTAATATAATAATATTTTATTTATTACTGCTCAGCTATAGGTGAAACACAAGAAGTAACTTGGAAGTTGAACTGAATAGTCATTCGGAGATTGATAAATATCAAATATATCTTTGTGAACATTGAATGTGAATGCAATTTTGGGTTTGCATCAATACAATTTTCCTATTCATATTTTAGGCCAAATTTCTGGCTTGACATAGATAGCTCGATTGTACACAGCCATTGAGTTACACTATGTGCAAGTGAGAAGATGCATTTGTTATTGGTGATCTTAGTCTTCCTCATTAAGGGAGCAAGCTTGTACAATCGATTGATAGTGGATTCATGGAGGTTTTCCCAAATTGGATTTCTCCAAGGTGAATCATTTGAATTGATCTTTTCATGCAATGTTGCTTTCTGTTACTTGCTTATATTGTTTCCTTGCAAGTTTCTAACATCCCATGGCACAAGTAGATAAGGATCATCTGTATACAAGGATGAACAATCATATTGTTTAACTGCACATTATGTATATTCTTGGTTGTACTAAGGTTTGTTGGATTGGTTAAACATTCACATGTATATAGTAGCATGGTTTGGTATGTATGGATAGATAAATCTATGTTGATAAATTGTGCTATGGAATATCCATATATCTTATAGTTTTAAAAAGTTGAGCAGGTGCATGATAGAAGTTATTTATTTTGCATATTGCTTATTAGTTGATGTGTCTACATGAAATGTCAATTTTGATAAATACTAATTGATGGCATTTCTTTTCTTGAAAAATGAATGGTGTATTGGTTTTCATAGTCTTAATGAACATGATATGCCAAAACTTTAAAAAACGTATCTATTCTTATATCTCACCTTCTGGTGAAAGGTATACTTCTCCCTAACTAATCAAGGTCAGTGATGAAGTTACTCTTCTAATAGAGTGGTATTTTATCTGGTATGATACAGGTACCCTGTATTTTTCGATGATATGGTTGTGCGTGCATTGCCAGTGATTCCTTTGATTACATACAGGCTTATTGAGAATGATGCGACAGACACTGCAGAGAAAGTTCTAGCTGCATATTCAGATCTCATGGTTTATCATCCTTTTCGATTCACGTTTGTTCGTGAAATTCTTGCATATTTTTATGGTCACATTCCTAGTAAGCTTGTTGTGAGAATTCTAAGCATTCTTGACATTCCCAAGGTAACATTTTGTTGGATACTGATCATGCTTTCAGAAATTACTATTTGCATGTTATGGTACTTCTGGATCATTTTTACTAAATCAACTTGTAGATCCATCTATTGAATTATTGCTAAAATGGTTATAATTTTGTTGCAGATTCCTTTCTCAGAAGCATTCTTACAACATATTGGGTCAAACTCTGGTTTATGCCCACCATCTGACTATTTTACTAATCTATTATTAGGCCTTGTAAATAAAGTTGTACCTCCTATAAGGTCAAGTGCCTCCATGGGGGATAGTTTTGGCACATTTTCACGTACAGTTGGAAACAGGGTTCAAACAACAGCCCAATCTGTAGCATCAAACATTCTTGAAAGTCAAAAAGTTTTCTACCAAAATCAGGACCCTGGTACATACACTCAACTATTGTTGGAAACTGCAGTGATTGAAATCTTGTCACTGCGTACACCCTATCCTCAAATAGTTTCTACGCTTGTTCAAATAGTTGTACATGTACAGCCAACTCAAGCTCAGTCCAGCCATTCTATGCAAAGTATGTCAAGTGGAATTAGTCAAAGCTCAATTTTGCCAGCATCACCATCAGCTGCAACTGCAGATTCTATAAGCACGAGTAGATCAGCTGCATCAGGACCTGGGCTAAATGCCACTAGTATTGGCTCAGGAAGTACCAATACTGTTCAAGCTTCATCTTACCTTATGATTCAAGCATGTGGTCTTCTGTTAGCACAGCTACCACCAACCTTTCATAGTCAATTCTATGCAGAAGCAGCCCGGATAATCAAAGATTGTTGGTGGCTCACAGATGTGACAAAGTCCTCGATGGAATTAGACACTGCTTTTGGCTATGCTTTGTGGGATCCAACATGGGCATTTCAAGACAACACTTCAACTACAATTGGTAAACTTCTCAAGTACTATACTGATTTAGATTTTTCAAGATTCATGTGTTATGAGTTTTTTTATGTTTGACTGCCAACAGAACTTAAAGAAGGAATAACATCACTTTGTATCAATGCATTAGCTAGGAGTTGGAGGAAGTTAGCAAGGAGACATTTTAAAAGTAAATATTGAGAATTTAGGTAACAATTTTATAGGTATGGAGCACTTAGTAATTACTTGGTCCATAATGAATGTTGGTGTAGTTTACTTAGGTAATATGTTTTATTTACTTAGGTAAATTAGGAATAAGAGCACATGTCAATTCCCTTGATTGATTGGATTCTTTGCCACCTCTACCTCATTCATCTCCTTGATTGACAATGTTAGGTGCGACATCTCCTTCATCAAGATGAGTTCGCTTGACACCTCTTCTACATGTTGAGTAAATCCAGAGATCCTATGGCTAACTCAAATTCTTCAGGGGTACTTGTCACCTTGATTTGGGCATCCTAGTGTGTATTTATTGTAGTCTATTTCTTTTGTTTTACACACCCTTGAATATAGATATTGGAATGTTATTCTTATTTTGTTTGCATTTGAATTTTAGTCATCTTCTTGTTATTGTTCATAGGGCGATTTAATATTATTATAATCTTTTATTAAATCTAACATTGTATTAGAGTAGGACAGATTAGGTGGCATTTATTTTCATATCTAGGATAGTAATTCTATTGAACACACCAGGATACTGAGAGGGGGAGGGGGGGTGTGAACCAGTATCTAAACAAACTTCAAATCCTCCGGAATAGATTAAAACTTAAGCATTACAACATCAAAATAAACATGAAAGATCAACACAATGCACATCAACACAACACCAGATATACGTGGAAAACCCAAGAAGGGAAAAACCACCGTGAGGATTAACTCACAATATATGAAGTTCAAAATTACAACTTTGTTTTAGGGTTACAACCCAAGGAAGCTACTACTCTCTACTGACTTTGTTTTACGGCTACAACCCAATGAAGCTACAACTCCCTGCAAACTTTGTTTTAGGGCTACAACCCAAGGAAACAACTTCTCCCTGAATTGAGATTGAACATCAAAATAATTACAGTATGAGAGTCCTACTGCCTAAAAACTGACATTGAAGATCACACCTTTGATGATTGCAATTCTGCTTCTTTTAATGATTGGATCAATTGGCCACACTCTTCACTTCTCTCCTATCACAGAAATATCTTCAAGATGAATCAGGACAGCTCTTATTACTTCTGCTCTTTCTCCTTCAGTCGCACAACACAATGCATAACATGTTCATATTCTACTTTTTACAGATTCATATTCTTATTTTTGCAATCATACCCCAGTAGATCAACTAGGCTCACAATATATACATGATATTACATTGATTACATTACATGTCGGCCAATACAACAAGAATATTACAATTTACAAGTCAGTCAGAGATCACACATCATGAAACATGTAGAGGACAAGCCTAGACATGAACTACACGCTACTCCAGGAGAAGAACGTCACCTTGTGGACCCCAACACATGCTTAACCCGGTCCTAAACATTCTTCACAGCATCATCCTTCAAGGAATAACATCCTCACGTTTCACAAATTTGAATTAGGTTTTTTTTAAGCAAGAACACATGAAGCTTGTAGCACAACAAACATTTCAACTTGGTGGTACTCATGAATGATAAAACATTGCTTGTTCTTCTTCTAGGTGAGTCGGCAGGACCTATACATCATCTCCAAACACTTCCTGAACTCCGCACAGCAAGAACTTTGTGCCGCATACCTTAAACATTCTTCAGTCGGCCAGATAGAGGCATAGCCTAGCAATATCATCATTCCGGACCTCAGCCAGTTTCAGACAGAGTAGAAAAACACCTTGTGGGGCAACTGGAGACAACACAAGATCATCAAGACCATCTTCCATCAGTCAATGTACCATTTCATGCCACAACAAGTTGGCGCACATCATCAACATATGTCATGAGAACAACTAGGCATCTGAAACTATCTATATCTCAACTGTCATTTGAAAACTAAACTTGCAAACCTCAAAATCATCTGAAACTCATATGGATGCACTCATACATTGTTTTGAACATATTGTCAAAACCGCACAGCCATATCTATCACTGCGGAGGAATGCGGAGCATTCCAAATAGTCTTCATCATCACTTGATTTTGCCAGAGCACAGGCTGGAACTCTGTCTCTCATAACTTTCACTGCGGAGGAGAAAATGATCTGAAACTTTGGATTTAGCACCTTTACAACATATTGAACTCAACTTTTGAACTGCATTACCATATCTTCAAATGCAGAGGAATGCGGAGCATTCTACCAGACAGTCTTCCAGGCAGCTTCTTGCAACAACCATTCTTCACCAACATCCGGAGGTCAGAACATTCATGTAGCAACTCATACTTTCTTAGGATCATCAGGAAGGATCATATAACATGTAGGTCATCAACAACATCTTCTCACCCTCAGCATATCTTCTAATTCCCCTCTTAATACATCATTGTTCATCTTTATGCTTCTAATTTCCATCTTAATGTTTCATCGTGAAATCATCTTTGTTGACCACAAACATGCTCAATACACCTTGTCTTGACATTAATTAGGGCACGGCATCCAACCATGAACATCAGCAACCAACCACGAACCTTAGGAACATTTCTGAACATCAGTATCATCACTGCATCTCTGTTACTACACTGGTATATCTTCAACATGAACATTCATATCAACCACAAACTGAGTGTTGACATCAATGACAACACATATTGCCAACAAATTCTATTTTTTTTCCCAGGTTTATATTCTTACAAATTGGATGTTTTTTAGATCACTCATTGTAGAAGGCCTCTAGGGAAGAAATTGACCATTCCATTGCATTCAAAAGGGTTAAACTAGTTAGAGTAGGGTTTTGTTTCATGTCCATCAATCATCGTGAAGTTGTAATGTCCCCTTCGTAGACATGATTGATTGGTGAAGACCCCTAGCCTATTCTTTATTCTCGTAGGCTAATCAAGATCAAGGTGAGGGAATAATTGATTAATTAAATTAAGTTGTCTTTAATTATCCATTTTTGGGGTAACTAATATTTAATTAATTATTTTATTATAAAGTGATTGTTGGTCCAAAAAGGTAAAATAAATTAAAAAGTCACTTTATGAGAAAATGAAATATGATCTTTCTAAAAAGTTCCTAAGGTGGTTACAAAATATAATTTCTAGAAAGATCTAAAGTGGTTATAAAAAGGAGGTTGTGAAGAGAGATTTTCATACACATTGTAAGAACCCTTACCAAATCTGCTCTGAATTTCTGATTTCAAAGGTTTGACATATCGTCAAACAATTGGCATGCATGATGTATGGACTGAGTTATCCTTGGTTTGTTTTACTTGTTTGAATGGGTTTTTACGATATTTCAGTTTGTGTATGCATTTGCCATAGGATAATGCCAAAGTAGTATACTTGCAAATAAAACAATAATAAACAATTGGACTGAAATAACAAATCAGAAGTCTGATATAACTTGGAACAGTAGCATATTTCGTTATTCAAATTAAAGATTTGAATGAGTTTCAACATGTCATGTCCCCATTTCCGGAGTGATCTCCTATGGAGAAGTTAGTTAGCCTATTCACCATTCCCATAGGCTATCTCTAGTGGTAAGGGAATGATTTGTGGTTGAGCTAGGACCTTGAAGGCTTGGAGAATGGAAAGTTGACTCAACTAACTCTATTTTATTGTATTTTTGGCTAGTAATATTTTATAATATTTTTATAAAGCCAAAAATAATATTATATTCAACCAAGGCAAAATTGAAGGATGGAAAAAGTGAAAATTGGACAACTTAAAGATGGAAATTGGGAAAGATGGAAGAAGAATAAAATGTAATCTTTAATTATATTTTATTATTTATAATTTCCCAAAGGAAAATAAAGAAAAAATAATAAAATATTATTATTTTCTCTCTAACGCCGCCGCTCAAAGAGAAAAATAAATAAAAATAAAATAAATTATTGGAGGATGTTTCTTTGGCGGTTATGGACTTCAAAAATTATGAAATTATATTCTATATGGGCGTTAAAGGGAAAAAGTATAAAAAGAGGTCTATGGCATCATTTTTGACATCTTGATCATTTGGTATTTTGCATATTGAGTGTTTGCTCTTGGCTGAAAGTGATTTTCAGTTTGTTCAAGGACGAAAACCCTTGAATTATTGTGGTTTGGATGAAAACCCAATCCACCATGGAGATGGATTCATGTGGAGTGCATCATAGAGCTTAACAGGAGGTTTTTAATGGAGATTTTGCTTCAATCAAGCTAGGGTTTGAAAAAGATATTTGCAATTAGCTAGGGTTGGAGTTTGATATTAAGATTTGGTACTTATTTTGATATATTTTCATCAATAAATTGCTTGAAGAGGGTTTCTACTTGGATCGCTTGGCAAAGGAGTGTATTTTTGGTGATTTCCATCATTCATGCATGGTCTGATTTTATGACAGCAGTCTGAACATTGATATAAATTGCAGATCTGAGGAGTTTTTGGCATCTACATTGAGGTTACATGATCATTTTGGCATCCTAACCCTAATCGCTTCAATTTGGTGCATGATCGCTTGGATTTGGAGGGTTTTCTCGGCATTTGGCACTAGGGTTTTGTGATCAGCAGCAGGTACAGGTTTATAACAGCGATCAGACATTGGTTTTGCCTCCTATTCTTCATCATCCATCATCTCTAGCAAGGCGTCAACCATTGGGTGTTATCATCTTTGCATTGTACTAGGGTTTGATCACTATCTGAGGCATTTTTGTACATCATTGGAGGTCTGATTTGAAAATCAGTCATGGCTGTTATGTAATTAACGATCACCTGTGTATTTGATTCATGCTATTTCATGGTCCGGGTATGTGAATAAAGAAACCAATTTCATATCTTTAATTTGAAATTGCATTTCCAGCTGATCTATCTATTTTATGATTATCATTTGTTGTCATATGAATGTTATATTTGAACCTTTCCATCTTCATATCATAAACTACATGCATGTGAAAACGAATCTTCAAAATCATAAGTAAATCAACGGGAAAACAAATCAGAAAATTCAGCACAGCAAAGGAAAAATTTGGGTTAGATAAGACAGGGATCTTACACAACACAATGACATATCCGATTGATATCTTCAACAATATGATGCATAAGAATGCCAAACAAACAATATATGAAGGCTGATTTACAACTCTAAGAGAGTGCTTGTCTGATACAATATTTCAGATCCTAAACCCTAGGCAATGACAAATCTTCTTCAAAGTCCACGATTCGGTATTGTGCCTCCTTCAAATGAGCAAAGATATACTTGGAAAGCAATGAAAGATGACTGGATATATGTGCTAGAATCTGATATGACAGTAGCTCATACAAGTCTGAATTCTGATATGAAGTCTGATATGCAACAATGATGTAGAAGATGCCTATGATCTCTCCAAGAATGAAGCACTAAAATCTCCAATGCTAAGCACCTAACCCAAGGCGATTAAAGATGGCAATTAGATGATAAAACCACCTTTACAACCCATGATCTGCCAATTGATGCGCTCAGATCTGCAATTTGCCCTCATATACCAATGATGCCAATGTCAAACAAAACCCTAGCGGCCTGCAACATACCAAATCAGATTTGCCTACTTGGATGTGTCGATTCCTTCACAATTGCTAGTGATATCACTAAAATTCAAGCCCTCAATGGTCTGCAATTGTGTCTCCTCAATTCGCCTCTATACCAAATTGACATTTGGCACAAATCTCATCAATTTGGCCTTCAAACACTAGCCATCCAAACCTGCAGAAAAAATGTGTCTTTGAAGCTCTAATTCTATGCCAAAACCTGCAAATAGGCTCTATAGCAAATCTTGGATGCATTCACCTCTCAAGTGGCATTGGATATTCGTCCAATCCACTAATTTCCAAGGGTTTTAGTCCTTAGAAATGGCTGAACTTGTGTTGCAGCTCAAAGGAAGATATCCAATATGCGAATAACAAAATACAATATGATGAAATAAACTTCCAAACACCTCTTTATAATGCCCTCAAGAGGAGCGGCCCATTTTGCCATATTTTATATAATTTTCATGTCCACAAGTGGTGTGCCACAATTGGGATTATAATATTATTTTTTATTCATTTTTCCTCCTCCAAATGGATCGGCCAACTTGACATTAAAATAATATTTTATTGTCATTTTATTATTTCTCCTTTTTATAAAGTGACTTTCTATTCTCCAAGCTTCACTTAACGAACTTTCCATTCTCCAAGTCACTTTAGCTACTCTTAACTGACTTTCCTTTCTCCAAGTTATTATAAAGTTGCTTTATAAAGTACTTTTCAAAAATTGGCTCAACTTAACTTCAACTTGGCTTAGGTGAAGTCGGCTCAGGTAAGGAGGACAAAAAGGGGACATTATAAGTCCTCCCACCCCGAGATTGCTTGTCTTCAAGCAATCGAATGAGACAAATCTGCATTAGGCCCAAACACTCCAACCAATTCTTGAATCCCAAATTAATTTAGGACTTTGGTATGCGTTCTCATGTGATATGCTATGCTGCACAAGGTTTGCAAAAGAGAGTTTATGCAACCTTCTTGCTAAAAGTGCCACAATCCTCCACATGTAATCAACAAACTTCCTAAAATTCCGTGATTCTCCATCATGCTTTTGCTGCCCTGTGTTGATAAACACTGAAAAATCCACATAAATGTCCTCTTTTTGAAGTGTTTCTTTGCCCATAACTCACACTCTTGGCTGTAATTTGTTGTGGCAGTGTGTACTTGAGTGCTTTCATTGTAACTTGTTTCCCCTCATGTTGGAAACTCAACTCCATGGTTTGCAAGTCTTAAATGACTATGAAGTGAATGAAACCATTGCATCCCAAGAACAATATCATTATCTTTCAAATCAAGAACATAAAAGTCATCACAAAGTGTATACTCACCAAAGAGAATACTAAGTTTGCTGATTTTCTTCTTGCATGGAATAGTTAAACCACCTGCTATAGTCATATCAAATCCTTCAAAATCATAACTATGCAATCCCCTCTTAACCACCAAACTCTCATCAATGTAGTTATGATACAGGAGCATCCGAGTTCATTGGCAATCCCGTGTCACCAAAAATATATTTCATTTCTTAAGTTGTTTGGTTTTGTTTTCCTTGCAAATTTTGGCTTTTATGTTTCAGGAGAAAATTGGATTCACTTGGTAAAATTAAAAGACTTCACCTTATAGAAAACCCAAATGGGTATCTGTAGTTTCAATTTGGTGAGATTTGAACAAAATTTGCTCACGTTTTGGGCAATCGGAGATTTTGCCAGTTTCAGAACCTGGCAGTTCGCCGGTTCCTTTTTTTTTCGGTTCGTCGACAAGCTTCTATGTAATACTCTTTTTTCATTTACCTCAACTTCACAGCATGGACAAGGCTCATTATCGACGAAAACTCGGGTTTCAGAACTCTATCTGTAATATTTTGTTTATTTATAAACACTTAACAGTTTGAACAAAGAGCATTATCGGCAAAATCTCGGGTTTCAGAACCTTATCGGTAAAAGCACGAGTTTGTGAACTAGTAAGTTGGCCAATAGCCTTTATCGCCGACAAATGTTGCCCAACTAAAGTCAAGTTGTTGGTTCGTGAATGAATGAAACCGTCGATTGAAAGAATATCGCTTAATCGGCAAATTGTTGAATTGGCTAGCCAGTTCGTGGATGCTAACATTTGCGAATAAGCCGATAAGGCTTAAGTAAGGAGTTTCATTTTTCCTTGAAGTTGCCGATTGTGCAGAAGTCAACTATTGACTATTCGAGTTTCATAAAGTTCAACTTTGCCAATAGAAGGAAAAATCGCTTAGTCGGCACAACTTAAGATTTTCGAACTCGTTCAGGATTTCTAAAAGTTGCCGATTCGCTGACTAGGTTCAGAAAAGCTCAGTTTTGCCGATAAAGGGAAACCGAATATCTTTGATGGTTCGGGATAATTAAGTTTCTTCGATAAGGGACCTTGAGGTTCATGGAAGCCTTATTTTGCCGATAACATGGAAAAGTCTTAGGTTCATAAAAGCCTTATTTTGCCGATAACATGGTAAAGACTTAAGTTCATAAAAGTCATAATTCGCCGATAATTTGGCAAGTGGCTAAGTTCATAATATTTTTGTTTTGCCGATAACAAAGGGATGTTCCCAAGTTCCTCGAAACTTTGCTGACAAGCTATTCAAAGAAAGGCTCATGAATGGGTCAAATCGCTGATAAGTTCATGAAAGTGGACTTTTGTCGATGGGCCTTTATAATGAAGGTTTAGAAGGCACTTATATCGAGAGTTCGAAACATATGATTTTTGCCAATAACATGTGAGCTTCAGCAAACTGTCTTGAGCCAATTTTTATATATTATCAGATGCAAAACACTATGGCGACAAGGATATATTATGCAGAGGCTCTGGTAGTAACATTTTAGTTTCTTTAACTACCTGGTAGTTCTTGCCATTGCTAACAAATCATGGCGGTTGAATTGTCTTAGCGAAGGATCATAAATACGATGGAAGAAGCTGAATTGGGGGTTGGTTGGATCTTGGAGGATTTGATTGTGAAGGATTCAATAGTGAATTGATTAAGGGGTTAGTTTGTCTTGGTTCAATCTCATGAATGGGAGATATGTTGGGGAAATCTCAATAAGTGAAGGAGAATGTAATTTGCAATGTTTCTCCGAGTTTCCGCAACGGGGGGATGGGTTTCCGGGGACGGCAATTTTTTTTGAAAATTTAGGGGACGACAAGTGGACGGCGAGGGGACAGCTGTATATATATATATATAATAATTATTAATATTTTAATAATCTAATGTGTTATATAAATTATTAGATTATAATATATTAATAACAATATTAAATAATAATAAATATAAAAAAAATATAATATTTATAATATTACTAATATTATAATAATCTCATGTGTTATATAACTTTTTAAATTATAATATATTAATAATAATATTAAATAATAATAAATATATAATAATATAAAGATTACTTAATAATAATAAATATACTATTAATAAATAAAAATCTAATATTAATAATAATTTTAAATATAAAATATACTTATATTATAATAATAATAAATATAATAAAATACTTATATAACAATAATTAGCCGATGGGCTTTAATATGTGAGCATTAATAATCATTAGCCGATAGACTTTAATATGTGTTCAGAAGTGTGCCACGCCGTAAAAAAAACTCACGCTTGAAAATTTTTTAAATTGGTGCAGAAACGAGTTATTTCCGGCAGGTTTCAAATCTTATTTTCAAATCGTATGGTGCAGAAATGAATCTTCCCAATTCCAAATGCAAAAGGTGCAGATTCCTCCGACTAGGCGATGTTATAAGGCTGCGTTTTTTTAATTTTGACTGCCTTTTTTTTTACGAGGATGGCTTGGCACTGAGGGGCGTCCCTAGGATGTCTTGATTTTCCCCAATATTTTTGGAATGGCAGGGGACGTTTTGTCCCCGTCCCCGGGGCGTCTCTATTTCCGAAAACCCCTAAAAAACAGGGGGGATGCGTCCCACGGGAACACTGGTAATTTGTTGACTGTGTTCTAACAATTGGCATCAGAGCCAAGTTCCTTGAAGAAACTGAACAGCTAAAGGTTGATCTGGGAGATTGAACACATGGCCGGTCAAGAAGGATCTCACTCAAACAAAGCACCATTGTTTGATGGAACAAAGTATGCATTATGGAGTGTAAGGATGGAAGCCTACCTGTTGTGATGTAATCACACATCGCCCCATTGCAAATGGGGACCCCTTTTTTTTTGGGCTTTCTCGCTTCGTTTTGCTCTAGGTTTAGTTTTCCTCTGAGCTTGTATGATTTTGATAGTGTTGTGTATGCAAGTCTCAACAGTTTCTTGCCAAGAGGTCTATATGCCTTCATCCTGATGCATGTCACTGAGACCCTGACAATGACTAAGTCTGATATCCTGAAAATCCTGAAAAAATGACTAAGTCTGAAATCTGGTGGATCCTCAGAAATCTAGAATCTGCATGCTAAATCCTATGGATCCAGGACCTATCTCAAACATCCTGGAAGTATATTGATAAATATTTAAAGTATAAGAAATTCAATATCTGACTTATACTTAAACATATTTTCAATATACTTCCATTCAGGAAATGCAAAATTTGACTAAGGCAAGAAATTCAAGGGTACTGTCCAAACCCGCCCAGACTGGGCGGCCTCACAAGGTCCTCTTGGACAGTGTCTTCACCATCAGGAGAGCTTGTCCAGACAACACCCTCAAAACCGCCCAGGGAAAGTTAGGATGTTTTCACGAGTTTTTGCTGATTAAAGGGAGTTAGGAAGTGATGATGGAGTCAAAAACTAAGATTTTGATGAAAACTCCATGCCTCACCTCCAAACCCGCCCAGATTGGGCGGCCTTGGCACAAGGTCATGGATTCAACGTCATGCACATGCACTTGTCCAGACAGTACTTCCAAATCCGCCCTAGGAATAAATTGCCAAGTTTGTAGTGTTTTGAGCTCCAAGTACTTAGAAGATGATGAAACTACAAGGAGAGTCCATTTGGAAGAGTTTGGGTGTATTCTAAAGGAGAATCCATGCATCACCTCCCAACCCGCCCAGCCTGGGCGGCCTCATAAGGGAGTGATGGACAATGTCTTCACCAGGAGGATCTCTCCAGACACTGCCCTCAAAACCGCCTTAGAAGACAAATGGTTAAGTATTGAGGTTTTCATGCACAATGCACTGAGATATGATGATTAGTAAGCAAGGTTTATGAGTTTGAGTGAAGTCAAGGTTCATTCAAAGTGTCACTCCTCAACTCACCCTGCCTAGGCGGCTTTGGCATGAATTCATGGATGATGTCCTTATCTCCACCAGGTGACACTCTCCATACAACCGCCCAGGGATGAAGGTGGCATAAGTTGCAAGTTTACTTGATGAGAATGATGAAGATGACACCAAGCATTACTTAAACTCCTCAGAACAAGGATGAAATAATTGGAAAGAATGATAAAAAATCACTAAGCCTGATGTCCTGATGTCCTGAAATCCTGAAAATTGGCTAAGTCTGAAATCTGGTGGATCCTCCAAAATCTAGAATTTGCATGTTAAATCCTATGGATCCTAGACCCATCTCAAACATCCTGGAAGTATATTGATAAATATTTAAAGTATAAGAAATTCATTTCTTATACTTAAACATATTTTCAATATACTTCCATTCAGAACATTTCTGATATGGCGACGATACTTGCATTCCAAGCACACCTTCTAAACCCGCCCTACCTGGGCGGCCTTGGCATGGGGTCTTGGATTCAAGGTTGTGATCACACACTTTCTCCATACACTGCCTCCAAATCCGCCTTAGGGAGAGAATTTTCAAACTTTAGAAGAGATTGAGTGAGTTCATGACAAAATCCAAGGGTAGTATCCCAACCCGCCCAGCTTGGGCGGCTTCAAGAGGCCTTTGTGGATGATGTTGCCTAACACATGACACTCTCCAGACAACAATTCCAAACCCGCCCAAGGAGAAAAGTGGCTAAGTTTATAAGGTTTTCTAGCATAAAGCATAAGAAGATGATGAAATTCCAATGAAAAATTGTAAGTTTGAAGGAGTTAAATGCATTTTAAGTCAAATTCCATGGGTCACTCTCAAACCCCCCCAGCCTAGGCGGCCTCAAGAGGTACTCATGGACTCTGTCTCCTCCCACATGAAACTCTCCACACAACACTCTCAAAACCGCTCAGGGTGAAGAATGACATAAGTTGCAAGTTTGTTTGATGGATGATCAAAATCACACTCAGTAGATGAGATAATTAAGGTCATTCTAAGAGGAAGGAAGTTTGAAAGTCACTAAGTCATGGAGGTGGAAGAGGAGTGTCAAGGTTAAGGTAAAGATGTGTGCACATAGTAAAATCCTTACCACTTATCCAAACCCGCCCTTCCTAGGCGGTTTTCATCATGATGGGTGGATAACATCATGAGGAGATGAATGAGCTAAGCGAAGCAATCCATACACACTCTCAAGACTAACTTGTTAAGAAACTCTCACTTTCATTCACCTCTTTCACATCATACACTCCATACAACATTTTCAAGGCTCCTTAGCTTAGGCGGACTCCACCATGACATAAGGATAAGTCCATCAAACATTTCAGATCTGCCTTCTAACCTCGCCTAAGAATGTATAGAAATGAAACCTTACAAGGAGATAAGAACAAGGAGAAATCATGAGGAGGAAACAAGCATGAAATGAAGGTTAGAGTTGAAGAATCCAAGCCTACCCTTGAAACCCGCCCTTCCTAGGCGGCTTTAGGACCTTCACTTGGACAGAGTCATCTCCTTCACATGAAATACTCCGCCTAGACCTTTGAAATCCGCCCATCCTCTCATGGCTTTCCATTGCATTCAAAGAGGTCAAGTTATCAATGAAACAAGTGTAAAAGGTTTTAGACTATCAAAACTAAGCAAAAATCACCAAGTCAGCAAAAATCCAAGCCTACCCTTCAATCCCGCCCTTGTTGGGCGGTCTTAGACCCTTCACATGGACAATGTCACCTTCCACATGAAATTGTCCACACATACCCTCCAAACCCGCCCATGCTAGGCGGCCTTGACCTCTATGCTTGGACAACTTCACCTCTTGCACAACACACTCTCCAGACATCAACCTTAAACCCGCTCAAGTAGAAGACCTATGAAGATTTGATGAAAGTTCATAAGTTGGAAGGTATTTTAAGGTAAAGTCCAAAGGTCACCTCTAATCCCGCCCTTCCTAGGCGGTTTTCACCATGACAAGTGGACATCATCACCCAACATCCAAGTTGTGTCTTTCAACTTCATGAGCATCTCAAGATTTCACTAAGTGTTGGAGTTGATAGAAAAGCCTTATCAAATGAAGGGAATGAATCTCAAATGAGGTGAAAATCCTTACTAGCCTCCCAATCCCGCCCATGCTGGGCGGTCTTGAGCCCTTCATCTGGATGATGTCGCCTCTTCCACAACATACTCTCCATACACACCCTCCAAACCCGCCTTGTCAAGTGACTCCCACCATCATGCATGTCTTCCACACCATTCACTCCATGCACTCACTCTAAATCCGCCCATGCTTCAAGAATTACATAGCATTCAAAGGAGGATAAACTCTCAATGAAACAAGTAAAGAACTCTTAAGTTGTCAAAACCAAGCTAAAAATGCTTAAGTGATGAAAATTCCTTACACCTCTTCCAATCCCGCCCATGCTAGGCGGTCTTGAGCACTTTGCCTGGACAATGTCATGTCATTCACAAGACACTCTCCGGATGACACCCCTAAACCCGCCCAACCTGGGCGGATTTCACACCTTGACATGGAATTCACATCAAATAATCCATACTGTCCCTCTAAACCCGCCTAGGCACTTAGGCATGGATTTCATGCGAAAAGATATGTTTTGAAATCCCACATGCATAACATGAATGCAATTTGTTATTGAAAATCCTTCATATCAAGTCTTAATTTGAGGTGTTTCTTCTTGTAGGTGATGGAGGATCCAAAGATGTGAATGGCAAAAGCTAATACATGAGAAGTTTGGAAGGCGCAGGAAGATTGCTCAAGTTCATCATCACCACATGGAGGAGAGCTCCAACATCAAGTTTATCTTACTTCGAAGACTTCGTATGTCTGCATGAGGAAGACATCAACGCCATGCGAAGGGGAGCTAGTCTAAGATGATCAAGGCTACAGGTGTAGTTCATCATCAAGAGCATCATTCGTTCGAGGCGAGGATCAGTGGAAGGTTGTCACTTCACCACGCACATCTTGAAGGAGGTCATCATCCAGAAGCTCACATATCATGTGCCAGACAAGAAGAACACTCATCAGGCACTAGTCTACTCCATGAGTCCATGCAACTGTCCAGAGGCATGATCCTGCACAAGCACAACAACATCACAAGATGAGAGATGAGCATGATCATCAAAGCGATCCATGAGTTACATCAAGACAACAAGAAGAAAATATTCTAAGTAAAGTGCACATGAAGTGAATCACACTAGTTCATTCAAAGATGCTGAGGTGGCACGTACACATCATTAAGCCAATTACATTCTGCCATGTAAGAGGGCCCACCATAGAGATGCTCCAAAGATGCTTATCACATTGGGAAATGTGCCTTCATTGCCTCTTTCATGTTCTAAAAATAGCAAATTTTGTAACAAACTGCCTTGTTGTCTCGATCTTGGCCGTTGATTGTCAAATCAATCTTGGCCCTTCATGTAATTTCTGGAGTCTATAAAGGCTCATTCTTCTCATTTGTAAGGGAGAAGGGGATATGGACAATACATAGGAGATTAGAGATTAGAAGTAGAGATCAAGTAGTAGAGTAGAGAGGGAGCTCTTCAAAGTCATGAAGAGAGACATGAGATTGTTGTAATGACACACTTCAAAAGTAATACAAGCTCATTGTTGTTGTTTTGCATGGTGATCTTGTGGCTTTGAAATGTTAGCAAGGTTTCAAGTTCTTGAATATGACGGAGATGTGTTTCTAAGTAGTTTAGATGATAAAGTAGATACAGTTCATTGATGTAATGGATATATGCAATGATATTTGATGAATTCCCGTTGGTTCATACTTTTGATGGCTTGTCGATGGTAAGTCATCATGTAAAGTTAGCCTGAACCACATCTTGCAAATAGTTCGATTGTTGATGCTCCTTCGAGTTGCGCCAGCTGTGGGTACTTTGGAGTGTGTCAACAATATGAAAATCCTTGGTTTATCCTTTGGAGATCGCACCTATTTCATGTAGTTGTTGCTCGTCATGGCGAAGTGAAATTTGGTTTTCTAAGGGAATTTGTCTATCATAGCATCGTTCATCATGTCATTGTCTTTAGATTAGCCTTCTTAAACTCTTGCCTTTTGCCTTTTCTTTTCATAGTTGATAGAAGAAGTTCCATTTCACAAGGAAAGAGTACATAGTTGAATGAAGTAAGGAGCATATTCAGCGTAAGTCCTTTTGTGATTACCAGCAAATCACATCACACCACCGAGGCTATCCGTTGCAAATCACGTACAAGGAACCTTGGAGCGTTCTTGTTTGATCACTTAGTTTAGCATTCAAGACGCTTTGTTCAAGAGAGGATACAACACTTGGTGTTTTATTCTAATGTTGTTGTTGTCAAGAAAACATCATCAACACTACCTAACCTCAATAGGGTTTGATGTATGGCAATCTACTAAGGATGGTTATAAAGCTCCTAAAACTCCTGCAACAGATCCGACGGGTAAGAACGAATGTGAGAATAATGTTAAGGCTAAGAATGCAATTCTATGTGGTTTAGCTAACTTTGGATTTGTGAAAGTGATGCACTGCAAGTCTGCTAAAGAAATCTGGGATAAACTTCAGAGCATTTATGAAGGAGACACAAAGGTGAAGCAAGCCAAGCTGCAGACCTTTAGAGGAAGATTTGAAAGCCTAAAAATGAGAGAGGAAGAAAAGATTGTTGATTACCTGCTCAGAGTTGATGAAGTTGTAAATGCTATGATATGACTAGATGAAGAAGTAAAAGAGCCATTGATAGTCAAGAAGGTACTTAGATCCTTACCTTCCAGGTATGATTCTAAAGTCTCTGCTGTAGAAGAAGCAAAAGATCTTGATAAGATATTTGTTGATGAGCTACATGGTATTTTTACAGCCTATGAAATGAGGACAGTCGGTACTAAGATCTCCAAGAGAAGCTGCATTTAAGGCATCAAAGAAAGAAAAGAATGTAGAGCCTGAATCTGAGATAGACAAGGAAGAGGCCAATTTTGTAAGAAGATTGAAGAGAGGATCTGGGAAGTATAGAGGTAAGTTACCTTTCAAGTGTCTTAATTGTGGAAAGGTGTTTACTGGCAATGTGGTGTTTCACACAGACATAGAGTAAACAGAATTATGTAGTATAGTGCATAACATAGAACATGAATTTGTAACAGTATTGCACAGAATAAAGCATTGGTATTCATTCACTGATCACAACAATAACAGAGTACATGTTCAGATCATTTCATATCATATTCACCATGTCCCGACTACACAATGTGGATTCAATATATAACTCGGCCAAGGTCAGTTAAGATACCAACCGTTGGCAACTACTACGTAACTATCCCCCAACCGTCGGGACGGTTCCCGCTAACACTTCTAACTGTACAATTAATTAACCTTTATTATTTGGCCGACAATTGGCCGATGACAACTATACCGCCTACATAAGGTTGGTCACTTTGCTGCTAAATGTCCATCTGTAGGAAAAGATAAAAGTGATGAATATGATAGCAAGAAAAGTAACAAGCAATTCTATCCAAAGAAGAAGAATTTTCAGAAGAATAAAAAGAGCCTTTACATAAAAGGTGATAGTGATTCTTCTGAAGAAAGTCCCATTTCAAAAGACAACAATGAAGATGTTTCAGAGGCTAAACAAAATCAATTCCTGTTTATGATAGTGGAGTCTACTGGTAAAGATCAGAACATTATTGATCTGGTAGACCCTGAGAATGAAGAAGGTGAAGTAGACTTGGGAGGAGAGCTAGTATGTGCTTTACAAGAAATTGAGAAACCTAGGAAGAAAAACTCAAAACTGAAGTTGCAAATTCAAGAAGATATGGTGTCTAAGGAAGCGGTCCCATGGGAGGGGGCTTCCTAAATTATCTCAGCGGCACTACTGAGATTTTTTAGGAGCATTTTACAGCGGGTGGTTCTATGAATTTTGTAGTTGTTGGTATGCTTAAAATTTTAAGCTCCGAATTTTATGGAAGTTGGGGTCTCATGAAGTTTTTTAAATAATAGTTTATGCTAAATAGTTTAGTAGAGATTATGTAGGAAGATGGGGAAATAAAAACATAAATTGGAAAAATTCCCTCAAAGTTTTCTCCTAGATTATGTGGCGGGAATGAAAAAACTGGTAGTTAACTCCCTAAGCTGGTGGGGGAAAGTTTTAGCCCCACCTCATCTACACTTGCTCAAAAATAACCTTCTAAACAATAGCTGCTCCTATTTTGGAGGAAAAGATTCTGATTTAAGCATTAGCAAACTTTTTTGAGTTTCATGGGACCTTTTGCTCTACAAAAATAAATCCTCTAGCAGCTCCATGGGACCACTTCCTAAGAAACTTGTAGAATCAAAAGAGTTTATTGTTGATTTGAAGACACAAGTGGAAGAAGCCAAAAGAATAGAAGTTACTAAATCTGAATTGAAAGTTAAATCAGAAGAGTGTCTGAAGCTGGAATCTGAGGTGGTATCTTTGAAAAAAGAATTAGAAAAGGCTAAGGATAAGACTAGCCTTGATGAGATGATCATCAATCAGAGATTTCCAAAGAGCATGGCTGGTTTAGGATTTGAAGGTCAGCATTCAAAGTCAAACGATCCTCCTAAAAAGACTGAAGAGAAGAAGCAGAAGGAAGACAATGGCTTCACAAAAGTCAGATCCTTGAAGGAGAAAAGATTCATAGGCCCCCCTCCTGCAAGACATTCTGGCATTATCAGGTTTCCTAAATCCTTTTATTACTATTTTTATTCATGTAATCAATATGGTCATAGGGCTGTTAGTTGTAGAATTGTTCCTAGGAGAACTGATTTTACTAAAAAAAAATTTGCATCTCTAGGAGATTTTAGAGTAGTTTGTTACAAATGCAATAACTATGGTCACATTGCAAAATACTGTAGAACAAATTTTGTAAAATCTAACAAACTGGAAAGAAAAGAGAATGTTCCTCCTAAGAAGGATAATGTATAAGACTCTCTTGCCAATAAGAAGATGAAAACTAAGAAAGTTTGGAAGGAGAAGAAGGATGATCAGAAGAAAGACGCATCTCTGATAGTACAGACAGTATTTCATGCTAAGAGACAAAATCCATGGGTGATAGATAGTGGTTGCTCCAGTCACATGACTGGAGATAAAAGTAAGTTTATAAGTTTGTAAGAATTGAATGGAGGCTCAGTTATGTTTGGTGACAACACATCTAAGAAGATCTGTGGTAAAGGAACACTGAGTATTTATAGAAAAGCCAAGACTCACAATGTCTACTATGTGGAAGGATTGAAGCACAATTTGTTAAGTGTAAGTCAGATGTGTGATAATGGATATAATCTGACCTTTAATGCAAAAGGTTGTGAGATCAGGAAATCAAGTTCTGGTAAGATAGTTGTTGAAGCAAGAAGAACAAAAAATAATCTTTACAATCTCAAGGAGATTCAAGGTAGAAGTTGCTTGATGGGACATATTGATGAAAGTTGGTTGTGGCACAGAAGATTGGGTCATATCAATTTTGACAACCTTGTGAAGGTAAGTTCAAAAGGGGCAGTTAGGCACATTCCTAAAATCACCAAGCCAACAAATACTATATGTAAGGAATGTCAGCATGGGAAACAAACAAGGTCTAGTTTCAAAACAAAAGAATACTCTACTTCAAAACTCTTGGAGTAGTTCATACAGACCTAAGTGGTCCAACCAGGACACAAGGACTACAAGGTGAGAGATACTTCATGTTGTTTGTTGATGATTTCTCAAGAATGACATGGGTAATCTTTTTAAAGGAAAAACCAGACGCTTTTGAGAGATTTAAGATTTTTAGATCTATAGTTGAGAAGGAGAGTGGTTTGACAATCAAATGCTTAAAATCAGACAAAGGTGGAGAATTCACCGCCAATGAATTTGTGGAATACTGTGAAAGGCATGCAATAAGAAGACAATATTCTGCATCTAGAACTCCATAGCAGAATGGAGTTGTGGAAAGGAAAAATAGAACTATAAAAGAGATGGCAAGAACTATGCTAAATGAGGCAAAGTTACTTGATGTCTACTAGAGAGATGCAGTACATACAGCGATGTATATCTTGAACAAAGTGCAGTTAAGGATAAACATTGATAAGACACCATATGAATTATGGTATGGCAGATCTGTGTCTATTAAATATTTCAAGGTGTTTGGTAGCATATGCTACATCAGAAGAGATGAAGATGGCATTGGAAGCTTTGATTCAAGATGTGATGAAGGCATTTTTTTGGGATACTCTAGCAAATCCAAAGCGTATAAGTGCTACAACAAGCGATTGCACAGAATCGTAGAAAGTGCTAACGTCAAGGTAGATGAGGATTAACCGCATCTAACACACAAGGACAATTGCTCAGAAGAATCGGTTATAACAAAAGAAGAAGAAGAAGAAGATGTGACTGTTGAAGAAGAACCTGAAAGGTTAATTGGTAAAGCCCCTACTCGGTATGTGCAAAAAGAACATCCTAAACAACAGATAATAGGAGACAAGAATGAAGGCGTTCAAACTAGAAGAAAGCTGGCAAAGTCAAATGAACAAGTAAATTTCTCATTACTATCTAAGATTGAACTTAAAACATTTACGGATGCTAGTGAGGATGAAGGATGGATCAATGCAATGGATGAGGAGCTAAATGTAATGTCCCCATTTTCGTGAGCATCAGAATTCGAGGGATTAGCCTATTATCTGACCCTCATAGGCTAATGCAGATGGTTAGGGGGTCCTGTTTGGCAGTTATCAGAGTGTTTCCTTCTTTGGAACTCAGTTTGGTTCAGGATTGGCCTTCATCTGACTCAGTTCCTCACACTTACTATT
Organism: Cunninghamia lanceolata; assembly: GCA_027924645.1. Classification (NCBI taxonomy): domain Eukaryota; kingdom Viridiplantae; phylum Streptophyta; class Pinopsida; order Cupressales; family Cupressaceae; genus Cunninghamia; species Cunninghamia lanceolata. The sequence continues at coordinate 16,633,229 of BSBN01000803.1, forward strand.
TATAGAAAGTCATCATTTAAGGAGGAGTCAGTATTGCTATTAATAGTTAGGCACCTGGTCGTATTATGGATTTGTCATCAGGGATGGTTCTAGACTCATTTTGCATACACTTACTATTTATAGTAAGTTACCTGGTGATTTGGATTCAATGTTTCTATATATAGCAGGGTAGCTGGACATGTGATAACTTCAGTGTTGATCCTAATTCTCAGTTGGCTTGGAGAAATAAGGTTTCTTGTGCAAGTTATAATATTTAATTATTAATAAAGGTGACTTTATTAATAATTAAATCATTAAAGGCATATTATAAAGTTATTAAAGTCACTTTATGTTCAATGAGGCCATGACCCTCAACTTAAGTGATTTAAAGTGTAATTAATTATTACCTTGGTATGGGCGCCCAAATATTAAAATATTTTATAAAGTCAACGTGCAAACATGAATATCATTTTAAATGATTAAAACAAAAGCACATCTTGGGATCGACTTGTGTTTGGAGAAGTATATAAACACTCAAAAGGCAAATGAAAATTCATTCATGAGCATTTTCATCATTTTGATACTTGGAGATTTTTAATTGTGTGGAGAGGAGACCTAGGGTTTCTGCAGATTGGCTCAAACGAGCATTAGAGAACGTGCTTTCTTCACTGTTTTTACAATATGAGGGTGTGCAATATCATCTGAAGGTTTGCCTTGAGATTTGGCTTCATACAGAGGTCAAAATAGAGCTTATTTGAGAAGTTACATCAAGGGTTTTGAACCAGTTAGGTGTGAGGAGGATAAATATCATAGAAGCTGCAATTAGTATTCATTTGGCACACATTCCAAGGTCGTACAGCTACAAGTCTGCCAGTTGTACCATTTATTGGAGGTTTTTGTGAGTTTTGTGACATCTTTCTCTTCATCCATGGACGCCTACATCGGACAACACTTTGCAGTTTATGACAGCAATAATTTGGAAGGGGTTTGCAGCTGATTAGAATCTGATATTCAATACCAGCAAGGACGTACTACTCAGCCTGAGTCGTGGGGTTCTTTAGGAGGAGTTAGACCTTCATACTTGGCTTCTATATCATCTATCATTGGCGTCTGAGGTCCCATTTCATATTGCAGAGCTGATATTGTTAATAACTTCCATTTGCATGTGAGGATCGATGATTTTCCAATGTATGTAATGCTGGCCCAAGTTCGGCAGCCAAACTGTCATGTCCCCGTTTCTGGCTTGAGCATCAAGTGAAGAATGGATTAGCCTATCTATCATTCCCAGAGGCTAATACCAATGATAAGGGAATGAAATTGGTTTTTGACTAACTCAATGATGTGTTTTTGCAGGATTAAGTCAAAAGCTACTTCAAGGGAACTATAACAAGACTAGCAAATTTCACTAAGTTTGAGAGTTATTTCATCAACTCTATTGATCACATTGTCAAGTGATGCTTTCATAATGTTTGGGCGCATTCCTAGGCAATTCAGGCTCATTTTGGCGCCTAGCTTTCAAAATCATTTATAGCACTCAGTAAAGCATCCAACTTGAGGCGCTCCTTGTGATTAACCTCCTCTAACCTGGGGCCTAGTTCTGAGATAAGCTAAGTGGGTGTGGAATGAAGTTTTCATGCTTTGGCGCCAATGTCATGTTGAACTCACCAGATGAGCGCCTTCGACCTTGAAGGCGAGAACCAAGAAGATGAAGTCATCTATTAACTAGTTAAGCATAACTTGTACATGATCATTCACCTAACATATGTTTGAGGTCATGGAAAGAGCCTAATTGAGCCAGGCGCACTTCTTGTTCTCACAAACCCCTAGAGTGCGCCTAACCTTCATGAGGCGCCAATCCAAGTTTGAACACTCCCAAAATGGGCGCCTTGATCTGAGATTGATTGTTGGAACCAGCGAATGAGTAAAGAACTTCTGCAAGTGAACTTCATTCTCAAGGAAGTTGGGGATTGTCAAGTATTGATGTCTTGATACCTAGGCGCTTATTGGGCCAAGAATGTAATGTTCCCATTTTTAGTCTAGTCATCCTGAAGCCACTTATCCTCATTCCAAATCTTTGGAGTAAATATTTAATTATCAATTTTGATAATGGGAGGAAAATTGATAATTAATCAGGTTAATTATTTTTTAGTGCACTTAAGTTATAGTGTTATATTTTATAAAGTGACTTAAGTGTGGGTTGAGGACATATTTATAATTTCTCCTAGATTTATTATTAAAGTGAGCACCACTTTGGAATAGGAGAACTTTATAAGTTGAGGAGGAAAAAAGATTATATTTTCAAGAAAGTGGAGTTTGTAACTCCCGGATGCCTTTATATGCTGATGGAGAGCTCATTTGGAGGGGGCTTGGATATTGTATTGTTATTCTGTTGGATTGAACCTGCGTGTTCTTCCATTTCTATCCTTCCTGTGGACGAAAACCCACTCGAAGAAGATCAATTTCGGTAGTGAGATATCTACCCTAGCTGGTTATGGTGGTTTCTACTTCAGGGAATCACATTGAGCTTCATGGAGATGACCTATTTTATGAGTTTCTGCTTTGTATCTCATTTAGAGTTGATTGAAATGAGTTTTGATGTCATTCTATAATTTTTTGGAGTTTGGTGTGGTGTTTCATTATTTTCTCAAGCTGGCCAAACCAACCACGGCCGTACCAGCTTGCAAGTATTTTGGGTTCATGAAAATAAATATATGAAGTTTGGGTCTCAAATTTGTGGCAATATCTTGTTAATCTTTGACTATTCCATCAAGTATATAATATAGATGATTGAATGTATTTTGGGAGCTAAATGTATATGTTCGTACCTTGCATTGTCGTACAGCTGAAAGCACATTTTTGGAGATTGCAATTTATATTGAAGTTGTTTAATCTTATGTATTTGCCAATGCCTTTTGTATGACTAAATCAACTTATTTAAGACCAACATGAGGGGTTTTTAAGTAGTGAATGAATTAATATGATCATCTGTACCATGGGAGGCCCGTCCTTCAGCTGATATGAATCGATGCTCATAAAAAAAGTTTAAAGGAGTCTTTGAAATCTGTTATGATTGCATAGTTTTTGCCTCCTCTAGACGAGCCTTTTGGGAGTAGTTTGAGGTCTTGTGATGCAGTTATGATTTTTTTATGATAGCCGTACCTGTTCATGGCTGTACGGTACTCTCCCTGAAGCAAAATTTGGTGTGTGATCAGATCTTCAGTTAATTCAGTTGTTTGTGCTCAGAATTGTTTATGGGGCAGTTTAAAGCAATTTGGATCAGTTCTTTGAGGGATTGTGTGGATGTATGATGTCTGTGTTTTTTTTAAACTTCATTCATGGCTATCGAACATGTCCATATCAGAGTGTTATTAAACAAGTCTGATATGGATGATTGATATACAGAGTGTTATTAAATCTGCCTTTGATTGTGAAGTCTTTAAGGTATTTAGAAGCCTCTTTTGGAAGAATTTGCAGAGGTTGAATGAGATGTGAGTTTGTAATGAGCATGTCTATACTTCTGGCCGTACAACTCTGTCATAGAAAGTCTTACACAGTCTGAAAACAGTCATTTATTTGTGCCAATGGCAGTATGTTTTATGGAGTAAATGGTGCAGTCTGTTAAGAGTATGAGAATGGTATCTTCTTATCTGAATTTGTATAGGAGATTCATGCTTTCATGATAGCCATATATGCTTCATCAGCCTGAAATTCATATCAATCCATTTAAGCAGCAAATTGACTTCTTTTGGTAGTGGAACTCATAAAGATCTCAGCGATATCATGTTGGTAATAAGCTCATCTTCCAAGATCTCCATGGGTAATACTATTAAGCTTTCATCATGGATTGATTGTTATCTTTGCATTTGATTTCATTATCATTTTAGCAATTCACTAAAGTACCCCTGGATGGTTCAACCGCCAGTGTGGAGGAAAAATATTGTTTATCTTTCTTTTCCCACCCACTGAACAAGTGGAGTATTCCCACTGCACAAGTGGATACCTGCATATGCAGATGAATGTTTAGTTGTTTGCACAATGTTTTAAATTGTAGTCCGAAGCACATTATGCTCTCACCTCGCCAGTTGGGATCTTGGTGATCAGAAGTGTGGAGGAGTTTAGTTGTGTTAACACTGTGTACCATTGTTCAATATTTTGGAAAAAAATTTGGGGTTGTATATTACAAAGAATCCTCCATTTGAGCGCCTAGCATGGTTGATTGATAGATTGAAAAACTTTGAAGTTAGGAGAAGTCTCTTGGATGTACAATCAAAAGTTGAGAAGGAAACTCCAAGCCTAGGCGCATGTGTTGGTCAAAACTCTTTAATTCTGGCGCCTAGGATTGAAAGCCATGTGAGATGCACAAATTGATGGAACACCTTCATTTTGGCGCCTAAGGTGGAAACTCTCTCAAATAACTTATAACATTGAAGTTGATTTGATAGAAGAAGGTCAGAAGACTCCAGAACTAGCTTAGCGCACTTAACTGCCTATCTCACCCTCAAGATGCGCCTAGGCAAGTAAGGCACCTTCTCCATTTGTCCAAGACTCAAATAAGCGCCTTGATTTGATGGTCATTCTGGACACTTGAAATGGCGCCCACGGATCTATCAACTGCATCATAAAGAAGGGAAACATCTTGGAGCATCTTCTAGGGGTTGAAGTGGTAAGAAACAAGAAGTAAGTCTAGGCGCACTTATTAGTTTCAATAGCCTAGTTTTGGCGCCTAGCAAAGGATCATGTAAACTTGCATTTGAGATTAAGTACTTGAAGGAAGAGGCATTCCAGAGTACTTCCTATTGATTGAAACAATGAAATGCAACAAGTATGAAGCCTAGAACTCTAGGCGCACTCTAGAGTCTCTGCAAACCTTCAATTGGCGCCTAGCAATAGTGAGGCGTAGTTTCATGAAGAAACTATCTCAAGTGGGCGCCAAGACATGAAAGTGGCATCAAACGCTGTCAGAGAACCTTCAATGAACATTTTCATAAGATTTCATGCATGTTAAGGTCACTAGAAAAGTTAGGCGCATATCCATGCCTCTGCTACCCTAGTTGGGCGCGTAGGTCTGCATTGGGCGCCATTCTATGATCAAACTGCTTCAACTTTTCGCCTAGACAGAAGAAAAGGTAGTTGTAACCACCTGACTCTCATTGGTCGACAGGATGACATTGGGATCCGTGTCAAGGTCTTTAGATAAGATTGCCAATTCAGGATGAGTTGTCAAGAAGAATATTCTTCTAGATATGCTTCTCGGAAAACGTGTCTTTATTGCCTTTGGAAGGGCTAGAAAAGGAGGAGCTCTTTCATTCATTTGATATCTAATCTTTTGGCAAATTCTCTCTGAAAAGCTTTATGCTTGTAATCTTGAGGCCTGCGAGTTTCAAGTGTTGGGGTGATGCTCCCTCAACTGACAAGGTGATGCTCCCTTGTTGCATTGTGAGGTGTTAACATCCAGTTGACATCATTGAGTTCAATAGAATTGATCAATTGTGAAATCATTGTAAACATCAAGGCTTCAAAGCCTTTCTTGTGATCAAGTTGAATAAGAACTACATATTCATGCCTTTGAAGGCATTATCATTGTAATGAGACATTTGTAATAAGTTGAATCAAGTAATGATATAAGTACCCAGCTTCAAATTGATTCATACAAGTTATTATCTTTGATGTATGTCATTTGATGAGTCAAGTGCAAGTAAATTTATCTAAGGAAAAAAATTTAGTTACAACTAGTTGGGTATCTTACAATGGTATCAGAGCTTGGATCTTGCCAGCCTCTGGGTTATGCAACCACCCGAAGTAGGTCCACACAGGTATTATACAAGAAGAGCTAGGCAAGTACAACAACAGCAACATCATACAGAAGCTCCAGCTAACATGGCTGATGAAAGAAGTAGAAGTCCACCTGCTGATGGTGAACGTGAAGCAAGGGAGATGTTTAGAAACATTGCCGTTGGACAACAACAAACAGCTCAAATTTTGCAACAAGTCCTACAATCCCTTCAAAACATGAATCAAGGTGAAGTAGCTGGACAAGGTCATAGAGATGCAGCTAGACATGAAAGACAAGAAAGATATGTTGATGATGATGCTGCTAGTACTATAGGCAGAAGAGTTCGCACCCGGACTCCTACAGTTGATAGGCCTTTAAGACCTACTTTCATTCCCCCACCACCTGAACAGGGCAATGATGCTGATGAAGAGTTTGATGAAGGAGATCAGAATAACTTTGAAGATGAAGTAGCACTCTTTGCAGATCTTTATGCTAGACTACCAAATCGTGTTCGGGTTATGATGACTTTCAATGAATATTGCCGACAGAAAAGGGAAGATAGGGACAGGCGAGGTAGAACTAGAGGCTTTCATCCTAGAAGGGATGATGATACAAAGGAGTATAAAGAAGCCTTAAATCGTGTTCCCATTCCTACCTTTGATGGAAGTGGTAAGCTCAGTGCTAGAGCTTAGGTAAACAAGTTGGATACATACCTTTCTCTTAAACCTTTAACAGAAAAGAAGGCGATTCAATTTGCTACAATGCATCTTGAAGGATTGGCTTATGAATGGTGGCATCATGGCCTAGTCTCTCAACATCATGATAGGATAAATTCCTATGATGAGTTTGTAACCAAGCTGATTCAGAGGTTTGATAGAAAAGACACTGAAGTGTACTATCGTGAACTAGCTCAACTCAAGCAAGAAGGAAGGGTTGTGCAGTATGTAAATGAGTTTCAAAAGATAGCGGTGATGGTACTTGACATGACTGACAGAAGAATCACTATGTTGTTCATTGAGGGATTGAACAATCAGATCAAGCCATTGGTAAAGGTACAAAGGCCAACAAATTTGGAAGAAGCAATTGACTTTGCTCTTGATCTGGATACTACTCCTGTATATCAGCCTAAGAGGAAGTTCTATAAAGGAGTTAGTTCTACTCAAAGGAAACTCACATTTCCTCAAAAGATGACACAAGGTACATCTGCGGCAGAAAGAGACGAGCTGAGAAGGAAGAAACTCTGCTTTTCTTGCAAGCAACCTTGGGAACCAGGACATAGGTGCCTTGGAAAAGGTAAAGCTCATTTGATTGAAGTAGTATCTGATGATGGAAGTGAAGAGGAGTCACTGAGTGAAGAAGAGTCAACTCAGGATGAAGAGGAAGGACATGAACAACCAACTCTTAATGTTGTTTCGGAAGGAACAACTAACAAAATAACATTAGCGACTATTTCAGGAGTTCCGAAATATCATGCCTTCCGCATAAGAGGAGTTGTGAAGGATCAGAGAGTTACCTGTCTAATCGACAGTGGTGCCACTCACAACTTCATAGATGAAGGTTTGGTAGCAAGGAGGGGTCTAACAGTTGAAGACTTCGAAGGGTTTCAAATAGCAGTTGCTGATGGTTTCTTGATGAGCTGTACCAGAAGGGTGACCCAACTACAAATTCAGATGGGTGATTATTCTTTACAGGATGATTTCTATGTAGTTGGGCTTGCGCATATTGACGTAGTACTTGGAGTACAATGGTTACATTCACTTGGAAGAATAGTCCAGGACTTTCAGAAGATGGAATTGGAGTTCATACATTAGGGGAGGAAAATCAAACTAAAGTCAGTGTCTGATGGAAACCCTAGAGTTGTCTCGGCTAAACGCATGGAAGCATTGTTCAGGCATAATGACATTGAGTGGGCAGCACAGGTTTGCATCAAGGACAACCAGATTCTCTCTGCTGAAGAACTTTATCCTGCGGATATCCAGGCAATGTTGGATAAGCATGGTAAGGTGTTTAGGGATATACCTCCAGGCATACCTCCTAATAGAGGTTTTGAACAGGTCATTGAATTGGAGGATGGGATGAAACCCGTCAACATTGCACCCTATCAGCACCCAAGGCATTTCAAGATTGAAATTGAGAAGACGATCAAAGAATTGATCGATATGGGGTATATAAGACCATCATCAAGTCCATTTGCATCATCTGTGGTGCTAGTGAAGAAGAAGGATGGAACAATGCGGATGTGTATTGACTATCGCGCATTGAACAAGAAGACCATCAAGAATAGGTATCCAACACCTAGGATTGATGAATTACTTGATGAGTTGCATGGAGCAATCTATTTCTCAAAGATAGATCTTAGATCTGGTTACCATCAGATTCGTGTCCAAGAAGAAGACATTCCAAAGATAGCATTCAGATGCCATTACGGACATTATGAATTTATGGTGATGCCGTTTGGATTGACAAATTCACTAGCCACTTTCTATTCCTGCATGAATCATGTTTTTAACAAGCAGTTGAGGAAGTACCTGTTGGTTTTCTTCGACGACATCTTGATTTACAGCAAGACATGGGAAGAACATCTCCAACACGTAGATGAAGTTTTGAACGTCATGGAGAATCAATCTTTGTATGCAAAAATGTCTAAGTGTGAATTCGGCTTGAAGGAAATCCTATATCTGGGTCATGTGATCGGAGCTAATGGTGTGAAAGTTCAAGAAGAAAAGATTGAAGCCATTTGCAATCGGCTAGTTCCCAGGAATGTGTCGGAATTAAGAGGTTTCCTTGGCCTTTGCAGCTATTATAGAAGGTTTGTTAAAGGTTTCTCACAGCTTGCTACACCCTTAACAAATCTGACAAAGAAAGGTGCTTTCATCTAGTCAATGGAAGCTCAAACTGCATTTGACAGATTGAAAGAAGTAATGAGTACAACACCAGTGCTGGCTCTGCCAGATTTTACTAAGTCTTTTGTTCTAGAATATGATGCTTCTGGAGAAGGCATTGGAGCAGTATTGATGCAAGATTGTCATCCCATCGCATTTGAGAGCAGGAAGTTGAAGGACACAGAAAGATTGTACTCAACTTATGATAAAGAGATGCTGGCAATCATGCATGCTTTGGCTAAATTCTGCCAGTATCTAGTTGGATCTAAGTTTGTAGTCAAAACTGATCGCAACAGTTTGAAATACTTTCTCGGGCAAAAGGATTTGAATGAAAGACAGCAGAAGTGGGTTGTGAAGATACAGGCATATGAAGTATGTGAAAGGTAAGAAGAATGTGGTAGCCAATGCCTTGTCTAGAAAACCTGCTATATGTGCCCTGAGCAAAGTTTCAGCTGATTGGAAATCTCAGCTTCTAGTTGAATACTCCAAATCTAAATTTGCTTGTGAGATCATGGATGGAGTCATTCAGGATGATAGGTACAAGATGGTTGATGATATCATCTATTATAAAGATAGAATCTATCTGACGCCTGAATCAGAGTTGAAGCAACAGATTTTGCAGACATACCATGATGCTCCACTTGCAGGACACCCTGGTTACTCCAAGACCTACAGACAGATCAAGGAAAGGTTCACTTGGAAAGGTCTGAAGGAAGTTCTTCGGTATGTTAGGGAATGTTTGATTTGTCAACAGAATAAGTCAGAGCATACATTTCCAGCGGGGTTACTCCAACCACTGCCAATTCTAGAATATAAGTGGGAGAGTATCTCTATGGACTTCATCACAGGTCTTCCGAAGGTGAATGGAAGAGACTGCATCTATGTAGTTGTGGACAGGTTAACCAAGTATGCTCACTTCTTTGCAATTCGAGTTGAGTCATCAGCATTGCAAGTAGCTGAGTTATTCTTTCGTGAAGTCTTCAGACTACATGGCCTTCCTAAGACCATAGTCAGTGATAGAGATAGCCGGTTCATCAGTGTATTCTGGAGAGAACTATTCCGACTAGCTGGAACTGATTTGACACCAAGCACTAGTTATCATCCTCAAACTGATGGACAGGCTGAGATAGTAAATAAATGGCTTGAGGGATACATGAGAAACTATGTGTCTGATCATCAGCATGCTTGGATTAAGTGGCTACATCTGGGTGAATACTGCTACAACACCACTTTCCACATGTCAATTGGCATGACTCCCTTCCGAGCTTTGTATGGGTATGAGGCAGTTTCATTTGTTGATCTGGCACTGGATGATAGTAGAGCTCCCCAAGCAAGTGACTTGATGAAGGATACTCAAGATATTTTGAGAGTCCTTAAGGAGAATTTGCAAAGGGCTCAAAACCAGCAAAAGTCGTATGCCGACAAACACCGAATTGAACGAAGCTTTGAAGTAGGTGATATGGTATTTCTACGCCTTCAGCCATATAGACAGAGTACTTTGAAGAAGTCAGGTGCGGAGAAATTGAAACCTAGGTTCTACAGACCCTACAAGGTGTTGAGAAGAGTAGGGGAAGTGGCATATGAACTTGACTTGCCAGTAGAGAGCCGCATCCACAATGTGTTTCATGTGTCATGTCTCAAAAAGGCACTAGGACAACATGTGGTTTCATCTAATGAACTACCACCACTTGATGAAGAAGGAATGCTTGCACTTGAACCTGAAAGTGTGGTGGATATAAGGGAGAAGAAACTGCGCAACCGGAGCATAAGAGAATATCTGGTGAAGTGGAAAGGATCACTGATGGAGGATGCAACTTGGGAAGGAGAAAAGATTTTGGAGCATCCTAACCTTCAATTGCTTGAGGGCAAGCAATCCCGGGAAGGGGAGACTATCATGTCCCTGTTTCCAGCTTGAGCATCAAGTGAAGAATAGATTAGCCTATCTATCATTCCCGGAGGCTAATACCAATGATAAGGGAATGAAATTGGTTTTTGACTAACTCAATGATGTGTTTTTGCAGGATTAAGTCAAAAGCTACTTCAAGGGAACTATAACAAGACTAGCAAATTTCACTAAGTCTGAGAGTTATTTCATCAACTCCATTGATCACATTGTCAAGTGATGCTTTCATAATGTTTGGGCGCATTCCAAGGCAATTCAAGCTCATTTTGGAGCCTAGCTTTCATAGCACTCAGTAAAGCATCCAACTTGAGGCGCTCCTTGTGATTAACCTCCTCTAACCTGGCGCTTAGTTCTGAGATAAGCTAAGTGGGTGTGGAATGAAGTTTTCATGCTTTGGCGCCAATGTCATGTTGAACTCACCAGATGAGTGCCTTCGACCTTGAAGGTGAGAACCAAGAAGATGAAGTCATCTATTAACTAGTTAAGCATCACTTGTACATGATCATTCACCTAACATATGTTTGAGGTCATGGAAAGAGGCTAATTGAGCTAGGCGCACTTCTTGTTCTCACAAACCCCTAGAGTGCGCCTAACCTTCATGAGGCGCCAATCTAAGTTTAAACACTCCCAAAATGGGCGCCTTGATCTGAGATTGATTGTTGGAACCAGCGAATGAGTAAAGAACTTCTACAAGTGAACTTCATTCTCAAGGAAGTTGGGGATTGTCAAGTATTGATGTCTTGATACCTAGGCGCTTATTGGGCCAAGAATCCTCCATTTGAGCGCCTAGCATGGTTGATTGATAGATTGAAAAACTTTGAAGTTAGGAGAAGTCTCTTGGATGTACAATCAAAAGTTGAGAAGGAAACTCCAAGCCTAGGCACATGTGTTGGTCAAAACTCTTTAATTTTGGGGCCTAGGATTGAAAGCCATGTGAGATGCACAAATTGATGGAACACCTTCATTTTGGTGCCTAAGGTGGAAACTCTCTCAAATAACTTATAACATTGAAGTTGATTTGATAGAAGAAGGTCAGAAGACTCCAGAACTAGCTTGGTGCACTTAACTGCCTATTTCACCCTCAAGATGCGCCTAGGCAAGTAAGGCACCTTCTCCATTTGTCAAAGACTCAAATAAGCGCCTTGACTTGATGGTCATTCTGGACACTTGAAATGGCGCCCAAGGATCTATCAATTGCATCATAAAGAAAGGAAACATCTTGGAGCATCTTCTAGGGGTTGAAGTGGTAAGAAACAACAAGTCTAGGCGCACTTATTAGTTTGAATAGCCTAGTTTTGGCACCTAGCAAAGGATCATGTAAACTTGCATTTGAGATTAAGTACTTGAAGGAAGAGGCATTCCAGAGTTCTTCCTATTGATTGAAACAATGAAATGCAACAAGTATGAAGCCTAGAACTCTAGGCGCACTCTAGAGTCTCTGCAAACCTTCAATTGGCGCCTAGCAATAGTGAGGCGCAGTTTCATGAAGAAACTATCTCCAATGGGCACCAAGACATGAAAGTAGCATCAAACGCTGTCAGAGAACCTTCAATGAACATTTTCACAAGATTTCATGCATGTTAAGGTCACTAGAAAAGTTAGGCGCATATCCATGCCTCTGCTACCCCAGTTGGGCACCTAGGTCTACATTGGGCGCCATTCAATGATCAAACTGCTTCAACTTGGCGCCTAGACAGAAGAAAAGGCCACCTGGACTCTCATTGGTTGACAGGATGACATTGGGATCCGTGTCAAGGTCTTTGGATAAGATTGCCAATTCAGGATGAGTTGTCAAGAAGAATATTCTCTTAGATATGCTTCTCGGAAAATGTGCCTTCATTGCCTTTGGAAGGCCTATAAAAGGAGGAGCTCTTTCATTCATTTGATATCTAATCTTTTGGCAAATTCTCTCTAAAAAGCTTTATGCTTGTAATCTTGAGGCCTATGAGTTTCAAGTGTTGGGGTGATGCTCCCTCAATTGACAAGGTGATGCTCCCTTGTTGCACTCAACTGACAAGGTGATGCTCCCTTGTTGCATTGTGAGGTGTTAACATCCAGTTGACATCATTGAGTTCAATAGAGTTGATCAATTGTGAAATCATTGTAAACATCAAGGCTTCAAAGCCTTTCTTATGATCAAGTTGAATAAGAACTATATATTCATGCCTTTGAAGGCATTATCATTGTAATGAGACATTTGTAATAAGTTGAATCAAGTAATGATATAAGTACCCCCGCTTCAAATTGATTCATACAAGTTATTATCTTTGATGTATGTCATTTGATGAGTTAAGTGCAAGTAAATTTATCTAAGGAAAAAAATTTAGTTACAACTAGTTAGGTATCTTACACAGACGAAGTTGAAGATAATAAAATGGGGATGTTACAGTATTTAGTTTGATCATCTTTTATGATCTAGGTTGTCATCCGTTTGTGCAAAATCATTATATATTTTGTGGGTTTTCAATATATGTTATATATTCATGTATTCAATGCAAATATCAAACATGCAAGAACAACACACAAAACCTTAAGCACGAACATTTATCATACAACCCAAACAAGGCAGAAATTTGTGTTAGCAAGTGTCCACCTGGGGTGGGACATTACACTAAATCAGATAGAGAAAAATCAGACCTGGGAATTGGTTCCAAGACTTGCAAATAAGAATGTGATAGGCACAAAATGGTTGTTTAAAAACAAGTTGAATGAGGATGGAAAGGTTGTGAGGAACAAGGCACGATTGGTTTGTAAAGGATATGCACAGGTTGAAGGCATAGATTTTGAAGAAACTTTTGCACTTGTAGCAAGATTGGAAGCCATTAGGATGTTCCTGGCATTCTCTAAATCTCTTTTTATAAGAATTTCAAAGTTTACCAAATGGATGTCAAATCTGCATTTTTTAATGGAAACCTCAATGAAGAGGTTTACATTGAGCAAACTAAGGGATTTCAGTTGTCAGAAAAGGAAGATTATTTTTGTAGACTGGAAAAGGCATTGTATGGTTTGAAACAGGCCCCTAGAGCATGGTATTCTAAGTTGGATAGTTACCTCCAACAACTAGGATTCAAAAAGGGATGTGTAGATAGCAACTTGTACTTCAAATTAGAAGGTGAGCACATGTTGGTTGTTGTATTATATGTTGATGATATCATCTTTGGTGGTAGTGATGAAAGGATGTGTGCAGAAATTTGTAGATCTAATGCAGAAAGAATTTGAAATGTCCATGCTTGGAGAACTTTCTTTCTTTCTTGGTTTACAAATATCACAAGTTGATCAAGGTATATTTATATCCCAAACCAAGTATGCAAAGGAAATGCTCAAGAAGTTCAAGATGGAAGACTGTAAGCCTATGAGTACCCCCATGATGACAGGATGCAAGTTGAGCAAAAATGATGAATCACCTGATACAAATCAAACGATGTATAGATCTATGATAGGTAGCTTACTGTACCTAACTGCATCCAGACCAGATATCATGCAAGCAGTATGCATGGTGGCTAGATTTCATGTTGCTCCTAAGGAATCTCATGTTCAAGCTGTGAAGAGAATCTTTAGATATCTAAAAGGTATTATGAATTATGGTACCCTAGAAATAATGATTTTACTTTGACAGCATATACAGATGCTGATTGGGCAGGAAGTATAGATGACAGGAGAAGCACCAGTGGTGGAGCTTTCTTTCTGGGTAGTAGGTTGGTATCATGGCTCAGTAAGAAGAAAGATTCAGTTACATTGTCCACTGCTGAGGCAGAATATGTTGCTGTTGTTTCTTGTTGCACACAAGTCTTATGGATGAAGCAGACACTCAAGGACATCAAGATAGAGTTTGATGATCCTATCTCCATTCTTTGTGATAATACAAGTGCAACCAATATCTCAAAGAATCCTGTGATGCACTCAAGAATGAAGCACATCTCCATTAAATATCATTTCTTGAGGGAAAAGGTTGGAGATTAGGAAGTCAAGATGGAGTATATCCCCACACAAGAACAAATTGCAGACATCTTCACAAAGCCACTTCCCAAGGATACTTCTGAATATCTCAGGCAGCAATTAGGAGTTATTTCTCCTTCTTTTTCTCACAAGTAGAAGTGTAGCTGCAACATCTATTCAGGGAGAGCAGTTCAAGGCATATCATTCATTCTTGTTTAGACAATGGCTACCTCTCAGGGGGAGTACGTATGTTAACAACAAACTAAATAATTAGAATTTGAGAAGCTTTGCAGTAGTTGGTTGCTGTCAGGAAAGAGGTTGATTACCTCCCTTTGCCATTGATGTGAAAGGGGGAGAATTAGAGTAAGGGGGAGCAAGTGCAGAAGAGATTGAACAGGGGAGCAAATGCAGAAGAGATAGGGCAGCGATTAAAGATAGATTATTCATAGGTTGCCATCAATGACAAAGGGGGAGATTGTTGAATTATTGTCATTGAGGTCAAAAGAAAGTGTTCTAGTGTTGTCATTGATGAGTCTAAGGCCAAAAAGTTAATCAGACTAAGTGACAGAGGGCGACTTACTTGTTTTCTGGAGTTTGTCGGAGTTCGGAGTTTCGGCCTTACTCCTCGTCGAGAAAAGAAGGAAGACCCAATAAAGAAGGCTCGATCGCAAAGCTCCGATTTAGTCTAAGGAAATCGAAGTTCGGATTTTCGACCTTTCTCCCTCTCCTTGTCGAGGAAAGAAGGAAGGCTCCATCGCAAAGCTTCGATTTGTCTAAGAAAATCGGAGATCGGAGTCTGGATCTGTTCCTTGATCCATTTTGATAAACAAGCCGTGTTGATGATTGTTTTTAGACAAGTCAACAATTAGAGTGAAATACAAAGTATCTGACTCCCTCTTGAGCAAAGCCTCTCGAATGCTGAACTAGGTGATCAAACAAGATGACTCCAAGGTTCCTTTCTGATGAGTTTGTAAGAGATAGCTCAGTGACTAAGTATGATTTTGCTGTTAACACACAAAGGGACTTACGCAGACTTTCTCTTCATTCATGTTTAGCTTGTTCCTCCTTTCAGTGTGGATGATGTATGCACAAAATCTCAATCATAAACAAATAGAAAAAGATAAAGGTTTAGGAATCTAACCTAAGGTCAATGAAGCAATGATGACGACTGAATAGACAAACTCCCTGATTAACCTAACTTCACTTCGCCAAGGGTGCCTACAACTACATGAAGCTGGTGCAATCTCCTAAGGTTACGCGAAAGGTTTTCAAATTATGAAGGTTCATATGAGCACCCATTAAACGACGCAGCTCAAACAAGCATCCACAATCGAACTTAAGCAAATAAGCTCAGACTAGCTTTACACAACACTTCATCAGCGATTAGTGTTAAAAGCATGAACTAGGAGTTGATCAAATATTCAGTACAACATACATTACATCAATGAGCTTCTAATCTACTTCTAATCTAATTGAAACATCTCTTAATTCCATCAAGATTCATGAAACCATGTTACTCCACAAGACAATACTTAACACCAAACAAGTAGCTCCAATGTCTTTTGCATTAATCTTGAAAATATTTACAACAGCTTCAAATCCTTGCAGAGAATTTTCGAGAGTCTCTCCTATTCTACTCCTACTTGCCTACAATCTAAATCTATGAACTATTGAATTACAAATGAGGCAACAAGGCCTTTATATAGTGTCCAAAATACAATGAAGGGCTAAGATTAATTCAATAGCCAAGGGTCTAGATCGTGCCACCTCAGAGGTAGTTACAATAATTTGCTATTTTTAGCATATAAGAGAGAGGCAATGAAGGCACGTTTTCCAATGTGATAAGGTAAGGCGAAAGCATTTAAAATATTCCTCTACATAGGAATCCCTTTGACTTCTTTTATTAAATGATACATTTAATGCATTAAATAATGCGGCTAATCAAAATTGAACGATGTGTACTCGCCACATAGATGCCAACTCAGCATACTTTGAAAATTGTATCATCTTTATGTGATGTATTCAATGTGATTGCTAGAACTTGTATGTTTAGGAATACATCTTGTTGATCTTTGCCTTGTACATCTCCTTGCAACTGGACGTATGATACTTGTTGCTCATTTGTCTAACTTCATGATTTTTTCTTCTTCTTGTAGGTAAGATATATGATGATCTTCTTTGTAGTACCTCTTGAAGAGTAAGTAATAGAGTAGATGATGATGATATATACTTCCTTCATGTAAGAGTACATGATGGAGCTTGCTTCATGAATCGGAGTAGAAGTCTCTCTTGGACTTGAAGATGAAAGGACTTGAACTTGAAGGACTTGAAGTTGATGAAGTAGTTCTTCGAGATGATCTTTGAAGTAACCCTTCGGAGTATAGAGATGATCTCTCAAGGAGACTTGAAGGCATTAGAAGAACTTGAAACTTGATGAATCTTGACTTGAAGCTTGGATGAATCTTTGAAGATTGAGAGATCTTAACTTGAAGCTTGGATGAATGAATGCCTTGGCTTTGAACATGATGCCACTTGATGAAGAGGACTTGAGATATATCTTGCTGTGACGTCTTGGAGCAGCTACCTTTTGAAGTGATGTTTCCTTAGGAGTGATTACTTCCATCCTAAGTCTCTAGCATGAATGAATGTGGAAGACTCCTTTAGAGTTGCTACATGATATCTCTTCTTTGAAGATGATCTTGACTTGAAGCTTGGATGGATAGAAAGTCTTCGAACATGATTCCATTGGTGAAGCATTCCTGAACTTGATATGATCTAACATGATGTCATTGATGTTTCCTCTTGCAATTTGAAGGCTACTCAGGTACTTGCCCTTGATGACTCCTTGACTTCACCAACAATCCTTCCTTCAATGATGCAACTTGATAATGAACACTTGAAGTTAATCTGATCTAACATGAAGTGCTCTAGGTACTCGGTCTTGATGATCTTGAAGTATTCTTTAGATGATGACTCCTCCTTGAAGGTGATTCCAAGCTCCTCGCTCAAAGGTGACTCATCGAACAACTCCTATCCCTTTTGATGTACCTACAAGACAAGATAAACAATATATCAATCACTTCATAAGATAGGAATAACTTTAAACATGTAATAATCCTTTTCAATCTTAGGCGCAAATATAGGTAAAAATAGGAACAAAGTGCGCCTAACATCATTTAGTCTCACATTCATTATTTCAAATGATTTCTAGCAATTGTAAAGGTTTAAAGAAGTCAATCCACTTAAAAGATTCATTCAAAGGATATCTCTCAACACAATTTCTTCCTTAGGCGCCAGAATGAGGTGGCAGAGGTAGGAATGGGCGCCTAGCTATGTTTGGATGTCTTCTTGACATTTTGAAGTCCTCAACCCATAAAACATGCCTCAGGAGGCTTCTTTCTCCCAAGCGCCTACTCCTAGATACTAATTCATGTGAGTTTTTCCTAAGGCGCTATTTTGGTTGGTAAAAGTGCAAGGCGCCTACAATCAAGTTGACTTGGTGATTGTTTCATTCCTTCAAAATGCTTACTTGTTGATGTCAACTCATGACTTCCTTCAAGGCACCACCTGGAGGTCTACTGAGAGGCAAAGTGCGCCTAAGGTTCAAGATAGGCTTTATGCACCTTGTAATTGCCAAGGTATGAGTTTGCGCCTAAGCTCATACAAATATTTGCTTCACTTCTTATGGATTCAAGTCATCAAACAAGCTCAAGGAAGTGTTCAAGACACCTCAAGTTTCCCTCAGTGATAGATTAAACATGCTCTTTGTTTAGGCGCACTATATGGTAGTTTGAGTTGAATTTGGCGCCTAGATGAAGTGAAGACTCCTTTCACCCACCTATACATTAACTCCTCTTGCAAGCGCCAAAACTAGACAATCTTGAAGGCAAAAGGCGCCCTTTTGAGACTTTATATACAAGGCGCTCAAAGTTATGAAGTCTAGACAACCATTTTCCCTTAGGCGCTAATTGTTGATGCTCAAGGCGCTCATTCTTCAAGGCGCCAAAAATGGCAAAAGGGAACAAAGAATGGGCGCCTAAACTCAATCATGTCAACTCAAGGCGCAAATATCATTAGTTCAAATCTTACTTCACATCAAGGCACCTAAAACTGGCAGGAGTAACAAGAAATGGCGCCAAAACTCATTCCTTCGACCTTGGGCGCAATCTTGGAGCGTTTTGGAGGTTGATCTTTCCCTAGGCGCTGATGTAAGTTGGCAGAGGTGGGAAAATGCGCCCAAGTACTAGAGGAAATTCGCGCCCAAAAATGCAAGTCGCCAAGGTAAGGTATATTGAAAAATATATTTCTTATACTTTAAATATTGAATTTCTTATACTTTAAATATTTTTCAATATACCTTTCAGGATGTTTGAGATAGGTCTCAGATCCACTGGATTTAACATGTAGATTATAGAATTTGGAGGATCCACCAGATTTCAGACTTAGCCAATTTCAGGATCTTCAGGATCAGGATACCAGACTTAGTCATTTTCAGGATCTCAAACATCATGATAGGAGTTAGTTTAAACATATCATGCTCTTTCATGCTAAGGCGCAACTTTGGGTTAGTTTGAACATCTCTTCATGCTAAGGCGCCAATATGAGTTGGACTTCTACCACTTTGTATTCCTAGGCGCCAACTAACCTCCAGTGATTGAAATGCGCCTAAAGTCTTTAGAAAACTCAAGATAACTCCATCAACTTCTTATAGTTTTAGGCGCTCACTGAAGATGTCTATATGTGGGCACTCTTTGATCTAGGGCGCCGAATTCACCCCTCCAAGGAATCTAGCTCTAGGCGCTCAATGTGATCTTCTTGACTTAAGGCGCTAAAGTTCTAAACTCCTCATCATGGGCGCTTAAACTTAAGATTTCAAACCTCTCCTCACAACAAGGCGCTCATCTGGATGGACAACCTCCTCAAGGCGCTATTCATGCTCTCTTCTACTTCAAAGTGCCCTAGTGGATTCACCTTCAAACTTAGGCGCATATCTAGCCATGACCTGAACTTAACCCCTACCAAGGCGCAATTTGGAGCTTCATCTACCTTAAGGCGCCACTTGTCACTGTCTTAAACTCCATCCTCACATCAAGGCGCCTAAAACTGGCAGGAGCAACAAGGAATGGCGCCTAAGTCTTCTACTTCAACTGTAGGTGCAATTTTGAGGTTGTCTAGATGATGGAAGGCGCCCTAAATTCTAGGCGGAGTTTTGAGGTGACCCTGGAGCAATTTCGTTATACTTTAAATATTTTTCAATATACCTTTCAGGATGTTTGAGATAGGTCTCAGATCCACCAGATTTCACATGCAGATTCTAGATTTTTGAGGATCCACCAGATTTCAGACTTAGCCAATTTCAGGATCTTCAGGATCAAGATACCAGACTTAGTCATTTTCAGGGTCTCAAACATCAGGATCAGGTCATCAAGGGGCTCTAAGATTCATCACGAAGCTAAGGACTCGGGTAATACTGACTTCATCATGCAAAAGGACATGATCCTGGACTCAGCAAAGCACTGGAATTCAAAAAAAAAAGGGGGTCCCCATTTGCAATGGGGCGATGTGTGATTTGGTCACAACAAGCCGGAAGAAAGAATGCCCGGCAAGCGAAGTCTGAAAAAGCTAAGGAAATGCTTTTGACGGCCTAATGAATTTTTTCTGCCATTCCGTGGAGCAAATTACAAAGGAGTAAAGCATACTTGTGGAACCGCGGAAAGATGACACATGGACAACCTTGTGCCTAGGTATGCGTGTATGGGTCCCGCCAAGATTACGTGGCCATTTCTGATGCTTTCTGCCATTGCACGGAACACATTATGAAAGGGGTAAACCCTCCCGCGAAACCGCGGAAAGAGTGCCATGTGGATATTCGACGGATGAAAATGCTCGACTCCCGACACAGAAGGCAAAAGACATAAAGCCCGACGCTAGTCAAAAGAAGGAAAAAGACTTAAAGCCCAACGTCCGACAAAGAAGGAAAAAGACATAAAGCCCAGCACCCGATAGCATAACCAAGGAAGTCGGTAGCTCGAAAGCCTGATCTCTGAAACTCTGCGGATTTAGTTCTTGTAAAAGAAGCTACAGAGTGCGGGTTTTCAGGATTCAATGGTCTAAGATCGATCTGATCAGTTGAGCGAACGGCTAGATCAATTGAAGTTTTGTTGGATAGTTGTGATATTGATGACATTCAGTTTTCCCCAACATGTTAGGTTACGCAACTGCTTTGATTCAGACGATCTTCTGTTGGTGTTTTGGTTCAAACTATATGGGATGCATGTTGGATTTCCATACATTTGGTTTTGAAGATCAAAGGGGTTGTTGAGAATATGTTGGGCAGTTTCTTCTCATGAAAATGTTAAATAAAGCGGGTTGTGCTGCATTGTATGTGTTGTTCTTCAAATGCATGATATGCCATCATGTTAAAGAGAATAGTTGATGTAATGGCGCTTTAAGTGTGTATTGCATTAGTGTGTGTTAATGAGAACACAGAGAGTCTAGGTGTGTTGAGTGAGAAGAGAAGACTATGTATGAATTGAATAGGTGTATTGGAGGTTTGTGAAGAACCAAATGTCTGCATATTTGAATTTGTAAAGATTCAGAGGTTGGTGCTCAGTTCAGGGAATTGTAATCTCCTTAGAGTTGGTGCTCTTAAATCAGGGGTTCAGTGACTCCTTAAGGTGGGTGCCCTTAAAACATTGTAATCAATGGTTTATTTTGTGAGGCTGGATTACGACTGTAGATCCTAGCAGCATTTTCTCACCATGGTTTTTCCCATCTTTGGGTATTCCATGTATATTTGGTGTTCATGTCTATATGATCTCTTATTGTTCTTTCTTAAGCACTGAAAATTATTTTGGTCTGCTTTCTAGAGATTAGAAGTTTTTAAGTATTTTTGATCTACCAATTCACCCCCCCCCCCCTCTTAGTAGGTTGCATGTGTTCTAACACTCTTGGGTCCAATGAATCTAGAAATATGTTCCTTTGCTGCTGCAAACTTTGGAAAGTTGTTGCAAGCCATGAATAGTGAAACTAAGTGTAACCCTGTCAAGCCCCTTAAGGTTCAGAAACCAAGCTATGCCTTTACAGTGATCAAAAACTTCTGAAAAGTGAATATGACATTAAAGGTTCATAGTAGAACATATATTCCTTGTCATGAGGTGAGATATGCAACTACAGTGAAATGCAGTAGGATCTTCGATGATTGATTGATGTTTGAAAACCTACAGTGTACGCTCTATAATGTAAATTGGTTGATGATGCAGAGTAACTATTTCATTCGGGAGTATGAAGGGATACTTGTCAAAAACAATTTGATATCCTTTCACTAGTTCATCTGAATCTTCTTCCACCATGCTTCTGTCTTCATGGTATCCTTCTGCAAGTTCATAAGAATCTTCTTCCCCAATGCTTCTGTCTCTAGAAATTCGACAGGAGTTCTCATATCCAGGATTGACATATCCAAAACATTGGCCATAAAATGGTGAGTGCATACACCAGTAGTTATAGATCTTAATTAATCTTGTAGGTGGGCCAAACAAATACATAGTTAAGTCTAGATGTGTACTTGGTATTGCATTCCCACCAATTTCTTTATCATTATCCATAATTTTCTTGCTCAGTTCTTTATCTTTGGTATCTTCCCAATCTAAGTCTCATATTTAATGTTGTTGGGCCTCTTGTCTTTCCTTCTAAATTTTTAGTTTGGAACCTTTCACTGCATCCCTTAATATGGTTCCGTTTAAATTTTCTAGTTTTATGGACCCATTTTCTAATATTTCTGTAATCTTAAACGGTCCTAGCCACATTACTTCAAATTTTCCTGGTTTGATCTCATTGTGACCATTGTACTTTAACACCAATTGTCGAGGTTTGAAGTTCATTCTTCGGAGGTGTTTGTCATGCCAATGTTTTCTCCTTTTCTGCATAACTTCAGTGGCCCATTGTGCCATAATTCTCCGTTCGTCCAATCTATTCAGGAGTCTTTCTTTGAGACTTCCATCACCTCCTGAGCATACATTAATGGAAGTTCAGCCACCTCATTAATGAGCTGCAACAACCATATTCATTACATATAAGTGTAAATAAATTTTATTGTATCATTATAATTTATTCTAATAAGTCCATGGCTAGAAAAACATTAAAACACTTATTTTTCACAATTTCTTCTTCCAACTCACTCCTTAGTCACATTGACAACATTCAATGCATTTTCATTTGTTTCAACGGATTTTGTGTGATCTTGGACTGATATGACAAGAATTTCTTTGGCAGCTTTTACAAGGTATGTAACGTAACAATGTCCTTACTATGTTTTTTATTTTCTGACTTTTTTTTTCTTCTCATTTTAGGGTTTTGTTTTTCATCTTTTCTTTTTTTTTCAATTCATCTCTGTTGTTTAGCCACTAGCTAGCTGCTAGGGTTTACATTTTATAATCTTCAATTTTTTTTATTTATGCTAGGGTTTCAAATTCAATTTACAGGCCCTATTTTGAAGCATGGAACCCTAGAGGGAGAAATAGGACAAGTAGTGTGTAATTATTGTGGGAACAAGATTAGAGGCATCAACCACTTCAAATATCATCTTTCACAGATCCGTGGAAGAGATGTTTCGATTTGTCGAATAGTAGAGCCTGGTGTTATACAAGAGGTTATGGCTCTCCTTTCTTCATATGAGGAGGAGAGTAGGCAGCAGCAGATGTAGCAGCATGAGATGTTATTATGAATCTGATTGCATATGAATTCTTTTGAATCTTGATACTTTTCTGGCCACTATGATGTGTTTTACTTTTGATGCTTTTCTGGCCAGTATGATGTTTGAGATTTATGATCATATGACTGTTGAACTTGACACTAATTAGTAATAGCTAATAAGTTAATAACTATGAACAGCTGAAATTATAAAGTATGATAAATGATAAATGATGTGTAATTGTGTATTGAACCTTTGTCTTTTTTGGATCTATGAAATTATGAATGAATGAAAAACTATTTAGTACTTCTCAGTTTTCTACAATCAGTTTAATGATTTATCATGATCTATTATGCATGTTTTTAAAGATTATTTTGTAAATATAAATGTTTTTTAATGTTCGGAAAATCTGCTGAATTGCCAAGTCTGAGTCAAATTTGGGTCTGGTGAGCTTCACAGAATCACAAGTTTCTAAACTATGCATTAAACTGCTCCTAATCACAGCTAATTGTTTGGAGCAACCTCTTATCCAGAAAAAAGCATGCAAAACTACCAAAATTGCTTCTATCCTTTCACCAGACTTCCACTTCTGTGAATTTTCATCAGGATTTTATTACTTCTGGTTAAATGTTAAATATCTTAAAAGCATCTGAAGATAATTTTCAACATTATTTTCATTTTATGGTTGTACATGGATAGCAAATGGAGCAGCAGATGGAGCTAACCATCCAAATAAATACAGACGAACTATCCAAATCTCCAAAAATGCAAGCTATGCAGATACTTTATTAAAAAAAAAGAAAACAAGATATCCACAATTAACTTTTGGAGTTTCTCCCATATCTTGGATCTCCAAATGACCTATAAAAATAAAAATGACTATCCAGAAGCAACTCATGTAGAGAAGGGGGTTCTGTCACCACTCTACCCACTTGTCTTTCCACCCCACAATGGCAGACCTAGCACAAATGAAGGCTGAACAGTCCACCAATGTTAGGAACAGATCCAACATTTTTCCAGTAAATGCTACAAATCTTCAGTGATTATAATTTCTAATATCTATCCTAAATCTAAAAGGCTTCATATTGTTTTATAGATCACAGGAGAGGCAGACACCAATTAAACAGACCAAGCTTGAGAGTAAACCAGACCTTTCTTATCTGCTTACATCCTGAGTTTCTGTAACCACTGTCACATGATTAGTCTGTTTTTGAATTCTATATACTGTAGTACTTAGCAGTACAAAAAATATATGTAAATGTTGTGTTTTTGTATTGTCATAGGGTTTTATGAAAAATCAGGATAATATATGTCAAGACCTCAAATATATGTTCAGATCTCATGTATGGACTTCTGTAAACAGAAATAGTTCTCAGCTTTAGAATCTTAGAGCTGGATCTTGATGGGAAGGTTTCTCCTTCGGCGTTTGCAGGCTTTACAGGGTCTGCAATTTTGTACAATATTCTATTATATATTAATATAAGTTTCCTTTGGCTTATAAGAAAAGCTATATCAGTGTGTGGGTCTTAGGCATATCTAGTGGCCTAAAGCATTATGTCAAGTCTTTACAAGACGAGATCTCTGTTTTTATGGATAATTATCTATTGCTTTACAGTTTATGAGATGTTTAACAATAAAATACTTTTTGCTTCTATCTGATGCCTGTACATGTACAGAAGTAAACTATTGGGTACATATGATGAAGTTGAGATTACTTCAATGTGTACTTTTTATTTAATGCAGCTCTAGCATGTTCTATAAGAATATAGATCTTTCAGCCAAGAATATCCAAATAAGTTGCATACCCTAATTTTACAAATATCTTGTTTCTCAGGAAATCTTGTTGCCTTGGTCCATGCTTTCTTTAGCAATCTTCCACATGAATGGCTGGAGGGGACACACACTTTTATAAGGAATCTAAGGCCAATCACTACTATTGCACAATTGCGACTTGCTTTTCGCATCATGGGGCCCCTTCTTCCACGTCTTGTGATTGCTCGCCCATTATTTAAAAAGGCATGAATTCCTCTTTTCCTGTTGTCCTTCTGGTGTTGTTCAGGAGTAAATTTTTATAAATAAAGGTTTTCATTTTCAATTTTCATATTGGAAGAGGACATTACTCAGATTGGTTTGGGGGTACTATTGTTTGTATTTTTTCAGGTAGTGATAACTCAATGTTCATATAATAGTAGTACATTATTCAGATTGGTTTGTGGGTACTATTGTTTTTTTCTTGCATGTTGTGATAATTTATGTACATTGCAGACATTGGCCCTTCTTTTTAGTGTCTTGGCAGATGTATTTGGGAGAAACACTCAAACATCAATTCCAGTTGAACCAACAGAGATTTCAGATCTTATTGACTTCTTGTAAGTTAAAAATTATCAAGTAAAGGTATTTTGTTTTGTTTTTTTCTATTGTGTTAACAAATTGACCTTACTTATTGAGCAATTGTGCTTATGTTAGGCATCATGCTGTAATGTATGAAGCTCAAGGAGGTGCACAGAATGGTATTGGAAAGCCTAAGCCTGAGACTCTGAGCTTGTGTAGCAAAGCTGTGGAACTTTTGCGCCCTGAACTTCAACATCTTCTCCACCACTTGACAACTGACATCAATTCGTCCATCTATGCAGCAACTCATCCAAAGATAGTGCAAAGGCCTCCTTCACCTTTAGCAGGTGCAGTTGTAATTTAAAGCTAATTCCATACACGGAATATTATTTCAACCAATTCTCAAAAGAAATGAGATGAAACTACCATTCTAAAGATTGAATCTATGGAAATAACTTGGAAAAGTTATTTGGGTGATAATGTTTCATATTCTCAACACCTAATTCTAATGCCAGACTAGAGCCTTGATCTGCATTGCAGCTTTCTTAAAATGGAATTTCCATTAACTGGATTACTTTGTACTATGTGGTTCTGTATATACTGATCTATATATATTATCTTTCCAGTTCTTTTGTTTCTTAGGTTCAATTCTAGATTGTGATTTTCAGTAGTTAGACTATTCTGGCACTCTTGACACGCTATTGTAAGTTGTATTTTTGTTTTCTTAATTTATTTTTCACTTGTCATTTCTTGAAATTAATTTAATAGAAGTTATTATTTTGGACATTAAATTTATGGTAATGAAAGAAATGTACATCAATTTGTGACAATTTAATGTAAAATGATATATAAATATATTAAGTGAGTAACAGAGAATTATTCAAATGTTTTAGTGGAAATGAAGCCACTTTACAAAATCCAAGGAAAATATTTGATGCTGTCAACATACACAGAGCAAAGATAGATTTTATAATGAAAAAATACTCAAATTGCAAAAGTAATACTTAAAATCTTAAAGGTTAGTATTCATGACGTTCATCGTTTTTAAATGTTAGCTGCATCCTTCTCTATCCTTTAATCTATTGTTCGAAAGCCAACAAGTTCAGCCTTTGTAGTTCATTCATAAAAGGGCAAGAGCGAATAAACAAAACCTAAAAGATACATTCTTGAAGGAGATAGCAAAGTGTAATTTCAGGAAAAAAAAATTCGTTATAATAGTTATATTAAATGTGCATAGAAGCTGGCTTGCTGCCTTTTTTAGCTTTTATGCTATCTATAAGCCCATAGACCCTATTGTTCGCAACAACGAAACCTCACCTCTAATGGCATCCTTTGCATCTTAACCCAATGGTTATTCTAATTGGATCCTGTCAACTATTGTCTTTACACAACTAACACTCTACTCAATCATTGTTGTAATAAAGTGGTTTAGCTCCTTCAAACCCACACCATCCTAACTCAAGTGAAAATGCACCCATGTTTGTCAGCACCTAGGCATGTTGCATATGGGTTGTCATTGATGTCAACAGTGGTATGGAGTGTTGCAGTATGGAAGAGTCTAAATGATGTCAAAGGGAGATTGCAGCAGTATGGTGATCAATGAAAACATTATAGAATAAGTGATCAAATGTATTGTTCAATGAAGACATGATAGAATAGGTGATTAGATGTATTGTGAAGCAAAGAGCAAAGGGATGAATATATGCTTCGCAGCCAAAGGAGATGGATCAGTATCATTTATACACGATCATACCATATCTTCTGAAGTTCATGTGTAAGATCACAAGCCTTGATATATTTATGATTGAAGTTTGTGTTGAGTAGAGTTGGGGTCTTTCTAAACGATGATGATATGAACTCATGATACTTTCCGCATGACAAAGAAAGTTGTAAAAGATTAAAGGAAATTGTCTAAGTGTATTACAAGTCAGGGAAGGTGTTACAAGCTCACAAGAAGGTATTGCATTCTACCGTAGTTTGAAGGTAAGGGCTTGCGGATTGGTCTAATGGCTAGATATTGCACTCAGGTACCTATGTTTAAAGTTTGAGGTCATGAAGCTTACTGCAAGATGTTTTGGAGACAAAAGTGTGAAGATAGTGTAGAAACAGGGTAAGTGTTGTAACAGGGAAACAAGAGAATGCTCCGCATATGTTCGCAAATGAAGATATGACGTTGCGGCTTGGAGAACAGGTAGACATGAGTTAAAAGTACATATGCTTCAAGTTTCAGATGATAATATGTAAGTCAGTTGCTTTTTCGGAGTCAGCTCTGTGAAGACATGCTTTGGTGTTAATTGAGGTAAACCGTGGGAGATAGTGGAGGCCACCGCAGTTCACCACAAGTTGTAATTGGCCTTGCTGATTGAATGATAAACTCTTATGACTGGTTGGTATGTAATGGTTGAGTTTCAAATGATTGTGTTCACTACAGGTATGTTCACAGTTTTATCTTAAGACTGTATGTAGAGGTTGTTAAAGACACTGGCATTAGAGTTCAAGTGTTTGCGTCAGCATGATACATTCTAAGATGACAAAAGAAGTGTACATGAACGTTTTGCAAGTCATATAACATTCAGTATATGGTCTGCATGATGTAATTCTGTCTCCTCCAGTACCGCTTTGGGTCTAGAGTCAAATACAAGGAAGGCTAAGTGTTGCGGTGCCGACTTGGTGCATAATGAAGACTTTGTCATGTGTAGAATGTGTGCCATCTTGGAAAAGTGTGCTAAGGTAAATTAGGCCCTGATTATGCTTTGTTTTTGAATTGCACTTGATTTCTACTTACCACATATATTGTGGCCACTACATGTTTCATGTTATTTGTTTCATCTTGGCCAACCAAGGAGAAAGATCTTGATGTTTGCGGAGGATATAAATGTAAGATCAAATATGTCAAGCATAGCATGAAGAAAAGCATTGTGTGAAACCATTGGAAATGTGTGAATAAACTTACCGTTGAAGCAGATATGATAATGAAATTTGCTAAGGATCAGTTCATGTGATATAATATAGTTGTGGAGGTGATTATGGACATTGTGATGATAAAGAAGAAGAGTTCCTAAAGATGTTTTGATGCTTTGATGTTGTGGAAATTGGTATTATTGTTGCAAGGAGGTAAAATAGTTGTGTAGAGGCCGAAGTGATCAGCATTCAGTTTTGTATGAAGAACATTGAGTCAGACAAGTTTTGCAAAAGTTGTAAATGTTCAGGGAGTTGCAGCTTCCTTTAGGTTGTAGCCCATAAATAATATTGTAATCTTGTTTTTATTTGTGAGGCTGGATTTGGACAATAGATCCAAGTAGCTTGCTCGCCGTTGTTTTTCCCTTCTTGGGTTTTCCATGTAAATATGGTGTTATGGTTGTGTGCCTCTGTGTTCTTGTATCTCTCATGCTTTAAATGTTTACATTAGTTTGAATGTTGCTGGAATTAAAGTAATTTGATTAAGTACTGATTCACCCCCCACCCAGTACTTATGTGTTCAATAATTGGTATCAGAGCAAGGTTCCTTGAATGTAGCCTAATAGTTGAGGTAGATCTTGGAAAGGAACACATGGGAACTGAAGTATTGTTTAAAGGCAAGAATCCTCTAGAAGATGATATAGACATGACAGTCTATAATCCAGAAGACTGTGTAGTTGATTATGAAGGAGAACTCATTTCTGCCCTAGAAGATTTGGATGCAGCAAGAAGTCAAAATGAAGAATACTGTAGAACTAAGGCAAGAAGAAATGACAACATGAGGAAGAATTCATTTGTGCCTCCAAAGCATGATGCTAGAATCTCTTATTCCTTTTATGGCTATTGCTTTGCATGCAATAAGTTTGGTTATAGGGCAACTGAATGTAGAACTAAAATGAGGAGAAATAGTGAGGCTTTGGAATATAATGTTGTTTGCTACAAATGCAACAATTTGGGGCATAGAGCAAGATTTTGCAAAAGTGGTTATGTGGAACCACTTGTTCAGCACAAGAAAACAGAGAGAATTGTGATTCAGCAAAAGAAGGAAATGGCAAAGATATGGAGAAAAAAGACAGAACAAAGTAATGAAAAGGAGGAATCTGTCTCTGTCTAGTGCAGAGGACTCCGTTGCTGATTGAGATAAGGCATAGGGTCAAGGGGAGCTAATCAAGACATATCTATTCTCCCCCCCTGAAAATATGTGGCTCCAGCGAGTGGAAGCTTATCATATAGATAAGTTGGGTTGAAAACTGCTAGAGAAGATGTTGATATGGCAAGATAGTTTCTTTTTCCCAAAATTCTGGAACAAAATAACATGATGCAGAGGATTGCGGAAAGTTCTTGAGTCTCTATGAGTTCATAGAGCAATCCGGCAGCAGGTTACCTACCAAATAAAGGTGCATTAATTATGGAAGGCTAGGGCAAAATGCAATATACTTATACAATTTTTGGATGATCGAAACTCATTCATGATCAAGCATTTACCTCCGGAGCAAAGCTGAGAAGAAGTCTTTCAAAGCATTTGGCAAATTTGAGGAGAATTGAGTTGAAGATAAAACCCTAGCGATTGTTCAAAAAGGTATTTATCAGAACTGCTGCTTCTTAAAACCCTAGTTGCAAAATTCATAGAAATTTGTGATGGTGACTCCACAACTAGTTGATGTTACTGAGAAACCTAGACCAAAATATAAGGAATGCCCCTTCAAGGCAATGGAGGTCGATAAGAAAGGAGCATTTTCCAATATACCGGCATATGTTGTTTACACAAAAGATGTTAGAATTTACATTCACTCAAAACTGGATGAAATTAATCATGTGAAATTTGAGGAGCTCAGAAATCAACTTCTAGATGATGATGTTACCTATAAATTTGAATATGCAAATGTGGGGGCAAAAGATCTGGACATTTGGAAAGACTACCCTGATTTATGTGATGAGCACGAGTGGTTAAGATACATACTGAGCAGAATTCACGATGAGTTCATGTATTTGGACAAGCCCTACTGGATTACCAAAGATGCAATTAGGGCAGTCACTGGGTTGTGTTCCACCATATCTGTACCGGTGATGAAGTCAATTAACAATGAGAAGGTTACTGAGATGATCAGAGCAAAATTTGACAAGAGAACACTACTGTGAATGACATAATTGACCTGGGTGTTCGTTATGCTGCAATGGGTATTGCCTACAAAGTTTACTTCATAAAAAGAGAGGGATCCGCCGCTGGTACTGCCATTCACACTGCATACCAAATGGTCAAGGGAGGAAAAGACTTTGACCTCTATGAGGTCATGAGAGAACTCTTGGAAAATCTAAGGACAAAAGAAATCGGATACATTTTCAGGTGTGGTACTTTGATTATCTGTCTTGCATTCTATTTTCTAAATGAATTACTTGGCTTTAGTGGAAAGGTCTGGCAACAAGATATCCCTATTATAGCTCAAATTAAGAGTCATATAAGAGGGTTTAGTGATCCAAATCACTACAAGACAATGTACTGGGGTTTCTTCAAAACCTTTCAAACCAACATGCATGCTAGAGAAAGAGTCCCTTACAGCTTTGTACAACAATATAAGGAGAAGATCACATTTTGGCTGATAAGGATTATACCTATATGGAGGCAGTTGAACATAGAATTGCATGGATTCCTAAACTACCATATGAAATCTCCAAAGAGGAAATAAAGGTCTATGTTGATCTACTGCTCAACAAACCCAAAGACGCCTATGTTGAAAGGTTTGGAACCTATGATGAGATCATGAACAAGATGCATAAGAAGAATGCAGAGGAACAACATGAGAAGAATAGAAGTGAGTTGCATAAGAAGTGGGGCATTTCATCTGAAACTACTTCAGAAGCCCTTGCGGAGGAGACACATCATGTATCTATTGTTCCACCAGCTACACAAAGTTTAAGGAGGACTAGCAAAGCTACTTCTGCTACTATAAATGTACCACTACCCTCTGGGTCAACACAAATGGGGTCTATTGGAAGAAGGGCCACTTCTGAAATGCAAGCACAAAAAAATACTGAAAAAAGGAAGCATGCAAGACCTAAAATTCAAGCCAAAAGGAAAAAGGTTAAGGCAGTAGAGATTGAAGAGGAAGAAGAAGGAGAAGGGGAAACCTCTAAGATGAAAAGAAAAGGTAAAAAATCTAAGCAAAATCCTCTGGTGACCTCTACAAAAGGCCCTCTTCAATTGGAAATTGTCTTCAATGGAATTGAACAACATGGGTTATTAAAGCACATAGTTGATTTGTATGCGGATGTTTCTTCTGAGGATCAAAAGACCATTGAAAAAGCTATAGTTATGTATATGCTCAACTATAACTTGCCCGTGATTGATGTAATTGAAAAAGTACTGGAAAGCCCAGCTCAGGCTTTAAAGCAGAAAAGAGAAGAAGCCATTAAAATGAATAATGAGTTGAGGCAACAAGTGTTGGCAAGAGACACTATATGGATTCATGGTTGTTGTCATTGATGGCAACAAAGGTCATCCCACATATCCGCAAGTCATGATGTGTCTCTACCGGAAGTCAGAATAAAGAATGTTGTGGTCGGGTGAACAAGAACAGAGCATGTGGCAAGGTCCGACAGATTGGTCCGGATCTCTCAGAGGAAGTGTCTTGGTGCAGTGCGGATTTGGGGAAGTCAAGAGGACTACCTTGAGTGGTATATTCCAAGGATTTAGCCTCCGGTGATGGACAAGGAAAAAGATATGAATAGTTGAGTACTGGATTCCTGAGAGACAGTGAAAACAGAGGAAGAACTGACTGACAGAGTATCAGACTACTTTCCGGATGTGTTACTATTGATGATAGAGGTTGTGAAGGCATGAATCATGTTTGGCCGACATGATTAATGATATCTACAAGTATATGCTTGATCCGCATTGCTTGGTGAGGAAGGATTCAGCCGACAGAACAAGAGTTTGTAAGAAACTAGACTGTTCCGGATGCCGACTAGAAAGGTGATGAAATTACTTGTGCGGATATATATAGAGGATGGATTTAGTTGTGAAGGGTGTGATGGTATGAAGATATATGCGAATAAGTCCAGAACAGAGCAGAGGTAGCAAAAGGATCCGGTATGTGAAAGATAGCAGAATAAAGAACAGAGGAAAGATGAAGTGCAGCAGATCAGTGTACTGAGCCTAACCGGAACTGAACTCCAGCATATGCAGATGCTTCCAATCAGTTCAAGACTGTGATTCTTATCACTTTGTAGACAGTGTGTCTTCTTGTAGGCAGTGGGCCTCTTGTGAGCAGTGTGCTCGGGCAGTGAGCCCTAATTGGCAAGTGCCATTTTGTAATTTCCTATTCTTCTAACAGAGAATAATTTTGGGTTAATCACCCCGTGGTTTTCTCCCTTAACAGGGTTTCCACGTCAAAAATACTGTGTCATGTGTTTCTTATTTCATGATTAATGTTTTTGTGTTTGATTCTATGCTGCATCAATTAAAAAGAAAGTTCAATAAGGGAAATAATTAGGATAACTGATTCACCCCCCCCTCTCAGTTATCAACAATTGGTATCAGAGCTAAGTTCCTCCAAATAGAGCCTAACAGCTTGAGGAAAATCTGGGATTTCAAATGGATGCATATGGTTTAAGGGAGCAACTCAAGACTACTCTTGAGGATCTTGAACAGTCAAATTCTGAAGTCAGTGAATTAAAGGAAAGACTCAAACAGGCTGATGAATTCATGAGAGAATTAAAAGACAAATTAAGTCTCTCTATGAAAAAGAGAAAGGAGCTGCTCCAACAGTTGGCAAGACAAAGTGAAGAAAGCAATACAAATGAAGAATTGACTGAGCAAACCAAGTTATGTGAAAAGTTATCAAAAGAAGTCATTATGTTAAGACATGAAATGGAATCAGGAACTATAAAGTTTACTCAAGAGATTGAAGAAAAAAGAAAGGCTGAAGACAATCTAAGACAATCTCTTAAAGAAAAATCAGAAGAATGCCACCAGATGGACAGGATTATCAGACATCTTGAATCTGATCTTGAAGATGCCAAAGATAATGAAGAAAAACTTGAGGATCAAATTGCCTCTCTCAAAAGAGACCTTCAAACAGCAAATGAATATAAAGAGAAATTCAAGATAAGTTCTGCTCAACTTGAAGTTCTTCTTGGAAGTCAAAAGAGGACAGATGACAAGTATGGTTTGGGATATGAGAAAGGAGAAAGCTCTGGATCCGGTTAGAAGAATCTTGGATCAGAAAATCCAAGGAGCAGGCCTAGAAGACCCCCGGTAAGACAGCCAAATGCTCAAAGATATCCATCCTTCAATGGATACTGCCATAGCTGCAACCACTTTGGTCACAAAGCTAATCAGTGCAGAATGAGAATGAATCAGATTAATTCATCCTTCTCCGGACAGTGCTTCAACTGCAAAAGGTATGGACACAAATCCCATGAATGCAGAATTATGCAAGTAAACAAATCATTCAAAGGTAGATGCTTCACATGCAATAGAGTAGGTCATATGGCTAATCAATGCAGATCAAGAGGATATCAGTCAAATATGCAAAGAAATGTTATTTGCCAAATCTGCAATAGGTCCGGTCATAATGCTAAAGTCTGCAGAAACAAGTATCAGGACAAAAGAGGTCCGGTGTATAATCAGAATCAAGACAAGGGTAAACAAAAGATGAATGCGGATGAAGTTAGGAATCAGATGAGCAAGATTTGGGTGAAGAAAAGTTCAGAGAATGTAGAGGTTGGATCCGCACCAGACTCTGGTGCTGATATTTCTTCCGGAAATTAAAAAGTGAGCTCAGGCTCAGGGGGAGACTCAAAGAAAATCCTGTTCCCCCAGCCAAACAAGTGGTGCCGAATGTGGCACAAGATGCGGATTAAAGGGTTTGCAGATATGAGTCTTGAGATGCTTCAGTCAAGTTTTCAGAGGTCCGCATGGAGTTATGGAGAAGCTGTGATCGATCAAATAAGACCTGTTCAGGGAGATGCTCCGGTATGACAAAGGATTACAAAAGGGTCCGGAGAGATCCGGAAGTGCACTATCTTGTTCTGCGGATTGGACAGAATGTTTGGGATGTTCTTATAATATGTTACCTCTATTTATTCATGATTGAAAGATCCGGATGATATTCACAGATCAGGACTAATCCGGGATACTCCAAGCTATCCAGACAAGGCGAACCGGAATAATGTAGGTGAAGCATTTATTGCAGACAGATATTAGGGTTCGCGGAGCAATATAAGGGATTTCTCAAAAGTCATTTGCTCATTCTGCACTCAAGAAGAAGCGAATAGTGGAGCTCTGCAACAAGATTCATCAAGCACACCAAGGATCTCCTGCCGAAGTCATTACATAAAGAAATCAATCCAATCACTCCGTGCAAGTCGAAGGCGCATAAGGTATTCTCCGTTTTTCATTACCTCACTGCAAATCTTTGAAGAATGGCTACTCCAAACATAGTTAAGATCTCTGATAGACCTCGCCCCTCATTCAAGAAACATCCCTACAAATCATTGGAGGTAGATCCACTAGGAGCCTTCTCTAGTGTTCCTCACGGAGTTTTACATACTGAAGACATTAGGGTTTACATACATGCAAGCATTGAGGAATTTGGGGAATTCAAATTAAGAGACCTCTATCACAAGCAACTGATAGACAATGCTTTTGAGCTTAAACCAGAGTATAAGGATATCCAGAAGAAACAGTTTGAGCAATTTATTCATTTCCCCTGCTTTGAAGAAGATGAATGGGTCCGGTATGTACTGAGCAGGATGCATGACAACTTTCTATGGCTGGATAGACCCTGCAAAATCACAAAAGAGGCAATTAGAGCAGTAACTAGTCTATACTCTTCCGGAGGGATACCTATCCTCAAATTTGTCAAGAACAACATTGTAACTGAGGCCACCGGATCAAAATTTGATAAGAGGGCAATGACCATTGAAGATATTTCGGATCCGGATATCAAATATGCATCCATGATAATAGGATACAAGATCTATCACTCCAGCAGGGAGAATTCTGTATCCGGAACTGCAGTATACACTGCCTATGAAATGCTAAGAAAGAATGCAGAATATGATCTCTGCGAACTACTGCTAAGCCAATTAATGGAAAATATACAGAAAATCAAGAAGGATAAGAAGAATTCCTTTAAGTATGGTACTCTTATTGTATGTCTATTCTTCTACTTCATGAATGAGCTACCCGGAACAAGTGGATGGGTATGGCAGAATGACAAACCTGTTGCAGTCCAGATAAGAGACTATTTGCATGGACTTGGGGATGCAAAAGCGAGAAATACAGCTCTATGGGGATACTTCAAAAACTTTCAGAGCATGATGCAAGCAAGAGAGAGAATTCCCCAGTCTCTTGTTGAAAAATACAAAGACTCAGTGTGCTTTATGGTTGACACTGATCAGTGCCTAATGGAGGCGGTGGAGCCAAGGATTGTCTGGATCATGCCCATGGGGTATGAAGTGGATGAACAGATAGTGGAGCTGCATGTTCAACACATGCTAAGTCAGCCCAAAGATCCTAAGGCAGAAAGGTTTGGAACCTTTGAGGAGCTGAGTGTAAAAATACATGTAGAACTCAGGGAACCTGAGATTAAAAGAAAGGTGAGAAAAGAAGTAGAGCACATTGCTCAAGGCCTAGGCATCTCAAAGGAGGCACTTGATGCCAGCCGGGAAAAGAGGAGGAAGGCTGAGGAAGAAGAGAAAAGTAAAGAAAGTGCTCCGGTTGAAGCTCCCACCCGGACCAGATCATCAAAGAGATCTGCACTTCCCACAACCAAAAGTTCAAAACCGGAAGTCCAGGCATCCGGTAAGAGATCCAAGACAAAAGCCACAAGGGCTTATGGAAGCCAAAAGGATGAAGAGGAAACAGAGTCAGATGAGGGAGTAAAAGAAATAAAGAAACAGAAGAAGAAAGGATCCGGTAAGCCCTCCACAGGCCAAGACAAGGATGAAATGGCAGAGGTATCTGTTGAAAAGCCCACTCTGTCTCTAGAGAGCATAATCAAGTCGGTCACGGTGGATGGAAACCTTCAACCAATGACTGAATCCTATGATGACTTCAGTGAGGCTGACCAAAAGACTCTGCAGGAAGCCACAGTTAAATATCTGAACATATATAATAAGGCTTTCATTGAGATCATATCTCTTATTCCTAAAAACCTAGAAAAGGAATTGGAAGTAAGAAAGAACAATGCTCATGCAAAAGATCTTAAGATCCGGGAGCAGATAGCTATTCAGCTATATCCTCAAATTGATCCCAAGACAATGAACATAATCTTCAAGGACTGCAAAGATGAGTTCAGAAGCAAAGCCAGGATGAATCAACTCATGCTTGGTGAGACTGACAAAGTGGCCCAAGAAACAGAAGAGATCCTCCGGAAGGCCTTCAAAAGGTTCAATCTTCCTGTTGTAGAGGACTTAGGTACAAAAACAGCTGAGGACTTGGGACCCTCTGCTCCAGAAGAAGTGGCCCATGAACAAGCTAGCATCTCTCCTCCGGTTTCCCCTACAGTCTCCGGATCCAAAGAAGAAGAGCAATTACAGGAGAAGGAAGCAGTGGTGAAAGACAAAGAGTTTGACAGTTCCAAGACTGCAGAAGAAAAGAAACATCTGTCTCCGGCAAGAGACACTGCACAAACTGTTCAACAATTTTTGAGCAAAAAAACTTTAGAGATTGATGAACCGGAGCTTCTAAAAGTCCCATTCGACTTTGACTCTCTCTCTCCGGTACAAACAATGAAGATAGCTTCATTTGCAAATGCCAAGGCAAATGAAAAACTCCTGAAGTCTCATATGGAAGACTGTGAGTTGATAGAGGCTGCTTCCGGAGTACTTGTAAAGATTATACCATCAATCCAGATAGATCCGACAGCCTCCACTTCCGGTAATCTAAAAACCTTAGTCAGCAGTGTTGATACACATTTTGATTCTCTAGAAAAATCAGCTGAAGAAAAGGTCCGGAAGGAATTTTTAGATAAAAGATTTTCAGAGGTATTAGAATTAATCTCTAAAGATAGGAAGATTGTGAGCATTGGAATAAAGAGCTTAGAGAATGCTCTTAAGGATGGCGGTGACATCTACAAATTTTGCATATCTTGGCCAAAGGCAACAGCAGCAATTGACAAGAAAATAAAAGAGGAACAGGACAAGCTACAAAGCTTATCTCAAAGTTTTGATCCTCTCTCTTCCTCCATAATAAATCAAGAATGTCAGACTATTGCAGTCTTGAATGAAATAAAGAATCTTGAGAAGGAAAGGAAGAACATCACTAACCGGATGGGAGAACTTAGACGGATTATAATCCCTAAGTTGGAAACTATGCATGAGGCCATCAGTGATGCTCAGACCACCGCCCAAACAAAAGATCCGACAGATCTCAAGCGGGCAGAAGCTTTTGCATTTTTGTTGAGTGGTCACATTTCGATTTTGGATAGAATGAAGCAAAGTTGGGCTACAGAAATGATCCAATTGCAGACATCCTTTGCAGACATTCTTCAGTATATGTGAGTATGTAAATATGCGGCTATGTATAGAAAATTTTTGAAAATTTTGATATGCGGACCCTACCCTTTGCCATTGATGTCAAAGGGGGAGTGAGGAGCAGTGAAAAATAAGGAATCCAATTAAGGGGGAGTTCCGGAAATTGTATATAAAGACAGAGCATCAGCAAAGGGGGAGCATAGTGTAAACACTTAGTCATTTTTCACTAAGTGTTGCCATCAATGCCAAAGGGGGAGATTGTTGGCAAGAGACACTATATGGATTCATGGTTGTTGTCATTGATGGCAACAAAGGTCATCCCACATATCCGCAAGTCATGATGTGTCTCTACCGGAAGTCAGAATAAAGAATGTTGTGGTCGGGTGAACAAGAACAGAGCATGTGGCAAGGTCCGACAGATTGGTCCGGATCTCTCAGAGGAAGTGTCTTGGTGCAGTGCGGATTTGGGGAAGTCAAGAGGACTACCTTGAGTGGTATATTCCAAGGATTTAGCCTCCGGTGATGGACAAGGAAAAAGATATGAATAGTTGAGTACCGGATTCCTGAGAGACAGTGAAAACAGAGGAAGAACTGACTGACAGAGTATCAGACTACTTTCCGGATGTGTTACTATTGATGATAGAGGTTGTGAAGGCATGAATCATGTTTGGCCGACATGATTAATGATATCTACAAGTATATGCTTGATCCGCATTGCTTGGTGAGGAAGGATTCAGCCGACAGAACAAGAGTTTGTAAGAAACTAGACTGTTCCGGATGCCGACTAGAAAGGTGATGAAATTACTTGTGCGGATATATATAGAGGATGGATTTAGTTGTGAAGGGTGTGATGGTGTGAAGATATATGCGAATAAGTCTAGAACAGAGCAGAGGTAGCAAAAGGATCCGGTATGTGAAAGATAGCAGAATAAAGAACAGAGGAAAGATGAAGTGCAGCAGATCAGTGTACTGAGCCTAACCGGAACTGAACTCCAGCATATGCAGATGCTTCCAATCAGTTCAAGACTGTGATTCTTATCACTTTGTAGACAGTGTGTCTTCTTGTAGGCAGTGGGCCTCTTGTGAGCAGTGTGCTCGGGCAGTGAGCCCTAATTGGCAAGTGCCATTTTGTAATTTCCTATTCTTCTAACAGAGAATAATTTTGGGTTAATCACCCCGTGGTTTTCTCCCTTAACAGGGTTTCCACGTCAAAAATACTATGTCATGTGTTTCTTATTTCATGATTAATGTTTTTGTGTTTGATTCTATGCTGCATCAATTAAAAAGAAAGTTCAATAAGGGAAATAATTAGGATAACTGATTCACCCCCCCTCTCAGTTATCAACAACAAGCTCTTGAAAAGGCCAAGTCATTTGTCTCAAGAAAAAAAAGATAAATTGACTCAAATGCAAGGTCAGGAATTAAGGACAAAGCAAAGAGTGGACACATTCATGAGAATGAAGGAAGATGATAAAGAGAAAATTCAGAGGAAACAGAGGATGTGACAGAAAATTCTAGGTGAGCTAAAAGGAATTGAAAATGTGGAGCAACCACAAGTTTCTCCACCACATAACTCTGCTTCTCCACCTCACATGACTACATCTCCTCCGCACAACACTTAACATCAAGTTCCTTAAAAGGATAAAGAAGAGAAAGCAACAAAAGATCAAAAACAAGATGCTCATGAAGAAGAAAATGATTCTCCGGATCATAAAATTGTGCATGATGATCAACCTCCGGTGAATACAAAATAATAGGATAATATTGCACTGCAAGAGGGGAAGACAAATGTTGATTCAGGGGAAAACTTACAAAAGGAACAAGATACATCTTCCTCCTCTCCGGTTGACTCTTTCAAGGAGTTCCTAGCCCAACAAATGCAAATTCAATCAGTGGTCACTCCGCAACTGTTACAGTTGGCAATGTTAGATGGACAAGTTAACTTGTCCAATTAGCTCCTCTTCACAAGTTGCAACTGGGAGATATACATCAGCCCTCAGCTAACAAGAAATTCTACAATAGCAAGTTGAAGGAGTTGAAGTGTTAGAAGAGGCAATTAAGATGCTACAAGAGGAATTGCCTGAGGCAAAGAGAGATCCCATCTTGCCTCCTGCTCAATAGATGAAACTCATGTTGGAATCTTTCAAGACTCATTCATCTTACCTAGAGAAGAAGGCCGAGAAAAAGATAACAGAACAAATAAATATGTAATGTCCCCATTTTGAGTTAAGTAATGATTTGCTAGTTGAGTTTGTTTCTATACATGGAGAACCGGAAAGTTGGTATATGTCTATACATGGAGAACCGAAAAGTTGGCTCAACTAGTATATTATTTGGAAAATGTAATATTGAAGTTGTATTTTCAATTATTTGGTTTGATTTGTTAGATGGAATAAAAGGGAAAATGAAATCTTTAATTACATTTTCTCTAATCTATTTTTATGGAGTTTTGTGTGGAATAAGGAATTGCTCTAGGTGGGACCTATTTGTCATCAAGAGCCAATGTGGGAGGAAGATAGGTCCAAGGTGTTCAAATATTTCATAATGCCTATTTCAAATGGATCGACTATCATGTGGATTGCAAAATCATTGAATATTAGTCCTTTGAATTCTAATGCCCATAAGGAGTTCCTCAAGATAAAAGTGTACACATATTGCATTGGATCGTGGGAATTAGAGTGTACATGTTGGAGTAAAAATGTACACGCTTTGTATTACATTGTATTACATTGGATCAAGTGCCAAGCGATGAGCAAACAAAAAACATTTCTAAATGCTAACAAATGATTTTAAATGCTAGTAGAGGATCGGCGGCTAAGGCAATGGATCATTTTAAATACAAATTTATTTATTAAATGTTTGCATGTGGATCGCCCAAGGAAAGGAAGAAATATTTTAAATGCAAGTTTAATTTATTAAATATTTGCATTCAAATGCCAACGCCAATATGGTTGTGATCGCCCAAGCCTATAATGATATTCAATGCTAAATAAAGATATTAAATGAATGAATGCAAGCAGCCGCCTATGCAAGAAGAACTCATTGCTAAAGGATCGATCCATATAGAAGTAGTTGTATTTCATTTAAAATAATTAAAGATTGTTTTAAATGAATGAGTTTTGGTTGCAACTCATTTACAAATGTTCAAGTCTCTTGATCATCATTGGTGGATTCTAAAATTCATCTAAATTGCCAAAGAAGATGATCGCTCATCCAAGGAGAAGTTAAAGAGAGACTTCCATCTTCATTTGAGGGATATGTTGAATCTGGTATGTTTCTTATTTTATTACTTTGACTGGAAATTCTAATTTTCATGTCTTCTTGCAAGGTGATGACCCCTTGTATTTGTATGGTGATGACCCCATACTTTATGTGAGGTGATATTACTCTGATATTCACCATTAGAGCTTAATGTTGGTAGGTTTAGTGAGAGTTGTAATGAAGTTTATATGATATTGCAACCCTTGGTCATATTGGAGATCAACCAAGGTATCCATTATCAATTATTGGAGCGATTGAGAGGAATTTTGTCTTGAGTTCCAATCTGATTTTGATCACAGTCAGCTGATACATGTTTATTTCAGGGTTTTATGAGGATTGAAGCAAGTATGATGATGTTACAATACAATATCCTTCATTAGAGACCCATCATTTGATCATAGAGGAGTTATTTTGAGATTTTTGGTAAATCTAGGCATGCTACAGCAATATAAAGTTGTGACAGTCAGCTACAGACATACTTGAGCAGCAAATTGAAGACATTTCATGAGTTAGGCTTCATTGGAGGACATTCTTACACCTATTGCTCAAATTGGCACATTCATTGCTAGGGTTTTATCATCCAATTTGGTCTGATTTCAAGAGTTTAGCTACAGCTGGGTAATTACATTCATAGCAGCAATCAACAAGATCTGATATACAGTGATATAATTAGTTCATAGAGCCCACATGAAGCTCTAATGAAGCTGGATTGATTAGTGACACATTATTCATCATTGTATCTTTGATTGTATGAAGTTTGAACACCATTTAGCATCCATTTCTTGGTTTCATATTGGTCTGATATAAAATAGTACTCGAGTGTCATAAAGGACAACAAACAATCATTAGTGTTTGTCATCATTGAAGAAGTTAATAAAGCTTTGGAAGTTTGGATTTCATTGTCTATATGTTTCATGTGTTATCTTTCATTTGAAGTTGAATATTTGGTGCAAGAAATCTTATCTAAAATTGATCAAATATTTCAGTCATTAGTGGAAAGGTCTCTTATAGTGGTATTAGAGCCTTCGTCCTACCAGCCTATGGGTTTTTTGAAGGAAGAGCTAAAGCCATGAATACCAGAAGATCACATACACCTACAGTGGACAAGTCTATAGAAGAAGAATTGACAGCCTTGATAAACAAGTATGATGCTCTTCCTAAGTATGTGCAAAATAGAATTAGCTTCAAAGACTACATGAAGTTCAAGTGTTCGTGGTATGATGAAGACTCATTGGATAGAGAGGACACCCAGCCATCAACTAGCAGTTGTAGAAGACAAGTTAACACAGTTTCACTCTAGCCGCAAGAGGTCAAGTCCGAAGAAGAGTACATGGAGACAAGTGATGTGGAAGAGGTGGAAAATAATAATACATTTGAGCATGAACCAGAGACTACAATCGATTATGAAGGGCATACTATTGGTATTTGATCATACATGCAATGAGAAGACATAGTCTTTATTGCAAAGATCATCCACGAGGAAGGTGATTCACATGAAGAGCTCATGACACTTCATGATGATAAAGAGGACATGATCAGCCATGAAGTATGTGATTCACATGAAGAAGACATAGGTGATGCATATGAAGTTTCTTGCTTTGGATCAGCATTTGATGGAGAGCATGCAATGAAGAATAAGGTGCTTGAAAGAGATAAATGCAGGTATGACTATCATTCTGATTTTCTGATTTGGGACAGCAATCTTTCACTTTTGCAAAATCAGTCGATGGTAGTTATTGTTCATAAGAATGAAAGTGGGAAGACACTTCCTACCTTTGGCACTTTATTGGTCATCACTCATGATGAGTATATGGATTATCCAAGGCTTAATATTTCTGATTTGATACACCATGGTATGATTAAGACAAAGAGGATTCAAGACATGTGGCATATGAGAAATGAGCTTTGTATGGAGTTGGATAGTAACATTGAGTATATAGGTGAACAAATGTGCATTGATGTTCCATTCCTAATTCATGATACATTGATAGGAGATGGCTGTCTTATTACATTACACATAGAGATCCTTCATGACACTTGGAGGACAACAGCTATTTGGGAGCTTTGTAGAGGTTTGGATATGTCTCCATCATTAGAGGATGGCCTATGGATGATGTTTACTCACCATTGAGCATTAGTGATGACATTGGTATTCATTTGGACTTGATTTTTAGTTATGAGTTCGCTGTCCACTTCTATACCAGTAGCTTAGCAGGAGTGATCTCACATTTTCTTGCATTGATGAGGGATGATATGGATAGGAAAGAAGATGACATTCTTAATGATATATAATCATTTGATTCGGAGTTGATGAATTTTCTTATTTATAGTGAATTTAGTGAGTATGCCTATGCTTTGATATGGTATTATTGTGATGGTGCTTTGGTGATTGGATTTGATGTTAACATAGCTTCAACAAGTGAGTTATATGAGGATGAGTATGATAGTTCCATCTCTTTCAGCGAGGTATCAAGTTGCTTCATGGTATGGACGTGTCATTGGAATTTGAGCATGGGTGTGTTTGCTACATTGTGCGACAGCGGAAGCGGTCCCAAGATCTCCCTCATCAACATCTTTGAGATGTTATGTGTGAGTTTGCATGGACAAGTAAGATGGGTTTGGGATCCTGGTATTCATTGATCATTTGACACTCCCGATTGCTTGGGACAAGCAATCTTGGGGTGGGAGGACTTGTAATGTCCCCATTTTGAGTTAAGTAATGATTTGCTAGTTGAGTTTGTTTCTATACATGGAGAACCGGAAAGTTGGTATATGTCTATACATGGAGAACCGGAAAGTTGGCTCAACTAGTATATTATTTGGAAAATACAATATTGAAATTGTATTTTCAATTATTTGGTTTGATTTGTTAGATGGAAAAAAAGGGAAAATGAAATCTTTAATTACATTTTCTCTAATCTATTTTTATGGAGTTTTGTGTGGAATAAGGAATTGCTCCAGGTGGGACCTATTTGTCATCAAGAGCCAATGTGGGAGGAAGATAGGTCCAAGGTGTTCAAATATATTCAAATATTTCATAATGCCTATTTCAAATGGATCGACTATCATGTGGATTGCAAAATCATTGAATATTGGTCCTTTGAATTCCAATGCCCATAAGGAGTTCCTCAAGATAAAAGTGTACACATATTGCATTGGATCGTGGGAATTAGATTGTACATGTTGGAGTAAAAATGTACACGCTTTATATTACATTGGATCAAGTGCCAAGCAATGAGCAGCAAACAAAAGACATTTTTCAATGTTAGCAAATGGTTTTAAATGCTAGTAGAGGATCGGCGGCTAA
This sequence comes from Cunninghamia lanceolata, assembly GCA_027924645.1. Taxonomy (NCBI): domain Eukaryota; kingdom Viridiplantae; phylum Streptophyta; class Pinopsida; order Cupressales; family Cupressaceae; genus Cunninghamia; species Cunninghamia lanceolata. The sequence goes on from BSBN01000803.1 coordinate 16,677,728, forward strand.
GGCAATGGATCATTTTAAATGCAAATTTATTTATTAAATGTTTGCATGTGGATCGCCCAGGAAAAGAAGAATTATTTTAAATGCAATTTTAATTTATTAAATATTTACATTCAAATGTCAACGCCAATGTGGTTGTGATCACCCATGCCTATAATGATATTCAATGCTAAATAAAGATATTAAATGAATGCATGCAAGCAGCCGCCTATGCAAGAACTCATTGCTAAAGGATCGATTCATATAGAAGTAGTTGTATTTTATTTAAAATAATTAAAGATTGTTTTAAATGAATGAGTTTTGGTTGCAACTCATTTACAAATGTTCAAGTCTCTTGATCATCATTAGTGGATTCCAAAATTCATCTAAATTGCCAAAGAGGAGGATCGCTCATCCAAGGAGAAGTTAAATAGAGACTTCCATCTTCATTTGAGGGATATGTTGAATCTGGTATGTTTCTTATTTTATTACTTTGACTGGAAATTTTGATTTTCATGTCTTTTTACAAGGTGATGACCCCATACTTTATGTGAGGTGATATTATTTTGATATTCACCATTAGAGCTTAATGTTTGTAGGTTTAGTAAGAGTTGTAATGAAGTTTATATGATATTGCAACCCTTGGTCATATTGGAGATCAACCAAGGTATCCATTATCAGTTATTGGAGTGATTGAGAGGAATTTTGTCTTGAGTTCCAATCTGATTTTGATCACAGTCAGCTGATACATGTTTATTTCAGGGTTTTATGAGGATTGAAGTAAGTATGATGATGTTACAATACAATATCCTTCATTAGAGACCCATCGTTTGATCATAGAGGAGTTATTTTGATATTTTTGGTAAATCTGGGCATGCTACAACAATATAAAGTTGTGGCAGTCAGCTACAGGCATACTTCAGCAGCAAATTGAAGACATTTCATGAGTTAGGCTTCATTGGAGGACATTCTTACACCTATCACTCAAATTGGCACATTCATTGCTAGGGTTTTAGCATCCAATTTGGTGTGATTTCAAGAGTTAAGCTACAGCTGGGTAATTACATTCATGGCAGCAGTCAACAAGATCTGATATACAATGATATAATTAGTTCATAGAGCCCACATGAAGCTCTAATGAAGCTGGATTGATTAGTGACACATTATTCATCATTGTATATTTGATTGTATGAAGTTTGAACACCATTTAGTATCCATTTCTTGGTTTCATATTGGTCTGATATAAAATAGTACTTGACTATCATAAAGGACAACAAACAATCATTAGTGTTTGTCATCATTGAAGAAGTTAATAAAGCTTTGGAAGTTTGGGTTTCATTGTCTATATGTTTCATGTTTTATCTTTCATTTGAAGTTGAATATTTGGTGCAAGAAATCTTATCTAAAATTGATCAAATATTTCAGTCATTAGTGGAAAGGTCTCTTACAAAATAATAAAAGATTGGCTGATCTATCTGACAAATGTGCAAAGGCACATAACAGTCTACAAGAAAATTTGAAAAATATTCAGAAATGTATTTGAGGATGCCAAGATTTTGTATCAATTTTGTTTGAATTGGCCAATTACTACAAAGAACATAAAGGATCAAGCAGACTCTGTTGAGTCACAGTTAATTCAAGTGGCCAAAGTATATGATCCTCTAAAGGATAAATTTGGAACCATTAGGGTTCAAATTGAAGATCTACATACTCAATTAAAGCATCTCCTGGAGCAAAGAGAAAAAATCAAGGGAGAAACAGGTTAGCTAAGAAAATTTGTGAGTATGAAGTTAGAAGTCTTGACTGGCATCCTAACTGAAGCAGAAAATGTGGCTCAGAAAGTTAAAGTGCCAGCCACTTTGGAAGAGGCGGAAGACTTGTATATTCAATTTGAAAGTCGATCACACATTCTATCTTCTGCAAAGAAGAACTGGGACTCAACTCTTGCCCAGTTGAAGTTGATTTACAAAAATGTTCTACCTTCCAAGTGAACAAATTTTTTGAAGGTATGACAAATTTTGATGATTGAATAAATATGTGGTTAATAAAATAAGAATAAGAAGTGCTATTTTGATATAAATAAGGCACATTGTACATAGTATCTTGAAGAACAATTTTGTTGCATCAGTTTTGAAGAGATAGAGGCCGCTCCTCAGGGGGAGTTACAAAGATGGCTCTAAAATAAAGTGTTCTTCATATTCAACTACCTAGCTATGCAAAAGACACAAACTCTCTCCTCCCATTCATTTTAGAGATCTTAAAAAGGAAACAAAACACTAAAAAAGAATAATAATGGAGCTTAGATCAAGGATGAATAGATTGGCTTGAGCAAGAAACCTACATGATAGTGCAATGGTGCAATTTGAGTTGTGCCTTGTTGAACACATAGAAGTACTGAGGGGGGGTGAATCAGTACTTAATCAAATTACTTTACTTTCAATAGCATACAAAATAATGTAAACATTTAAAGCACGAGAGATATAAGAACACAGAGGCACACAACCATTGATTGGGTAAAACTGTGGCTCAAATTAATTCCTATTTTATCTTCGTTTAGACTTGTGTGGATCTCCTTAGTTTATACCTAGATCTGTCAATCTGAGGCATAAGCTTGTGAATAGTGTTGCGGCAATTTACCGAAGGGATGAAACTAATGAACTAAGTGGGGATGGATGCATCTAAAAGTTTAATTAAATCACACCTTTTAATCTAAAACACACCTTTTAATTAAATCACACTTTTTAATCTAAATCATACTTCACAAATAAAGGAAATTCTACTTTGATCACTATCTTTTGAATTACTTTGGAATTCTTAATCGAACTTCAATAAACATTAGCAACAATCATAATCCTTGGTAAAAGAAAGAATGTAATCACTAAAGATATATTGAAATAGTGCAGGCGACAGGAAGAAAACAGAGCGACATGAATGGCGATAGGACAGAGACTTATATTAAACAACTATGATAGAACAGTATTCCTCTTTATTCATTTACAAACTTTATCATTTTTGCACACGCCAGATTATTAGAAACTTTTGATTGAATTATATTTCCACACATTAACAAGCATTTACTTTAGACCAATAGTTCATGGAGTTATAGATCACGAAAACTGAAATCACACTTACAGAATTGTTGATCGAAGATCAACCACACTTCACACAAGATATAAAAATAAATAATATACCAATCACTGACTAGAGGGAGTGGGCCCTACCTCCAACGGCCAACCAACTGGATAGAGATGCTCAAATGTTACTTAGGAAATAGCTTCATGATTGTATTAGTTTCAGCAATTTCATAATCAAAAGAGAAAAAGAGAAGATATCTCTTACATATTACGATCTGTATTTATAGATCAAAGTATTAACCAAGGCTATAGCAAAAGATCTAAATTCAACCCTTCACTGTTCATAACTATGTGTAACCCTTCACGGTTCATAACTATGTGAACAAAATAACAATAGTTTGTTTCTTTTAACAAAATAGTAAAGTGGCCATCGCCACTACATGTTCAGAGTTTGTCAACCGATTATCAACCAAATGACAAAACAAAGCAAAATGACAATGATCACTTCCTTTGCAAATCTTTCAACCAAGCCAAGCCCTCTATCATGCATCTTCACCACTGAGAGATTCTTGTTTTACATAACCACCAATTTTGTTAAATGAATGCCTAATTGTTTAATTACTCAAGTATATTGCATCTTTACTCTTCATCAATTATTTCTAATTCTTTGCAACTAATCATGGCAATTAAGAGAAAAAAGGATTAGAAAATGAGCTAGGATAGGCATGAAACTAGACATTCTTAGGTTAAGAACAATGACACATTTGTAACCCATCATTTCCCCCCAGCTAAAGACATTGCATGTCCTCATGCATCACTTACAATCGCCTGGCTACTAGATAGCTTTTCCACTATGGTCATTATGTCATTTTTCCATTTGATCTTCAAATCCTAGACCATTTGTTGATGCTCAACCAGAGTTATATAGTTTTCTTTGAGGTTTTGTTGCACAAAGGTCTTCAACTCCTTAATAATATGTTGATGTCTGGTCAGGGGGACATAATCTACCTTTACTTTTTCTTCCCAAAGTGCATCTTGAGTATTTACAATCTCTTGTGTCAATGAAGTCCTTAACTCATTGAGTTTCTCTTGGTGGAATTTGTTACTAACCCATTCTGTGATGAGTTTTTCTTCCCAAAAGCCTTTGAATTCTCCCATTATCATATGGTGTTCTATTATAGGTATCTATTCAGTCTCAATTTTCTATTTCCACATCCCCTCTATATACTCAATGGCTTTCTCGTGTTCTTTGATGTTTAGGTTGATGTTGGTGTCCTTAGTTCTTTCTGAAGAGCTTTTCAATTCCCCCAATGCAATGTTCCCTACCACATCCTTATTCCCAGCTACCTGTTCTAAATTCATTCTTTGTAACACCTGTTGCAATTGTTGTTGAAGTGGCAAAAGATGGTTTTCAAGCCGACAAACTTTTTCCTGTAGTATTCTAATCTCATTGGTAGAGTATTCCTCTGAGCTCTCATGAGATCTTCCCTCCACATCTTCTGAATCTAGGTTAGGAAAAGTCCTTATTGGGCTATGGGGACTCTGTTGTACCATAGCGGGCAATTCTCTTAAAGAAAGATCTTCTTAAATTGGGACAGAGGTATTTATGTGATCACAGAGGTCCTCACTATTCTTTTGATCATCTCCTATATTCTTGGCTATAGAGTCAGGCAAATTCTGGGTACCATCTAGAAGGGGTTATGTTACAATGCTAGGGTTTATGTATTTTTCAAAGATTTCTTCAATAGAATGAATACCAATCTGTTGTGTGAACAATTCTAATTCATGCCTTTATGGTGCACTTAGTGAGTGATCTTCTATAATTTTAGTTTCATTATGCTTTTCAAAAATACTAGCAGATGTATCTGATGCCTCATTCGTCTCAGTCTCCATTTGCTCCTCATGACCCCTTGTTTTCTTTTCTTTATTCTGTCGTAACCTTGACCTTCTAAGCTCATGGCTCATCCTGTCTTTCCCAAAATGACGGACGCCTAGAATTGCAACATCTATTTCTTCCTGAAGCAGGGTACAAGCAGTATCAACTATGTTTTTAAATTTAGAGGTGTCCCATCCTCCATGTTTTCTTTTAGACCTGGTGTTGTAAGGGGTTTGAACTGGAGGAGTGCTAGTACCAGTAACATCCCTTTCCCGTGTAACCCTAGGTCTCAATTTACTCCTATATCCCTCATAATTCCCTGTTGCATCTTGTACAGAACCACATTCAGTCATGGGGTTTTCAATTCCTACCAAGTTAGGAGATGGAGTTCCTACTTCTATACCAGGTTGCACGGGACTATTATTAATTGGCTTCTCAACATCTTGTTCTTCAATCCTGTCCTCAGAGGGATTTTCTTCGCCCACAAACTCAACCCACAGCCTCAGAGGTATAGTCTATTCTAGGCCCTTTATCACCATTATTTTGAGTAATCCATGATGCATTAAGGCATTCCTATGGCCTTTCTGTACTTCAGCACTCATTCTTTTAATGGATTGAAGGAAATAAAATGGTAGATTGACTAAAGCATTATGTCGTAAATGACATAACAATCGAAAATGGTGGGCAAAAATGTACTCATACCTTCCTTCACCTGTAATATACTATATTATCACCTTGGCAACGTTGGGCCAGTGCTCTACAAGTGAAGTCCACAAGGTACCCTGTTTAGGGATTATCTATACAATCTCTCTGTGTCCTAGAAATTGTTGTGAATACCTTTAAAGATCAATTTTTCTAGTCTTATAGTCTGGAAAATACTTCTCGCCACGTCGCGGCAACCCAGTGACCTCTGAGATAACCTGCTCATTTACTGCAAACTAGAGACCACTCACTTTGGTTGAATTGTCATCATGATTGAATGCCATGGCGAACTCAAATGCAACAGAATCATCATACCCATAGAGTCAGTCAACGAATTTGTCCCATCCAATGTTTTTAAATTATGCATACACCTTGGTATCCTCCAATTTCTTAACACTGGTGGGCTCCCATCGGATATGGTTACCACCCATTACGGCTAACAGGAATCAACAGGTACAGGCATAATGACAGTGATGGCACCCAAACTAAAATTTCTAAATTTGGCAAACTCAAAAATCTAAGTAAATGCAACTAAATATGGAATGACCAGACAATGACTTCAAATCATTGCAACATGACTAATATCTCCCCCCCAGCTGAATGGTGTATGGCGTCCTTGTCGTTGCCATAATGAGTGCATAAGAAATAGAAAATAATCAATAAAAGAAAGAAGGCAATATGTGAGCAATCTTACCAAGTAAGGCACATACGATAGAGGTGGTGTTGAGGACCCGTCACATAACATAGATCTGGCTGGAAGATAAGAAGGATGGGAAAGCCAGCATGTAGGAAATAATGAAACAAAAGAAAAGATTAGGTGGAAGAAAATGACATTGGCGGAAGGGATGATGACATGGCACGTGAAAAGGGTGGAAGCCGACGAAGAAACTGGCCGTTGTGAGTGATTGAGCTAATAACCCGGTCACCGGTATTGGTGGGACCAAGGGTAGCATACAACCCATGACGTGGAAGAAAAGTTGACGTAAGGGCAGAAGGACCGCCAGATGGAAAGGTCATGAGGAACTGGATGCGTAGCTGACCACAGAGGTCACATGCCACAGAAGAGAAGTGACAGGAGTAGTGGAAAGTTGACCCTGTAGTAGGAGCATTATAGAGGCGGTATCCTATCGCAGATGCGACAGGAAGTTATGGCTACCCTATTTTTATTTTTATTTTTATTGTTTTTTTTTACACGATGATAAACTATCGGTATCCCAATTTTCAGCCGATCATCGCCTAGAGGCGCTGGGAAACCGGTTTTCACCGCTAGATTTATTATGCAATTACAACCTACCAGAGAGCTAGTTTTTAGGTAGTAACTAGCCAACAATGTCCAGAGGTTTTCACTCTTGGATCTTTTATTGCTTTTTGTTTTAAGTATCTAAGGGGTTATAGAATACAATAATTTAGGAATAAACTGTGTGAGTTTTAATCACACTAAGCACATTTTTCTCTGAGCCGGTCTCTCACTCCTCAGATCTATTATTAAATCAACCAGGATTTCTATCAGTCTTCTATCCTCAAGGATGTATGCCCTCCACCTTGAACTGGCTTCAGCTCTATGTCCAAACCTATGGATTCAGTTAGACACCTCATCTCAGGCGAGAGCATTGGGCCTAAAGGCTGAATGTGAAAACAGACAAAAGAAAAAGAAAATGAGATTAAAACTCACACACAGTTTATTCTTGAAGTACTGTATTCTATAACATCATGGACTGTGGAAATTTGATGTCTCTTACCTAAGGGGTACTGGAAGAGGCGACAGGAACCCTGTCAAGGAGATGAAGTTCCTAAGACAAACTTGAAACAAAATCTTGTTTTGAAATAGGCCACTTATAAAGTTTCAAACGGTGACCATTAACCCCCATTCGGTCAGAATCCATAGTGCGAAGCTTAACAACACCATTGTCGTAGACAATCTTGATCTCATAAGGTCCAAGCAACCTAGTGTGAAATTTTACTTTGAAGTCTTGGAAGCGGGAATCATACAGGAGAGCCCAGTTGCCTGGCTGAAATGATCATTGTCGGATGAACCGATCATGCCAAAGAGCATGTTGTTTCTGAATTGTCTCTGCATGAAAAAGAGTGTCCTGACGTAACTCATCCAAGGATTGCAGCTGAGCAATTCGCTCTCTTTGTGCGTCAGAAAGACTCATACCCAACTGGAGTGTTGTGCAAAGATTTTGCACCTCGAACTCGATAGGAAGAACAACTTTCTTACCATAAACAAGTTCATAAGGGGTTGTACCAGTGGTGGTCTTCCACATTGTACGATAGGTCCACACGGCTTCAGGAAGTCACGCAGCCCAATCACGCTTATGAAGAGCAACTGTCTTGGTAAGAATGTTCTCGAGTTCTCGGTTGGTGACTTCAACCTGGCCATTAGCCGAGGGTGGTATGGTGAAGACTTGCGATGCCGTATTTCATACTCATGAACCAAAGAAGAAATCAACTCAGATGTGAACTGTGGACCTTGGTCTATGACTATCTCTCACGGAACACCAAACCTGGTAAAAATCTCAGAGTAGAGGAAGTCAGCTACTTTGGTATCCCTTGCATGTTTCAAAGCAACTACCTCAACCCACTTGGTGACATAATCGATGCAAATAAGGATATATTCCTTATTCCTTGATGGTGGGTTGATGGGTCCAACAAAATCAAGCCCCCATTTTTCAAAGGGCTCAATGGACAGCTGAGGATGCATGGGCATTTCATCAGTGCGCATGGGGCGGCCCATATGCTAGCACTTGTCACAATGATGAATGTAGCACTTACAATCCTTATGGATTGTAGGCCAATAGTAGCCGGCTGTCAAGATCTTCCGGGCAATCCGCTGAGCAGCAAAGTGTCCACTGCATGGCTCTGTGTGACATGCACGAAGTATATCAAAGACATCATCTTTGGGTACACAACGACGCATGATATTGTCAATACCGGTGCGGAAGAGCAATCCATTGATCCACGTGTACTATCTACTGAGTCCAACCAACTTCTGGTGTTCCCTCAGAGAGAAATGTGGTGGAAACTTGCAAGTAACCAGGTAATTTGCAATGTCAGCAAACCATGGGCTTTTGGTGGATATTGGAAAGAGATGCTCATCTGGAAAAGCATCATCAACTGGAATTGGTTCATCATCTTGTTGTTGTAGCCTGGACAAAAAGTCTGCAACCACATTCTCACGACCAGGCTTATCAAGTATAGTGATGTCAAATTCTTGAAGCAAAAGTAACCATCTAATAACTCTACCAGTTACAACAGGTTTATTCATTAAGAAACAAATTGCAGAATGATTGGTATGAACAAACACTTTATATCCAGTAATATAATGACGAAACTTATTGATTGCATAAACAACAGCTAAGAATTCATTTTCAGTTACCATGTAATTTACCTCAGCTCTAGTGAAGTTCTTACTAATATAGTAAATGGAGTAGAAAAGATTATCTTCTTTCTATCCAAGAACAACTCCCATCGAACAATCTAAGGCATCAGTATGAATATGAAAAGGCAACTCCCAATTCGAACCTCTAAGCACTGGTGTTGCTATTAATTTGGTCTTAATGGTTGTTTCAAAGGCTTCTTGACATTATGGCGTTCAGGAGAAAGCAACATCTTTGGCTAGCAAGGAAAACAAAGGGGAGGCAATCTTACTAAAATTTTGGATGAACCTTCTATAGTATCCTGCATGGCCTAGAAAGCTACGCACATCCTTTTGGCTAGAGGGTGTTGGCAAGTCTTGGATGATCTATACCTTTTTAGGATCAACTTGAATACCCTTAGAAGAGATATAATAACCAAGTACTATCCCTTATGTCATAAGCATATGGTACTTTTCATGACTTAATGATAAATTAGTATCTATACAACATTTAAACACTTTTTCTAAGTTTGTTTTAACCTCTTCATAAGTGTTACCATGCACTGTAAAATCATCCATATACACCTCAACACAATCATTTACAAGATCTGCAAAAATGCTCAAGACTACCCTTTGAAAAGTGGCAGGGGCATTACATAGCCCAAAAGGTAAGACATTATAAGAAAAAGTGCCCCAAGGACACGTAAAGCTAGTCTTGTCTTGGTCTTTAGGTGCTATGCGAATTTGGTTGTAGCCATTGAACCCATTCAGAAAAGAAAAGAACTTTTTACTTGCAAGAGTGTCCAACACCTGATCAATAAATGGTAATGGAAAATGATCTTTTTTAGTAGCTTTATTAAGTGCTCGATAATAAACACAAATTCTCCACTTACCATTTTTCTTTGGTACCACAACTAGAGGAGAGACCCGTGGACTATCTAAAATAGGGTAGATAAATCCGACATTTAACAATTTTTGTAACTCCTCTTTGACTATATCACCCAGGACAGGGTTGAGTCGTTGTTGTGGTTGCTTAACTGCGGCAGAAGATATCAATTAAATGCAAATAAAAATTAAACAGAGAAATGGAAATACACAGAATTAATAACAACGAGAGACAAGTTTTAAAGTGGTTCACCCAAACTCGGGCTACATCCACCAAACAGAGAGTCCAATATTATTATCCAGTAAATCAAACCGATTACAATCAGTAATCCCTGCAACTCAATACCACTGTAAAATGCTACAATACAATATATCAAAACCCTAACCCTTAGCCGCTTTTATCAAGCTTTTTGTCGGTTACAAAAATAGGGTTTTCTTATGTCGGTCAATGAAAAAATAACTCCCAATGCCTTTATAAAATAATAAAAAACCGTGTGAGGTTCCGGGGGCGCTGCCCCCGAGCCCCTGAGCCTCCGCGAGGGCGCTGCCCCTTGACCCCGTCTTGGGGGCGCTGCCCCTAAACCCGCGCAAGGGGCACTGCCCCTTGACCCCGTAGGAATTTGAGGGGAAACCACACCGATAAAAGTGGGGAAAATGTAACCTCCGAGTCTGATTAGGCTCCATATAACAACAATCTCCCACTTGGAGACTGATCATACTCCACACCATATCATCTCCCACTTGGAGACTGATCATAACACCACTGACTATGTAGCTCCCACTGGAAATAAGCACTTTGGACTCTACTGTTCTATTCTTGTTGTTTTTAGTCAAGAAGGCCAACCGAAGTTGAAGAGGAGCTCAGCTTCTCCCTTGTCACTGCCTTTGTAAACATATCTGCTGGATTATCATCTGTATGTATCTTTTCCAACTGTAATTGTCCATCATCCAACACTGACCGAATGAAGTGATACCTCAACTGTATGTGTTTGGTCTTTGAATGCAAGGCAGAATTCTTTGCAAGATGTATGGCACTCTGGCTGTTTGTATACAAATCATAATTAACCTGTGGTTTGCCCAATTCTTCCATGAAAGATTGCAACCATATCATCTCCTTGCTTGCCTCTGTTGCAGCTACATATTCTGCCTCTGTAGTGGATAAAACAACCACCTTTTGCAACCTAGAAATCCAACTCACCGTTGTTCCACCTACAGTAAAGACATAACCTGTAGTACTCCGCCTGGTATCAATATCTCCTGCCAAATCTGAGTCTACATAACCTGCTAAATCAGCATTAGAGCCCCCAAAACATAAATGTTTATTGGATGTACCTCTCAAATATCTGAGTATCCATTTTACCGCATTCCAATGCTCCAATCTGGGATGACTCATATACCTGCTGACGACTCCTACAGCATGTGCAATATCCGGTCTCGTGCATACCATGGCATACATTAAACTTCCTACAACTGAAGCATATGGTACCTTGGACATTTTCTCTTCCTCATCTTGTGTCTTAGGACACATCTCCTTAGTCAATTTCAAATGACTAGGCAAAGGTGTGCTGACAGCTTTTGCATTCTCCATATGGAATCTCTGCAACACCTTTTCAACATAAGCAGCTTGAGATAGAGTCAATTTTCTGTTCTTCCTATCTCTACAAATTTTCATACCAAGGATTTGTTTTGCTGCCCCCAAATCCTTCATATCGAATGACTGTGCTAACTGCTGTTTTAACTCTCTTATGTGATCCATGTTAGACCCAGCTACAAACATGTCATCAACAAATAAACAAAAAATAATGTAGCTGTCATTATCTAACCTCTTAAAATAAACACAATGGTCAAAATTACACTTGATGTAGCCTTGCTCAGCCATAAAACTATCAAATTTTAAATACCATTGCCGAGGTGCTTGTTTCAGGCCATACAAACTCTTCTTCAATTTGCACACCTGTTTCTCCTTACCTTTGACCTCAAATCTGTGGGGCTATTCCATGTATATCTCCTCCTCCAAATCACCATGGAGAAAGGCAGTTTTCACATCTAACTGTTCCAAATGTAAATCTTCAGCAGCCACAATACTTAAAACAATACGAATAGAAGTCATCTTGACAACCGGAGAAAATATCTCATCAAAATCAATGCCCTTTTTCTGTGCAAATCCTTTTACAACTAACCTGGCCTTAAATCTTTTCTTACCTCCATCTGCCTCTTTCAGTCGGTAAACCCATTTGTTTGGTAAAGCCTTTTTACCTGCAGGTAACTTACATAATTCCCAAGTCTGATTTTTCAGCAAGGAGTCCATTTCTTCTTTCATTGCAAGATCCCACTGAACCTGTGTATCCACCTGCATAGCTTCATCATACCCTTCTGGTTCACCAGCATCTGTTAACAAAATAAAATACAAAGAGAGAGAAAACCTTTCAGGAGGTCTACTTAGCCTTGTTGACCGTCTAACATTTACTGGAGTTTGTGGTATTTCTGGTTGCTATTACGGAGCATGAGGAACCACTGGAACATCACTATTTGGAGTATCATCCAACACCACATAATCTTTTACTTTCTTCTCATGCTATTGCAACTGATCTTTGTACAACACCTTCTCATTGAATATGACATCCCTGCTTCTCACAATTTTTTGATTTTCAAAATCCCAAAGCCTATAACCAAATTCATCAATGCCATATCCAACAAAGGTACACTTTTTTGATTTTACATCCAGCTTGGTTCTATTTTCAAAATCTACATGTGTAAATGCTTCACATCCGAAAGTTTTGAGAAAAGAATAACTCACCTTCTTACCTGTCCATGCTTCCTCTGGAATACCACAACCCAAAGGAACTGAAGGACCTCTGTTAATTAAATATACAGCAGTGTTGATAGCCTCTGCCCACATGTTTAAAGGCAGCCCAGCATGCAATCTCATGGTCCTTGCATGCTCCATTATTTTCCTATTCATGCGTTCAGCCACTCCATTTTCCTATGGAGTCCCTGGAACTGTTTTCTGCCTACGAATTCTATTAAAGGAACAGTAATCTTCAAATTCTTTGCTGCAATACTCACCGCCATTATCAGATCTGAGACATTTTAATCTTTTACCTGTCTCATTCTCAACCAAGCTTCTCCATTTCTTAAATATTTCAAATACATCAGATTTCTGTCTAAGGAAATAAATCCAGACCTTCCTAGTTGCATCATCTATGAATGTAACATAATACCGAGAGCCACTGAGAGAAGATACCTGAGCTGGTCCCCATACATCTGTATGCACAAGCTCCAACTTTTCATTTTTCTTTTGCTTCCCATCTCTGAGAAAACTGACTCTCTTTTGTTTTCCATACACACAACTTTCACAGAAATCCATATTAATACATTTCAGACCTGGTAAAACTTTCTTAGAATGAAGTACCTTCATACCTTTTTCACTCATATGCCCAAGTCTGTTATGCCACAGTGTTGTCTCAGAACTTGCAGCAACTGTTTCAGTCTCTTCCTGCGAACCTGCAGCAATTGTTCCTGAACCTGTTTGTTTTTTCTCTGCAACAGCTAAAGTAGAAGGAACAGTATAACCTATACAAAGATATAAGGTGCCTACTTTCACACCTTTTGCTACTACTAAGGCACCTTTTGAAACCTTCCAATTTTTATCAGTAAATGTAACAATGCAACCTTGTTCAGCTAGTTGTCCTGTTGAAATTAAATTCCTACTGAGCCTTGGAACATGCCTTACCTCTTGTAGTAGCCAATGATTCCCATTCTGCAACTTAATCTTGATTCTTCCCTTTCTAATAATCTGATAGGGTTCGTTATCTCCCAAATAAACCAGCCCAAAATCCCCTTGGACATAATCAAGAAAATAACTTCTATGGGGCGTAGCATGAAATGAGGCCCCTGAATCTAAAACCCATGAATAATCAGCATTATCTAGGGAAAGAATCAAAGTGTCATCTTCAGATTTATTACTTACCACATTTGCTTCCTTATTGCCTTCTTGTTTGTCTCCTTTATTTTTCCAAGACCAGCAATCTTTTTTCAGATGACCTGGTTTCCCACAGTACCAGCAATCCTTCTGTCCTCTGATTTGGGATTTTTTGTCCTTTGATTTTCCTCGTGACTTCCCATGACCTCCAGAACTTTTTCCTCTCTCCTTTGATCTGCCCCTGCTTTCTGCATTCAAAACACTGCCTGATGTGGATCCACTTGAGCTTTTCTTACGAATTTCCTCACTCAGAATAACACCAACAACATCATCAAATTTCAAGGTATTTGAACCAGAAACAGAGTTACTAACTGCCATTACCAAACTATCCCATCTTTCAGGCAATGAACATAATATCAAGAGAGCTCTAACTTCTTCATCAAATTTTACATTTACAGAAGTCAATTGACTGACAATCGTATTAAATTCATTTAAATGACCTGTCACAGATCCACCTTCAACCATTTTTAAATTAAACAAACGCTTCATGAGAAATACCTTATTTGAGGCTGAGAGTTTTTCATACAATTTAGCCAAAGCTTTCATCAGACCATCTGTTGTCTTCGCTTCCGTTATATTGAATGCCACCGATGGTGCCAGGCACAACCGAATGGTTCCCAGTGTCTTTCTGTCAAGAAGTTTCTAATCCTCATCAGACATTGTTGCCGGTTTCTTGGCTACTCCTTCCAACGGCCTCCATAAATCCTTTTGATAGAGGTAATCCTCTATCTGCATCTTCCATAACTAATAGTTCTGCCCATTGAATTTATCGACCTTCAATTTACCCTCGTCTACCATTGCTCCCACTCAATCGTGAGACTTTCTTGCAGACGATAATCAAACACAACCCACTCTGATACCACTTGTTAGGGTTAGCCGGCAAAAGATATCAATTAAATGCAAATAAAGATTAAACAGAGAAATGGAAATACATAGAATTAATAACAGCGAGAGACAAGTTTTAACGTGGTTCACCCAAACTCAGGCTACATCCACCAAACAAAGAGTCTAATATTATTATCCAGTAAATCAAACCGATTACAATCAGCAATCCCTGCAACTCAATACCGCTGCAAAATGCTACAATACAATATATCAAAACCCTAACCCTTAGTTGCTTTTATCAAGCTTTTTGTCGGTTACAAAAATAGGGTTTTCTTATGTCGGTCAATGAAAAAATAACTCCCGGTGCCTTTATAAAATAATAAAAAACTGTGTGAGGTTTCGGGGGCGCTGCCCTCGAGCCCCTGAGCCCCCGCGAGGGCACTGCCCCTTGACCCTGTTTTGGGGGCGCTGCCCCTTGACCCCGTAGGAATTTGGGGGGAAACCGCGCCGATAAAAGTGGGGAAAATGTAACCTCTGAGTCTGATTAGGCTCCATATAACAACACCTTCTTCAATATAAATATGGTGTGTGTAGGTGTCAGGATGAATGCCACGCATATCTTGGTATTCCCAAACAAAGGCATCTTTATAAGTTCTTAGCATGGCAATTAGATCTTGAATTTGTTTAGGGCTTAATTGTGGATTGATATTGAGTGTACAACCAGGTAAAATTTCCATGGCCTCTGATTGTACAGGTGATTAGAGATTTAGTACTTGTGAAGTTAACGATGTATTGCTGGACTTTTTAGAGTGTAGCTATGGACTAAACAAATAATTATGGGGTATTAATTGATGCAATGTAACAAAGTGTGAGCTACCTACCAAAGGAAAATTACCAAAAGGGCAAGGAGTATTGATACCTAAATGAAGGACCATGTTTTCCAAGATTTCATCAGACACATACCTATTATGAAGAAAGGTAACAAGAATATTATCTTCATCAGGATCTTCAATGTCCAATGCTTGATCAATCATGAGGACTGGAAGGGATTCGTCCAAATCACTGTCCACCCAAACTAGATCCTCTATTTCTAATAGGGGTTGTACCGGTGGCTATAAAGTCAACTGTTTCATATGCTCCCCTTTAGAAATGACCATATTTCCTAACTGCTAGTTAATGAATGCATTTGCAGCTACTAACCAAGGTCTTCCCAGGATTAAGGGATATCCCCCAACTTAATTTTTGGCTACAAAATCATAAAGTCAGTTGAGTATTCCCATGAATCAATAGAAAGAATTACATCTTCAATCATACCTTTCAGTTTGACCAATGATCTATCTGCTATTTGAATAACTATGGGAGTAGGTCTAAGCCCTATAAGTGATAGTTTTTCCTTTGTTTCATTCGTCATGACAATAATCGCAGCACCTAAGTCAACAAGTGTATTAGGAATAGTAACCTTATCGATACACATCTTGATAATAGGACTCCCTGGATCTGAGTACTTAGGAATGGTTAGATTCCCAAGCATAAGGTTTGCTAGTTGTCCAATGACTTGGACAGTCTTCAGATCTTGCTTTTTCTTTTGCTTCCAAGTACAAAGATCCTGCACTATTTTTGTATATACTGGGATATCCTTTATGGCCTACAACAAAGGAATCTTAATATTAACATTACATAATTCATTAACAAAATCAAACTTAGGTTGAGAGACTTCCTCCTGTACAGGTTCTGAATGAAATCCATTGGGAAATAGAGGTTCTTTTACTGTTCCTCTTTAGGTTCTTCATTAATTTCTATAATAGTGGGCCCCTAAAGGGCCTTTCCTGACCTTAATTGAACTCCATCTATTTCTATAGTATTTACAAGATAAGTAGGGTAACCTATTGCCTCATTATTATATACAGGTTGTCTTGCCTTATTGTTGGGATTTGGGCTAGGTTGGGTTGGCATTGGTGTAGGTCTTGGTGGTTGTGTTGGATTGGTTGGCTGGACTGACAATGACGGTATGGGTGGATGAAATTGTTGTGGTTGTGGATATGGGTTGATCATAGGAGGAGGTGGAAATTGTGGTGGGTATGGTTGTTGGTATGATGAGGGTTGTGGCGGTTGTGGCCTCCATGCCTATTGCCACGGCTGTGAAGCATATGGGTATGATTGCATCCATTGAGGGTATTGCAGAGGTTGTTGCCAACCTCCATACCATCTTGGTTGATTGTGGAAAGATTTGGATTGACTAGGTCCAGGAGCGAGATAGTCATTAGCCATTCCTGGATGCATTACTCGAGGTGGAAAAGTTTGCCTTGGGGCCATATAGTAAACAGGGTCTTCAGAATATTCCACATCTGTTACACCTACAGGAAGATGCCTTAAGGTGGAAATTTTGTTGGCTTCTTCTAAAGATGAAATATTTGTCCTATTATAAGGACAATCCTCACTACTATGCCTTTTACGACAGGTTAGACAGAATACAGCCAAGGCCTTTTCAGCTTCCTCCTACTTTCTTTGAGTATATAAGGTATCAATCTACTTCCCCATATGATTTAATAAATTAGTTTTAAGATCTTCTAGCAAATTACCTATTTCACGCTTGGTTATACCTGTGGCATTTCCTAAAGTAGAAAGCTTACTTGAATAATTCCTCCCTAATCATTGAGACCTCAAATAATTCCTGCAAATGTCACAAATTTCATCAAAGCTCAATTTATAGATATTACCTTTACCTATTAAATTCAATGCATCCATCATATCATCTCTTATTCCCCTAAGAAACAACATTTTAATAGTATCAGGAGTTATCCCTTGTTGTCGTGATCATTGCAGGCTGAACACGAAACGTTCGAGATAGTCTTCCATAGATTCATCCTCTTTCTATGTAATTCGGAAAATCTCATCCCAAACCTCTTTTGTTTTGCAATACTCCTAATATTTTGTCAAAAATGCTTCCTTCATATCGTCCCATGATCTAATGTTTCTGAGGTTCATGAACCAGTGCAGGGCTGCATCCTTTAATGTGGCTGAAAATAGCTTGAGCTTGTGTGCATCACTCTGATAATCATAACTATGGCACAACACATCAAACTCAAATAAAAACATATCAGGATCCTCAACAGAAAGACCACGAAAAATAGGAAAGGCAGAATGAGGAATATTTTTCATAGGGGCATTCTTGTTAGGATGTGCAATTGGAAATTCAAAAGTAACTGGATTGTTTTGGGCAAATGCCCTCTCATCATTGTTGTTGCCATCATTGTTATTGTTGTTTTTGTTGTTGTTGAGATCGGCCATAATGTCAATTGCCCAAAGGGTATAAAAAGTTTTATATAGTTTTTGATGTCTTAAGGATGGACCAGATCGAAACTCATAAGATTCTTGGAACAACTTTGCAATCCTTTTACACAATTCTTCTGAAGATTCTGGACAAACTCCAGAAGGGGTCTCAACAATGGCAGACTCAATAACACACTTTTCAATATCAGGTTCAACACTCTCTTTCTCAGGTGATGTGTGTACAACTAATGGTTGTAGTTTCCCTTTCAATTTTCCCTGTTGTGAACTTTTTCCTCAACAGATGGTTTAGATTTGATTTTTAATTTCTCTTGTTGTGAACTTTCTCCCTCAACAGATGATTTTGGTTTAGTTTTCAATTTTTCTGATTGTGCACTACTTTCTTTTTCCTTTTTAATAAATCTACATCTACTATCTCTACTATGATTCATGCACCTATATGATTTACAACAGAGCAAACCAAGGTTAATTGCCAAGGGAAGGTCGACAATCACGCGGACTTTCACCTTGACGCACTGGTCCTAACTTAGTTCACTAGGCTAACAGGGCTTTAACACCATTCCCCGACAAAGGCACCAAAATGATTGGGTAAAACTATGGCTCAAATTAATTCCTATTTTAACTTTGTTTAGACTTGTGTGGATCTCCTCAGTTTATACCTAGATCTGTCAATCCGGGGTGTACACTTGTGAACAGTGTTGTGGCAATTTACCTAAGGTCTAAAACTAATGAACTAAGTGGGGATGGATGCATCTAAAAGTTTAATTAAATCACGCCTTTTAATCTTGTTGTCTCTCATATTTGCACCCTTGCTAAGTTGCAGAACTTAGCATTCTGGAGAAACATGAGATCTTTCTAGGCCTATGGGTCATCTATGATGGAAAGAACCTCTGGAGAAGGCTGGCTTCCTAGATGGTTACCACCTAGAAACTACTGGATTTATAGAGGAAAAGGGAAAAGGAATGCTTTAAAAATGAAAGTAAAATTGGAAAATGAGAACAAGGGTAATACACCAAACTTGATATGGTTTATGAAACTCAGATTTGCATACACTTGGCCACAGACAATAGAAACTAAATCTGCACAACCTATTACTGTATGTTTTGCAAAAATACTTCACAAAGAGGCCTAAATGCATTAACTTTTTTAAAAGGAAGCTAACTTCACAATTTAAAAAGCCATATACCACTTTAAGACACAGTTTGCAACTTGCATAAACACACTTTTTTGTAGAAAAGGTATTGAAACATGAGACAAAGTCACAAGGAAACAAAATTACCTCACAAATGACTTGATCAAATACTTGATGATACACAATACTGCAAAAATAAGAAGGCAAAATCTAACTATCAATGGTATCCAAGGTATTCTTTGTATTTCATATGTCAAAAGGGTTACAAAACATGCTCAAACTGAGTAAGGACTGTAGAAAAATCACTAACTCCAGAAATTGCATGGAAAGAACTCCTCTATAAAGAGTCAAATGAATGACTATATACTCTCCAAGCCGTTGTAATAAGATAAGGATGAGAAACCTCCATGGTCGTGCATCTCATAAAAGCCCTCAAAATATCTTCCCAAAGTCCTCCAAAATGAGTTCCCAATGAAGAAAAAGTCAAGGCATGTCATTACCCACCATAAAAGCTTCAAAAACAGCCTCTTAATACCCTTAAATGCCACTAAAAACAAGTCAAACCACCACAATAACTCCTCCACCAGTTGGCCAACCTCTCCTGCGGCATCATAAATGTCTGATATTTGAAAGGAAGCAAGGTACACGGAACACACTTCCTACGCTAATCTAATGAGGGAAGTAGATTGCAAATTCAAATTAACCTTTCCAGTTACAGCATTATTAACACAATAACATAGATATCGCAGCAATACACACACACAAAAAGTAGAGAGAGAGAGAGAAGATATACGTGGGGAAAACCCTTATGGGTGAAAAACCCCACACTCCAAAACATAGCTCAAATGTATTACAGTAAACAATAACATATTACAATACAGTTTCAGAGCCAATGTTCTTTCAGGAGTCTTCGAATGTCAAATTTAGAGATATTCTGGTAGCATAACAGTACTTGTACAAAAACTATCTATCTCCCATCCAAGCACCTATTTATATAGAGTTTACAAGGCAAATATGGAACCTTCTAGAGATGGGCATCCATCTTGGACTCATGCCCCAAAACCCATGCCTAAGGACACTTGTCGAACATCCCATCCCAATGTGGGCACCTTGTCCCAAGATAGGCTATGACAGATGCTCTTACGCACTTTACAGCTATCATAGAATCTGTCATAACTGACAACACTTACAATTGTAAGAGAATCTGTCATAACTGACAACACTTACAGTTGTAAGAGAATTTGTCATACACTGACTAAAAATATCATATTCCTCTTACATGTCATAACCTCCCTTGACCGCCCAAAGATGCCTTTCTCTCATTCAAAGATACTCACCGACACTTGTCATTAAATAAAAGTCATTTGGGGTTTCAAGGGCATTGCCCCTCGACCCCGCCCTGTACTGCGACAGGGAGTGCGCCAGGGGCGCTGCCCCTGGAACCCCACAAGGGTCTCTGCCTCTTGACCTCATCTTGGGGGCACTACCCCCAAACCCCCGTTAATTATTCAAGGGGGAAATCACGGCTACCAAAGTCATCAAAATTTATCCTGCTGCATGTACACAAGGTGCCGACTATGCCAACTCAACATGGGATAAATAAAGACAACATTAAGAATTTGCAAAGGTTGAGAAACCTTAATTCCCAACATTCTCCCACTTATCAAACACCTTGCAAGGGCCAAAAGCAATGACAAGATTTAACTGCTAGGGGCCAAGAGGCCCATAGACTCCGAACACCATCTGAACTTCTCTATGCCCACTGGTTTCGTCAATGCATCCACAACATTCTTCAAAGTGTCTACCTTCTCCAAATTCACATTCCCATCCTCTACCATGTCTCACACGAAGTGAAACTGTACATCAATATGCTTTGTTTTGGCATGGAAAGTTGGATTCTTTGCTAGGCAATCACACTTTGACTGTCACAACAGATCATAATTTGTCATGCATCAACACTAATATCTGAACGCAATCTCTTAAGCCAAATGGCTTCCTTGCAAGCATGAGTTGCTGCCATATACTGAGATTCTGTCATGGACAAAGCAACCACAGGTTGTCACTTACTCATCCAACTAATAACACCACCAAACATAGTGAACACAAAGGCACTGGTGGATCTCCTGCTGTCAATGTCACCTGCCCAATCTAAATCCACAAATCCTTGAATACTAACAGAATGTGGAGGTCTTGTAAGATTACCATGATAGCATATGGAATACTTGGAAGTACCCCTCAAATATCTGAACACTCGCTTAACTGCATCCCAATGTACCCGTCCAGGATTAGCCATAAATCAACTAAGGACTCCCACTGCTTGGGCAATGTTTGGTCTTGTGTAGACCATAGCATACATCAAACTACCAACAGCACTAGCATAAGGTACTCTGCTCATGTCCTCCACACTAGGAGATTTTGGACAATCATTAATAGACAACTTTGTCCCCAAAGAAATAGGAACACACAATGGTCTACAATTTGCCATGTTGAACCTATCCAACACGGTCTTCACATACTTACTCTAGCTTAAGCAAAGTTTTCTGTTAGTTCTGTCTCTTCTGATTTCCATTCCTAGAATGTACCTAGCTGCCCCTAAATCTTTCATTTCAAACTGTGTTGCCAACTGAGACTTAAAATCAGAAATCATATTCTTACCCTTCCCAATGAGCAACATATAATGCAATAATAAGAATACAATCACCATCAAACTTATAATATACACAGTGATCTAATTTCGATCTCACAAATCCAATTGACAATACAAAGGCATCAAACTTCAAGTACCACATCCTAAGAGACTGCTTCAAACCATACAAAGACATTTTCAACTTGCAAACCAAATTTTCTTTACCTTTAACAATGTAATGCTCTGGCTATGACATGTAGATTTCTTCCTCCAAATCACCATGAAGGAATGTTGTCTTCACATCCATCTGCTCCACCTCTAAGTCATAAGTTGTTGCAAGAGATAACAGGAATCAAATGGATGTCATCTTTGCAATGGGAGAGAAAATTTCACCATAGTCAATTCCCTCCACTTGTGAGTACCCCTTCACAACCAGTCTGACCTTTTCAACACTACCATCTGCACCAAATTTCTTCTTGAACACCCATTTGCATCCAACAGGTTTTCATCCTTCAGGAAAAGGCACCAAGTCCCATGTTTTATTCTTTTCCAAAGAAGCCATTTTATCTTCCATGGCCTCCTTCCAAGAACCTGCATCTTTCATACCCATAGCCTCTGACACAGTTCTAGGTTCATCAATGTTAGCAAGTAAAGCAAAAGCACAACTAGAATCAAGCAATGAATAACCAAACCTATCAAGTTGCTTTCTTGTTCGTGTAGACCTCCTCAATAGCTAAGGTTGAGGTTCTGCTTCTTCTTCTAAGCTTTCAGAGCTGCTAGAGCTGTCCTCATCATCAGGTCTCGTAGGGTCTTTCTGTTTAGTCTTCTCAGGGGTAGAAGGAAACTAAACCGCATCCTCTTTCTTTTTTGTCTGTTCTGGTTGGAGAACAACAGAAGATGGTGTTAGCTCTCTAAAGATAACACTTCTTCTCTACAACACCTTTTCAGCCAAAGGATCCCAAAGCTTGTATCCTTTCACACCGACACCATATCTAATGAAGATACACTTAACAGCCTTGTTCTCCAATTTAGACCGTTTCTCCCTAGGCACATGTGCATATGCCTCACAACCAAAACCACAAAGATGTCTAACTGAAGGCTTCTTACCAAACCACACCTCCATAGGTGTTTTACCAACAAGAGCTAATGTAGGAGATCTGTTTACCCAATAGCAAGCAGTGGCTACAACTTTAGCCCAAAACTTTTGTTCGAGGCTTTCTCCACTAAGCATACTCCTAGCCTTCTCCATCAAGATCCTATTCATCCTCTCTGTAACTCCATTTTGCTATGGGGTATAAGGAGTTGTCTTATGTCTTTCAATCCCTTGCTCTTTATAGAACTTCTCAAACCCTGTCGAACAAAACTCACCACCGTTATCAGTTCTCAAACACTTAATCTTTTTACTAGTCTGATTCTGAACAAAAGCTTTAAACTCTTTGAACCGACTAAAGACTTCAGTCTTGCTTCTGAGAAAATAAACCCATGTCCTTCTACTATAATCATCTATGAAAGATACAAAATATACAGATTTTGAAATCGAAGGAACATTAATAGGACCAAACACATCAGAATGAATAAGATCCAATACACCAGAAGACTTGTGAGAACTAGAGTAAAACTAAACATGGTTTTGCTTTCCATAAATACAATGTTCGCAAAAGTTGAACTTGAGATTACAATCATTTAACCCCTCAATGAGTTTTTTATTTTTTAGGGTACGCAGACCCTTCTCACCAATGTGGCCATATCTCAAATGCCATAACATAGTCTTTTCAGCAGGAAGCTTAGCTTCCATAGCATGTGCACTACCATCGGAACTAGTTACAACAGATTTCTTCACTGTTCATTCAGATGGTGGAGATGAAGGGACTGCAGCTCTTTTCTTTAAGTTAGAAGAACTATTGCACTATGAAGTGCATGCCTCCAGTTGAAATAGAGTACCTCTCTGAGTACCCTTAGCAAGCACCATAGATCATCTAGTCATCTTGCATCCATCATTCGAAAAGATAACTTGCACACCTGCATCATTCAACATACTTACAGAAAGCAGGTTCCATGCTAGGCTTGGGATGTGCATAACCCCAGTGATCCCCTTCACTTGTCCATTAGGGAATCAGATTGAGACTCTTCCACGACCAACAATCTTCAGATGAGAATCTTAACCCAGGTACACTCTTCCACCATCAAACTCTTCATATTTTGTAAACCAGTCTCGATGCGAGGTCATGTGGAATGATGTACCAGAATCAATCAACCACACATCATCAGATGCATGAGTGGCCAGGGCTACAATGAAGGCATCACCATCATCTTGTGACTTGTCAGAATCTAAATCAGGAGCTTTCTTCTTCTTTTTCTTCTCCTCTTTACATTCCTTTCGGAAATGCCCAATTTTACCATAGTTCCAACAGAGAGCCTTGGACTTTCCAGGAGATTTGGATCTCCCAAGGGATTTAGATCTGCCCTTCTCAGCTTTCTTATCCTTCTTTTTCCCTTTCTCCTTGGGTCTTCCACGAACTGCAAGAGCCTCTTTGGTTGCCTCAAAAGACTTTCTCTGCATCTCTTCAAATAACAATGAAGATACCACTTCATCCATTTTGAATGTGGATGTGGTGCTCCCAATAGCCATAACAAGATGATCCCACGAGTCTGACAAAGAACAAAGCAAGGTCATACAATGATCCTCCTCCTCCATCTTCACACCAACGGATGTCAATTGTGCAACTAGCATGTTAAAAGCATTTAGGTGATCTATAACTGATCCTCCATCCTCCATCCTCAGAGAAAACAACTTCTTTCTCAGAAAAAGTTTGTTCACCAAGGATTTAGCTTGATAAACATCACCCAACTTCTTTCAAGGTCTTTTGTGCTCTTCTCCTCATGGACATTTAATAGGACAGAATCAGCTAGACTAAGTCTTATGAGACTCTTAGCCTTCCAATCTTTGAGATCCCAATCTGCTTGTGACATTGCAGTTGGTTTTACACCGGATATAGTTTCCCATAGGTCATGATCAACAAGTAGGTCTTCCATTTTGAGTTTCCATAACTCAAAATTAGTGCCATTAAACTTCTCCACCTTAATTCTTCTGGATGTGCCTACCATCTCTTTCCTGCAACAAGATTACAGAATACTCTGCATAGGACTCCCACTCAAACTAAGATCAACTCAAAAAACCCCTACCCAACAACTAGGACCAAAGGTGATCAAGCTCTGATACCAACTGAAAGGAAGCAAGGTACATAGAACACACTTCCCATGCTAATCTAATGAGGGAAGTAGAGTGCAAATTCAAATTAACCTTTCCAGTTATAGAATTATTAACACAATATCATAGATATTGCAGCAATACACATACACACAGAAAGTAGATAGAAGAGAGAGAGAGAGAGACAAGATATATGTGGGGAAAACCCTTACGAGTGAAAAAACTCCACTCTAAAACACAACTTAAATGTATTACAGTAAATAATAACATATTACAATACAATTTCAAAGCCAATGCTCTTTCAGGAGTCTTCGAATGTTGAATCTAGAGATATTCTGGCAGCATAACAGTACTTGTACAAAAACTATCTCCCATCCAAGCACCTATTTATATAGAGTTTACAAGGCAAATATGGAACCTTCTAGAGATGGGCATCCATCTTGGACTCATGCCCCAAAACCCATGCCTAAGGACACTTGTCGAACATCCCATCCCAATGTGGGCACCTTGTCCCAAGATAGGCTATGACAGATGCTCTTACGCACCTTACAACTGTCATAGAATTTGTCATAACTGACAGCACTTACAGCTATAAGAGAATCTGTCATACACTGACTAAAAATATCATATTCCTCTTACAACATGTCATAACCTCACTTGACCACCCAAAGATGCCTTTCTCTCATGCAAAGATACTCACCGATACTTGTCATTAAATAAAAGTCATTTGAGGTTTCAGGGACATTGCCCCCCGAGCCCCCACGGGGGCGCTGCCCCTCGACCCCGCCTTGTACCGCGCCAGGGAGCGCGCCAGGGGCGCTGCCCCTGGAACCCCGCAAGGGGCTCTGCCCCTTAATGCCATCTTGGGGGCGCTGCCCCCAAACCCCCGTTAATTATTCAAGGGGGAAACCGCGGCTACCAAAGTCATCAAAAATTGTTCAGTTGCATGTACACAAGGTGCCAACTATGCCAACTCAACATGGGATAAATAAATACAACATTAGGAATTTGCAAAGGTTGAGACACCTTAATTCCCAACAATATTTGCACATAAATACTCAACCGCATCTCTTTGACCACATCTACAGGCATCCTCAACTTGCCCTTTGCACAATAAATGTCATAAATACAATTATTTCTACATTTAATTAACATTAACTAAGCGGTTTATAATTACACCACCTTACCTTAATGTTTTAAATTTCAAATTTATTTCAAACCTATGCAGAAAATAAAGTATTTGGACATAAACATTCAATCTCCTGATTTTGCATAGTTTGGAGATAAATAAAATATTGTGAAAAAATGATAAAGTAATTGACGAGACGTACTTTGTCACGTGTTATGGATTTGCCTAGTATTGCCTTTTGCATTTTTATGACAAGTGATAAAGTAACTCATAATTCATTACTTTATCACTCGTTTACAATGATTAATCTATTTTTAGATTATACAAAATCAACATAAAACACTTATAATTCCTAGGCATAAACACGACCTCCATACACAAACGTCACCTCCCCATACACTTGCATCATCACAATGCATTACATGGCTATATCAAAACACCTTATAACCCCTAGCAATTCATATGTTTCACAACATACATCATCATGATTAAATGGTCCAATGCAATAAATCTCATGCCTAATGTAATACATAATAAAGGACTCTTATGCCTCCCTATGCAAAAATAGGCATTATTCTCCATAACTTAATACCACCTTATATCTCCCATGTATCATTATACCAAACATACCATCATACTCAACTTTTGACTTCAAACACCAACTCAATCTTAGAAAAATCAAGTAAATGATGATAGCCCCATGGGCTCACTTGCATTACTAGGTTGAAACTCCCCAAGTGTTGACCCTGGGCACGTTTAGATGACAATGATAACAAAAGAAAGTCAAAAAAATGGGAAAGAATCCCATTATGACTAAGGCATTTGACCAAAAGGAGGTGGAAACCCTAAGAAACTCATTTTCATTTTGCTCTTTGCTTGCTGCCATGCTCGACCTGCCGCCACAGGAAGGGTTTAAAGCTTAAAATGCACCATTTGTGTCCATTTTGGAGGTGACTTTGGGGATTACCTACACAAAATGCTTGGTATGTTTGCTAAAACCATCAAAAACTAAGAGTTTGACCTTGCTTTTGTCAATTTTGAGGGTGATTTTGGGCCTCTAAGGCCGCAATTACGACTGGTTTTTTAATGCATCTTTCTAGTTTTCTTGGCTGACCACCATATGCATTCGTTTCCACTATGTTTGAGGTTGTTCTCGAAGGTCGATTGAGGAAATTTTCTACGGTTTTCACACATAGCACTTGGCAGAAAGAAAAGTAATTCTTTCAACTATCAATCTCTCCTCATTTTCTAAGTTTTTTACTATGGAATTCGCTGCCAGAGGCCACGATTTTGAGGCATTCTGAGTATTTTGTTTGAAATGAGTTTGAAATGGGTTTCATTTTCCTTTTATATCTGCTCTTTGGCTCATAACAAGCTCCAGCTATGACAAAAAAAACTGTAAAGAGACATTCGTGTGCATTTACTGTTTGTATGACCTTCAATTGGTGAAAATATACTTCCTTTCCATTGTTGTTACGGCCATTGAAACTGTCTGTGCAAAATATAACCAGAGCTTGCAAGCAACATAAACTCTGACAGCAAATTTCATGCATACAACCTGGGTTTTTATCATTTTCATTATGCAGAAAATAATGGTATCTCTCTGTTCTTCTTTCTGAGAATGCAAAACACATAGGGAAACCATTCATCTTTTACCTGTAGCTACTTTTATTCTACAACATGATGACATTGTGATATTTTGCAAAGAAAATGTATTTGATACCTCTTTCCCGATTGCTCTTTTCACGTTGTTCTTCTTGAGACATTATGACTATCATTTTTGTAGAGATGACCGTCTTCTGACAGAGGTAATTGCTACTCCTGATCACTATGCAATTTTTCTTCTTTTGACAGTCCCATAGCCTCTAGTACAATCTTCTATAGTTTTCTTGATAGAGCTCTAAGTGCTTTGGCTATCCTAAGACAATGATGGACTCCCAACACTACTGTTTACACATCACATATAAGACTATTTGTTATCCTTATGAAAACTCTTAGGAGACCAAACTATGATAAGTAAGACTCAAACTATGACAAGAAATATGAAAAACACTTGACAAAACTGGACTGTGCCCTCTATCAGTACTGTATACTAATTTTTCTTTGCCATCATGTTGTGGTCCTTTATGGTTTAACCATGCCTCCATTTCTCTGATAGTGCAGACTTCATAGAGATATGTTGTTGTAAACCTTCATAACATCTGCATGGTTTGAAAACTTTCATTTTTCTTCTTGAGATATTATGACTGTCTCTTTTGTAGATATGACTGTCTCTTACAAAAGATGACTATTGTTACCTCACAAAAAGACTGCCTCTTTGAAATTGCAGATTTCTATCATATTCTTCCTCTGTTCCATTGGTTGTTTTCTCCCATTAGCTTCTCTACATAGTCTAAAGTTTTTAGGACTAGTCTTTATGCTAACCTTGTTCAATAGTAAACTGAAACACCTACAAGGTCTAATCCTAATAGTCCTTGTCTTTGTGACTATTACATGAAAACAAAAGTCTTGCTACTTGCACCACTGTCTCAGACTAAATACTTTTATCTCCATATCTCTTCACATTATGTCTCAGAGATCATACTTGTTTCTCGTTGTCACTAACTTTATCTCTACCTCCATTAGGTGACTGTCTCATGATATTAGGTTATTTTTATCTCACTCTTCTTGATTGTTATAGACTATTGTCAACAAGACTGCTCCATACATTGTTCAGTGGTCTAATCTCCAAGTTGAGCTGCCCAAAACCTTCATAACTGTCCTTCTTAAGATTGTCAAAATAGTGTCCATGCTTGATCTGCCTTTGTGGCTCTCTTGATGGAATAATGAATTCTTTATAGCTGTTCTATATGGCATTATGACTTAGTTGTTTCTCATGCTTGTATCTAGTATGGTTGTTCCTTATGGTGACACAAAGGAGTCTTTATCAATTCTAAATCATATTCACAATAAAAAGGTAGAAAAATACTCGTTCTGTCTGCTTTTCTGTATATGATCATGATTATATTAACTTGGTTCAACCTTAATGCATAAGGCACATGATAAAGCTTACTGTAACTGTACAGTGATGAGATATGGCTTGTTGAACATGATACTTGTAATATATAGAAGGCATGGGCATCCTCATAATGCAATCATATTGTTCCAACTTCTTGGGTTGTTCCTCTATTGTTCTGTAATTGTATGTGATCATTTGATGACAGTTAGCTTTTAAAACATAATGGTCTTTCCCTTTGTTCTCTGTATATGAAAACAAGGCTACTGCACCTTGATGCTTGACATGGCATTTTGACATTTTTGTATTACCTCATGTACCTGCATATGTCATTGCAATTATTGAATATGAACTTGTATCTTTTACATTGTTGTTTCCAAAAAGCTTCAGGATGTTGTGGCTACATGTTGTTCCATTATTTCATCAGTATATAGTTGTACCTTTCATATGTTAGAGAATTGTACTTCCCCTTATGTTGTTGCATCATTATGAACACATCATTCTTGATTTTTTAGATCTTCTGTATTAGATACATTTATGGCAATGATAAGGACTACTGTAAGAATTGTCCACTTTTCCATATACTGTCATTCCCTACTTCTTATATGACTGTATATCTTTATGAGGCATCTTTCTTGGTTCTTCTCATTTGAAAGTGGGCTCATGATGACATAGTGGCAACAATGCATGATGTGGATACTTTGTCATTTCATACATGTTTCTTGTAGCTTGTTCTTTATGTCATCACTTTGATAAGAATTCTCCTTACTCTTTCTATCATGGTAGTCTTGTATTGGTTAATGCAACTCATCTCCTTCATACTGTTGTCCTTTGATTGCATCTATTCTTTGTATGAGGTATATCTAGATAGCAAAAAATGATACTTCAATCACAACACAAAGATGGAAGAAATACCTTCTAAGGCTGCTCCAATTGGCTTGATCATTGTACCTCCTGTCCTTGCATGTTGACATTTCTTGAATAGAATCATTGTTCATTTTGTAGCATGTGTATGATGAAGCATTTTGAACATGTTTATTTGATTTTGATAAGTTCTTTCTGAAGTGAGCATAGGTTATAGGAGCAACTGCTCCTCTTCATTTCTCTTATGATGACTTCACTCCATTTAATATTGACTGTTCCAATGTATTACATGATAGTGTACTCTGTTTATTACAATCTGATATCCTTCTTGAATGAATAAGAAGGAAGCATGTTGGGCTCTACCCTTGTGGGAGCCACATTTTTTCTCCACATGTTTGAAAAATCTGCAATAAATCTTACCTGTACTTGCACAAGAAACACACATGTTAGAAAAAAAATGTACCCTTGTTTATGATGTGAGGTGACTTGTATGATCTTCCTTCCTGATATGGAACTAGTATCTACCGATTTTGACCTTTCTTATGCTGATATGATTACTGATATACTACTGCTACATAAAAGTGTGGTATTTTTGAAGTTCTAATTGTGTATGAAAAGACTTGGTACCCTAAGCATTAACAAAAATTGCTTTCCAAGTATGTTGGAGCTCAAATGGATGAAGGAAGATAGTAGTCGGCTCGACCATGGGATTCGTCATTCGCAGGTAATGACGGGTCCCCTTTCTTTTCCTATGCATTTCTTTTCTTTCAAAAGTAAAATTCACTTTTATGTTGCCTATTCCAGTTACTCCTATGGCTTGTGTGGGAGCATTTCATTTGACATTCATGAATAATGAAAAAGCCTTTTAAAATATGCAATGTTGTATGGTTCTTCTTGATTGTAAACGATTGCATTTAATTGAAGTTCTTTTATGGAAATTTTCTCCTAGCAAAGCACACATTAATAACAAAGATGTGCCCCTTTAAAACTATAAAACTTAACTAGCTCCACTTGATTGAGCTACAAAACAAAAATGGATAACATTTCTAGAGACATCTATGTGGTGCTTCCCTGCTATGTACCTAGACAAGCTACCTAAAACTATCTGTTGGGCATAAAGTCACTCATACTTGACAAAACCTCAAAAAGCATTTCTTTCCATTGCTGCAACTTACTTCAGACTGCAATCTCTTCTAATCCATCAAGTGCATGTGTATGGTTGGTGTGTGTATGGTTGGTGACAATGAACCAACAAAAATCACTGTCATTAATGATATGCATCTACTTGATGGGCTAGAAGGGGATAATCAACAAGAACACCTCCTTAGCAAACTGCTGCAATTTATTATAGTTCTATGAGGGAGATAGGTATGATGTGTGATAGTGAATACATGTATTCATTGTTTCATATGATGGCTATCTATTTCATACAACTGTAGTACATTACAACAGTTTCATCCCTTGTGCACAACCAAACCCAGGAACAACTAACTAACCTATGTGCAACCGCACTTAGGGAAATGAAATATGCATCTAATCTATTGTGCAACAGCACTTATTTAACATCAAAAACTTCATGAAATATGTATAAACATGTAAGATCATACCTCAGAAACAATGCTTGAGGTGAATCCCATTGACTGGGATTGGCTCCATGTCACCATCCAACCTAGACAATTGGAAGGCATTATGTTGTTTACATTCTAAAACAATATAGGTCCCACTCCAAAAAGCATCAAACTTAGAGTGCTTTCCAGGTCTGCTTTTTAATTCATCCCATTTCAACACTATGTCGCCCTCCTAGAATATTCTTGGAGATGCTTTTTTGTCAAATGACCTCTTCATTTGAGATTGATGATGCTCTATATTTCTCATAGCATCATTCCAGATCTCTTCAAGCTCAACTAGTTGAGCTAGCCTTACTGTCATAGGGCCTTCTTCTAGCATGTCCAGCTGATTCACCAAATCAAGTGCTGGTAACTCAAGTGTGATAGGAAGCCTTGCTTCCTTGCCATACACCAACATGAAAGGTGAATGCCATGTTGACTATTTTGTAGTAATTCTATCAGCCCACAATGCTGACTTTAACTGTGTATGTTAGGCTCTCTAGTTACCCTCCATGGTCTTCTTGATAATCCTGATTAAGTTTTTATTGGTGGATTCCACTTGGCCATTGCCCTATGGCTAGTAATTGGAGGATGTATTTAGATAAATATCATTTCTTACAGCCCAATCAAAGATTCTGGAACCAACAAAGGTAAGGGCATTATATGAAATAATAGACTCAGGGACTCCAAATCTGATAACCAACTCTTCATAAAAATTCAGAACAGTAGACTCATTGGCTTCTTTAAGTGCAACTGCTTCAGTCCACTTAGTAAAATAATCAGTGGCTGTAAAAACCCACTTATGGCCAACACTGGATGGAGTGTTTGTAACTCCAATAAAGTCTAACCCCCACCTCATAAAGGGTTGTTCAACCTAAACCGACTGCAAAGGTAAGGCTGCCAACTTCTCTTTTCCAGCAAATAGAGCACATTCCTTGCACTTTCTGACCCACAAGTGTGCATCTTTAAACAAATTGGGCCAGTAATAGCCACCCTTCATCACCTTAAGAGCTGTTGCTCTAAGTGAAAAATGGCCTCCAGCTGACCCCTCATGAAATTCATGCAACACTCTTTCAACTTGGTTAGGTTCAATACATCTCAGCAATACTCCATTGAAAACTTTCCTAGAAAGCAAGTCGTTAATAAGTACATAAGGTATAGACTGCATCTGAAATACCTTCTTTTGGCTCTATCCAAGCCTTGAGGACACTCACCAGTCTGCAAGAAATGAACCATTTCTTGCACCCAACTAATAACAAAAACTAAAACAACTGTTTGCTCTTGATCTTGCAATGATAGAACAACTTCTTTCTCATGTTCTTCTTTGCTGATAACACCACAGTAAGTTGTTCACACAACCCTTTGCCCCTGACTAGCTTGGTAACTTTAATTTTCACATCATATTCCATTACCTTGGTTACCCAGCTAGCTCTCTTATCACTGAGATCCTTACTCAACAGAAATTCCTTTACACTCAGATGAGCAACGATTAGATTAATCTTATTATTAGACATGTGTTTAAATTCCTTTAAACTCCTTATAATAGCAAGCACATGTTTCTCTATAAAGGTATGCCTTAGCTCATAATCCTTCAATACTTGACTAAAAAAAGCTAAAGGCTACCCCAAACCAAAATCATTCGTCTGTACTAACATAGCAGAAACAGAGTCAATGTTACCATAAGCGTACAACGTGAAATCTCTAGAAAAAATTAGGATTCAGAAGTGTAGGTGCAGTTGCTAATGCCTCTTTAATAAGCTCAAAGCTTCGTTTTCCTTCTCTAGTCTAGCTGAAAGACACATTCTTTCTCAACATAGTAGTTAGTGGACTTAACAAATCAGCAACATCAGAAATAAATCTCCTAACAAAGTTGATTCTACCAATGAAACTCTACAGACCTTTCTTGTGTGCTAGTAAGAGGAGAGCCAAAATTGCACTTATTCTTTTAGGGTCAATGGTGATACCTTGTTTTGACACCACATAACCAAGCAATCTGCCCTCATGGATAGCAAATACACACTTTTTGGGATTAAGTGATATCCCAAACTCCCTACATTTCTCAAAAATCTGCCTCAAGTGGTTTAGGTGATCCTTAGCCTCTTTGGAGAAAACAATAATGTCATCAAGGTAGAATACGACAATCTTGTACATTAAGACCTAAAAGGCCATATCCATAGCCTTTTGAAAGGTTGCTCCAGCATTGGACAAACCGAAGGGCATCTTCTTGTAGGCCATAGTCCCCCATTTCATGGTCAAGGCTGTTTTGTACTAGTCTTCCTCTTTCACTAATATCTTATTGTAACTAGAATAACCATCTAGTAAGGAAAACCTCTATGATCCTGAGACTACTTGAAGTATCTGTTCCATGGAAGGCAAAGGATGACGGTCTTTCAAGGAAGTTCTATTCAAGTCATGAAAGTCTACACACAGTCGTATCTCTCCATTTTTCTTCCTAACTGGCACAAGGTTGGAAACCCATGAGGTATGCTTAATAGGAAAGATTATGCTACTCTCAATCAGTTTGTTTAGTTCTTTTTTCATAAGAGGCTCTAACTTAGGATTCAATGGCATCTATTTCTGCCTAACAGAATTGGCATTAGGCTCAAGTTCAATAGTATGTTGAGCAAGCTGGGGATCAAAACCCTTTAAATCACTATACTCCCATGCAAAAATGTCACTAAATTCTTGAAAAAGATGAATAAATGCTTACCTTTCTTTTGTTGTACATACCCTGCCCAGTTTAAGAAGCTTACCCTTGAAGATCTCAAACTCTTCATAGTGATCTTGTTGAACTTGTATGCTGGCCTTGGGCTTTGTAGCTTCATCATCAGTATTAAAAATGGACTCTAAGGTGACCAAACCCTTTGGCATCTTGTTATTCTTGAGCTGAATGATTTGGTCACCATACTAGCATTGTAGCTTCTCTTGGTTAGTATGAGAGAATTCAGCTTCTTCTCTTAAGAAGTTCACAATCTACTGGTCACTTTCAAACACTTGCCAGTGTATGTTGTTATCAGGTACAGTAGGCCTAACAACAACCTTAACATGCTGATTAGTCTTACCACTGCTAATCTCTTTTGGAATGTCATATTTAGCCCCTCCAGCAGCTAGCCTATCAGCATGTTCATTCAGATTTCTAGGTATGGATATCAAATTAAATGCATCAAATCTCTCCAAGAGGTCCCATACCCTATGCTTGTAATATTTAAGCAAATCATTTTTTGTAACATTAAGGTTTCTCACCTGATTAACAACCAATTTGATATCCCCATAAACTTTTAGACAGCCAATACCCTTTTGTCTTGCCCATTCCAAGCCTTGAACAAGAGCTTCGTATTCAGCCACATTGTTAGTACAGCTAAAATAGAATTTAAAAGCTAAATAGTACTTCTCAGCCTTTGGGGAAACAAGCATGCATCCACTACCAGCACCCATTTTACTCCTTGAGCCATCAAAAAATAGTTCCCAGACCTCATCATCTTGCTGCCCATCTTGTTGTTCTATACTTTTTTCAATGTTAGGCATAAATGAGTCAGCTTCATGCATCATATACATGCCCAAACCAGCCTCTTCTAGGTGATCACATGGACCAACCACATGAGTCAGATCTACCCACATGTCAAGAAGAACTTCTGGTATACCTTCAATTTGTGTACTACCTTCTTGAATAGCAGGTTGCTTCTCTTATTCACTTGCAACCAAGTTGGCATTAATGGGATGTGGAGTGTAAGGCTCAATATGGTCTTTGGAAATAGGTTCTGATTTGATAGTCACCTTAGTGCCATACCTAGTTCTAAACAACATATGAGACCAATCTGAGGTCAAGTAACCTCCTATTTTTGCAGTAAAATCCCTTGACAAACAAATAGTGAAATAAGGAGGTAACTCAATGACATAGATGTCCTGTGGGATAGAGAAATTTGGACAGGCATGAAGAGTCAAAATCAGTCCCCTTATGACACCTATTGTACTAATAGTAATCCCATATAATTGAACAACTCCCTTCTCCAATGGCTCATATTCAATTCCTAACTTATCAACAATCTATTTGGGCATGACTGAATTGCTAGCACCTGAGTCAATCATGTAGTTATGGACTAAATGATCTCCTATGATCAAGGACACATAAAATGGTGGGGGCTTAACCCTTGAAGCTTGTTGTTCTTTATCATTTCCAATGGTATTTGTCAACACAGCCTTAGACTTATCCATACTAGACTCTTGTGACAAACTTAAATTTGATAAGGCTGATTGAAGCAAGTCCTTTTGGCCAGGGATACTTAGGGAATCCCACATAGACATAGATACATTCACTTTTTTGATATGCTCAAGGATATTGAAAGCAGATATACCTAACTTAACCTGGCCTTTGGGGGCAGTCACATCACCTTGAGTAAAAGCTGGATGAATTGGTGGATTAGGTTGCTCCTTGCCTACCAAAGCCTAACTTCTTGGTAAAACTTGAATTTTCTCAGCATTTGATGGGTTAGAAACACCTTGATCCACATTTGGCACTTAATGCACATGGGTTTGAACTTTATCAAGCTGTTGTCCTTCATCTATAGCCCTCTTCTTGTTGCGTGTATTG
Source organism: Cunninghamia lanceolata (assembly GCA_027924645.1). NCBI lineage: Eukaryota > Viridiplantae > Streptophyta > Pinopsida > Cupressales > Cupressaceae > Cunninghamia > Cunninghamia lanceolata. The sequence continues at coordinate 16,713,843 of BSBN01000803.1, forward strand.
GCTGCAATTGAAGAACCAGCTTGGTTCATACCACAGAATTCTTTTCCCTGCCAGTTTAGGAGTGATGTCTCATGTACCTGTTCTTCCTGTTGCTGGACAGAAGCTTCTATAGGCACATTAGACTACACTGCTGGACTATTTTGAACCATCAAAGCTTGGTTTATCACCCCATTGGCATAGGTACTTTGGTTATGGGGTTAATTACAAGGAAAGCACCAGTCATAGTCTTGAGCCAAATTATTTTGCATGGATACAATTTCCTTCGAGGAACTAGTAGCGTTTGGGTTGTAAGCTTGATAAGGCCTAGAGTTAAGGGCTTGTCTTGGACCTTGATTATTTGGCTAATAAGGTGGTCTACTTGACTGGTTTTGCTGGTAATTAGACTGAAATGGGGGTTGATAAGGCCTATAATTTTAACCTTGCTTGCCTCTTAATGTTCACTATCTCGTTACCAAAATATTGTAACAGCCTTTTGATCTCCTGTAACTCAAAAGATTGAGGTTGAATAGCATTTTCCTAGTTATTGGGTAGGGTATTAGGCGCTAGTAACGCTGGTGTAGTGGGTATAATAGCTATAGGGGGCACATTCATTGGTATTGGTGGCTGAATAGCAGGGAATATTGGCAAAGGAGGTCTAGGGGCAATTTTACCAGCCTGTATGAGGCTGTTCTCAGCTCTTATAGCTATAGCATAAGCTTGCGGTAAGGAAGTTCCTCCCATAGATTGAACCATAACAGAGATATCACTATTCAAAGCTCTCAAATAATATAAGAAAGCATGGTCAACAGTAGGCCTTACCATTGGTGGGATTCTATCCCATGTCTTCTGAAAATGATGGTTGAAGTCTGACATAACCTCGTGGGGAGCCCTCTTAATTGTAGACAGCTGCTCCACCAATGACAAATGGTCTGATTTGTCTTCAAAGAAACTGCACAGTTCCTCTCCCAAATGATCCCATGAATCTATGGAGTTAACTGGTAGGCTTATGAACCACTGCAAAGCCTTCCCTTTGAGGGAAGCTGCTAACAATCTGATTGCCACATTTTCTTATGTCACCTGATGGACAACACACAGGTTTGCAACATCTTTTATATGCTCAGCCGAAGTAGATTGATCCTCACCAATAAAATATGGTAAACTTTTCAAAGCAGCTACATGAATGTCATCATACTGAGCTAAATTCAGTGAGCTGCCTTGGTTGAATACAACAAATGGTTGATTTCTAGATGCAAGAATCATTGTAACTGGGATTCTTGGGATAGTATGAGTTCTAACAGTAGGAGGAGTAGACTTGGCTCTCCTAGAATAAACACGATTTATCTTGGGTTTCTCAGTTGTTATGCCTCTTCTCCTAGGTGGGGATAATTGCAAATACTCAAAGGATGAAAGACTACTTCTGGTTTGTATCCTTTTCATAAGTTGAAATGCACTGATTTTACTAAACCAAAGCTCAGAGTCCCCAGGTATGCTAAAGTATATCTCCTAAAGACTAAAAAATACTGTTGCACACACCAAACAGCAGTATAAGCTTCTAATTCTAGACTAAAAAAATCAGCTCTTTGTCCCACCGAGCGTGCCAAAAATTGTTCTCTCATATTTGCACCCTTGCTAAGTTGTAGAACTTAGCATTCTGGAGAAACATGGGATCTTTCCAAGCCTATGGGTTACCTGTGATGGAAAGAACCTCCAGAGAAGGCTGGCTTCCTAGTTGGTTATCACCTAGAAACTACTGGATTTGCAAAGGAAAAGGGAAAAGGAATGCTTTAAAAATGAAAGGTAAAATTGGAAAATGAGAACAAGGGTGATACACCAAACTTGATACGGTTTATGAAACTTAGATTTGCATACACTTGGCCACAGACAACAGAAACTAAACCTGCACAACCTATTACTGTATGTTTTGCAAAAATACTTCACAAAGAGGCCTAAATGCATTAACTTTTTTAAAAGGAAGCTAACTTCATAGTTTAAAAAGCCATATACTGCTTTAAGACACAATTTGCAACTTGTATAAACACACTTTTTTGCAAAAAAAAGGTATTAAAACATGAGACAAAGTCACAAGGAAACAAAATTACCTCACAAATGACTTGATCAAATACTTAGATGATACACAATACTGCAAAAATAAGAAGGTAAAATCTGACTATCAATGGTATCCAAGGTGTTCTCTGTATTTTATATGCAAAAACGGTTACAAAACATGCTCAAACTGAGTAAGGACTACAGAAAAATCACTTAACTCCAGAAATTGCATGGAAAGAACTCCTCTACAAAGAGTCAAATGAATGACTATATACTCTCCAAGTAGCTGTAACAAGATAAGGATGAGAAACCTCCATGGTCGTGCATCTCATAAAAGCCCTCAAAATATCTGCCCAAAGTCCTCCAAAATGAGTTCCCAATGAAGAAAAATTCAAAGCATGTCATTACCCACCATAAAAGCTTCAAAAATAGCCTCTTAATGCCCTTAAATGCCACTGAAAACAAGTCAAACCACCACAATAACTCCTCCTCCAGTTGGCCAACCTCTCCTACAGTATCATAAATGTCTAATATTCGCACATAAATACTTAGCCACATCTCTTTGACCACATCTACAAGCATCCTCAACTTGCCCTTTGCACAATAAATGTCATAAATACAATTATTTCTACATTTAATTAACATTAACTATGTGGTTTATAATTACACCACCTTAGCTTAATGTTTTACAATTTAAATTTATTTCAAACTTATGTAGAAAATAGAGTATTTGGACATAAACATTCAATCTCCTAATTTTGCATAGTTTGGAGATGAATAAAATATTGTGAAAAAATGATAAAGTAATTGACAAGACTTACTTTGTCACGTGTTATGGATTTGCCTAGTATTGCCTTTTGCATTTTTATGACAAGTGATAAAGTAATTCATAATTCATTACTTTATCACTCGTTTACAATGTTTAATCTATTTCTAGATTATGCAAAATCAACATAAAACACTTATAATTCCTAGGCATAAACATGACCTCCATACACAAACGTCACCTCCCCATACACTTGAATCATCACGATGCATTACATGGCTATATCAAAACACCTTATAACCCGTAGCAATTCATACTTTTCACAACATACATCATCGTGATTACATGGTCCAATGCAATAAATCTCATGCCTAATGTAATACATAATAAAGGACCCTTATGCCTCCCTATGCAAAAATAGGCATTATTCTCCATAACCTAATACCACCTTATATCTCCCAAGTATCATTATACCAAACATACCATCATACTCAACTTTTGACTTCAAACACCAACTCAATCTTAGAAAAATCAAGTAAATGATTATAGCCCCACAGGCTCACTTGCATTACTAGGTCAAAACTCCCCAAGTGTTGACCCCGGGCACGTTTAGATGACAATAATAAAAAAAGAAGTCAAAAAAATGGGAAAGAATCCCATTATGACTATGGCATTCGACCAAAAGGAGGTGGAAACCCTAAGAAACTAAGGGTTTGAAGCTCAAAACGCACCATTTGTGTCCATTCTAGAGGGATTTCCTACACAAAATGCTTGGTATGTTTGCTAAAACCATCAAAAATTGAGAGTTTGACCTTGCTTTTGTCAATTTTGGGCCTCTAAGGTTGCAATTTTGACTGGTTTTTTAATGCATCTTTCTGGTTTTCTTGGTCGACCACCATATGCATTCGTTTCCACTATGTTTGAGGCCATTCTAGATGGTCGAGTGAGGAAATTTTCTATGGTTTTCACACATAGCACTTGGCAGAAACAAAAGTAAGTCTTTCTACTGTCAATCTCTCCTCATTTTCTGAGTTTTTTTCTATGGAATTCGTTGCTAGAGGCCGCGATTTTGAGGCATTCTAAGTATTTTGTTTGAAATGAGTTCAAAATGGGTTTCATTTTTCTTTTACATCTGCTCTTTGGCTCAAAACGAGCTCCAACTATGACAAAAAAAAATTGTAAATAGATAGTCTTGTGCATTTACTGTTTGTATGACCTTCAACTGGTGAAATTATACTTATTTTCCATTGTTGTTACGGCTGTAGACACCCAAATTTGTCCCAAATTTGTCCATGTCTTGCAACACCTTGTTAAAACATCACTTAGACATCATGTAACATTTTTGTCCTAAATCCCACTCTTAATCCCATTTATCCATTAAGCCAATTAATTAAATAAATTTTATTTATTTAATTAAAATCCCATTTAATCCCATCCTTATCCTACTTAGCCAATTAATTAAATAAATTTTATTTATTTAATTAATTTCCACATCATATCCTATCATCATCCCAATTAATTAAATAAATTTTATTTATTTAATTAATTTTCACATTCATAATCCCACTTATCCAATTAATTAAATAAATTTTATTTATTTAATTAATATCCAACTCATATCCCAACTAATTCAAATATTTTATTTGAATTAAGTTCTCATCATAAGCCGACTTTCCAATTAATTAAATAAATCTTATTTATTTAATTAATTTATCTTATCATTTAGCCGACATGTGTGCCTCTTTCATTTAAAAAAGATAAGTGGTACTACAACCTTTTATTTAATATCTTTTATATGTAGTACTTTTTATGTACACAAGCACACATGAGCCCTATTCTCCTTGACACTTGTCAAATGACTACAACTCCCTTGAAGAGTGGGATAACCGAATCAATCCTAGCCGTCCACATCAATCAATTAGCTTTTTAATCTCAGCCGTCCATTAGAACCAAGCCTTTCCTATAAATCAACTCCCTCACAAGCCATTAGCATGCATTGAGCCTCAAGTACCATTATTCTGCCAAATTTTCTAAAATGCATTGAGCTTCAAGTAACATTATGCTGTTGAAATATCATTAGAGCCTTTGCATCCTTCAGCTATCATCCTCATGTCATCTTCATCTTAATGTTATGCTGCAGAAATGAGCACCCAACATTCTTCCAACAATAATCCTTCAAAATCTTGCATGCTCATGCGAGGTGGAGAAGAGCAATGGAGATAAATCAAGCATAGTGTGGAGATCGGTTTGCATTTACATTTCTTATTTTGATTTTCATGTTGTCTTGTGCTTCATTGTGCATTGCTAGGGTTTTTATAATTGCTGATTATACATTTGCCCTGATTTGCAATTTTACCCTAACTACAACGGCCATTAAAATTGTGTGTGCAAAATATAACAAGGGCTTGCAAGCAACATAAACTCTAATAGCAGATTTCATGCATACAAACTGGGTTTTTTATCATTTTCATTATGCAGAAAATAATGGTATCTCTCTGTTCTTCTTTCTGAGAATGCAAAACACATAGGGAAACCATTCATCTTTTACCTATAGTTGCTTTTATTCTGCAACATGATGACATTGTGATATTTTGCAAAGAAAATGTATTTGATACCTCTTTCCTGATTGCTCTTTTCACGTTGTTCTTCTTGAGACATTATGACTGTCTTTTTTATATAGATGACCGTCTTCTGACAGAGGTAATTGCTACTCCTGATCGCTATGCAATTTTTCTTCTTTTGACAGTCCCATAGCCTCTAGTACAATCTTCTATAGTTTTCTTGATAGATCTCTAAGTGCTTTGGTTGTCCTAAGACAGTGATGGACTCCCAACACTACTGTTTACACATCACATATAAGACTATTTGTTATCCTTAAGAAAACTCTCAAGAGACCAAACTATGTTAAGCAAGACTCAAACTATGACAAGAAATATGAAAAACACTTGACAAAACTGGACTGTGCCCTCTATCAGTACTGTATACTAATTTTTCTTTGCCATCATGTTGTGGTCCTTTATGGTTTAACCATGCCCCCACTTCTCTGATAGTGCAGACTTCATAGAGATATGTTGTTGTAAACCTTCATAACATCTGCATGGTTTGAAAACTTTCATTTTTCTTCTTGAGATATTATGACTCTCTCTTTTGTAGATATGACTGTCTCTTATAAAAGATGACTATTGTTACCTCACAAAAAGACTGCCTCTTTGAAATTGCAGATTTCTATCATATTCTTCCTCTATTCCATTGGTTGTTTTCTCCCATTAGCTTCTCTACATAGTCTAAAGTTTTTAGGACTAGTCTTTATGCTGACCTTGTTCAATAGTAAACTGAAACACCTACAAGGTCTAATCCTAACAGTCCTTGGCTTTGTGACTATTACATGAAAACAAAAGTCTTGCTACTTGCACCACTGTCTCAGACTAAATACTCTTATCTCCATATCTCTTCACATTATGTCTCAGAGATCATACTTGTTTCTCGTTTTCACTGACTTTATCACTGCCTCCATGGTAGGTGACTATCCTATGATATTAGGTTATGGTTATCTCACTCTTCTTGATTGTTATAGACTGTTGTCAACAAGACTGCTCCATACATTGTTCAGTGGTCTAATCTCCAAGTTGAGCTGCCCAAAACCTTCATAATTGTCCTTCTTAGGATTGTCAAAATAGTGTCCATGCTTGATCTACCTTTGTGGCTCTCTTGATGGCATAATGAATTCTTTATAGATGTTCTATATGGCATTATGACTTAGTTTTTTCTCATGCTTGTATCTGGTATGGTTGTTCCTTATGGTGACACAATGGATTCTTTATCAATTCTAAATCATATTCACAATAAAAATGTAGCAAAATACCCATTCTGTCTGATTTTCTATATATGATCATGATTATATTAACTTGGTTTAGTGTTAATGCATAAGGCACATGATAAAGCTTACTGTAACTGCACAATGATGAGATATGGCTTGTTGAACATGGATACTTGCAATATACAAAAGGCATGGGCATCCTCATAATGCAATCATACTGTTCCAACTTTTTGGGCTGTTTCTCTATTGTTCTATAACTGTATGTGATCATTTTATGATAGTTAGCTTTTAAAACATAATGGTCTTTCCCTCTGTTCTCTATATATGGAAACAAGGCTACTGCACCTTGATGCTTGACACGACATTTTGGCATTTTTGTATTACCTCATGTAGTTGTATATGTCATTACAATTATTGAATATGAACCTGTATCATTTACATTGATGTTTCCAAAAAGCTTCAGGATGTTGTGGCTACATGTTGTTCCATTATTTCATCAGTATATAGTTGTACCTTTCATATGTTAGAGAATTGTACTTCCCCTTATGTTGTTGCATCATTATGAACACATCATTCATGATTTTTTAGATCTTCTGTATCAGATACATTTATGATAGTGATAAGGACTACTGTAAGAATTGTCCACTTTTCCATATACTGTTGTTCCCTACTTCTTGTATGACTGTATATCTTTATGAGGCATCTTTCTTGGTTCTTCTCATTTGAAAGTGGGCTCATGATGACATAGTGGCAGCAATGCATGATGTGGATACTTTGTCATTTCATACATGGTTCTTGTAGCTTGTTCTTTATGTCATCACTTTGATAAGAATGCTCCTTGCTCTTGCTATCATGGTAGTCTTATATTGGTTAATGCAACTCATCTCCTTCATACTGTTATCCTTTGATTGCATCTATTCTTTGTATGAGGTATATCTGGATAGCAAAAACTGATACTTCAATCACAACACAAAGATGGAAGAAATACCTTCTAAGGCTGCTCCAATTGGTTTGATCATTGTACCTCCTATCCTTGCATGTTGACATCTCTTGAATAGAATCATTACTCATTCTGTAGCATGTGTATGATGAAGCATTTTGAACATGTTTATCTGATTTTGATAAGTTCTTTCTCAAGTGAGCATAGTTTATAGGAGCAATTGCTCCTCTTCATTTCTCTTATGATGACTTCACTCCATTTGATGTTGACTATTCCACTGCATTACATGATAGTGTACTCTATTTATTACAATCTGATATCCTTCTTGAATGAATAAGAAGGAAGCATGCTGGGCTCTCACATTTTTTCTCCACATGCTTGAAAAATATGCAATAAATCTTACATGTACCTGCGCAAAAAACACACATGTTAGAAACAAATGTACCTTTGTTTATGATTTGAGGTGACTTGTATGATCTTCCTTCCTAATATAGCACTAGTGTCTGCCCATTTTGACATTTCTTATGCTAGTGCTAGTGTTTCTGGAAAAACTGTGTTTTCTTTTTTGTCTCAACATTTCAGATCACACTCCATGATCCATCATCAGGAGGAAAGGAAGAGAAAGAAAATGAGTTTGACTTGCAGAGAGGTTTCTTAAAAAGAGAGAATAGAGGTAGGCATGGAAGACGAGAAAAGCTAGAGGAGACCCATAGAGGAGAAGAAAAGAGTAGATAAGATTCCAAGTAAATAAATTAAAAATAAAATAATAAAAGGAAGATAAAAAGAGAGATCCTCAAAGAGTAAAAACAAACAAATAAAACTAGTTGTAAGGCAAGAATAAATATAACTCTTATGCTGATATGATTACTGATATACTACTGCTACGTAAAAGTGAATGGTACTTTTGAAGTTCTGATTGTGTATGAAAAGACTTGGTACTCTAAACATTAACAAAAACTATTTTCCAGGTACGTTGGAGCTCAAACGGATGAAGAAAGATAGCAACTGGCTCGACCACGGGATTTGTCATTCATAGGCAATGACGGGTCCCCTTTCTTTTCCTATGCATTTATTTTCTTTCAAAATTAAAATTCACTTTTATTTTGCCTATTTTAGTTACTCCTATGGCTTGTGTGGGAGCATTTCATTTGACATTCATGAATAATGAAAAAGCCTTTTAAAATATGCAATGTTGTATGGTTCGTCTTGATTATAAACAATTGCATTTAATTGAAGTTCTTTTATGGCAATTTTGTCCTGGCAAAGCACACATTAACAACAAACATTTGCCCCTTTAAAACTATAAAACTTAACCAACTCCACTTGATTGAGCTGGAAAACAAAAATGGGTAAGAAATCTAAAAAACACCTTTTAATTAAATCATGAAAGGAAGCTAGGTGTGTGGAAATCACTTCCTACACTAATCTAATGAGGGGAGAGTTATGCAAATTCAATTTAATCTTTACAATTATAGAAACATGAAACATATAATAGAAATATTGCAGCAATACACACAGAACCAGAAAGAAGACAGAAGAAGAGACACAAGATATATCATGGGGAAAACCCTTATCGAGTGAAAAACCCCACACTCGAAAACCTGCACAATGTATTATCAAAACTGAATATGGTTTACAATACACTTGCAATGCAAGCTCTCAATAGTCTTAGACACTCATGTCTGGAGTCAATCCAGCAGCTTAACAGTACCTATCCATCACATAATACCACTCCTCTCCAAAGCACCTGATTTTATATAAAATACAAGGCAAAAAATGGCTCCACATTGAGATGGGCGTCCAACATGGCCCAAATCCCACACCTATGGACACTTGTCCAACAATGTAAGATGCCCCTAACACTTGTCAAGTCACCCCATCCCAAAGAGGTCACCTATTTCCAAAATGCGCTATGACAGATGCTCTTACGACCGTCATAGAATCTGTCATAGCTATCATAACTTACAACTGTAAGAGAATCTATCATAAACATGCTATAAATAGCATATTCTCTTACAACATGTCATAGTCCACCTTGGGGCTCCCAAAGATGCCTTTTTCAAAGATGCTTCTTGACACATGTCTTCACCTGTCTTACAAGCTTCTATTTCTGACTCTTACATGTCATAACTTTGTCATAGGAATCCGTCATAACTGTTTCGGTCAACATTCCCTTACACAACATCCAAGATGCCGACACATGGCAAAATATTCCTACCACTAAGTGGGACGCCTATCTCCTCATGTGAGGACAAAATTACATGTGGTCATATGCCATGTAGGATGACACATCACCGTGCCAACTCCCACAATATGACAACATAGGATTTGCATCCAAATTATACAATAGGCAATAAATAAATAAAGGAATTACCAAGGTTGAGACACCTTAATTCCCAACATTCTCCCACTTGTCAAACACCTTGTAAGAGCCAATAGAATAACAAGATTTAATTGCTATAGGCCAAGATGCCCGTAGACCCTGAACACCATCTGAACTTCTCTGTGCTCATTGGTTTCGTTAATGCATCTGCAACATTCTTCAAAGTATCTACCTTCTCCAAATTTACCTTCCCATCCTCTACCATGTCTCGCACGAAGTGAAACTTTACATCAATATGCTTTGTTCTGGCATGGAAAGTTAGATTCTTCGCAAGGCAAATCATACTCAAACTGTCACAGCTGATCGTAATTTGACTTGCATCAACACCAATATCTAAACACAATCTCTTAAGCCAAATGGCTTCCTTACAAGCATGAGTTGCTACCATATACTCAGCTTCTGTCGTGGACAAAGCAACCACAGGATGTCACTTACTCATCCAACTAATAGCACCACTAAATAGTGTAAACACATAAGCACTGGTGGATCTCCTGCTGTCAATGTCACCTGCCCAATCTGAATCCAAAAATCCATGAATATCAACAGAATGCGGAGGTCCTGTAACATTACCATGATAGCATATGGAATACTCGGAAGTACCCCTCAAATATCTAAACATTCGCTTAACTACATCCCAATGTAACCGTCCAGGATTAGCCATAAATCAACTAAGAAATCCCACTGCTTGGGCAATGTCTGGTCTTGTACAGACCATGGCATACATCAAGCTACCAACAACACTAGCATAAGGTACGCTGCTCATGTCCTCCACCTCAGGAGGAGATTTTGGACTATCATTAATAGACAACTTTGTTCCCAAAGCTACAAGAACACACAATGGTCTACAATCTACCATGCTGAACCTATCCAACACGGCCTTCACATACTTACTCTGGCTTAACCAAAGTTTTTTGTTAGTTATGTCTCTTCAAATCTCCATCTCAAGAATGTACCTGGCTACCCCTAAATCTTTCATTTCAAACTGTGCTGCCAACTGAGACTTAAAATCAAAAATCATATACTTACCATTCCCAATGAGCAACATATCATCAACATATAATGCAACAATGAGAATACGATCACCATCAAACTTATAATACACATAGTGATCCAATTTTGATCTCACAAATTCAATTGACAACACAAAGGCATCAAACTTCAAGTACCACATCCTAGGATACTGCTTCAAACCATACAAAGACTTCTTTAATTTGCAAACCAATTTTTTTTTACCTTTCACCATGTAATGCTGTGGTCATGACATGTAAATCTCTTCCTCCAAATCACCATGAAGGAAAGTTGTCTTCACATCCATATGCTCCACTTCTAAGTCATAAGTTGCTGCAAGAGATAATAGGAATCGAATAGATGTCAACTTTGCAATGGGAGAGAAGATTTCACCATAATCTATACCCTCCACTTGTGAATACCCCTGCATAACCAATCTGGCCTTATACTTCTCAATACTGCCATTTGCACCAAATTTCTTCTTAACACCCATTTGCATCCAACAGGTTTCCATCTAGTAGGTAAAGGCACCAAGTCCCAAGTTTGATTCTTTTCCAAATAAGCCATCTCATCCTCCATGGCCTCCTTCCAGGAACCTGCATCTTTCATAACCATAGCCTCTAACACAGTTCTAGTTTCATCACTTTTAGTAAGCAAAGCAAAAGCACAACTAGAATCAAGCAATGTATAACCAAACCTCTTAGGTTGCTTTCTTGTTCGTATAGACCTCCTTAAAGGTTGAGGTTGAGGTTCAACTTCTTCTTCTGAGCTTTCAGAGCTGCTAGAGCTCTCCTCATCATCAGGTCCAACATTGTCTTTTTGTTCAGTCTTCTTAGGGGTAGAAGGAAACTGAACAACATCCTCTTTCTTTTCTTTTTCTTCTGGCTGTAAAACAAGGGAAGAAGGTGTTAGCTCTCTAAAGATGACATTTCTGCTATACAACACTTTTTCAGCCATAGGATCCCAAAGCTTGTATCCTTTCACACCGACACCATAGCCAATGAAGATACGCTTAACAGCCTTGTTCTCCAATTTTGACCGCTTCTCCCTAGGCACATGTGCATATGCCTCACAACCAAAAACACAAAGATACCTTATTAAAGGCTTTCTACCAGACCACACCTCCATGGGTGTCTTACCAACAAGAGCTGATGTAGGAGATCTATTTACCAAATAGTAAGTAGTGGCAACAGCTTCAGCCCAAAACTTTTGTTCTAGGCCAACTCCACTAAGCATACTCCTAGCCTTCTCCATCAGTGTCATGTTCATCCTCTCTGCAAATCCATTTTGCTGCAGGGTGTATGGAGTTGTATTATGTATTTCAATCCCAAGTTCCATGCAATATTTATCAAATTCTGTAGAACAAAACTCACCACCATTGTCAGTTCTCAAACATTTAATCCTTTTACCAGTCTAATTTTCAGGAAAGGCTTTAAACTACTTAAACTTATTATAGACTTCAGATTTGCTTATGAGAAAATAAATCCTCGTCCTTCTACTATAGTCATCTATGAAAGATACAAATATATAGATTTTGATAACGAAGGAACATTAACAGGACCAAATACATCAGAATGAACAAGGTCCAACACACCAAAAGACTTATGAGAACTCAAATAAAACTGAACACGGTTTTGTTTTCCATATATGCAATGTTCACAAAAGTCGAACTCAATATTACAATCATCTAACCCCTCAATGAGGTTTTTATTTTTTAGGGTTCTAAGACCCTTCTCACCAATGTGGTTGAATCTCTTATGCCATAACATTGTCTTTTCAGTAGGAAGCTTAACTTCCAAAGCATGAATATAACCATCAATACTAGATACAACAGATTTCTTCACTGCTAGTTTCGATGGTGGGGATGAAGTGATTGTAGCCATCTTCCTTGAGTCAGAAGAACTATTGCATTGTGAAATGCATGCCTCCATCTGAAATAGAGTACCTCTCCTAGTACCCTTAGCAAGAACCATAGCTCCTCTAGTCATCTTGCATCCTTCTTTTGAAAAGACAACCTGCACACCTGCATCATTCAACATACTTACAGAAAGTAGGTTTTGTGCTAAGCCTGGGATGTGCATAACCCCAGAGATCCCCTTCACTCATCCATCAGGGAATCAGATAGAGACTCTTGCACGACCAACAATCTTCAAATGAGAGTCATCACCCAGGTACACCCTTCCACCATCAAACTCCTCATACTTAGTAAACCAGTCTCGATGTGAGGTCATGTGGAATGATGCACCAGAATCAATCAGCTATACATCATCAAATGCATGGGTTTCCAAGGCTGTGATGAAAGCATCACCATCATCTTGTGACTTGTCAAAATCTGAATATGGGTTCTTCTTCTTCTTTTTATTTTCCTCTTTGCATTCCTTTCGGAAATGCCCAGTTTTACTACAGTTCCAATAGAGAGCCTTAGACTTTCTAGGAGATTTGGATCTCCCACAGGATTTGGATCTACCCTTCTCATCTTTCTTGTCCTTTTTCCCTTTCTCCATGGGTCTTCCATGAACTACAAGAGCCTCTTTGGCTGCCTCAGAAGACTTTCTCTACATCTCTTCAGACAACAGTAAAGAAACCACTTCATCCATTTTGAATGTGGATGTGGTGCTTCCAATAGCCATGACAAGATGATCCCACGAGTCCGGTAAAGAACAAAGCAAGGTCATACAACGATCCTCTTCCTCCATCTTCACACCAATGAATGTCAATTGTGCAACCAACATGTTGAAAACATTCATATGATCTGCAACAGATCCTCCGTCCTCCATTTGAAGAGAATACAACTTCTTTCTCAAAAAAAGTTTGTTAACCAGGGATTTGGCTTGATACACATCTCCCAACTTCTTCCAAAGCAAGTTTACAGTTTTCTCCTCATGGACATTTAACAGGACAGAATCAACAAGACTAAGTCTTATGAGACCCTTAGCCTTCCAATCCTTGAGATCCTAATTAGCTTGTGACATTGCCATAGGTTTTGTTCCACTAATAATTTCCTAGAGGTCTCGATCAACAAGCATGTCTTCCATCTTGAGCTTCCATAGCTCGAAATTAGTGCCATTAAATTTCTCTACCCCTATCCTTCTGGATGTGCTTGTCATCTCCTTTCTGCAATAAGATTCAGAATACTCTACACAGACTCCCACTCAACTTAATGTCAGCTCAAAAAACCCCTACCCAACAACTAGGACCAAAGGTGATCAAACTCTAATACCAACTAAAAGGAAGCTAGGTGTGTAGAAATCGCTTCCTATACTAATCTAATGAGGGGAGAGTTATGCAAATTCAATTTAATCTTTACAATTACAGTAACATGAAACATATATTAGAGATATTGCAGCAATACACATAGAACCAGAAAGAAGATAGAAGAAGAGAGACAAGATATATCGTGGGGAAAACCCTTATCAGGTGAAAAACCCCACACTCGAAAACTTGCACAATGTATTATCAAAACTGAATATGGTTTACAATACACTTGCAATGCAAGATCTCAATAGTCTTTGACACTCATGTCTAGAGTCAATCTGACAGCATAACAGTACCTGTCCATCACATAATACAACTCCTCTCCAAAGCACCTGATTTTATAGCAAATATAAGGCAAAAAATGGCTCCACATTGAGATGGGTATCCAACATGGCCTCATGGGCCAAATCCCACACCTATGGACACTTGTCCAACAATGTAAGATGCCCCTAACACTTGTCAAGTCACACCATCCTAAAGAGGTCACCTATTTCCAAAATGGGCTATGACAGATGCTCTTACAACTCTTACGGCCGTCATAGAATCTATCATAGCTGTCATAACTTACAGCTATAAGAGAATCTGTCATACACAGGCTATAAATATCATATTCTCTTACAACATGTTATAGTCCACCTTGGGGTGCCTAAAGATGCCTTTTTTCAAAGAGGCTTCTCGACACATGTCTTCACCTATCTTACAAGCTTCTATTTCCGACTCTTACATGTCATAACTTTGTCATAGGAATCCATCATAACCGTTTCTGTCAACATTCCCTTACACAACATCCAAGATGCCGACACATGGAAAAATATTCCTACCACTAAGTGGGATGCCTATCTCGTCATGTGAGGACAAAATTACACATGGTCATATGCCATGTAGGATGACACATCACTGTGCCAACTCCCACAATATGACAACATAGGATTTGCATCCAAATTATACAATAGGCAATAAATAAATAAATACAATGAAATAATAGAAGGAATTACCAAGGTTGAGACACCTTAATTCCCAACAAATCACACTTTTTAATCTAAATCATACTTCACATATAAAGGAAATCTTACTTTGATCACTATCTTTTGAATTACTTTGGAATTCTTAATCGAGCTTCAATAAACATTAGCAACAATCATAATCCCTGGTAAAAGAAAGAATGTAATCACTAAAGATATACTAAAATAGTGCAGGCGATAGGAAGAAAATAGAGCAACAGGAATGGCGACATGATAGAGACTTATATTAAACAACTATGACAGAACAGTATTCCTCTTTATTCATTTACAAACTTTATCATTTTTGCACACGCCAGATTATTAGAAACTTCTAATTGAATTATATTTCCACACATTAACAAGCATTTACTTTAGAGCAATAGTTCATGGAGTTATAGATCACTAAAACTGAAATCACACTTGCAAAATTGTTGATCGGAGATCAACCACACTTTACACAAGATATAACAATAAATAATCTACCAATCACTGACTAGAGGGAGTGGGCACTTCCTTCAATAGCCAACCAACTGGATAGAGATGCTCAAAGGTTACTTAAGAAATAGCTTCATGATTGTATTAGTTTTAGCAATTTCACAATCAAAAGAGAAAAAGAGAAGATATCTCTTACATATTACGATCTGTATTTATAGATCAAAGTATTAACCAAGGCTATAACAAAAGATCTAAATTTAACCCTTCACGGTTCATAACCGTGTGAACAAAATAACAATAGTTTGTTTCTTTTAACAAAATAGTAAAGTGACCATCGCCACTACTTGTTCAGAGTCTGACAACCGATTATCAACCAAATGACAAAATAGAGCAAAATGATAATGATCACTTCCTTTGCAAATCTTTCAACCAAGCCAAGCCCTCTATCATGCATCTTCACCACCGAGAGATTCATGTTTTACATAACCACCAATTTTGTTAAATGAATGCCTAATTGTTTAATTACTCAAGTATATTGCATAGTTACTCTTCATCAATTATTTCTAATTATTTGTAACTAATCATGGCAATTAAGAGGAAAAAGGATTAGAAAATGAGCTAGGATAGGCATGAAACTAGACATTCTTAGGTTAAGAACAATGACACATTTGTAACCCATCAACCATAACACCAGATTTACATGGAAAACAAAAGAAGGGAAAAACCACGGTGAGCAAGTTGCTTGGATCTACTGTCTAAATCTAGCCTCACAAATAAAAACAAGATTACAATATTATTTATGGGCTACAATCCAAAGGAAGTTGCAACTCCCTAAACAGCTACAGCTTCTGCAAAACTTGTTTGACTCAATGTTCTTCATACAAAACTGAATGTTGATCACTTCAGCCTCTGCACAACTATTTTACCTCCTTGCAACAATAATACCAACTTCCACAACATCAAAACATCTTCAAAAACTCTTCTTTATCATCATAATGTCCATAATCACCTCTACAACTATATTATATCACATGAACTGATCCTTAGCAAATTTCATTATCATATCTGCTTCAACAGTAAGTTTATTCACACATTTTCAATGGTTTCACAAAATGCTTTTCTTCATGCTATGCTTGACACATTTGATGTTACATTTATATCCTCTGCAAGCATCAAGATCTTTCTCCTTGGTCAAGCAAGATGAAACAAATAACATGAAACGTGTAGTGGCCACAACAGTCAGCGCCACAATATATGTGGTAAGTAGAAATCAAGTGCAGTTTAAAAACAGAGCATAATCAGGTCCTAATTTACCTTAGCACACTTTTCCATGCTGGCACACATTCCACACACATGACAAAGTCTTCATTATACACCAAGTTGGCACCGCAACACTTATCCTTCTTTGTATTTGACTCCAGACCCAAAGCGGTACCAGAGGAGACATAATTACATCATGTGGACTGCATACTAAATGTTATATGAATTCCAAAATGTTCATGTACACTTCTTTTGTCATCTCATATTGTATCATGCTGGCGCAAACACTTGAACTCTGATGTTGGTTTCCTTAACAACCTCTGCATACGCGGTCTTAAGATAAAACTGTGAATAACATACTTGCGGTGAACACAATCATTTGAAACTTGAACATCACATACCAACCAGTCATAAGAGCTTATCATTCAATCAGCAAGGCCAATTACAACTTGTGGTGAACTATGGTGGCCTCCACTATCTCCCATGGTTGACCTCAATTAACACCAAAGCATGTCTTCACACAGATGACTCTGGAGAAGTAGCTTACATATTAACAGTATGTATGGTTGGACTGGATATCTGGATGGGAATAACTTGTAGATTTGGACATATTTTCAGACTCCCAAAGGTGACCTATGTTCAAATTTGATTCTCTTTCACTCTAATTCTTTATCTGGAGACAATTATGACTTGGCATTCATGGTAACTTCACATTTTCCCTTTACCACCAAAGCAACACAAATAAAAACATAGGCAAAAGACAAGAAACAAGAAAAAAGAAATTGGGGTCCTTATTTTGCTAGGAACAAAATGGGGCGTGTTGTGAGACTACACAACAACTTGCAACCAAATAAAACAACTAAATTTCAAGAAATTTAGGAAATAAATAAAAACTTAACAATAGAATTTCCAACTTTCATTAAATACAAGTTTGTTGTTAAGCCAGAGAAAAGGAATGTATTCAACAATGTGAAATGAATTTTTGAAAGGAATTTAGGTGTGTGCAATTGATTCATTTCCTTCTTTGGAAAAGTCAGAAAAGTAGTAATCCTTTGCATTAAGCTACATAGTGTGGTTTAACCCTTTAAGCTGAACCTTGATAGAGCCTTGCTATCAGTCAAGCGTCCATAGCCCCGAAAAGGTTATCTCTATAATTCCCCCAAATATTGCTTTACTACCAATCAAGCATCCATAGCCCTAGTAGAGTCACTTGGATGACCTAGAGAATTTTAATTCTCTTTCTTTTGATTTTTCAATATTTCCTTTCATTTTTGTAAGATATTCATTTGAGTGCATTTCTTTCAAAGTATTGAAACCTGCTATTAGGTTGGGAATTATAGTGGTAGCAAAGGAAAACCTTTAGATTTTTCACTTAATGCAAATGCCTACTACCTCCCAAACTAGCTTAAAGAAACTTATGTGTGAAGGTGTATATGATTACTTAAATGTTCCATGTTATTGTTGGTGAATAATATTTTCAAAGGCAAATTGAACAAGCTACATTCATAAAAGTTATAGCCTATGTGCATAATTTTTTTTTATTTCCTAAATTCTAGAAATTCTATTATTTTCTAAGGTTACAACTTGCCCTTTTCAATTCCAAGCAAAATAAAGACTTCAACAATGACAAAGAAAGAAACAAACAAGCAAAACAAGACAACTATACAAGATATACAATATGTACAAGAATTTGCAAGGTTCCTAGGAACAACTACTAAGGTTGAAAGTAATGTTTTAGGAATCGATTGTTGACTGATAAAGGAACATCCTCACCTATCAAGGTTTTCAATCTGTAGGTATTGTCTCCTAGTATCTCAGCAATTTGAAAGGGACCAATCCAAAATTTGTCAAATTTTCCGTGATCTCCTTTCTTTTCATATGCTTTGTCCCAAGATAAGACGAGATTTGATATTTTAAATGTTTTAATTTTAGCTCTTTTGTCAAACCATCTTTTAACTATAGATTGGTGTTTTGAGAAATGATCAATGGCTCTATTTCTCTTTTCCTCTAGGTGTAGAAGATGTAGCAATCTAACTTCCATTTTGTCTTCTGAACTTAGGTATTCTTGAATGAACTGCTAGGTTGGAATATTTAGATTTATGGGTAAGATAGGATCTACTCCGTACACTAGTTGATAAGGGGTGTTTCCTAAAGCTACTTTTACTCTTGTTTTGTCAACCCATAGGGCATATTTTAGTAAGGTGTTCCATTCCCTAGGGTTCTTTTCCACCAATTTCTTAATGGTATCTAACAAGTTTTATTGGTAGATTCTGCTAAACCATTACCTTGAGGTACCTAATAATTAGATGAGAATTTCAAAATTATACCATATTCAATGCCCAATTTGAAAATTTCAAGGCAAACATTGTAGGGCCATTGTCACATACCAGGAAGAAAGGTACTCTAATCTAGTGATGATGTTCTCCTCCAGAAACTTGATTACCACTTTTGAGGTGTATAACTTGCTGCATGTTACTTTTGTCCATCCGGTAAAGTAATCAGTAACAGTTAAGACGTACATGTGTCTTGATGAAGAGGGTGGATTGATCATTCCGATGAAATCCAACCACCAATGTGCAAAAGGGTGTAATTCCATCACTAGAACTTTGTAATGGTTTAGTAGCATATCTTTCTCTACTTGTTGCGGTTTGGCATGTATGATAATGTTTGATATGTTTTGTCGTGTCTTTGAATATGGTTGACCAGTAATACCTAGCTCTTAGGATTCTATGCATTGTGGCTAAATGTGATCCATGAGTTGTTCTGAATCTATCATGAAGTTCATGTAGCACTTTATCAACTTCCATGTGATTGAGGCATTTTAAGTAAATACCTTCATGATTTATTTTGAAAAGGGTTCCCCCTTTTATAATATAACTTTGTGATTCAATCCTTAAAGCTCTCCTTTGTGATGCTTGAAGTTGTGGCAAACATTTTCTTGCGACTAGATAATGGACTGTATCAGCATACCAATCATCTTTTGTAATTGCATTTACTACATATTATTGACTTGTTAGTCCCAAATCTGTTTTGGCTATTGTTTGCATCAAGGTATGTCTATGAACTAATTTCATGGGAATGATGTCCATATCACATTCATGTAAGTTCATTATCCATTTGACTCTAGTTCTCCTGGCTCGTTTTGCATTAACATCTTGACTGTCGAATTAGGTATAACTACTTCTCAGGATATAATGCCTAAACTTCTTCATGACTTTAACTAAAGTTAAAGCTTACCTTTCAACATCTAGATATCTTAGTTCAACATATTTGAATGGATTTCTCATGAAAGCAATAGGCTTTTCTTCTTTTGGCTCATTCCTCTAAGTCAACACTACTACGCATGTGTGGCTTGATGCAAATGAATAGATGTAGAATATCCTAGTGTAGTCTGGACTATTCAAAACTGATGCATCAACAATAGCCTTCTTAATATCTTCAAATGTTGCTTTAGCTCCAGGCGTCCATTCTATCTTGGCATCCTTCAACATGACATTTAGCGGCCTTACTATTTCTATAAATCCAATTATGAACTTCTTGACGAAATTAATCTTGTTGGAATTAGACCGGACAACTAAGAGGGGGGTGAATCAGTTGTCTCAAAATTCAATCTTTTCTTTCTTTTAATCTTCTTTCACAATTTGTAAATTGATTAATGATGTAAACATTAAAGAATGAAACAATATCACATAAGCAGAAACATAATCAACACATTTGACACCGAGATTTTTGATGTGGAAACCCGGTTAAGGGAAAAACCATGGTGGGTGTTAGCCCACAAGATTCGTGCCCTATTAAAAGTACTTAAAAAGAATGAAAAGGCACTTGCCTTCAGGCTTAGTGCCCAGAGCTCACTGCTCAAAAGAGAGGCTCACTGCTTGCAAGAAATTTAAGATTAACACAGAAAGATTTAACTAAGAAATAACATCTACTTCATGCTTGGTTCAGTTCCTTTGAAAGCTCTGCTCTGCTCCAAATACTTCTCCTCAAGTTCTTCATCTAAACATCTCTTGTTCTTCTTCTCTACTCTACTCTGCCTTTGATCCTTTTTATGATTTCATTGTTTTCGCACAAAGATGATTTTCCACAACTCATCAACAAGTATTTATATGCTTTATCAACCTTGGAATGATCATCAAGGTCGGCACTACAAACAACTGACTTAATGTGAATCACTAAGTTGTTAGCCAAACATAATTGGGACTCAAATCTTCCTTGATCAACATGCCATGCTTCCTAGACTTGCTTTTAGAACATCTGCAACATGCTTGAATCATCCGGTCGGCCAAGACTGGGAAGAACAACAACACCAAGAAGGAAATCTTCTTTGACAAGCTCAGACTTCAATGTGGACCTCCAACATAGCAATCACACAATCTAGAGAACTCCACAAGTACATTGAATTCAACAAAAACATCTGCACTCCTCTAAATCATCAGAATCACTTGTATCTTCCTCTGGAACCTCAAGAACAATATTTGTCATGACTATCACATTAGAAAGATTGTTTGCGGACCTCCAAACCACGAACCACTTGAATGGATGATACACACTAACTTCCCAAACATGCCTCTAGATTCGTAGATCATCATTTGACATATCTGGAATAATCTGGACCTCTTTCCTGTCACTTTGTCTCTTCTGAACACTGTAAAATTGGTTCAACTCATATGGCTATAGCTTCTTCAAATCTTTATAGGAACCCTTCAAAACTTAACTGGAGCTTCTTCAGACAATCTTCTACTCAGCCATATGGTTCGCATACATTGATCCTCATTAATTTTCTCAATATCCTCAACAATCCAGTCTTCTATACAGGCAGTAAAATAGGATACAATTGACACCAATGGCAACAAGGATATGTTGACATCAATGACAACACCACTTAGGCACATATTTGCAACAATCTCCCCCTTTGTCATTGATGGCAACATATGATGTGAAAAACTTATTTGACCATCAAGACAAGACCTTCTCCCCCTTTCTCTTATCACTTCTACAATCACTTTCTTCACTGGTCCCCCTTTCATCAACAAATAGTTTTTCACAAGAACTTATCTCCCCCTTTGACATCAATAGCAAAGGCACATATTTGTAATCTTTTCTCCCTTTTTGTTTTAGACTGGTCCCAAAATTTCGTACTGACTACTCCCCCTAAGTAGTATCTCCTTAGCATCAATCTGGATCACAAGATGTGACTGTGAATTCCACCGGACTGATGCACCTTAGTGCATCTTAGTTCTGATCAAGAGGGGTAATAACCCCTAACTTCTCTCTACAATACTCAAAAGTGTCCTTGGGAAAAGGCTTAGTGAAAATATCCACAATCTGATCCTTTGATGACACAAACTCCAACTTGACTTCATTCTCATTTACCTTCTCCCTCAAGAAATGAAATTTGATGGATATATGCTTTGTCTTTGAATGCAACACCAGATTCTTTGAGATACTTATTGCACTTGAATTATCACAAAAGATTGTGACAAGCTCCTCAAACACAATTTTGATATCCTTCAACATTTGTTTCATCCACAGGACTTGAGTACAATTGTTTGCTATTGCTAAATACTCAGCCTCTACTGTAGATAGGGAAATTGTCTCCTACTTTTTACTCAGCTAAGAAACCAATCTACTTCCCAAGAAGAATGCACCACCACTAGTGCTTTTTCTGTCATCCACATCTCCTGCTCAATCAACATCTGTATATGCATGAAGAGTGAAGTCATTATCCTTTGGATACCATAATCCATAATCAATTGTCCCTTTGAGATATCTAAAAATTCTCTTGATTGCTACAACATGGGATTCTTTAGGATCAACTTGGAATCTAGTGACAATCCTAACTACATTCATGATATTAGGTATGGTCTGAGTCAGATATAGCAGTCCTCCAATCATTGATCTATACCTTTTCTAATTTGCCTTAGGAAAGTCATCATCTTTACTCAACTTACATCCGGTTACCATAGGCGTACCTACTGGCTTTGAATCTTCCATTCCAAACTTCTTCAACAATTCTTTCACATACTTAGACTAAGATATAAAGATGACTTTATCTGATTGAGTGATTTGCAGGCCTAAGAAGAAATTCATCTCACCAAACATGGACATCCCAAATTCACTTTGCATATGATCAACAAATGTTTTACACATGCTCTCATTTCCACTAAAAATGATATCATCAACAAATACCTCAACAATCAGAATATTCTCATGATCAATCTTGAAGTAAAGATTACTGTCAGCAGTGCCTTTGTTATACCCTATCTTTAGCAAATACTTATCTAATCTTGCATACTAGGCTCTTGGGGCTTGTTTGAGTCCATATAATGCTTTCATCAATTTGTAGACCATGTCTTTTTGGTCAGACAACTGAAATCCTTCCGGTTGCTCAATGTAGACTTCTTCTAACTCTTCATTTAGAAATGCTGACTTGACATCCATCTGATAGACTTTGAAATCTTTATAAGCAGCAAAAGCAAGAAACAATCTGATTGCCTCTATTCTTGCCACCGGAGCAAAGTTTCTTCAAAATCAATTCCTTCCACTTGAAAATATCCTTTGCATACCAACCTTGCTTTATTTCTTACAACTTCACCATCTTCATTTAGTTTATTCTGGAAGACCCATTTAGTTCCAATGACATTTTTGTCCTCAGGTCTAGAGACAAGATTCCAAGTGTGATTCTTTTCAATTTGCATTAATTCTTCCTCCATTTCTTTTACCCAGTTTTCATCATTATAGGATTCACTTACTGATTTTGGTTCAATCTTTGAAATCAAACAAATCTCTTCTTGATCTTCATCCTTACATACCTGGGAGTTTTGGGAATTGCTTGAGCTTCTATTTCTTGAGCTTGTTCCTCAACTTCTGCACTATCTTCTTGAATTACTGGATTATCCGGATCAATCTAGATATGAATCTGAGTTTGCACTTGCCTTTCTTGACTTGGATTTTCATCTTGATCATCTAAATCATATCCGCAAGACCTGAAATGTCCTTCTTTGCTCTCATCAACTCTAACATTAGCACTTTCAACAATCTTCTTCAACCTCTTGTTAAAGCACCGGTATGCTTTTATTTGAATAGAGTAACCCAGAAAAAAATCCTTCATCACTTCTTGCTTCAAACTTGCCTAGATCCTCATCTCTTTTGATATAGAATTTACTACCAAAAACTTTGAAGTATCTTACAGTAGGAGGATGACCAAACCATAGTTCATAAGGTGTCTTACCAGAATTACCTTTGATCTGCACCCGGTTAAGAGTGTAGACAATAGTACTTACAACTTCTCTCCAATAGGCTTGAGGAACATTTGCTTCCAACATCATGGTCCTGGAAGCTTCTTGAATGGTCTGGTTCTTTCTTTCTACAACTCCATTTTGCTGAGGAGTCCTAGGAGCAGATAACTGTCTTTTTATTCCATGCTTTGTACATAATGAATCAAACTCACCGGAGGTAAATTCTCCACCTCTGTCAGATCTCAAACACTTTATCTTCACACCAATCTCATTTTCCACCATACCCTTGAATACCTCGAATTTGTCAAGAGCTTCTGATTTTTCTTTTAAGAAGGTTACCCACATCATCCAGGAATAATCATCAATTAGCAACATAAAATATCTGTCTCCTTGCACACTCCTAATTCTAGTAGGACCACATAGATTAGTATGCACAAGTTCAAACTGTTCACTTGAAAATTGTTCTTTACTTTTGAATGAACTTTTGTTTTGTTTGCTCAATTGACATTCTCTACACATGTTATTAGGTTTCATAAGTTTTGGAAGATCTCTTACAGCCTGAGTAGAACTTATCTTGACAATGTTATCAAAATTTACATGACACATCCTCCTATGTCATATCTAACTTTGATCTGACTGAGCAATCAAACAACTTTTGCCATAACTACTTAAATGAAAGATGTTACCTCTAGTTTGAGTACCAGATACAATTTCAGTTATGAAGCTTTCCAAGATTCTACATTTTCCATCCTTGAATCAGAGATCATAACCCTTGTCAACCAACAGTCCAACACTGAGAAGATTATGCTTCAGTCCTTCCACATACAGAACATCATTGGTGTTATTCTTACCATCAAAAGAGATGGATCATCTACCACAAATTCTACTAGCTGAGTTGTCTCCAAATTTTACAAACCCACCTTCATATTTTTCAAAGCTTACAAACTTACTTTTATCACTAGTCATATGATGAGAACATCCACTATCGATCACCCATTCATTCTTTTCAACAACCTGAGCAGCCAAGGCACTTTCCATATTTGCACAGCTAGAAGATTTAGTAAACACCAGATCTTCTTCCTTGATAGCAATGAACCCCCAATCACCTTCAGTGGAACCTCCATGTGATCAGATTCATGATCTCTTACTCCTTCTCTAGCTTCTTGGACATAGTAACATTTTTTCTGACCTTTATATCTATTAGGGTTTGGTTTTGAAAACCTCTCTGGACATCTTGAGGCAAAATGACCAATCTTATTACAAGCAAAACATTTGAGTGACAACTTTCCTTCATACTTACCGGATCCTCTTGGCATTCTTTTGGAAATAAGAGCTTCAAGATCAATAGTCTCAATTTCATCATCTTTGAGATCCTTCCTTGTCTTCACAAATCTATTTGATCTTCCTAAAGAACTTTCACCTGGATCATATCTTTGCTTTCCATACACACTGGCCTTAAATGCAGATTCAAACTTAGGGAGAGAATCACCAAACTCACTCATTTCAAATGCTGAAAACTTACCAACTAACTGATCCCTTGTGATAGTTGTTACTATCCTGATTTCTTCAATGACTGCAGCTTTATGCTTGTATGCTGCAGGTAAGGATCTGAGTACTTTGGCAACAATTTTTTATTCTTCCAATACTCCACCTGCATTTCTGATACCGGTCACAAGTTCATTTACTTTCTGCATGTAGGAAGTAATGTTTTCATCTTCACTCATTGCCAATCTTTCATATTTACCCTTCAGGCTTTGTAGCTTGGCACATTTAACATATTTTTCACCTTCATACAGATTTTCCAACTTATTCCAGATTTCATGAGCTATTTTCAAATCCAGGACATTTGCTAATTTGGTATCAGACAGGACACTCAACAATGCTTCTTTGGCTCGAATATTGTGTTCAGCATCTCTGAGTTCGTCTATAGTTGAAGGTCCATTCTTCAGAATCTTATACTCATTCTTGGTTATTAACCAAAAGACATCACCCATACATTCCAAATGACACTGCATGCATACTTTCTAGAAGGAGTAATTTGTTCCATCAAATCTCAGACTTTCCTTCTTGTAAGATGACATCTTGGATCTCCTCAAGCGGTCAAGCTTCTTTTAGAGGTACTTGGCTTTGATACCAATTGTTGGAATTAGATTGGACAACTGAGAGGGGGGGTGAATCAGTTGTCCCAAAATTTAATCTTTTCTTTCTTTTAATCTTCTTTCACAATTTACAAATTGATTAATGATATAAACATTAAAGCATGAAACAGCATCACATAAGCAGAAACATAATCAACACATTTGACACCAAGATTTTTGACGTGGAAACCCAGTTAAGGGAAAAACCACGGTGGGTGTTAGCCCACAAGATTTTTACCCTATTAAAAGTACTTAAAAAGAATGAGAAGGCACTTGCCTTTGGGCTTACTGCCCATAGCTCACTGCTCAAAAGAGAGGCTCACTGCCTACAGGAAATTTAAGTTTAACACAGAAAGATTTAACTGAGAAATAGCATCTACTTCATGCCTGATTCAGTTCCTTTGAAAGCTTTGCTCTGCTCCAAATACTTCTCCTCAAGTTCTTCATCTAAACATCTCTTGTTCTTCTTCTCTACTTTGCTTTGCCTTTGATCCTTTTTATGATTTCATTGTTTTTGCACAAGGATGATTTTCCACAACTCATCAACAAGTATTTATACACTTTATCAACCTTGGAATGGTCATCAAGGTTAGCACTACAAACAACTGACTTAATGCGAATCACTAAAACTATTGGCCAAACATAACTAGGACTCAAATCTTCCTTGATCAACATGCCACGCTTCATAGACTTGCTTTTAGAACATTCGCAACATGCTTGAATCGTCCGATCGGCCAAGACTAGGAAGAACAACAACACCAAGAAGGAAATCTTCTTTGACAAGCTCAGACTTCAATGCGGACCTCCAACATAGTAGTCACAATATCTAGAGACCTCCACAAGCACTTTGAATTCAACAAAAACATCTGCACTCCTCTAAATCATCATAATCACTTGTATTTTCCTCCAAAACCTCAAGCACAATATCTGTCATGACTGTCACATTAGAAAGATTGCTTGCGGACCTCCAAACCACAAACCACTTGAATGGATGATACACACTAATTTCCCAAACATGCCTCTAGATCTGCAGATCATCATTTGACATATCCGAAATAATCTAGACCTCTTTCATGTCACTCTGTCTCTTCTGAACACTGCAAAACTGGTTCAACTCAGATGGCTATAGCTTCTTCAAATCTTCATGCGAACCCTTCAAAACTTAATTGGAGCTTCTTCAGACAATCCTCTACTCAGCCATATGGTCCGCATACATTGATCCTCATTAATTTTCTTAATATCCTCAACAATCCAGTCTTCTATACAGGCAGCAAAATAGGGTACGATTGACACCAATGGCAACAAGGATATGTTGACATCAATGACAACACCACTTAGGCACATATTTGCAACACATCTCACCAAAGTAAGATTTCAACTCTTTCTTTCTCCCTAGAAATTAGAGTTTCATGATGGTGCTCACCTGATCAAGATCAATGGATATGTCATTCTTTGATATAACATATCCTAGCAATTTCCCTGTTGTGACTCTAAATATGCATTTCTTTGGATTAAGGGAAATACCATGTTGTTTATTGGTTGTGAGTGGAAACAGAAGGTGGTTGAGAGTAATTGTGAGTGGAAGGTGGTTGTGAATAGTTGTATATAAGAGGTGGTTGAGAATAAGTGGGATTTAGCGGTGGTTGAGAGTAAGTATTCATAAAAGAAGTTACCTTAGGTGCTAAGTTTTGATAGTTGAATCCCACATCTTTGTAATTTTGTGAATTAGTGCCATTAAATACTCTAATACTAGTGGTAGCCTTGTTGCAAGTATGAGGATAACCAGTGTTGTCATTGATGTCAACATACTTATATTGCATTAATGAGAAAGGATTGGATGAGCTGTGTGTTGAGGATATTGAGGAAATTAGTCTCAATCAGGAACAATGAAGAACAGTGATGACATTAAGGTAAAAGTCCAAGATAAGGTGAAGATCAGAGGATGCGGTTTAAAGGGTTTGTAGATATGAGTCTTGAGATGCTCCAGTCAAGATTTTAGAGGTCTACATGAATATTTGAATAAGTTATGGTCACTCTAATAGAACCGGTTCCGACAGATGTTCAGTGGTGACAGAGTGTCACAGATTGGTCCGGTGAGCTCCGAACTTGCATTATCTCATCCTACGGATTGGAGGGAGTGTTGGAGAAGTCTGTTTGAAGTAACAAATAGATTTGTTCATGGTTTGGAGGTCTGGAAGCACCTTTTTCATTATGACAGTAATGACAGACTGTGTTCTTGAAGTTCTAGATAAAGAAGAGAAGAATTCCAATAAGCTGATAAAGTGCGGATGTTCTTGATGACTCAGGAAAGGTTTTGGTGATCCTTGGATCATGTACAATTCTTATTGGCAATCCGCATTGAAGTTTGAGTTTGCATTTGAAGAATAACCACAGATATTGGTGTTCTTCCTAAGATAGGCTGACCGGATGTATTACACGTCTTGCGAATGATCTTATAGGTGTTTGCCGACTTAGATGATTGTTCCTAAGTCGATGCCTTGTATAAATAAGGGATTGTGAATTCATTTTGAAGGGTGTCTTGGTGTAGATAAGTGTGGCATAGCAAAGAAGAAGAGCGAAAGGCAGAGCAGGATTTTTTGGGCTTAAATGGAACTGATCCAGGCATGGTAAAGATGTTATTCTCCAATTCAAGTTTGTAAAACTTGTTACATTGTAGACAGTGTGTCTCTTGTAGGTAGTGTGCCTCTTGTGAGCAGTGTGCTTGGGCAGTGAGCCCTAATTGGCATGCACCATCTATTTTTCTTATTTTTCTAACAGAGAATAATCCTTGGGTTAATCACCCCGTGGTTTTTCCCTTGACCAGGCTTTCCATGTCAAAATCTTGGTGTCTCATGTGTTGATGTGTATCTACTCTGGTGTTTATGCTTTATGCTTTCATGAGTGATTAATTGATATGCTACTAAATAACAAAGAGGATTTAAGTGTTTGAATTAATAGCAAGTTTTGTACAACTGATTCACCCCCCCTCTCAATTGTGTGCCTTAACTCTAACAATCGGTACCAGAGCCAAGTTCCTCTAAAAGGAGCTTAACCGCTTGAGGAGATCCAAGATGTCGTCATACAAGAAGGATAGTTTGAAGTTTGATGGAACCAACTTCTCTCTTTGGAAAGGTCGCATGAAATGTCACTTGGAGTGTATGGGAAAGGCGTACTTGTCCATGGTCACAAAAGCATATGTACCTCTACAGGGTGGTCCGACAACTCTAAATGAAATCACAGATGCTGAAAACAATCTGCGGACTGAAGAGGCTCTTCTAAGTGCATTAACTGACTCAGAGCTCTCAAATGTTATTGACCTACCAACTGCCTATGAGATCTGGATTAAACTGGAACTTCTGCATGAAGGAGATGAGTATGCTAAGAGTGCAAGGCTGCAGAGTCTCAAAGGGAAATTTGAAAGACTGAAGATGAGAGATGATGAAAATATTACTACCTTTATGCCAAGAGTAAATGAGCTGGTGTGTGGAATTAGGAATGCTGGTGGAGTTTTGGATGAAAATGAGATTGTTGGCAAAATTCTCAGATCCCTTCCTACTGTCTACAAAATCAAGGTTGTTGTCATTGATGAATTCCAAGCCCATACAACTGTCACAAGAGACTAACTGGCTGGCAAATTGGCTGCATTTGAAATGACTGAGTTTGGAGATGATCCCCCCAAGATTGAATTTGCATTCAAAGCTAGTGCCTCTGTGAAAGGTAAACAAAGATTTGATCCGGGAGAAAACTCTTCAAGGAAGTTGTCATGGTATGATCAAGCAAGAAGAGACATGGAAGTGGAAGAAGCAGAAACAGCTCAACTTGAAGCCCTCATTGCAAAGAGACTGCCAAGAGGATCCGGTAAGTATGAAGGAAAATTACCCTTTAAGTGCTTCAATTGCAATAAGATTGGTCATTTTGCCTCAAGATGTCCGGAAAGATCTACAAGGTCAAATTCTAACAGACAAAGGTTCCAAAGGAATTGTTATTTTGTTCATGAAGAAGATGATAATGAAGGAGTAACAGATGATGAATCAGAGATAGGAAACAAATCTGGAAATGAATGGGTGTTTATTGCCATCAAGGAAGAAGATCCAATATCCTCTGAATCTGTCAATCATAAAGTTGTAGAAAGAGCTTTGGCTACCCAAGTTGAAGAA
Source organism: Cunninghamia lanceolata (assembly GCA_027924645.1). Lineage (NCBI taxonomy): Eukaryota > Viridiplantae > Streptophyta > Pinopsida > Cupressales > Cupressaceae > Cunninghamia > Cunninghamia lanceolata. Next base: position 16,744,269 of record BSBN01000803.1, read on the forward strand.
AAGGATGATTGGGTTATTAACAGTGGATGCTCTCACCATATGATAGGTGACAAGAACAAGTTCTTAGATTTGGAAAGGTATGAAGGAGGAGTGGTAAAGTTTGGTGATAATTCTGCTGGTAGAATCAGAGGAAGAGGAACTATTTCTTTTAATGGAAGAAACAAAACTGGTAATGTGCTATATGTTGAAGGCTTGAAGCACAATCTTCTCAGTGTTGGACAGTTGGTGGACAAAGGCTATGATCTCCGATTCAAGTATGGAAAATGCAAAATCCTTGAAAGATCCAGAACAGAGATTGCATCCAGTACTCAAACTAAAGGTAATATCTTCCACTTGGTTGGTGCTGATAAAAGTTGTCTGTTTGTTCAAGTTGATCAAAGTTGGTTATGGCATAGAAGGATGTGTCATGTAAATTTTGATAACATCATCAAGATAAGCAATACTCAGACTGTAAGAGATCTTCCAAAATTGGTAAAACCTACAAATAGTTTGTGCAAAGAATGTCAGCTGGGTAAACATAGCAGAGTCTCATTCAAAAGCAAGGATCAGTCCTCTACTGGATTATTGGAATTAGTTCATACTGATCTATGTGGTCCGACAAGAATCAAGAGTATGCAGGGTGATAGATACTTCATGTTACTGATTGATGACCATTCCTGGATGATGTGGGTTACCTTTCTGAAAGAGAAATCAGAAGCGTTTGAGAAGTTCAAAATCTTCAAGGCTATGGTAGAGAATCAAACCGGATTAAAACTAAAATGTCTGAGGTTTGATAGAGGTGGTGAATTCACATCTGGTGAATTCATAGACTTTTGTGAGAAGCATGGTATAAAGAGACAGTTATCTGCTCCTAGGACTCCATAGCAGAATGGAGTAGTAGAAAGAAAAAATCAGACCATCCAGGAAGCATCCAGGACAATGATGATGGAAGCAAATGTTCCCTAGATGTTTTGGAGAGAAACTATCAGCACTGCAGTCTATACTCTCAATCGAGTTCAAATCAGAAGCAATACCGGTAAGACTCCTTATGAACTTTGGTTTGGCATCACTCCTACTGTGAGATATTTCAGAGTATTTGGTAGCAAATGTTACATTAAAAGAGATGAAGATCTAGGAAAGTTTGATGCTAGAAGTGATGAAGGAATTTTCTTGGGTTACTCCACTCAAAGCAAAGCATACCAGTGTTACAATAAGAGACTAAGAAAGATGATAGAAAGTACAAATGTGAAGGTTGATGAAGGTATTGAGAAGCCCTCAAGATTTTATGAGTATGATGAAGATGATCAAAATGGTGTTCTGGTTCAAGGAACTCAATCCTCTCCTGAAAGTCAGATTCAGACTGATCCGGCAAATCAGGAAGAAGAGATAGGTCTGAATGAGTCTGATCAATAAGTAGAAGTGCAAGAAACTCCCAAAGTTCCAAGGTATGTAAGACTGAACCACTCTGAAGATCAGATCATAGGTGACAAAAGCAAAGGTGTGCAAACTAGAAGAAATGTTGCTCAAAATTCAGATGAATGTTTTCTGATTTCAAAGATTGAACCTAAAACAATAAATGAAGCCTACAATGATGAAAATTGGACCAAAGCAATGGAAGAAGAGTTAATGCAAATTGAAAAAAATCACACTTGGGATCTTGTTTCTAGACCTAGAAACAAGAATTTGATTGGAACCAAATGGGTCTTCTAGAACAAACTAAATGAAGTTGGTGAAGTAATCAGAAATAAAGCTAGATTAGTCTACAAAGGCTACTCTCAAATAGAAGGGATTGATTTTGAGGAAACCTTTGCTCCGGTGGCAAGAATTGAAGCAGTCAGACTATTTCTTGCATTTGCTGCCTTCAAAGATTTCAAAGTGTATCAGATGGATGTCAAATCTGCTTTCCTGAATGGTGACTTAGAAGAAGAAGTGTACATTGAACAACCGGATGGATTTAAGTTATCTGAGCATGGTGATATGGTCTGCAAATTAAAGAAGGTACTGTATGGTCTAAAGCAAGCCCCAAGAGCATGGTATGAGAGGCTAGACAAACATCTTTTGAAGATTGGTTTCAACAAAGGTACTGCTGATAGTAACCTATATTTCAAAATTGATCATGAAAACATCTTGATTGTTGAAGTATTTGTTGATGATATCATCTTTGGAGGAAGAGACAGTATGTGTAAAACCTTTGCAAATCAAATGAAAAGTGAGTTTGAAATGTCAATGCTCAGTGAAATGAATTTCTTCTTGGGTCTGCAAATTACTCAGACAAAGAAAGGAATCTTTATCTCTCAAACCAAATATGTGAAAGAATTGTTGAGGAAATTTGGAGTGGAAGATTCAAAGCCAATGAACACTCCCATGGCAACCGGATGTAAGTTGAGCAAAGATAAAGACTCTCCTAAGACAGATCAGACCAAGTACAGATCAATGATTAGAGGATTATTGCATCTCACTCAGACTAGACCAGATATAATGCAAGTTGTTGGTCTTGTGGCGAGATTCCAGGCTAATCCCAGAGAATCTCATGTCATGGCAATCAAAATAATTTTTAGGTACTTAAAAGGAACAATTGAGTATGGCCTTTGGTATCCTAGAGATCATGACTTTTCTCTTCATGCATATACAGATGCAGATTGGGCAGGATATGTGGATGATAGGAAGAGTACAAGTGGAGGAGCATTCTTTTTGGGAAAAAGGTTGGTTTCTTGGCTAAGAAAGAAACAAGAAGCAATATCTCTATCTACAACTGAAGCAGAATACATTGCAGCAGCAGGAAGTTGCACTCAACTTTTGTGGATGAAGCAGATGCTAAGAGATATTCAAGTAGAATATAAAGAGCCTATCACAATTTTCTGTGATAATTCAAGTGCAATAAATATTTCTAAGAATCCAGTGTTGCATTCTAAGACCAAGCATATATATATTAAGTTTCACTTTCTGAGAGAACAAGTGAACAAGGGTGAAGTCAGATTGGAGTATGTGCCCTCCAAGGATCAGCTTGCAGATATTTTTACTAAACCTCTTCCCAAGGACTCTTTTGAGTATCTCAGGGAGAAGTTAGGGGTCATGGCCCCTCCAGTGATGAACTAGGATGCACTGATGTGCATCAGTCCGGTGGATATCACAGTCATATCTTGTGATCCGGATTGATGATGGGGAGCTGCTACTAAGGGGGAGCAGCTGGTATGATTCTGATGTGTTAGAATTGCAAGTATGAGCCCTTTTGCCATTGATGTCAAAGGGGGAGAGAAGACATGTGAAAAATAAGTGGTTGATGATCAAAGGGGGAGCAGTAAAGGAAGAGAAGACATGTGAAGAGTTGTTGCTGATAGGGGGAGCTGTGACAGAAAGGAGAAGTTCTTGTCTTGATGGTTTTTCACATCATATGTTGCCATCAATGACAAAGGGGGAGATTGTTGCAAGTATGAGGATAACCAGTGTTGTCATTGATGTCAACATACTCATATTGCATTAATGAGAAAGGATTGGATGAGCTATGTGCTGAGGATATTGAGGAAATTAGTCTCAATCAGGAACAGTGAAGAACAGTGATGACATTAAGGTAAAAGTCCAAGATAAGGTGAAGATCAGAGGATGAGGTTTAAAGGGTTTGTAGCTATGAGTCTTGAGATGCTCCAGTCAAGATTTTAGAGGTCCGCATGAATATCTGAATAAGTTATGGTCGCTCTAGTAGAACCAGTTTCGACAGATGTTCAGTGGTGATAGAGTGTCACAGATTGGTCCGCTAAGCTCCGGACTTGCATTATCTCATCCTGCGGATTGGAGGGAGTGTTGAAGAAGTCTGTTTGAAGTAACAAATAGATTTGTTCATGGTTTGGAGGTCCAGAAGCACCTTTTTCATTATGACAGTAATGACAGACTGTGTTCTTGAAGTTTCGGATGAAGAAGAGAAGAATTCTAGTAAGCTGATAAAGTGCGGATGTTCTTGATGACTCAGGAAAGGTTTTGGTGATCCTTGGATCGTGTACAATTCTTATTGGCGGTCCGCATTGAAGTTTGAGTTTGCATTTGAAGAATAACCATGGATATTGGTGTTCTTCCTAAGATAGGCCGAATGGATGTATTACACGTCTTGCGAATGATCTTATAGGTGTTTGCCGACTTAGATGATTGTTCCTAAGTCGATGCCTTGTATAAATAAGGGATTGTGAATTCATTTTGAAGGGTGTCTTGGTGTGGATAAGTGTGGCATAGCGAAGAAGAAGAGCGAAAGGCAGAGCAGGAGTTTTCGGGCTTAAATGGAACTGATCCAGGCATGGTAAAGATATCATTCTCTAGTTCAAGTTTGTAATACTTGTTACATTGTAGACAGTGTGTCTCTTGTAGGCAGTGTGCCTCTTGTGAGCATTGTGCTCGGGCAGTGAGCCCTAATTGGCATGTGCCATCTATTTTTCTTATTCTTCTAACAGAGAATAATCCTTGGGTTAATCACCCCATGGTTTTTCCCTTGACTGGGTTTTCCACATCAAAATCTTGGTGTCTCATGTGTTGATGTGTATCTGCTCTGGTGTTTATGCTTTATGCTTTCATGAGTGATTAATTGATATGCTACTAAATAACAAAGAGGATTTAAGTGTTTGAATTAAAAGCAAGTTTTGTACAACTGATTCACCCCCCCTCTCAGTTGTGTGCCCTAAATCTAACAAGCCTTACTACAAGCATTTGCACTAGTAGTTAAAATTGTTGATGTAAATGTAGGCATTCCAGTAGTCAGTATAGGTGTCGATACTTGTGTATGAGATGGTGATGACATGCTATTAATAACATTTGCACATTCAGTCACCAGCATAACATTATGATGCAGAATATGTATTAAGCCTCAGATTGCATTAACACCATCTTGTCCTTCTTTTAACAATTATCTTATGTTATGAATCACAGGTATAGCTTCGTCTGCTATCCTTTCATTTTCTATAAATGCTTGAAAATTAGCTAGTTCTTTATCAAGTTTATGTATTTGTTCATCAAATACATGTGTTACCACATCAGTAGGTTCCTCAATATCATAAAATATTTTATCTTCCATTGTAGTTGTAGGAGGCATTATATCTTGCAAAATTTGTGTCTCTCTTTTTGTAAAGAAGGTGTTCAATGGATTGTCAGAGGTAGGAATGTTGTTGCTTTCAGGGGCACTAGAACCCATTAGTCTAATACTTCTCCTTAAAGGGATATTTCTATTAGGGCAGCAAGTTATAAGACTTATGTAAAAGCATACAACTTTGAATGCACAAACTAATGAAACAATCGCAGGAATAAGATATGTTTAATATCTAAAATGTTTGATTTCTTCACTTTTTTTAATGCAAATGCCTAAAAGAAGAGGTGTTGTGAAGAAATTAAAGAGGGGAAGTGAATAATAAGCTCAATATTAATCTAATAATGCAACAATATCCTTCACAACACACCTATAATGCAATTCTAGATAGATGTTAATGCAAAATCTAGTGAAAATGCAAGGTTTTCAAACCCTAGACAGGATTTTTTGCAAAAAAGACACTATGATGAAACACTAAAATTAGAAATGAGTCCTAAATGAGTGTTTAAAAGAGTAGTAAAATGTGAAACACAATTTTAACTACAAACCCTAGCTAATGCAAAGACTAGGTTTTTATGAGAAATGCATAATTTCAAACAATTTTTGACAATTTAAGCATGAAAATACAATGCAAATGATTGCAAAATGATGTACTACTGTAATTTATATTAGATCTAATGAAAATATCAGAAATTAAATTAAATTATGTCAAAATGCAAGCTTAAAATGCCAATTTTTTAAAAAAAATTATAAATTTTCAAATGGAATAAGATGAAAATTAAATGAATGAATGTAACTCTAAAGTACAACACTCAGCAAGATGCAAATTTCAATAAAAACATGGGTTCACCAAAATGTTTTATAAGAAAAGTGGGAAGATGGGATTGATTGGCTAGATCCTCCTTTCACTACAAACATTCAAGGACATTTCAACTAAGTTGAATCACATCTTTTGCAAGAGGATTCACCTACAGGTTGGGTGTCACTTGTAACGATGTGGAAACTCAGAAATTATCAATTAATGTATTAATTTAAACCCCGAATATGCTTAAAACCCTAATTATGCAAAATCAGAAGCAAACTGATAAATTACGACAAATGCTCGCAGACCAAGACAATAGACAGAGATTAGTTACTAAGCATTTTTTGAAGTTCGTGATGTGGAATACTCGGGGACATTGCCACTTATGCCCTAGTTCAATGCAATGTTTTCTTCAGGGGTTTCCAGCCTCCTTACCACATTGATGATCACTGTTCTGTCTATTTCTATCGCAGAAGATGCAGAGGACACTGGCACTCACACCGTAGTCCAAGGCAAGATATTCTTCAGGATGTCGGGACTTCCTTAGATGCTAATTATCACTGTCAAAGAGATTTCTGTGTCTGTAAGCTCAGAGGACACTACCACTAGCGCCCTTGTCCCAAAAGTGCTCCATGCAGCTTCTTTCTGTCAGATCTGGAATCCTTATCTTTATCAATCTTCCTCTGTAACTCCACTCTGTGAAATCTGATACTTATAACCTACAATCACAAGGAGTGTGGTTGGGAGTTCTGGTGTTTAGGAGCTTGCGTCAATCATGCCCCGGAAGGACATTCAAGTCTTTCGAACACCGTTGTTAGATAGAGAGTGGATGATTCAAACAGAAATAGATAACATCTCGGAGGTGTAGCTCGCATGTAGATAGAAATCCTTCAACACATGAGAAAATAAAGCTAAATTTGCAATTACAAACACAACAACAATATTCTGCTCTATAACAATGAATATCTTGAATGCTCTAAAATCATAAATTTGCCAAAAGTTCATAATCATCTTCTAGTTTACAAATGAAACCCTAAACATGCTTATATATGTATTCTCGCTACAAATTTCGTAATTCAAACTTAAGATGTTGGCAACGGAACCTTCTAATAGTCACATAACCGACATTCAAATTTGGGACTTGCCTGAAATAGGGCAGGACAAGGGCGCGAGCACCCATGTCCTCAAGTCCTATTTCAGGGCAGGGTCAGATGCAACAATGTCCTTCAAGCCCCATGTGACATGGGTTTTAGGCCATTTTATCGCGGGAGTTAAAATGAACATGCAAGATGCAAAACACGGGGCTCGAGAGCTAAACTTAGGAGTTAAAAGTCCTAGGGGGACATTTTACGACATAACACAAATCCTTGTGGTAAAATTTTGATACTAGGCCTTAGATAGAAATATTAAAAATTATTTTTAAAATATGTTTTCTGTTTTTGTTGTCAAGTGAGATTAATTTAATGTATGCTGTCAGTTTTGTTATGTCATATATTGTTTAGCAAAGTGTAAATATCACACCCCTCTTTATCAATTCTTTACCTCATCTTTGGAGTAGGCACACCTTCTTTATTATGTCCACTCAAGAGTAAAATTATAGGGGAGAGGAGCCAGTAATTGAACAGGGTCCAATTGTTGTTATAGTACTCATGTGTATAGGATTTAGTCTTGCAACATATTTATACTATATATTGTTAATGATTATTCCACATGTAAATTAAAAAATGACCAAATGTTGAACATAAGTACTTATAATTGAATGAAATGTCTCAAAGGCAACAAATCGTGTGATGCCACATTGACGCACAAACAAAACATGACTTAATGCACAACTATTGGTCTACCCTTTTTTTGGGTCTTTTTGGACACCTCAACCAAAAGCATATGGATGTGGCATCATATTTGATGATGTGGCCCTGAAACCTTAGTTATAAGCAAGGGCCTTGCCAAGTAAGCTACTGTAAATTTTTTAAAATAATTTGAAATTACCACATGATTTTGAGAGGCGTGAAGTTATGGTGTTCAATGACTAGCTCGACTTCCAATACCTTAGACTAAGCATTAAAAACTCCTACTACCTAATACTTAATGACATATTGATCTATTTTTTTATAATATTAAATATCCTATTATGAATTCACGTCTAGTGAAAACCCCAATTTTGTAATACATGTTACATATTTGAACTCTAAGGGACAACATAATCTTAAATATTAAGAGGTCAACTAAAAATAAACAAAATTTTGTACAAATATTAAATATACAATGAGAGTGATGAGGCCTCACCATATGCACCTTGACTCAACCATGAGGATGTACAAAGGATCTATGCCAACCCTTTTGACCTTATCCTAACTCTCTTGAAATTGGTTTATTAGTATTTGTATTTGGTAATATTATTGTAATTAAAATTAAATTAACTAGTTATTAATTTCTATATGTATTAATTAATTATGTGTTAAAATCGTGTCTTCAAGATTTGAAGAGATCTTATCTTTAATGCCTTGTGTGTACATTATTTTAAATTCATATTAAATATACAATGAGAGCCATGGGACCTCACCATGTGCACCTTGACTCAACCATGAGGATGTACAAAAGATCTAAGCAAACCCTTTGGTCCTATAATAACTCACTTGAAATTGATTTATTAGTATTTGTGTTTGGTCATATTATTGTAATTAAAACTATTTAACTAAGTATTAATTTCTATATTTATTAATTAATTATATGTTATACTTTTTTCCCTCCAAAATCACCTCTCTTCAAGATTTGGAGAGATCTTATCTTTAATACCTTGTATGTACCTTATCCTATATTCATATTAAATATACGATGAGAGCCATGAAACCTAACTATGTGTACTTGATTCAGTTTATTAATTAACTTTGTACAATTTTACTTTATTAATATATTAAAAAGAAAGGAGAATAATCAAAATAATAATGAAATGGGACAAATCTGACATAGGGAAAATCTACGGAAAATAAATGGCAATTACTTATGTTAGTGTGGTAAGGGACGCGTGGCGTTTCTCTTTAATACCTTGTACCATTACTTATATAAATCACCAGGTATGTAGCGCACTAAAAGCTACATTTAACAATGTGTCCTCCTATGAATCACTAGACGTGACTAGAAAGTTAAAAGCTACATTTAACAATGCGTTAGATCACGTCCTTCTCCAACTTCAATGAACGCCTATCACTCTCGTTATCTTCTTTTGGCAAGTAAATGTTATTTGAAATTTCTTTCGCTTAGGCCAACATGTTGCCAAAGTGTGTCTCGTCACCTAAGTTCTCCACGTCTATTTAGTTATAGAATTTTTTAAAATTAATTAATATAAAATTTTTAAATATATATATTTTATTAATTTAAAGAGTTATTTTATTTTATTTTATTTTTGAAATGAGTAAAGCTTATTTAATATTTTATGAACTTAAAAAGATATAGTATAATATTAAAAAAAAAAGATGAATGGTAAAAAGGTACACTCTTGAAATCTATGCAGGACATAGTCCAAATCAAATACAAGAGTTTAACAAAGGATTGAGCCCAAACACTAAGCAACTAAAGCAACATCGGTAGGAGGGGGTATTTATCATTTGGTTTTCCCCAAACATAATTGAGGGCATAACTGTCATCAATGGGCTCCTAGCCAGTAAGAGCACCTTCTTTCTCAGAAGAGTCATATATAGGTTGTTGAGCATGAGCAGGGGAAATTGCTAGCTCTAGGTGACAAAACTTGCAAGAGTCTGACTAGCCAAGAGCACCACACCCATGAGAAGAGGTGGATGGTGAGCGAGAAGGCTAAGACCTGTCGTGGGCTACATTATCCCTATTTCTCAAAGGTCGAGAGCCACGAGACTAAGACCCTCAATCTCATCTGGTGGATTGGTTGCGACCATGTTAGTGTCCTTGAGGAGGGAGGAGGAAGGTGGTGGGACTTTGGGAACAATGTATAGGGCATTGGCCCAGTGATCAAGAAGCTCCTGTAGATATGTCACTTCAAGTGCAACCTTGTTAGCTTGCACCTAAATCTGCATAAGCACATTGGAGCAAATCATAACTTTAGTATATAGAAAGAAATGAACATCAGCCAAACAAGTAGAAAAGAGAGTTGAATTTCTATCTTTCCAAATACTGAAGAGGATTTCCACCCTGAAAGCATGCCAAATTTGGGTATATTTGAATGAGAGACAAGGCTAGTCCCCTAACAAAACCATATGCCATGTAATGTCCCCTTCTAGACACATGGTAGTCCATCATGGAGTTCCCGTGGGCTAGCAGTTTGGTTAAGGAACTGTGGTTAGTTTGGCTCTAGAGGTCCTTGGCAGTGACAGAGTCTTGGTTCGCATTTAGTGGATCCAGTTGGCATCCTCGTGGTTGGTTCAGTGGGCTCTTGACCGTTACTATTTTTAGTAAGTTCGGGTACTGTGTCGGTTTAGGATTTTCAAAGTTGGATCAGATGCGTTTCGTCGAGACCTTTCCGGCAAGCTAAAGATCAGTGAATTCTGACACCGTCTTCATACTTATTTTAAAGTCCGAAGATTTATTAATTTATATTAATATGGACTTTATTATATTTTTGCTGGAAAAAATGAAATTAATGAAATGGAGACATAAAGTGAAAGTAAATTGTTATTCTCCATCCCTAGGAGACATAAAGTGAAATTAATTGTTATTTTCCCTCCTAATTGCCTAACGCTTATCTTGGAGGAAGATAAAAAGGTCATTTGGAGCTCATTTGGTTTTATGCTATGTTTTGATATTGTGTATAAGAGCTCTACTAGGGTTTGGAGTTGGAGATTTCGCATCAGGCTATTGGAGACAGAAGCCTCCATTAGTGACGGTATCCCACAGGTGTGCAATACCACCCAACGGTGCCATTGACGGTGGATATATTCGGCATTCACAAATGTGCTGATAATGGTGATATTCGAAGAGTTGCTGAGCTGAATGTGATATTATTTATGATATTGTTATTTGCTGATTAAGAAGGGCTGTGTAGGCAGATTTCAGAGTGTTTGTGGTAGTTTTCTTGCTGCTAATATACACTTCCAGCCATGGCCGTGCACATCTAGGCATGAAGTTGGGAGTTTGAGCTTCATTTCTCTTTGTGGGCAGCTTCTAATTTGCATTGTATGAGGCGTTTAGGGCCTCCTGTATTGCTACTATTAATATAGGCATAATATTTTCTATTCCTTAGAGTTTGGAGTGATTCTGGCTATGCCCATTTGCTGGTCTGGCTACAACTGAAATATGAAGTTGCAAATCTGAACATGGGTATGTCACAGTAATTCATTATTGGTCATTTTACTATCTGGGTAGTCGATAGTTTCTTTATATCTGTTATAAATTTTTTGGGTTTGGGTTATATGCTATATATTGTATGCTCCGGCAACACATCTGTAGGAAAATCAAAAACCCCTTCTGCATTCTTCTCTCTAGTCCGAAAGATCACAAAAAATAATAATAAAAATCACACATAAAAGATCATTTAAAAATACAAATAGATACGGCACATTACAGTAATATCAGAGCTAAAGATCTTGCCATCCTGTGAGTTTAGTTTTGACATGCAGAAGTAAAATGAGACATGCGACCAACTGATAGATATCCGTTCAGAAGTACGAGGGCAAGACAGGGAACACAGGCTCCGCAGTTGAATAATCCAGAGAATCCAGTTCCCGTAATAGATCCTTTTGAGTCAGATACTGAGATAGTGGTAGCCACTACTGAGGACGATTCTCAGGTATCACGGACGGACCCATTTTCTGGAGAGCTTCCACCAGTTACAGGTCCTACAGGAAATATGGGTGACAGGGAAGAACCAGAACTTAGTGCGCGTGACATTTTGATCGCACTCACTTGAGAGATGAGAGAGTCTCGACGTGAGATGGTAGAGGCACAGGCTGAGTTAGCACATGCCATCGAACGGATGGGTAATGACTTAGACAATCACCGTGAAAGAAATAGATACAATGGAGGTGACAGGAATAGGTACCATGGAGGTGACAGAAATAGATACAACAGAGGTGACAGGAACAGGTACCAGGACGGTGATAGAAACAGACATGATGGGGGAGAAAGGAATAGGAATGATGGGAATGACAGGCATAACGGTGATAGGAATCGAGAAGAACGGAATAATGGGGACAGGTATCATGATGATAGGCGCAGAGATAGAGATGATGATGAGGCTTTGGTTAATCACCGTAGGGCTTCACAGTTTACTGCGGGAGATAGACCTAGTATTTCGATATTTGCTCCCAGGAATCAAGTTCCTGAATAGGACCCTACTCAGGCAGAGTTCCAGGAGGAGATTCTGAGGGACTGGAGAGCATCCAATGAGGGTTTCAGAAATGAGATGACATTTGCTAAATATTCTGAGATGAGGACTAGATGCAGACCTCGGAGGGGAGGTAGATCACAGAACCAAGAACTGCAGAGCAAAGTAAGTAAGATGACACTTCCTTACTTTGATGGGTTAGGCAAGACCACAGCGAGAGCTTGGGTCCAGAAATTGGACAGCTACTTGCAGATTAGTCCCATGCCAGAGGAGGCCGCTATTACTTATGCAGCTCTACACTTGGAGGGGACTGCTCACAAATGGTGGAGTAATGGGAAGGCTACATTGGGTCACGATCAGGTCACTTCCTATGTGGAATTTACAGCTAGACTGATCAACAGGTTTGATAAAAAAGACCCAGAGTTACAGTTCAAGGAGTTGACTCAATTGAGACAGAGCAGATCAGTAGACTCCTACATTGCTGATTTCCAGGATATATCTGTTATGGTTCCAGATATTACTAAGTGCAGGTTGGTTGTTCTCTTCATTGACGGATTGTCAAATCAACTTCGCGGTTGGGTGAAGGATTTTGACCCTACTACACTTCAGGAGGCCATGAAGAAGGCCTGGGACATGGAATCATCAGTATGGAAGAACAAATTTCAATCCAAAGGATTTCCGCCAAGGAAGGATAAGGAGAGGGATAGGAGACCATTTTAGAGAGATGCAGGACAGCAGCATAAGAGTTCTTCTAGATTGGACAGCGATTAGCTGAATGACTTGAGGAGGAAAAAGCTCTGTTTTCATTGTCGTGAGCCTTGGGATCCCACGCACAAGTGTGCCGCCCAAGGGAAAGCCAAACAGTTAGAGTATTTTTCTGCCGATGAGTCTGTTGATGGAGAACCCCACTCGGATTACCATTCAGAGGCCGAGGGTGGAGAATCAGAGGGCTCAGGGGAAGCATCAGATAGAGAGGATGATCTAGCTCGACCCACAGCCTGTATCACGAGTATTCAGAAGGAAGGATCATTCAGAATTAGAGGGGTACTGAGCGGGCAGCGATGTATTGCCTTACTTGACACAGGTGCCACTCATAACTTCATAGATGAGGGCTTGGTCGCCAAGAGAGGGCTGAAAACCAAGGAATTTGAGGGCTTTAAGGTGAAGATTGTGGATGGTTTTGTACTCACCTGCACTAGGAGGATACCCAATCTATCAATCCAGCTGAACAGATACACTTGCCAATCAGAATTTTATGTTGTCGGTATGGGTGAGATGGATGTTGTGTTGGCTATGAAGTGGTTGAATGATATTGAGGAGTTCACTCTCAACTTGTGGACGATGGAAATGAAGTTTGAGGTGGACGGAGTTAGACATGTGCTCAGAGGCATTTCAGATGGGGGATTGAGAGTTGTTTCTCTCAAGCAGATGGAGCGATTGATTCATCATGATCAGGTGGAGTGGGCAGCCGAGGTTATGGTGATGCCTGCAGTAGATCAGCAGAAGCATGTGTATCCTCCTGACATACAGTCTATACTTACTAAACACACCAAAGTGTTTAGTGATATTCCACCAGGTAAACCTCTTGATAGGGGTTTTGAGCATGTGATCGAGTTGGAGGAGGGTGCTAAGCTAGTAATCACGACACCTTACAGGCACCCAAAGAGGTATAAGGATGAGATCGAGAAGGCTATCAAAGAGCTTCTCGAGATGGGACACATTAGGCCTAGTAAGAGTCCATTTGCATCATTCGTAGTATTGGTAAAGAAGAAGGATGGGACTCTCAGAATGTGTATCGATTACAGGGAACTCAATAAAAAAACAATCAAGAATAGGTACCCAATTCCCAGAATCAATGAGCTAATCGATGAGTTGCACGGAGCCTGTTACTTCTCTAAGATTGATTTGAGATCTGGTTACCATCAGATACGGGTCAGGGATGAGGATGTGGAGAAGACAGCATTTAGGTGTCATTATGGGCACTTTGAGTTCCTAGTCATGCCATTCAGTTTGACCAATGCACTAGCTACCTTCCAGTCCTGTATGAACAAGGTGTTCAGAGAGTAGTTGAGGAGATTTGTGCTAATTTTCTTTGATGATATACTAATTTACAGCGGGACATGGGAAGAGCATTTGAAATACATTGACATTGTGCTGAGCATCTTAGAGAGTGAGTCGTTGTATGCCAAAATGTCAAAGTGTGAGTTTGGGATGACTGAGTTGTTATACTTGGGTCATATCATTAGTGCTGGTAGTGTGAAGGTAGACCCGGAAAAGATTCAGGCAATTGTGGACTGGCCACCGTCGAAGAATCTCTCATACCTTAAGGGATTTCTTGGCCTTTGTGGATATTACCGCCGGTTTGTGAAGGGGTTCTCTCAATTAGCTGCTCCCCTTACTGATTTGACTCATAAGGATGCTTTCAGTTGGTCTGATAAGGCACAGGAGTGATTTGACAGGTTCAAACAAATTATGAGTACTTGCCTTGTGTTAGCCATTCCTGATTTCAGCAAACCCTTTGAGCTACAGTGTGATGCCTCGGGCATAGGCATTGGTGCGGTAATCATGCAGGATAAGCACCCCATTGCATTCGAGAGTAGGAAATTGAGGGGTGTGGAGAGGAGTTACAGCATATATGATAAGGAGATGTTAGCCATCATGCATGCATTGACTAAGTTCAGACAGTATCTGGTGGGCAGCAAATTTGTGGTTAAGATGGATCACAACAGTCTGAAGCATTTCCTTGGGCAGAAGGATTTGAGTGAGAGGCAACAGAAGTGGGTCAGCAAGTTACAAGCCTACGACTTTGACATTGTTTATGTCAAGGGAAAGAAGAATGTTGTTGCCGACGCGTTATCCAGGAGGCCTCATTTGTGTGCACTAGGTGCTATTGCTGATGATTGGAGAGAGTTGATTTCAGCAGAGTATGCCAAGGATGAGTGGGCTATTGGAGTGATTGATGGCACCATCAAAGATGACAGGTACACAGTGGTAAATGATTTGATCATTTACAAGGACAGGATCTTCTTGGTGTCGAGTTCACAGATGAAGCAAAAAGTTTTGAGGGCATTTCATGACTTGCCTATGGTAGGACATCCAGGATACTTCAAAACTTATAGACAGGTCAGAGAGAGGTTCACCTGGAAGGGCCTCAAGACCGAGGTGATGCAGTATGTAAGAGAGTGCCCAATATGTTAGCAGAACAAGCAAGAGCACTCACTCCCAGGAGGTTTATTGCAGCCCCTACCCATTCCTGACAGGAAGTGGGACAGCATTTCTATGGACTTTATCACAGGGTTACCTAGAGTCCAAGGTAGGGATTGCATTTATGTGGTGGTGGACAGATTGACGAAGTATGCACACTTCTTTGCTATTCCTACCACTCACACTGCAGCTCAGGTTGCAGAGTTGTTCTTTCGTGAGGTATTTCGACTTCATGGGTTGCCTAGGAGTATTGTTAGCAACAGGGACAGCAGGTTCCTCAGTAATTTTTGGTAGGAGCTCTTCAGGTTGTCAGGGACAGAGCTCACACTCAGTACAAGTTATCACCCCCAGACTGATGGTCAGACAGAGATAGTGAATAAGTGGGTGGAAGGATACCTCCAAAACTATGTTTCAGGGCAGCAAAAGGCATGGGTTAAGTGGCTTCACATGGGAGAGTATTGCTACAATTCCACTTACCACATGTCCATTTAGATGTCACCCTTCATGGAATTATATGGTTATGAGGCACCAAGCTTTGTTGATTTACTGTTTGGTGATAGCAGAGTGCCGAAGGCTAAAGACTTCCTTCAGGAGAGTTAGGATATCATGAGGGCATTGAAGGAAAGCATACAGAAGGCTCAGAATCAGTAGAAGCAGTATGCAGATCAGTAGAGAACTGAGCGATCATTTGAGGTTGGTGACATGGTTTACCTCATGTTGCAACCTTATAGGCAATCTACTCTTAAGAAGAGTGGAGCGGAGAAGTTGAAGCCACGGTACTATGGACATTTTAGGGTCTCCAGGAGGATTGGTGAAGTGGCTTATGAGTTAGAGTTACCAGCAGGGAGCAGGGTACATAATGTGTTCCATGTTTCTTGCCTCAAGAAGGCACTAGGGCACAATGTGACACCTTCAGTGGAGTTGCCTCCTCTTGATGAAGAGGGGAAGTTGATATTGGTACCTGAGGCAATCATTGACACCAGGGATCGCAATTTGAGGAGGATTATCAGAGAGTACCTGGTCAAATGGAAAAACATGCCGGTTGAGGATGCTACATGGGAGAACGAGCAGATTCTGGAGCATCCTAAGCTGAGATTGCTTGAGGCAAGCAATCTTAGGGAGGGCGGACAGTAATGTCCCCTTCTAGACACATGGTTAGTCCATTATGGAGTTCCCGTGGGCTAGCAGTTTGGTTAGGGAACTGTGGTTAGTTTGGCTCTAGAGTTCCTTGGCAGTGACAGAGTCTTGGTTTGCATTTAGTGGATCCAGTTGGCATCCTCGTGGTTGGTTCAGTGGGCTCTTGGCCGTTACTTACTATTTTTAGTAAGTTCGGGTACTATATTGGTTCAAAATTTTCAAAGTTGGATCAGATGTGTTTCGTCGAGACCTTTCCGGTGAGCTAAAGATCAGTGAATTCCGACACCGTCTTCATACTTATTTTAAAGTCTGAAGATTTATTAATTTATATTAATATGGACTTTATTATATTTTTGCCGGAAAAAGTGAAATTAATGAAATGGAGACATAAAGTGAAAGTAAATTGTTATTCTCCATCCCTAGGAGACATAAAGTGAAATTAATTGTTATTTTCCCTCCTAATTGCCCAACGCTTATCTTGGAGGAAGATAAAAAGGTCATTTGGAGCTCATTTGGTTTTATGCTATGTTTTGATATTGTGTGTGAGAGCTCTGCTAGGGTTTGGAGTTGGAGATTTTGCATCAGGCTATTGGAGACGGAAACCTCCATTAGTGACGGTATCCCACAGGTGTGCAATACCACCCAACGGTACCATTGACGGTGGATGTATTCGGCATTCACAAATGTGCTAATAATGGTGATATTCGAAGAGTTGCTGAGCTGAATGTGATATTATTTATGATATTGTCATTTGCTGATTAAGAAGGGCTGTGTAGGCAGATTTCAAAGTGTTTGTGGTAGTTTTCTTGCTGCTGATATACACTTCCAGCCATGGTCGTGCACATCCAAGCATGAAGTTGGGAGTTTGAGTTTCATTTCTCTTTGTGGGCAGCTTCTAATTTGCATTGTATGAGGCGTTTAGGGCCTCCTGTATTGCTGCTATTAATATAGGCATAATATTTTCTATTCCTTGGAGTTTGGAGTGATTTTGGCTATGCCCATTTGTTGGTCTGGCTACAATTAAAATATGAAGTTACAAATCTGAACATGGGTATGTCACAGTAATTCATTATTGGTCATTTTACTATCTGGGTAGTCGATAGTTTCTTTATATATGTTATAAATTTTCTGGGTTTGGGTTATATGCTATATATTGTATGCTCCGGCAACACATCTGTAGGAAAACCGAAAACCCCTTCTGCATTCTTCTCTCTAGTTTGAAAGAT
This sequence comes from Cunninghamia lanceolata, assembly GCA_027924645.1. Lineage (NCBI taxonomy): Eukaryota > Viridiplantae > Streptophyta > Pinopsida > Cupressales > Cupressaceae > Cunninghamia > Cunninghamia lanceolata. The sequence continues at coordinate 16,761,971 of BSBN01000803.1, forward strand.
CACAAAAAATAATAATAAAAATCACACATAAAAGATCATTTAAAAATACAAATAGGTACGGCACATTACATGCCATGAGAAGGGATTAGGTTGAAAGGGCCTAAAAACTCATGTATCCAATTCCAAGCTTTTTGGGCTCTGGTGCAAAACCAAAAGAGGTGCTTGAGAGTCTCAAATTGTAGACAAAATGGACAATGAGGGTTGAGAACTCCTAGACGAATCAAACAAGAACCAAGTGGAAGGCCTTGGTAGAGAATGCACCAAGTAAAATGAGTCAATTTAGCTCAAGAATGGTCAACTAGTTAGATTAGAGCTGGCGGTGCCAAGTACCAAGAGAAGACTGAAGTCACCAATGATAGTTTAATTGATCCACCATTGGAAGATGAGGTGAAAGCCACATATATCCTTTGCAAGGTCTATAATTATGAAATGATGTGTCAAGATACCATTTCCAATCTTTCCACCAGGGCTTGAAAGGACTAACCTAAATCGTGTGAAGCATATGGGGAGGAATGGCATCAATAATAGTCTATAGTGTCTCTTGCTCTTAATTAGAAAGCCTGAATTTCATCTTGACTTTTGACCAAGAAAGAAAATTCTTGATAGCTTTGTTAATAAGATTAAATAGAACTATAATTCCTCATTTGAAAAATTTGAAGGCATGAACCCATGGAACTTTAGCCAGAGGGTGATCTTGACTAGAAAGAACTGTAGACCACCAAATAGATTATTTACTAATTGAAAGGCCATTGTGGAAGTGATTTCCCACCTAAAGAAGCCACAATTTATTAGCCTCCCAAGCTTTCCAAATGCTCAAGTAATTATAACAAGTGTGACTTGAATCTGAACATGTTCCCTCATCGTGAGAAGAGTATAAAGGTCAAGGCCTTTCTAAGTTGGTCATCTAGAAGGCACACTAGAAATGATATAGTGCTTGATGATAATTTTTTAGGCAGCATTCCATTCCAAGGCCCTGATAATCTATTTAGCACATAAAGCAATGCCTTGATAATGGATTGAAAGCAATCCTAAGCCACCAACATTGTGGGGAAGACAACATAATTCCCAAGCAACATAATGAAATGTTTGATGCCCATCACTGAAAGCCTATAAAAAATCTCTAAGCATGTTCTCAACTTTTAAGTAGGAGACCTTCGAAGGAGCCCAATGAGAGGAGTAATACACATGAGTGGAAGCCAAAATTGTAGAGTAAATTTGGAATTTACTAGCCAAGGGGACATGCTTGGTGATCCAATAGCTTAATTTCTTCTCATCCTGGAAACAAGAACTTGTCAGAGGTCATAGGAGAAGATTGAAAGAATGCCCAAAAAATGAAAGACATCCCCATGATCAATCCATTTCCAACCATAATTGTCTAACTAGCTAGGCTTAGGAAGAAAGAACTACCTACAAAACTAGATCTTTTGCCATTGAATACTCAAGCCATAGGCTTGACAAAATACATCAAAAACAATTAAGATCCCATTTGACATTGTTTTCATCCTCAATGAGAGTGAGGAAAGAACCATCGGTAAATGACTATCAACCAACTAGTCAAAAGAAATGGATAGAGTAATCCTCTTAAAAAGATTTTGAGAGACTGCATGGGCCAATATATAGCCAAAGCCTTCCATTGCAAGCACATAAAGTGTTGGGGCTAAAGGACAACCTTTATGGATGGATCAAAAAAGCTCAAAAGGTTTGGAATGTTAACCATTAATGGCACTGATACAAGCTGAGGCATTGGAAAACAACATTTACACAGACAGAAAGGCCCAAAACCAAGTACCTAAAGCATGGCAAGAATGAAAGGCCATTCAATACAGTCATAAGCCTTGGTGAAGTCAATTTAAATAAACATTGTAGGTTGTTGAGAACATTGGGCCCATTCCATCCCTTCCCAAACAACAATATTGTTGTTAAGAATGTATCATATTTTGATAAAACTAGTTTGTTCATGATAGACCAGCTGGGGAAGAAGAGGTCGGAGCTTAAGAGCCAAAGACTTGACATGATCTTGTATGAAACATTCAACAAAGTGATAGGTTGCCAATTACATATTTCCTCAAGATCACCTGCTTTAAGTATGAATTTGATATTCCCTTTGTTAATTATATTTCCTAAAGATTTTTTATGAAAGGCTTCCAAAGAAACTTTGTGGAGATCTCCACCCATGGTGTCCCAAAAGGTTTTATAAAATTCACATAGAAATCCATCCAAACTAGGGGCCTTGTCATTAAACATTGAAAAAATAGCCTCTAGAAAATCTTTAGGAAATATAATTCAACTATCGTATTATAGATAAAACATGTACGAGCCCCGTTCACCAGAAAAATTGAATTCAATAAAAATTTGGTCTATCCTACACGTACCCATCATGGGCATCCTGCTTATATATGTCATAATAGTTTATATGTGACTATTAATAATAAAGAGAAAGCACAAAACTTAACCATTCCACCAAAAAGTTTGCTTTTCATTCAGAATAATCAACTCGTGGAATCGGAACAAGTTATTGCCGAGGTTCGTGCTAAAAAACCTCCCTTAAAAGAAAAAGTTGAGAAATATATATATTCTGGCCTAACAGGAGAAATGCACCAAAGTCTCCCTATGTCTAATTTTATATTAAAGATAACTCATTTATGGGTATTATCGGGAAATATATATGAATCTGTTGTAGTACCTTTTTCTTCATTTTATAAAGATCAAGATCAAGTGGATATTACAGAACTCCTTCTTCATAAAAAACATAAATCACTTTCGAATTCTTCAATCGATCAAGTGAAACACAAATCAGTTGACTCAAACTGTTTTGAAAAAGAAATAAAAAAAATATATTGAATTATTTTGAAACGGATCGAACCATAACTAATTCTTTTTTTTCCAATGATAAAAGTAAATCACTTAGTAAGGAGACTATTCGTTCATTCCCTAATGAGAATAAAAAAGATGAATCTTTTATGGTTCTTTCTTCTTCTGATTTTTTGCAAATCGTTTTATTTAATGATTTAAAATGTTTGAATAAAGTCAAAAAGTCAAATGCAAATAGAAAAATCATTGAATTGCCAGGTCTCCTGGGTCATTTACATAGTATTGCTAACCGTTTCCCATACTCTCATTTCATAACTTATAAAAAAGTGTTACTAAATAAACGTTCAATTTCTAACAATGACTCGAACACTTTCCAAGTACCTAAATGCTATTTTATGGACGAAAAGAGGGAAATTTATAAATTTGATTCATGCAGGAATATTATTTTCAATTTCTTCAATTTGAATTCGTAGTTCTCCTTATCCCATTTTTTTGAAAAAACATTTCCAGTAGTTAGCCTTGGACAATTTTTTTTGAAAGTATATGGATATCCGAAGATAAACAACTCCAAGGATCTGGTCAAATTGTAGTTGTTCATGAGGAATCTTTAATCATTAGATTAGCTAAACCCTATTTGGGTACTCGAGGAGCAACTCTTAATAGTCATTATGGAAAAATTCTTTACGAAGGAGATACATTGATAACTCTGTTATACGAAAGATTAAAATCCGATGATATAATTCAAGGTCTTCCTAAAGTTGAACAATTGTCAGAAGCCCGCTCGGCTACTTCAATATCAAAAAAACAAAAAAAATATTTTCAAAAATTGAACAGGCACCTGGCAATATTTTTTGGAATCTTTTGGGGGTCAGTCATCAGTGTTAGGATAACTATGGAGCATAGTCAGAATTAGTTGGTCAATGAAATTCAAAGGGTTTATCGATCCCAGGGGGTGTGAATTTCTAATAAAAATATAGAAATTAGTGTGCGCCAAATTACATTGAAAGTTTTAATTGTAGATGTAGACAATTCAAAAAATAAAAATTTGGAAAATGGACTAAGTAGTGTTTTTTTACCCAGAGAACTCATTGAATTATCACGAGTACAAAGAATGGATCGTGCTCTAGAAAAAATAATCAACCATCAAACCATTTTATTGGGAATGACAAGGGCATCTCTGAATACTCAAAGTTTTATGTCGGAAGTGAGTTTTCAGGAAACTGCTTGAGTCCTAGCTAAATATGTTCTTCAAGGTCGTATTGATTGGTTGAAGGGCTTGAAGGAAAATGTTATTCTCGGGGGAATGATGCCTGTCGGTACTGGATTCAACCGTTTGGGAAAAGGCAACAAAATGGATCCGAGAACGAGGAACAAAAATCTATTTATCAATAAAGTGAAAGATTTTTTCTTTGATCATCAATATAAAGAAATCTCTGTTTTATCTGTTTCTATTAAGCGAAAAAAAAAAGTGATCAAAAAATAAAAAAATTACTAAAAAAGAAAAAATCAACACGAACAGTAAAAAAGTAATTTTTATAAATGAATAAATTTCTTGTTAGATTTCTTTTCTAATAAAAATAGAAAATGAAATGAATATCTTGTACCAAGTATACTACGGCAATCAATCTTTTAAATGTAACCCATTCCATTGGAATGTAGATATTACAGTTTATAGTAAAAAAAAAAAATGACAAAAAAAAATTGGAACATCAATTTGATTGAGATGGTAAAGGTAGGAGTTCATTTTGGTCATGAGACTAGAAAATAGAATCCTAAAATGGCACCTTACATTTTTAAAGAACGTAAAAATAGTCATATTATAAATTTGACTTACACTGCTCATTTTTTATTAGCAACTTGCAATTTTGTGTTTGATGGAGCAAAGAGAGGAAAACAATTTATGATAGTTGATATAAAACATCAAACAACTGATGTTGCTAAATTAGCTGCTTTAGCAGCTCGATGTCATTATGTAAATAAAAGCAGCTCGATGTCATTATGTAAATAAAAAATGGCTCGCAGGTATGTTAACTAATTGGTTTACTACAGAAACAAGACTTGAAAATTTTAACGAAAAAAAAAATACGGGAGGATTTGATCGATTTACGAAGAAAGAAGCAACAATACTCAATAGAGAATTGAACAAATTGTAGGAAGATCTAGGTGGTATTAGATACATGACAAAATTGCCCAATATTGTAATAATTCTCAATCAAAAAGGAGAATATACTACTATTCGGGAATGTAGAACTTTAGGTATTCCAACAATTTGCTTAGTTGATACAGATTGTGACCCAGATCCCCTGGATATCCCAATTCCAGCCAATGATGATGGTAGAGGACCAATTTGACTGATCCTAAATAAATTAATTTTAGCAATTCACGCGGATAGAGAACTGTAATTATATAAAAAGTGAATTAAAAAAATGAGAAGATAGAACTAAGTTGGCTACTATTCCCAAATCTTATAGAATAGATTAAGATAAAATCTTTTTATAGAAATAAAGAAATCTTCTTAATCAATCAAATAATCATTCCATTATTTTATTTTGAAGCCTGACTAATGATAGTGAAATAATTGAGGAATCGGTCATTGAACCAAAATCATTTCTTTTTGAAGTTCATCTTTATAAAGGGTAATATGGATATTGTACAATTTCCTATTAACACGCTGAATCATTTCTACGAGATATCCGGTGTGGAAGTAGGTCAGCATTTTTATTGGCAAATAGGGGAGTTTCAAGTTCATGCATAGGTACTTATAACTTCCTGGATTGTAATTGCTGTCTTATTAGGTTCAACTACTCTAGCTGTTCGAGACTCCCAAATAATTCTGATCAGAGGTCAAAATTTTGTGGAATATGTTCTCGAATTTGTTCAGTACTTGGCTAGAACTCAGATTGGCGAAGAAGAATATGGTCCCTGGGTTTCCTTTATAGGGACTATGTTTCTATTTATCTTTGTTTCTAACTGGGCAGGTGCTCTTTTTCCTTGGGGAATTTTTAAATTACCCCATGGGGAATTAGCCGCACCTACAAATGATATTAATACTACAGTAGCTCTAGCTTTGCTCACATCAGTAGCCTATTTTTATGCAGGGCTTACAAAGAAGGGTTTAGGCTATTTTGGTAAATATATTCAGCCAACCCCAATACTTTTACCAATTAACATAGTAGAAGATTTTACAAAACCTCTATCACTTAGTTTTTGACTTTTTGGAAATATATTAGCTGACGAATTGGTAGTTGCCGTTCCTATTTCGTTAGTACCTTTAGTGGTACCTATACCTGCAATGTTCCTAGGATTATTTACAAGTGGTATTCAAGCTCTAATCTTTGCAACTCTAGCCGCAACTTATATAGGCGAATCCATGGAAGGTCATCATTAATTTTGTACTCAGTCTTTTCTAACTTTCAATTCATACATAATTTGATATGTATCAGATGTGAAATGTTCTTTCCATTTCGATTCTCTCTTATATAATCATAAATGTAAATACTTAATCTCTAAGATCTTAGTAAAAAGATTTAGGATCACTAATCCCGTCGATAAAATTGATAGATAGAATAGATCATATTTGAAGGTTCATATCTACATAATAAAATGGAATAGGTTTACTAATGGGAGTTAGTTGAGTAAACTATGTACCCTGGTGTAGAACAATGAATTTTTCCACCTCGAAGGGATACATACATTATATATATCTTTTAGAATTACTCATAAATAAAATAGGCTATTATGCAGAATATTTCATTTTCTAAATGAATAAAAATCTGCCTCTATTTCATCTAAAAAAGAATATAATATCAGGGTATAGAATTTACCTATTTGGTAATATCATAATTTTAAATACCATTTAGTTGGAGTTTAGTTGTTTCAAAGAAATTGTTCTCTAGTTGAACGTGAACAATCAAATCAATAGATAAAACTATCGTATTATCCACCATTTATCAACCAAAAAAATTGAATTCAATGAAAGTTTTTTTTAAAATATTCACCACTATAAATGAGTTTCAAGTTAAGCAGGCTGTGACTAACTTGTGCGTTCCCTAGACAGTTATACGGTTCCACTAGCGTTCCGTTTAGGCATGTATGCTTGAATTGAGTCCTGTGATACTCCTAGACGTTAGCATTCAAACTAAAAGGAAGTGCAATTTTTCTTCAAGCATTTAAAAAAATTTCTTCAAGCATTTACAAGTATACCAGGGGTCCCTAGACTAGTTTTTTTTTTTTTGTGCTTTAAAATTTTTTAAGGTCTAGTAAAATTGCAAAAAACAATTGCTTTAGAGCCTGTAAATGTGACACTCAAACAGAATATCACTGCTTTCCAAGAATCACGTTGGTTAGTCTTTACAAAAATGAAAGAAGCAGAATATTTGAAATCTTCATTAGTTAAACACACCAGGGGCCGATAGTTTTTTCTTTAATATTGGAATAGAGTTTACAGATAAGGCTCAAAGAAAATCAATTGGCACAAAAGATACAAAACATGAAATCCTCCATAGCTTAACAAAACAACATCCAAACTACAAGTATACAATAACCACAGAACTTAAAAACCCTAACTTCAACTGCTTACACAGATTAGTTGAGATAAAACATGCACAACATAATTAGAAACTTTCCAAATTGAAACCTCCAGCCTTGTGATAGCGCATAGCTAAATTTAGACAATAGCAGTATCATAGAACAAGACCAAAGTTTATTTCTTCATTATATGCATTCAATCCACCCTATATGCATTTATTAAAAAGATTTTTCACAGAGATGCCAACAAGCTCTCTGTCACTCATGGCAGGAACTAATAAATAGTTATTAATAGATATTAAAGCATAGCCAATTCCATATGACACACTAATAACAAATAGTTATTAAAGTATAAATGAATTAAATATACATAACTCTCCCTTAAATATAATGAATTAAATATTTATCAGATTATTTTAAAACAAAATTAATTTTTCTCCTTACTATTGATAATATAAACCAATAGGAAAAGAGAAAAATAGTATTTATACCCTTTAATATCACCTCTCTTCCGGAGATTTGGAGAGATCTTATCTTTAATACCTTGTATGTACCTTATTCTATATTCATATTAAATATACGATGAGAGCCATGAGACCCAACTATATGTACTTGATTCAGTTTATTAATTAACTTTGTACAATTTTACTTTATTAATATATTAAAGAGAAAGGAGAATAATCAAAATAATAATGAAATGGGACAAATCTGACATAGGGAAAATCTACGGAAAATAAATGGCAATTACTTATGTTAGTGTAGTAAGGGACGCGTGGCGTTTATCTTTAATACCTTGTACCATTACTTATATAAATCACTAGTATGTAGCGCACTAAAAGCTACATTTAACAATGTGTCCTCCTGCTATGAATCACTAGACGTGAGTAGAAAGTTAAAAGTACATTTAATAATACGTCAGATCACGTTCTTCCCCAACTTCAATGAACGCCTATCACTCTCGTTGTGTTCTTTTGGCAGTAAATGTTATTTGAAATTTCTTTCGCTCAGGCCAACGTGTTGCCACAAGTGTGTCTCGTCACCTAAGTTCTCCACGTCTATTTAGTTATAGAATTTTTTAAAATTAATTAATATAAAAATTTTAAATATAGCTATTTTATTAATTTAAAGAGTTATTTTATTTTATTTTATTTTTGAAATGAGTAAAGCTTATTTAATATTTTATGAACTTAAAAAGATATAGTATAATATTTAAAAAAAAGGACGAATGGTAAAAAGGTACACCCTCGAAATGTATGTAGGACATAGTCCAAATCAAATACAAGAGTTCAACAAAGGATTGAGCCCAAACACTCAACAACTAGAGCAACATTGGTAGGAGGGGGTATTTATCATTTGGTTTTCCCTAAACATAACTGTCATCAATGGGCTCCTAGCCAATAAAAGCACCTTTTTTCTCATAAGAGTCGTTTATAGGTTGTTGAGCATGAACAAGAGAAATTGCTAGCTCTAGGTGACAAAATTTGCAAGAGTCTGACTAGCCAAGAGCACCACACCCATGAGAAGAGGTGGATGGTGAGCAAGAAGGCTAAGCCCTGTCGTGGGCTACATTATCCCTATTTCTCAAAGGCTGAGAGCCACGAGACTAAGACCCTCAATCTCATCTGGTGGATTGGTTGTCACCATGTTAGTGTCCTTGAGGAGGGAGGAGGAAGGTGGTGGGACTTTGGGAACAATGCATAGGGCATTGGCCCAGTGATCAAGAAGCTCCTATAGATATGTCACTTCAAGTGCAACTTTGTTAGCTTACACCTAAATTTGCATAAGCATGTTGGAGCAAATCATAACTTTAGTATATAGAAAGAAATGAACATCAGCCAAACAAGTAGAAAAGAGAGCCGAATTTCTATCTTTCCAAATACTGAAGAGGATTTCCACCCTGAAAGCATGCCAAATTTGGGTATATTTGAATAAGAGACAAGGCTAGTCCCCTAACAAAACATTATCCATGAGAAGGGATTAGGCTGAAAGGGCCTAAAAACTCATGTATCTAATTCCAAGCTTTTTGGGCTCTGGTGCAAAACCAAAAGAGGTGCTTGAGAGTCTCAAACTGTAGACAAAATGGACAATGAGGGTTGAGAACTCCTAGATGAGTCAAACAAGAACCAAGTGGAAGGCCTTGGTAGAGAATGCACCAAGTAAAATGAGTCAATTTAGGCTCAAGAATGGTCAACTAGTTAGATTGGAACTAGCAGTGCCAAGTACCAAGAGAAGACTAAAGTCGCCAATGATAGTTTAATTGATCCAGCATTGGAAGATGAGGTGAAAGCCACATATATCCTTTGCAAGGTCTATAATTATGAAATGATGTGTCAAGATACCATTTCCAATCTTTCCACCAGGGCTTGAAAGGACTAACCCTAATCTTGTGAAGCATATGGGGAGGAATGGCATCAATAATAGTCTACAATGTCTCTTGCTCTTAATTGGAAAGCCTGAATTTCATCTTGACTTTTGACCAAGAAAGAAAATTCTTGATAGCTTTGTTAATAAGATTAAATAGAACTATAATTCCTCATTTGAAAAATTTGAAGGCATGAACCCATGGAACTTTAGCCAGAGGGTGATCTTGACTAGAAAGAACTGTAGACCACCAAATAGATTGTTTACTAATTGAAAGGCCATTGTGGAAGTGATTTCCCACGTAAAGAAGCCACAATTTATTAGCCTCCCAAGATTTCCAAATGCTCAAGTAATTATAACAAGTGTGCCTTGAATCTGAACATGTTCCCTCATGGTGAGGAGAGTATAAAGTGTTGGCAAGAGACACTATATGGATTCATGGTTGTTGTCATTGATGGCAACAAAGGTCATCCCACATATCCGCAAGTCATGGTGTGTCTCTACCGGAAGTCAGAATGAAGATTGTTGTGGTCCGGTGAACAAGAACAGAGCATGTGGCAGGGTCCGACAGATTGGTCCGGATCTCTCAGAGGAAGTGTCTTGGTGCAGTGCGGATTTGGGGAAGTCAAGAGGACTACCTTGAGTAGTATATTCCAAGGATTTAGCCTCCGGTGATGAACAAAGAAAAAGATATGAATAGTTGAGTACCGGATTCCTACGAGACAGTGAGAACAGAGGAAGAACTGACTGACAGAGTATCAGACTATTTTCCGGATGTGTTACTGTTGATGGTAAAGGTTGTGAAGGCATGAATCATGTTTGGCCGACATGATTAATGATATCTACAAGTATATGCTTGATCCGCATTGCTTGGTGAGCAAGGATTCAGCCGACAGAACAGAGTTTGTAAGAAACTAGACTGTTCCGGATGCCGACTAGAAAGGTGATGAAATTACTTGTGCGGATATATATAGAGGATGGATTTAGTTGTGAAGTGATAGGAATTGTGTGAAGGTATATGCGAATAAGTGCAGAACAGAGCAGAAGTAGTAAGAAAGATCCGGTATGTGAAAGGATAGCAGAATAAAGAACAGAGGAAAGATGAAGTGCAGCAGATCAGTGTACTGAGCCTAACCGGAACTAAACTCCAGCGTATGTAGATGCTTCCAATCAGTTCAAGACTGTGATTCTTATCACTTTGTAGACAGTGTGTCTCCTTGTAGGCAGTGGGCCTCTTTGTGAGCAGTGTGCTCGGGCAGTGAGCCCTAATTGGCAAGTGCCATTTTGTAATTCCTTATTCTTCTAACAGAGAATAATCTTTGGGTTAATCACCCCGTGGTTTTCTCCCTTAACAGGGTTTCCACGTCAAAAATACTGTGTCATGTGTTTTTCATTTCATGGTAATGTTTGTTTGTTTGATTCAATGCTGCATTGATTAATAAGTAAGTTCAAAAGAAGAAATAATTAGGATAACTGATTCACCCCCCCCTCTCAGTTATCAACAATTGGTATCAGAGCAAGGTTCCTCCTAATAGAGCCTAACAGCTTGAGGAAGATCTGGGAGTTCAAATGGATGCATATGGTTTAAGGGAGCAACTCAAGACTGCCCTTGAGGATCTTGAACAGTCAAATTCTGAAGTCAATGAATTAAAGGAAAGACTCAAACAGGCTGATGAATTCATGAGAGAATTAAAGGACAAATTAAGTCTCTCTATGAAAAAGAGAAAGGAGCTGCTCCAACAATTGGCAAGACAAAGTGAAGAAAGCAATACAAATGAAGAATTGACTGAGCAAACCAAGTTATGTGAAAAGTTATCAAAAGAAGTCATTATGTTAAGACATGAAATGGAATCAAGAACTATAAAGTTTACTCAAGAGATTGAAGAAAAAAGAAAGGTTGAAGACAATCTAAGACAATCTCTTAAAGAAAAATCAGAAGAATGCCACCAGATGGACAGGATTATCAGACATCTTGAATCTGATCTTGAAGATGCCAAAGATAATGAAGAAAAACTTGAGGATCAAATTGCCTCTCTCAAAAGAGATCTTCAAACAGCAAATGAATATAAAGAAAAATTCAAGATAAGTTCTGCCCAACTTGAAGTACTTCTTGGAAGTCAAAAGAGGACAGATGACAAGTATGGTTTGGGATATGAGAAAGGAGAAAGCTCCGGATCCGGTCAAAAGAATTTTGGATCAGAAAATCCAAGGAATAGGCCTAGAAGACCTCCGGTAAGACAGCCCAATGCTCAAAGATATCCATCTTTCAATGGATACTGCCACAGCTGCAACCACTTTGGTCATAAAGCTAATCAGTGCAGAAAGAGAATGAATCAGATTAATTCATCCTTCTCCGGACAGTGCTTTAACTGCAAAAGGTATGGACACAAATCCCATGAATGCAGAAATATGCAAGTAAACAAATCATTCAAAGGTAGATGCTTTACATGCAATAGAGTAGGTCATATGGCTAATCAATGCAGATCAAGAGGTTATCAGTCAAATATGCAAAGAAATGTTATTTGCTAAATCTGTAATAGGTCCGATCATAATGCTAAAGTCTGCAGAAGCAAGAATTAGGACAAAAGAGGTCCGGTGTATAATCAGAATCAAGACAAGGGTAAACAAAAGATGAATGCGGATGAAGTTAGGAATCAGATGAGCAAGATTTGGGTGAAGAAAAGTTCAGAGAATGTAGAGGTTGGATCTGCACCAGACTCTGGTGCTGATATTTCTTCCAGAAATTAAAAAGTGAGCTCTGGCTCAGGGGGAGACTCAAAGAAAATCCTGTTCCCCCAGCCAATCAAGTGGTGTCGGATGTGGCACAAGATGTGGAGTAAAGGGTTTAAAGATATAAGTCTTGAGATGATCCAGATAAGATTTCAGAGGTCCGCATGGAGATGTGAAGAAGCTGTGATCGATCAAGTAAGACCTGTTCCGGGAGATGTTCCGGAATGACAGAGGATTACAAAAAGGTCCGGAGAGATCCGGAAGTGCATTGTCTTATTCTGCGGATTGGACAGAGTGTTTGGGATGTCCTTGTGATGTGTTATCTTGATTTATTCATGATTGAAAGATCCGCATGATGTTCATAGATCAGGACTGATCCGGGATACTCCAAGCTATCCGAACAAGGCAAACCAGAATAATATAGGTGAAGCATTTATTGCAAACAGATATTAGGGTTTGCGAAATGATATAAGGGATTTCTCAACAATCATTTGATCATTCCACATCCAAGAAGAAGCGAAAAGCGGAGCTCTGAAACAAAATTCATCAAGATCACCGAAGATCTCCTGACGAAGTCATTACATACAGAAATCAATCCAGCTACTCCGTGTAACCGAAGACGCAAAAGGTATTTTCCACTTTCGATATCTTGCTACAAATCTTTGAAGAAATGGCTACTCCAAATATAGTAAAAATCTCAGATAGGCCCCGACCTGAATTTAAGAAACATCCATACAAGTCATTGGAGGTAGATCCCTTAGGAGCATTTTCCAGTGTTCCTCACGGAGTTTTACACACAGAAGACATTAGGGTTTACATACATGCAAGCATTGAGGAATTTGGGGAATTCAAATTGAGAGATCTCTATCACAAACAACTGATAGACAATGCTTTTGAGCTTAAACCAGAGTATAAGGGTATCCAGAAGAAACAATTTGATCAATTCATTCATTTCCCCTGCTCTATCACAAACAACTGATAGACAATGCTTTTGAGCTTAAACCAGAGTATAAGGGTATCCAGAAGAAACAATTTGATCAATTCATTCATTTCCCCTGCTTTGAAGAAGATGAATGGGTCCGGTATGTACTGAGCAGGATGCATGACAACTTCCTATGGCTGGATAGACCTCACAAGATCACAAAAGAGGCAATTAGGGCAGTAACTGGTCTATACTCTTCCGGAGGGATACCTATCCTCAAATCTGTCAAGAACAACATTGTAACTGAGGCCACCGGATCAAAATTTGATAAGAGGGCAATGACCATTGAAGATATTTCGGATCCGGATATCAAGTATTCATCCATGATAATAGGATACAAGATCTATCACTCCAGCAGGGAGAATTCTGTATCCGGAACTGCAGTATATACTGCCTATGAAATGCTAAGGAAGAATGCAGAATATGATCTCTGCGAACTGCTCTTAAGCCAATTAATGGAAAATATACAGAAAATCAAGAAGGACAAGAAGAATTCCTTTAAGTATGGTACTCTTATATTATGTCTATTCTTCTACTTCATGAATGAGCTGCCCGGATCAAGTGGATGGGCATGGCAGAATGACAAACCTGTTGCAGTACAAATAAGAGACTATCTACATGGGCTTGGGGATGCCAAAGCAAGAAATACAGCCCTATGGGGATACTTCAAAAACTTCCAAAGCATGATGCAAGCAAGAGAAAGAATTCCCCAGTCTCTTGTTGAAAAATACAAAGACTCAGTGTGCTTTATGGTGGACACTGATCAGTGCCTAATGGAGGCAGTGGAGCCAAGGACTGTCTGGATCATGCCCATGGGATATGAAGTGGATGAATAGATAGTGGAGCTGCATGTTCAACACATGCTAAGTCAGCCCAAAGATCCAAAGGCAGAAAGGTTTGGAACCTTTGAGGAGCTGAGTGTAAAGATACATGTAGAACTCAGGGAACCTGAGATAAAGAGAAAGGTGAGAAAAGAAGTAGAGCACATTGCTCAAGGCCTAGGCATCTCAAAAGAGGCACTTGATGCCAGCCGGGAAAAGAGAAGAAAATCTGAGGAAGAAAAGAAAGAGGCAGAAAAGAAAAGCAAGAAAAGTGCTCCGGTGGAATCCTCAACCCGGACCAGATCATCTAAAGGATCCACACCTATCAAAACCAAAAGCTCAAAACTGGAAGTCCAGGGATCCAGTAAGAGATCCAAGTCAAAAGCCTCAAGAGCTTATCAAAGCCAAAAGGATGAAGAAGAAACTGAGTCAGATGAGGGAGTGAAAGAAATAAAGAAACAGAAAAAGAAAGGATCCGGTAAACCCTCTTCTGGCCGAGACAAGGAAGAAATGACAGAAGAATTTTCTGAAAAGCCCACCCTGTCTCTAGACAGTGTAGTCAAATCAGTCACTGTGGATGGGAACCTTCTACCGGTGGCTGAATTCTATGATGACTACAATGAGGCAGATCAAAAGATCCTGCAAGAAGCTATAATAAGGTACTTGAACATCTACAATAAAGCTTTTATTGAGATTATCTCTGAAATCCCAAAGAGCCTAGAAATGGAATTAGAGATAAGAAAGAACAATGCCATGGCAAAAGACCTTGAGATCAGGGAACAGATAGCTATTCAGCTATATCCTTCAATTGATCACAAAACAATGAACATGATATTCAAGGACTGCAAGGATGAATTCAGAAGCAAAGCAAGGATGAATCAACTTATGCTTGGTGAAACCGACAAAGTAGCCAAGGACACTGAAGAGATCCTCCGGAATACATTCAAAAGGTTCAACATTCCTATTACAGAGGACTTAGGGGCAGAAACAGCTGCATCATCTGCTCCGGAAGAAGTGCCACTAGAACAGACTAACATCTCTTCTCCGGCTTCTCCTACAGTCTCCGGATCCCAAGAAGAAGAAAAATTACAGGAGGAAGAAGCAGCAGAAAAAGAAAAAGAGGCTGACAGCACCAAGGATGCAGAAAAAGAGAAAAATCCAACAGAGAAAACCACAATTGTAAGTGGTAAGAATGCGGAAGCAGATAAGACTCCTAAGGACAAAACTGCAGAAGAAAAGAAACATCTGTCTCCGGCAAGAGACACTGCACAAACTGTTCAAAAGTTTCTAAGCCAAGAAACTTTAGAGATTGATGAACCAGAGCTTCTAAAAGGCCCATTCGACTTTGACTCTCTCTCTCCGGTACAAACAATGAAGATAGCTTCATTTGCAAATGCCAAGGCAAATGAAAAACTCCTAAAGTCTCATATGGAAGACTGTGAGTTGATAGAGGCTGCTTCCGGAGTGCTTGTAAAGATTATGCCATCAATCCAGATAGATCCGACAGCCTCCTCTTCCGGTAATCTCAAAACCTTAGTCAGCAGTGTTGATACACATTTTGATTCTCTAGAAAAATCAGCTGAAGAAAAGGTCCGGAAGGAATTTTTGGATAAAAGATTTTCAGAAATACTAGGATCAATCTCTAATGATAGAAGAAATATGAGTATTGGAATAAAGAGCTTAGAAAATGCTCTTAAGGATGGTGGTCACATTTACAAATTTTGTATATCCTGGTCAAAGGCAACAGCAGAAATTGATAAGAAAATAAAAGAGGAACAGGACAAACTACAAAGTTTATCTCAAAGTTTTGATCCTCTCTCTTCCTCCATAGTAAATCAAGAATGTTAGACTATTGCAGTCTTGAGTGAAATAAAGAACCTTGAGAAGGAAAGGAAGAATATCACTAACCGGATGGGAGAACTTAGAAGGATTATAATCCCTAAGTTAGAAACTATGCATGAGGCCATCAGTGATGCTCAGACCACCGCCCAAACAAATGATCCGACAGATCTTAAGAGGGCAGAAGCTTTTGCATTTTTGTTGAGTGGTCACATTTCAATTTTGGATAGAATGAAGCAAAGTTGGGCTACAGAACTGATCCAATTGAAGACATCCTTTGTAGACATTCTTCAGTATATGTGAGTATGTAAATATGCGGCTATGTATAGAAAATTTTTAAAAATTTTGGTGTGTGGACCCTACCCTTTGCCATTGATGTCAAAGGGGGAGTGAGGAGCAGTGAAAAATGAGGAATCCAACTAAGGGGGAGTTCCGGAAATTGTATATAAAGATAGAGCATCAGCAAAGGGGGAGCATAGTGTAAACACTTAGTCATTTTTCACTAAGTGTTGCCATCAATGCCAAAGGGGGAGATTGTTGGCAAGAGACACTATATGGATTCATGGTTGTTGTCATTGATGGCAACAAAGGTCATCCCACATATCCGCAAGTCATGGTGTGTCTCTACCGGAAGTCAGAATGAAGATTGTTGTGGTCCGGTGAACAAGAACAGAGCATGTGGCAGGGTCTGACAGATTGGTCCGGATCTCTCAGAGGAAGTGTCTTGGTGCAGTGCGGATTTGGGGAAGTCAAGAGGACTACCTTGAGTAGTATATTCCAAGGATTTAGCCTCCGGTGATGAACAAAGAAAAAGATATGAATAGTTGAGTACCGGATTCCTGAGAGACAGTGAGAACAGAGGAAGAACTGACTGACAGAGTATCAGACTATTTTCCGGATGTGTTACTGTTGATGGTAAAGGTTGTGAAGGCATGAATCATGTTTGGCCGACATGATTAATGATATCTACAAGTATATGCTTGATCCGCATTGCTTGGTGAGCAAGGATTCAGCCGATAGAACAGAGTTTGTAAGAAACTAGACTGTTCCGGATGCCAACTAGAAAGGTGATGAAATTACTTGTGCGGATATATATAGAGGATGGATTTAGTTGTGAAGTGATAGGAATTGTGTGAAGGTATATGCGAATAAGTGCAGAACAGAGCAGAAGTAGTAAGAAAGATCCGGTATGTGAAAGGATAGCAGAATAAAGAACAGAGGAAAGATGAAGTGCAGCAGATCAGTGTACTGAGCCTAACCGGAACTGAACTCTAGCATATGTAGATGCTTCCAATCAGTTCAAGACTGTGATTCTTATCACTTTGTAGACAGTGTGTCTCCTTATAGGCAGTGGGCCTCTTTGTGAGCAGTGTGCTCGGGCAGTGAGCCCTAATTGGCAAGTGCCATTTTGTAATTCCTTATTCTTCTAACAGAGAATAATCTTTGGGTTAATCACCCCGTGGTTTTCTCCCTTAACAGGGTTTCCACGTCAAAAATACTGTGTCATGTGTTTTTCATTTCATGGTAATGTTTGTTTGTTTGATTCAATGCTGCATTGATTAATAAGTAAGTTCAAAAGAAGAAATAATTAGGATAACTGATTCACCCCCCCCTCTCAGTTATCAACATAAAGGTCAAGGCCTTTCTAAGTTGGTCATCTAGAAGGCACACTAGAAATGATATAGTGCTTGATGATAATTTTTTAGGCAGCATTCCATTCCAAGGCCCTGATAATCTATTTAGCACATAAAGCAATGCCTTGATAATGGATTGAAAGCAATCCTAAGCCACCAACATTGTGGGGAAGACAACATAATTCCCAAGCAACATAATGAAATGTTTGATGCCCATCACTGGAAGCCTATAAAAAATCTCTAAGCATGTTCTCAACTTTTAAGTAGGAGACTTCGAAGGAGCCCAATGAGAGGAGTAATACACATGAGTGGAAGCCAAAATTGTAGAGTAAATTTGGAATTTACTAGCCAAGGGGAGCTGCTTGGTGATCCAATAGCTTAATTTCTTCTCATCCTGGCAACAAGAACTTGTCAGAGGTCATAGGAGAAGATTGAAAGAATGCCCAAAAAATGAAAGACCTCCCCATGATCAATCAATTTCCAACCATAATTGTCTAACTAGCTAGGCTTAGGAAGAAAGAACTACCTGCAAAACTAGATCTTTTGCCATTGAATACTCAAGCCATAGGCTTGACAAAATACATCAAGACAATTAAGATCCCATTTGACATTGTTTTCATCCTCAATGAGAGTGAGGAAAGAACCATTGGTAAAATGACTATCAACCAACTAGTCAAAAGAAATGGATAGAGTAATCCTCTTAAAAAGATTTTGAGAGACTGCATGGGCCAATATATAGCCAAAGCCTTCCATTGCAAGCACATAAAGTGTTGGGGCTAAAGGACAACCTTGATGGATGGATCAAAAAATCCCAAAAGGTTTGGAATGTTAACCATTAATGGCACTGATACAAGCTAAGGCATTGGAATACAACATCTACATAGACAGAAAGGCCCAAAACCAAGTACCTAAAGCATGTCAAGAATGAAAGGCCATTCAATATAGTCATAAGCCTTGGTGAAGTCAATTTTAATAAACATTGTAGGTTGTTGAGAACATTGGGCCCATTCCATCCCTTCCCAAACAACAATATTGTTGTTAAGAATGTATCATGTTTTGATAAAACTAGTTTGTTCATGACAGACCAGCTGGGGAAGAAGAGGTCGGAGCTTAAGAGCCAAAGACTTGACAATGATCTTGTATGAAACATTCAACAAAGTGATAGGTTGCCAATTACATATTTCCTCAAGATCACCTGCTTTAAGTATGAATTTGATATTCCCTTTGTTAATTATATTTCCTAAAGATTTTTTATGAAAGGCTTCCAAAGAAACTTTGTGGAGATCTCCACCCATGGTGTCCCAAAAGGTTTTATAAAATTCACATGGAAATCCATCCAAACTAGGGGCCTTGTCATTAAACATTGAAAAAATAGCCTCTAGAAAATCTTCTTTGGTGAGAAGTTAATCACAAAGAATATGCTAGGAATTGGAAACCTAGCAAGGAACCACATTAAGGCATTGCTACAAAGTAGCATTTCAAGCCAAAGTATACTCTTGAGAAGCAAAAACTTGCTCATAGTGTCAGACAAAGGATTGTAAATTGTCTAGAAGCTCATTGAAGAGTTGTTTCCCTTCCTTGATTTACTTGATGGTTTGAGATGTATGGTGAACATGTAGAGCTTGTAACAATTCCTTAGAGACCTTGTCTCTCATCTTAAGCCAATGAAGTTGAGCTTTGATTTAGGCTTCATGCACATAATGAACAGTCACAACTTGCTTCTAGTGGCAGAGATAAGCCACACAAAGCTAAGCATCCAAATCGAAAGGATGCACCTCTAGGGCAATGATGGCTTGGAAGAGCTCCAAGGTGGTGACCTTGTATGATTGATGGCAAAAACAAGTACAAGTGATGGCATCATTCCACTAAACTGTTCATCCTATCTCATGTATGGGATTCTGGCTCCAAATTTCAAACACGTTGACTATGAGTTGATGTGGAATTGTGATTGAGTAGCAACATGTTTAGAAAAAATGAGTCTGCATGGGCTTGGGTTTGGCAAGTTGTCACTCAATATGAAACTGTATTGGAAAGTGGCTTGAAAGGATAACATCAGACAAAGGCTCCACTAGCAAGGATTAATAGTTGGCAACTAAGACTGCTCCATGTGTACCACACCATATGATCTTGGTGGTAACTAAGACTGGGATAAAAAGGCCCAATTTATTGCACATAAAAAATCAAACCTCTCTTTCAAAAATTGTCCAATGCATAGACAATGCCCCACATTTATCATAGGCCATATCAATCATATTAAAATCTTTGCATAGAACCCAAGTGGCAACAAACATTGAATTTACAATCCATCTCCAAAGCATAGATCTCTAAATAGCATCATTTGAGCCATCAACATTAATAAATCCAAAGGAATGATGCATCGCAAATAAATATTTATATTACATGATTGCAAAAACTCATTTATTTTGCAAGGTGTACGATACCCTTTTTCCTAACGAAATGTTTAAGAAGGGATATATTTTGATCTTTAGAAATGATGATTAAGATATTAGGAAGTAGGAAATCTTGTGCTCCCCACCCTCTATTGAAGGACTTGCAAGTAACTCCTTAAAAATGGATAGCCTTCACTCCAAATGGTTTCCATATATGTGATTATCTACCCCTCAAGAGTCTTAATGTATACAACTTTGTTATACTATCTTTTGATGTTGGTGAAGAGATGGAAGAATTTTGTGTTGTGGGTCCCCTCCTTGAGCCATTTCATCTTTGAATTCTACATCCAAAAAAATTCTTCCATACTAAGAGTGTGATTAAGATCCTCCACCAATTTTGATTCTTCTAACTCGAGCATGATTATATCCCTTTTGAAAATTTGAAGACTAGCATCCACTTTAACCTTGTGGATGAAAATACTAGGTCTCCAACCACTTCCTTATTCCACTTATACACTTTAGGTTTGACATGATAACTTTTTTACAGAATGAAATGCTTGCACCCCTTCATATCTATCTTCCACCACCTACTAAGATTCTCATCAAATATGGGGATTTAAAACCTCATAAATTCTAGTTTGAACAAGAATCCTCTAGGCTTGGCGTCTCAAAGGATTTCTATTAACATGGGCCAATGATTTGATCCTACAAAAGGAAGGACTTTTCAACTAAACATTGCCTAATCCAAGGCCCACTTAGAGCGGACCAAGAACATACCCACTTTTACTCGAATAGTATCTGAGCCAACCTTTCTATTGTTTCAAGTGTACCATCCTTGATTTGGTTTTATGTTAAGTAAAGATTATTAATGCAAAAAGAGGTAAAGGTCCTCACACCAGATCTTGAAGATGTGTCACCACCATTCTTTTCCTTCAAATAGAGAACTACATTGAAATATCTACCCAAAATCCAAGCCTCTTACTTATGAAGGTTCCTAAATCTACTTAAGTCCTCCCAAAGAAAGACTCTTTCAACTTCTAAGGAAGGGCCAAAAACATTGGACAAAATAAACTTGCAGTTATCTTTCATGCTAGAAATATTCACATGGATGACATTATGTGATGCTTGTAGAACCTCTCCTTTGATTATTTTGTCATCCCAAAAAATAGCTAGATCGCCCACCATTCCTTCAGCAGAAGTTGTCCCAAGATATTTGGTCCATAATTTCATTTGCATACCCTCCATCATCTCCTAGATGATTTTGGTTTTTGGCAGTAGTAGGACATCTGAAACAAATTCCTCCACCGGTTGCTTCATTAAGTGACACTTGTTAGGGGCATTCAAACCCTTGAGACATCCTATCGTAACCAAATGGCTTCCTAGTGGATGGGACCTCCCCTCTACTATTCTAGTAATTACTTAGAGACTTCTATGTGCCTTTCTCAATATTCACCTTGAAGCTTCTATTTAGGATTTGCTTGTGCTTGTTTTCCTACCTCTTATTTTATGTCCTTCTAGCTTAGCCTTTGGCATGGCTAGTCATTGATTCTGAGTACATTTTTTGGCACCCTTTTTGTAAGCCACAATTATCTTCAATTCCTTCCAAAGAGTCAAACTTGGTTGTTTCTTCTTCTTCTCAGACCCTCTCCTATTGATCTTCTATGTACACATGTAACTATCATGTCTAACTATAGGCTATGAGATTTCTTTCTTTGAGGCTATACTAGTTCTTTTGGTTGAAGGACTTTTTCTGTTCTCTATGACACAAATTTCTCTTCTTGCACAAAAATGGGCCCTTCTCATTGTTAAGGCTAGAACGAAGACTAGCTAATGTGGTCTTCAAAATGTTCTTGTTTTAACTCTTCACATCCATTTAGATTTGATGATTGGGGTTGACTTTGTATACTTTTGAGAATAATAGTTCTTTGTGGCCTACCTTTTTGCAAGAGAAATAATGGAAAGGAAGACACTCATAATCTAGCTCCTATGTCTAGGAGTGCATTGAGGAGCAAATCCTAATTGCATCCCTAATGGATTGTGCTAAATTGATATTGATGCAAATCCAAGCATAAGTGGCAAGTTCTAACCTAGAAGTGGGGCTTGAACATAATAGGGAGGTGCTAATAGAGTCCCCAATCTTCCTTAAAATTTCATTTGACTAGAATTTTGGAGGAAGTTTAAGTAGATAGATCTAGACTTGTACATCATTGAATGCTTCTTTCTTGGGATCGAACTCCGGTGACCACATGCACATGTAAAGTCTAACCAAAATTGCACACGAACCATGAGTTACCATTAAAAATCACATTCTTGTCATCATTCTGATACTAGGCCTTAGATAGTCAAACCATTTCTACCCCATCTTCAAATTCAATAGCTCCCTTGATTGCTAAATGCCAATGAATTTAGAAATTACTATTTTTTTCTCAAAATCCACAATTACGGGGTTAACTTTTCTTGAGTTCCACACTATTTTCTAGAATATCCTTCTTCAAATACCACTAAACGTATAGAGTTTCCATCTTCTCACAAATTTTAAATTTTACATTTGCACTATGATATACTTTTACACCAATATCATTGCTTACATGCTTAAATTAAAAGTTGATTTTTTACTATTTTATTTTATTTTAAATACCAATACGATAAATCATATACAAACCATGTATAATTGTATTAGTTTTAAAAAATAGTAGTTACTTTAACTTTTATTTTAAAAATTATTTTATTAATTTTTCATAATTATTTAAATTTTTATACATACATAAACACATAATTCCTTTGACATTTTGCTTCTTTTTGGTTGGCAGTTGAAGGCTAGCATCAAACTTAATTAGTCATTCGTTTTTGGATGGCAGTTGAAGGCTAGCATCAAACTTAATTAGTCATTTGTTGTCCATTTATTGTTTGGATTATCTGATTGCTTAAGGCTTTTAACTTATGTGAGTTGGCTTTTAATCTTTGATAAAATCAACTCCCAATAAATGTAGTAGGTGCTCTGAACATCATAAGCATAGGTTATGGAGTCTAGACTCGACCCCAAAGAATAAACATATGTAACAATCCCAAAACCATTGGATTTAAGCACGCCTCTTCAACGAGTATGATACGGATGCAAACAGTACCCACTATAACTGGGGGTAGCAGATGAAGGAGAAACACCAAGGAAATCAAATCATGGCTCTGAAAAATAAGAGCAACATGACTTCGTTCTGTTCGTTATGTGTAATGCTTATGTTATTAGTATTAGCGGATGTGGGAGTTTGTCAGAATTGTGGGTGTTCCAGTGGATTGTGTTGTAGTAAATATGGATACTGTGGAACGGGCAATGCTTACTGTGGAGACGGTTGCAAGCAAGGCCCTTGTTATTCTTCTCCTCCTTCTACTGGTGGTGGTGGTGGTGGTGGAAGTGTGGTTTCCATAGTTACTGCTGCTGTTTTTAACTCTATAGTTGGAGGAGCAGGCAGTGACTGTAAAGGAAAAGGGTTTTATAATTATAATGCTTTTATTAATGCTGCCAATGCTTTCAATGGATTTGGTACATCTGGATCTTCTGATGTTAATAAGAGAGAATTGGCTGCCTTTTTTGCTAATGCTGCCCACGAGACTGGAGGTAACATATACTTTGTTTTCTCTGAAACTCTTTTCTTATCGTTGAACGAATTTATATTCACTGTATGCTGTGGGAAGCTTGTCTAGGAGACACCCACCCATATATAAATTGTAAAAGCAGAGGTTATTTCCTTTATTTAATTTAAAATAAAAAAACAACATTTTTCTTTATTTTTACTAATTTTCCAAACTCTCTGTCAATTCCCTTTGACATTTTCCAAACAATTAAGTTGTGTGTGTTGGTGGGTTTTATGTCAAACCCACATAATTATTTTATATTCACTGTATGCTGTGGGAAGCTTGTCTAGGAGACACCCACCCATATATAAATTGTAAAAGCAGAGGTTATTCCCTTTATTTAATTTAAAATAACAAAAACAACATTTTTCTTTATTTTTACTAATTTTCCAAACTCTCTGTCAATTCCCTTTGACATTTTCCAAACAATTAAGTTGTGTGTGTTGGTGGGTTTTATGTCAAACCCACATAATTATTTAGCTATTCAGTAAGGGAGTAGAAGTGGTCTCAGGCAAATACCAGCCTCATCTCTTATGATGTGTGGCCTTGCACTTAGGAGACTTAATCTCTGGTGGGCTCATTTAGAACCATTCAACTTCTCAAATAGACCAGGGCCCATTGACTATTTATATATTTTTAAATTGTGTTGCAAAAAAATAATATGAATGGGGTTGTACACCTTGTATAATAGGGTTCTGCTACATTGAAGAGCAAAATCCTCAAAGCGACTACTGCGATTCCTCTAACAGACAGTATCCGTGCAAGCCTGGAAAGCGTTATTATGGCAGAGGTCCTCTACAACTCTCATGGTGAGTAATAATTATTTTCATTTTCTATTAACTGTTTTCAATCAGTGAAATGGTAACAAAGTAGCTAAGCTAAGATAATGTGAGTTGATGACAGGAACTATAACTACGGAGCAGCAGGAAACTACTTGAAGTTTGATGGGCTGAACAATCCAGAGATTGTGGCAACTGATTCCACTATCTCATTTAAGACAGCAGTGTGGTTCTGGATGGTGAACAGCAACTGTCACAAGGCAATAACATCTGGGCAAGGCTTTGGAGCCACCATTAGAGCCATTAATGGCATGGAATGTAATGGAGGAAATTCTGGAGCTGTGAGTAGCAGAGTCAATTATTATCAGAATATTTGCAAGCAACTTAACGTCGACCCAGGATCGAATCTTCGATGCTAATTTGCTGTTTTTACTGTTATTTTCTTTAGTAGTACCTAGGTAGAATAAGAAGGCAAAAAGTTGCAATAGCTGCTGATTCACATTTGCCTGCATCTAAATAATCTATATATTTCAGAACTTGAGGTAATTAGAATACAAAAAGTCTTCCATTGGTAACTTCCCCATTTACCCAACATATGTTTAATTTTTCGTTTTTTCATTAATGCTTTGTTATTGGATTTGGTGTCCATGGTGGGTTGACTTCAACAGCATATGATATCTTTGAATTTGGCAATTATATCATACATTTAGATGAGTGACACCATTGTGTACATTGTGAATTCACTCACAATTTAGAATTCCACTAACTATGAAAGATCAAGAGTCACAACTTGGAATTCCACATTAGATGTCCCTATGCAGATTTGAAGTTGTCTCCTTAACAAGAACCCAATGTTTCCACCAATTAAGCTCAACCTTAACAAGAAACCAATGTTTCCACCAATTAAGCTCAACCCCTTGGACATGTTAAATAATACTTTTATTCTTATTTTTGCTTTTTAATATTAAAATTTTAATATTTTTTAATTAAATATTTCTTGTTTTTATCATATACTTTAAGTATCTATTTTATTTACAATTTTTTAATTTCTATTCATATGGTTAATTGAATATTTTATTTTCATCACTATAACAATTATCTACAAAATATAAAATTAGAAATCATAAAAATGAAAAATACATTACAAATTTAATTTTAAGAAATTAAAAATTTAATTGTCTATTTATTATAGATTAAGTCATGACCATTGAAAAATTTGGAAAACACAACTACTACACCTTGAAACAAAGTGAACACATAATCAATTGTGGACCTCTTGCTATCAAAATCATCATCCCATTCTAGATCAACAAAGGAATATATGTATATCAAGAAATTTTCCCACATTAGTAGTCCCATGATAATAAATATAATAATTATAAGTCCCTCAAAAATATCTAAATACCCATTTCACATAATTCTAGTGCTCTTGATACAGAGGGAAAGGAATTGGCAGCAAACAAACAATGGTCAATGGCTTGTTTGACAAATTGTCTCTCTCTAGTAGCCCTATTTTAAGACAAATATAATGGGACAAAAATTTTTATGCCCTTGGGGAGATACAATTCCTACAGTGGCAGCCTCAAATCTAAAATTTAAACCTTTAAAAATAGATAAAAATCAGACCTATTTAGCCCTCTAGATGGCTAAAACTAAGTTTTTGGAAAAAACACCCTCACACATGCCAAAATGGCACAAAACCTATTTGAACCATTGAATATGTTTTTATAGACTTACAGACCAAATTTTATCAATTGGGTAGGTATTTAATGCCTAAAACTCCAAATTTCTTACTTTTGTTTAGGTAGGGTTTTTGACAGGGTAGAGAAGGTAACAAATTCATTTTTGACTTAAGTTTTTATTTCAAGACTTCAAACCAATTGCATTAGGTCCATATTCATCTTACACATCTTCAGGGACCAATTGGAGCTCTCAAAATTCAAAATTTTGTACAATATAAAAAATTCATTGTTTATCAATTAAAAGGTGTACCAAACAATGCATATGTACAACCCAGTTTTGAAAGAATGACCCGAACTCTCTAATTTAATGATTGAAATTAATTCATTTCACCTACATAATGATGAAAAACCATCTAATAATGTTCCATACCAAGAAAATTGGGCAACAATGCTTCAAATTTCAATTATTTATTTTGTAAAAACGGAGGTCTAAAACCCTTGTACACACCCTGTTAGCATACCTGCAAACAAAAACTTGATTTATTTCTTTCAAAAGCGATACAAAACTAATTTGTTTTTGTTTTTTCAAATGTTTAAGCACCCCTAACTACCTACTACATGTTGAACACATTCGAAGATAGGGGGGTGAATCAATCTATTTTCAAACTTTAAATCAATTCTATTTATAGTTTAACTATCAAATCATTTTAACAAAAATAAGAACAAAAAGTAAAATACCACACAGACAATCAGGGTTTTTATGTGGAAAACCCAATGATGGAAAAACTACAGTAAGGATTAACTCATAATATAATAAATTTATTGCTATAAAAGTTTACAACTTTGTTTTAGGGCTACAATCTAAGGAAGTTACTACTCCCCGTTGACTCGCAAATTAAGGCTACAACCTTAGGACAAGATACAAAGACCTACTAAAGAGACTCATTGTTTGATAGTAGGATACATGAGAATTAGAATGAAAACAGGGACCTGAACTGCTGTAAAGAAAACATCTACCATATGTTGATGTTGTAGTCCCATATTTTGCACAATTACCCCATCATTTTGACTTCACACACTTCATGCTTAACACATTTCTCAATCTCTGCTCTATGCTTCACAAATATTTTTTTTCTTCTATATATACCCTCTGCAACAACTCAAAACTTCAATTAGGTCGGCACCAAGATGATCTTTTAGATGAAACGTGTGATACTGTATGGGTCGGCTTAGAACAAATACATTATGAGCTACGGATCACTTCACATTGCATAACAGGATCAAATACATCATAACACATCCTTCAAGGCCAAATTAATTACTCAGGATCAATTGTAAATGAAGGAAACCAAATTGTCGGCTTGAACAACAACATTGCCCATTGTTTATCTTCACACCATCGGGGAGAGACCAAAAACATCATGCGGACCAAAAAGTGAGTGATATACTTTATCAACAACATCCTTATACTCTTTTCCTAAAGTAGATCTGATCATTATATGCCACTGCAAGAAGAAAAATATATTGAACTACTGAAAACATAGCATCCCTGACTGATTGTGACATATCAAAACTTAGGATATTACATTGCGGACAACCAAAAAATCTAAAACTCTTATGGATGAATTCATGCATCATTCTGAACGAGTATCCAAAATCGCACGACCATATCTAACACTACGGAGGAATGCAGAATATTCCAACAAGTCTTCCTTATTACTTTACTATGTCAAATCATGCATATTGGAACTCTGTCATTTATAACTTTCACTGTTGAAGGTATAATGACTTGAAGTCTTGGATTAAAATTCTCCATATGCTAATCAACTTATATTCTGAATCTCAAGATTAAATCTTGCTCTATGGAGGAATGCAGACTAAAATACTATGACTCTGCCTTAGGGTATGCACTGTAAATATCTTAGCAAAACTTCTGCAACTTATCTCTAAGGGAGGTACACCAAACTAGTAAGATACCAATGTAGACATATAGGAAACATATTAGAACAAGTGTATCCACCTCTGCATCACACTTAGACTTCAAGTTGATCACCATTCTTCTTCATACTTAGACAACTTCTCTCCATCTGCTAGGTCTTCCAGAATGACTTGCCTTAGACATTCTAACCGAGTCAAACCATCTCTCTCAAATCTTCCACTGTCCATTAACTTATCTTCAACTTGTATACAAGTTTGTCTTCAAGTTGACACATATTGAGTTGACATCAATGACAACACATATTGCCAACAATCTCCCCCTTTGTTATTGATGGAAACATTCATTTATCTATAAGTTCTCCCTCCCAACTGATAAGACAATCATCAGCACACTCTACCCCTTTGACATCAAGAACAAAGGGTGTAATAGCTTCCACTTATGACAACCCAAAACTATATGTACTCCTCCTTACTGTATGATTTTTACAAACAATACCCCCCATGAGATGAAGATGCCCAAAAACTAATGTTATGTACATAGTTATTCATAAAAAATGACACTACAAGCCTCTGCAAGTCTATACAAAGCCGAAAGTATCTTATCTAAAATGCCCTTGCAACTCACTTAGAAGGTAGAATGCTTTTGTAGATTACCTTGACTTGAGCAAGAGTGGATACCCATTTTGCCTTTTCTGAGGAAAGAATATGATTCTGACATTCAAACTGCATACATAAGTCCTCAGCCTCATCTATACTGCTTGAAGCCTTCATTTTCTACTCAATCTTTTTAGCTTGTCCTAGTAACTTGGATAATGAATCAAGTTCTAAGTTGATTGCCTCCCTTAGCCGACCAAAATGTTTCTTTATTTGTTCTCTTTGGTCTTGAAGCTGTGACATCTGTGAATGAAGATTTTCTATTTGAGCCCTGGTTGATCCATCCTTGTCCTTTGACAAGTCATATATCTCGGCCAATTTTGTGATTTGTGACTCAATGGAGTCGATTTGAGTTTTGATATTTTTGGTGGAATTTAGCCATTTAAAAAAATAGACATAAGGCAGTAGCTTCATCAATACAATCCTTAAATATCTTTATATTTTCTTTCAATTTATTGTGTGCATTGGCACACTTGTCAGATACCTCAGCCAATCTTTTATCATTTATCTTCCTTAAGGCCTCTTGTTCTGACTTTTGTTCAACATGAGAAGAATGATCTTTGAAGGAGTCCATCAAAAGCTTCAATTTTTGCTCTAGAGTCAAGGAAGGATCAATATTTACCTCTGGTAAGCCTTCATGAATCAATTTTATTGCATCCTCAACTAAGCTAGTTTTCTTTAAATTTTCTTGCAGGAACTCCTTCCTTGCAGAAGCATGCATGATGTCATCAAGTTGTAGCTTATGCCGGGGTTAAAAATTTGACAAATCTACTTGCCCCTCATGAGTGGGAATCTACAAAAGCTAAGGTGCAATCACATGTTGAAACTACTTCTACAATCCTAATAGGTCCTTGAATGAGTCTAATGCTGAAGAACTTTGACCTATATCCATAGAAGGATCCTGACCTTTCTCATCTTGCTTCTCCTCAGTCTTCTTTGTTTCATCCTGAATTTTCTCTTCTTGTTTCTCCTTAGTCTTTTTTGTTTCATCTCGAGCTTTCTTAGGATTATCCTCTTTCTTTTGCTTATCTTTCCTTGGATTCTCCGGAGGAGGATTGTCATATTCTGCACTAGAATTAGTATTCTCCAGAGGAGGTGTACCCATTTTACCTTGGGGTTGTAGCAAGGAGATGAGTATACATTTCGCGGAAGTTTTCTGCGGGTGGAAAATGCCGCTTGGAATGGGTGCCCGAGCCGAAATGGGTGCTCGATCCCGTTACAAAACGGATACCCGTTTATGATTGGGCACTCGAAGGAAAAACGGACACCTGTTATGAAACGGGTACCTATTTTTGAAAAGTATAATTTTTTTTAATAAATAGGCCTATAGCTTCATTTTAACAGCTACAGGCTGTGAGACATCAGGGAAAGTGACGCTAAAAAATGGGTACTCGCATTTACTGACCCAACTTTCAACCTCCACAGCATCCCTGTCTCCTCAAATCGATTCAGGAGTGCCCTAGGTTGGTTGCCTGTCCATTTTTGTTGATTTTTATTATTTTTTGCTTTGTATTTTATTGTTTTTGCAATGTTCAACTATACATATTCAACCTGAAATAAAAAACAAGTAAGCCCTAATGCACAAACTATAAACCTTTAATTCAGAAATGGTAAACTCTATTTCATAAAGACTAAACTGTAAAACCCTAATTCATAAACTAGGGTTTCAAAAATAAGAAAATATAAAACCCTAATTCATAAACTAGGGTTTCAAAAATAGTAAAACACAAAAACCTAATTTATATTTACACTAAACTGTAATTCATAAACTAGTATTTCATAAACAATAAAACATAAAATTGTATTTCATAAACACTAGAAACCCTAATTCATAAACTAAACTGACCTATTCTTTAAAACCTAAATGACTTATTAAACCTAAACCTAAAACCTAGAAATTTCACTTTATTACGTTTAAATCTTTAATTTAAACATATGGACATATATATTAGGTTTAAATCTTTAATTTAAACGTTCAATATTCATATACCTGGAAGGTTTCTAAGGAGGTGGCTTGGTTGTCCCTCTCATTTTCTTCCTCCACATCTCCTTATGCTACTATAGTTTTCCTCTTATATGTTTTCTTGGCCTTTTGACTAGGAATAAATTTCTTCCCTTTAGAGGCCTCCTCCTTAAAATTTATCAAGACTTTGTGGAATGAAAGGAACTCTGAATTTAATCATCTATTAAGACTTTGTTGGTGGGTTGATACCATGTATGATTGGTTATCTAGTCATTAAATATTTAGTAGTTATATAGTACAATTCACTAACAATCTTAAAGTCATAACTACTCTACTAAACTTTTAAAAATATTGGGCATTAAATGCACATATATTATCTCACCTATTAGGTATTTTCCCCTATATCTAGACCTTGAACTAGTTATACGTTCTTATAATGTTCTCCTATATCTCACCTACTAGGTCTTTTCCCCTTATTCTTTAGTCTTCTAGGCTTTTAATGTTCCTATGCTCGTCTCATAATCCTAAATTAACCATTTGTAAAACTCTTTTCACATGAAGCTAAAAACCTACAAGTTAGACAGGATAGGACCCTAATATATCTTTTTGTAGACCTAACCTAAATGACTTATATTAAACCGTTAAACCTAAAACTAGAAGTATTTTATTATGTTTAAATCTTTAATTTAAACATATATCCATATATCTATGAGAACTTGATGCTTTTAACAAAGGGGTAAAGGAGACAACAATCCAGAAAAAAATTAAAATAATGTTGAGTGTACATAGAATGGGTTCAAAGATTGAATAGGTCGACAAAAAACTTAGTGACATGGTTAGGAGTAGTTGTAGCCAATAGGTCGACATGAACTTAGTGACATGTGTTTAGGACTGGTTGTAGCCAATAGGTCGTGAACTTAGTGACATGTTTAGGAGTTTGAATGTAATACATGAGCGTATAAATATTGACTAGATAAGTTAGGACATAAATTTTTTAATCATGTCATGATTCTTAAATGTATAAATTTTGATTTTAAATATTTTATAATGTAAGTTTAAATTTTGAATGCATGTATATGTTAAATTAAATGTTTTAATGTATATTGTTTAAACCACACAAATTTTTATATTTCCAAGTTTTTAATTTATATGTATATGTATATATTTAAACATATGTTGTGCATGCAATTTAATCTATATTTTTTGTAATTGCAACTCTACTTGTATACCTTATTTCTACACATGGCCGATCTAGCCTATGACCCCCCTAGGACCCCCCACCGCAACACACCCCCACTGTTGATAACTGAGAGGGGGGGGTGAATCAGTTATCCTAATTATTTCCCTTATTGAACTTTCTTATTAATTGATGCAGCATTGAATCAAACACTAAAACATTAACATGAAATAAGAAACACATAACACAGTATTTTTGACGTGGAAACCCTGTTAAGGGAGAAAACCACGGGGTGATTAACCCAAAATTATTCTCTGTTAGAAGAATAGGAGATTACAAAAAATGGCACTTGCCAATTAGGGCTCACTGCCCGAGCACACTGCTCACAAGAGGCCCACTGCCTACAAGAAGACACACTATCTACAAAGTGATAAGAATCACAGTCTTGAACTGATTGGAAGCATCTGCATATGCTGGAGTTTAGTTCCGGTTAGGCTCAGTACACTGATCTGCTGCACTTCATCTTTCCTTTGTTCTTTATTCTGCTATCTTTCACATACCGGATCCTTTTTGCTACCTCTGCTCTGTTCTGGACTTATTCGCATATATCTTCACACCACCACACCCTTCACAACTAAATCCATCCTCTATATATATCCACACAAGTAATTTCATCACCTTTCTAGTCGGCATCCGGAACAGTCTAGTTTCTTACAAACTCTTGTTCTGTCGGCTGAATCCTTCCTCACCAAGCAATGCGGATCAAGCATATACTTGTAGATATCATTAATCATGTCGGCCAAACATGATTCATGCCTTCACAACCTCTATCATCAATAGTAACACATCCGGAAAGTAGTCTGATACTCTGTCAGTCAGTTCTTCCTCTGTTTTCACTGTCTCTCAGGAATCTGGTACTCAACTATTCATATCTTTTTCCTTGTCCATCACCGGAGGCTAAATCCTTGGAATATACTACTCAAGGTAGTCCTCTTGACTTCCCCAAATCCGCACTGCACCAAGACACTTCCTCTGAGAGATCCGGACCAATCTGTCGGACCTTGCCACATGCTCTGTTCTTGTTCACCGGACCACAACATTCTTTATTCTGACTTCCGGTAGAGACACATCATGACTTGCGGATATGTGGGATGACTTTTGTTGCCATCAATGACAACAACCATGAATCCATATAGTGTCTCTTGCCAACAATCTCCCCCTTTGGCATTGATGGCAACACTTAGTGAAAAATGACTAAGTGTTTTCACTATGCTCCCCCTTTGCTGATGCTCTGTCTTTATATACAATTTCCGGAACTCCCCCTTAGTTGGATTCCTCATTTTTCACTGCTCCTCACTCCCCCTTTGACATCAATGGCAAAGGGTAGGGTCCGCACACCAAAATTTTCAAAAATTTTCTATATATAGCCGCATATTTACATACTCACATGTACTGAAGAATGTCTGCAAAGGATGTCTGCAATTGGATCATTTCTGTAGCCCAACTTTGCTTCATTCTATCCAAAATTGAAATGTGACCACTTAACAAAAATGCAAAAGCTTCTGCCCGCTTGAGATCTGTCGGATCTTTTGTTTGGGCGGTGGTCTGAGCATCACTGATGGCCTCATGCATAGTTTCCAACTTAGGGATTATAATCCTTCTAAGTTCTCCCATCCAGTTAGTGATGTTCTTCCTTTCCTTCTCAAGATTCTTTATTTCATTCAAGACTACAATAGTCTGACATTCTTGATTTATTATAGAGGAAGAGAGAGGATCAAAACTTTGAGATAAGCTTTGTAGCTTATCCTGTTCCTCTTTTATTTTCTTGTCAAATGCTGCTGTTGCCTTTGACCAGGATATACAAAATTTGTAGATGTCACCGCCATCCTTAAGAGCATTCTCTAAGCTCTTTATTCCAATGCTTACAATCTTCCTATCTTTAGAGATTAATTCTAATATTTCTGAAAATCTCTTATCCAAAAATTCCTTCCGGACCTTTTCTTCAGCTGATTTTTCTAGAGAATCAAAATGTGTATCAACACTGCTGACTAAGGTTTTCAGATTACCGGAAGTGGAGGCTGTCGGATCTATTTGGATTGATGGCATAATCTTTACAAGTACTCCGGAAGCAGCCTCTATCAACTCACAGTCTTCCATATGAGACTTCAGGAGTTTTTCATTTGCCTTGGCATTTGCAAATGAAGCTATCTTCATTGTTTGTACCGGAGAGAGAGAGTCAAAGTCGAATGGGCCTTTTAGAAGCTCCGGTTCATCAATCTCTAAAGTTTCTTTGCTCAAAAATTGTTGAACAGTTTGTGCAGTGTCTCTTGCCGGAGACAGATGTTTCTTTTCTTCTGCAGTCTTGGAACTGTCAACCTCTTTGTCTTTCACCACTGCTTCCTTCTCCTGTAATTGCTCTTCTTCTTTGGATCCGGAGACTGTAGGGGAAACCGGAGGAGAGATGCTAGCTTGTTCATGGGCCACTTCTTCTGGAGCAGAGGGTCCCAAGTCCTCAGCTGTTTCTGTACCTAAGTCCTCTACAACAAGAAGATTGAACCTTTTGAAGGCCTTCCGGAGGATCTCTTCTATTTCTTGGGCCACTTTGTCAGTCTCACCAAGCATGAGTTGATTCATCCTGGCTTTTCTTCTGAACTCATCTTTACAGTCCTTGAAGATAATGTTCATGGTCTTGGGATCAATTTGAGGATATAGCTGAATAGCTATCTGCTCCCGGATCTCAAGATCTTTAGCATGAGCATTATTCTTTCTTACTTCCAATTCCTTTTCTAGGCTTTTAGGAATAAGAGATATGATCTCAATGAAAGCCTTATTATATATGTTAAGATATTTGACTGTGGCTTCCTGCAGAGTCTTTTGGTCAGCCTCACTGAAGTCATCATAAGATTCAGTCATTGGTTGAAGGTTTCCATCCACCGTGACCGACTTGATTACATTCTCTAGAGACAGAGTGGGCTTTTCAACAGATACCTCCGCCATTTCATCCTTGTCTTGGCCTGTGGAGGGTTTACCGGATCCTTTCTTCTTCTGTTTCTTTATTTCTCTTACTCCCTCATCTGACTCTGTTTCCTCTTCATCCTTTTGGCTTCCATAAGCCCTTGTGGCTTTTGTCTTGGATCTCTTACCGGATGCCTGGACTTCCGGTTTAGAACTTTTGGTTGTGGGAGGTGCAGATCTCTTTGATGATCTGGTCCGGGTGGGAGCTTCAACCGGAGCACTTTCCTTACTTTTCTCTTCTTCCTCAGCCTTCCTCCTCTTTTCCCGGCTGGCATCAAGTGCCTCTTTTGAGATGCCTAGGCCTTGAGCAATGTGCTCTACTTCTTTTCTCACCTTTCTTTTAATCTCAGGTTCCCTGAGTTCTACATGTATTTTTACACTCAGCTCCTCAAAGGTTCCAAACCTTTCTGCCTTAGGATCTTTAGGCTGACTTAGCATGTGTTGAACATGCAGCTCCACTATCTGTTCATCCACTTCATACCCCATGGGCATGATCCAGACAGTCCTTGGCTCCACTGCCTCCATTAGGCACTGATCAGTGTCAACCATAAAGCACACTGAGTCTTTGTATTTTTCAACAAGAGACTGGGGAATTCTCTCTCTTGCTTGCATCATGCTCTGAAAGTTTTTGAAGTATCCCCATAGAGCTGTATTTCTCGCTTTTGCATCCCCAAGTCCATGCAAATAGTCTCTTATCTGGACTGCAACAGGTTTGTCATTCTGCCATACCCATCCACTTGATCCAGGTAGCTCATTCATGAAGTAGAAGAATAGACATACAATAAGAGTACCATACTTAAAGGAATTCTTCTTATCCTTCTTGATTTTCTGTATATTTTCCATTAATTGGCTTAGCAGTAGTTCGCAGAGATCATATTCTGCATTCTTTCTTAGCATTTCATAGGCAGTGTATACTGCAGTTCCGGATACAGAATTCTCCCTGCTGGAGTGATAGATCTTGTATCCTATTATCATTGATGCATATTTGATATCCGGATCCGAAATATCTTCAATGGTCATTGCCCTCTTATCAAATTTTGATCCGGTGGCCTCAGTTACAATGTTGTTCTTGACAGATTTGAGGATAGGTATCCCTCCGGAAGAGTATAGACCAGTTACTGCTCTAATTGCCTCTTTTGTGATCTTGCAGGGTCTATCCAGCCATAGAAAGTTGTCATGCATCCTACTCAGTACATACCGGACCCATTCATCTTCTTCAAAGCAGGGGAAATGAATAAATTGCTCAAATTGTTTCTTCTGGATATCCTTATACTCTGGTTTAAGCTCAAAAGCATTGTCTATCAGTTGCTTGTGATAGAGGTCTCTTAATTTGAATTCCCCAAATTCCTCAATGCTTGCATGTATGTAAACCCTAATGTCTTCAGTATGTAAAACTCCGTGAGGAACACTAGAGAAGGCTCCTAGTGGATCTACCTCCAATGATTTGTAGGGATGTTTCTTGAATGAGGGGCGAGGTCTATCAGAGATCTTAACTATGTTTGGAGTACCCATTCTTCAAAGATTTGCAGTGAGGTAATGAAAAACGGAGAATACCTTATGCGCCTTCGGTTTGCACGGAGTGGTTGGATTGATTTCTTTATGCAATAACTTCGGCAGGAGATCCTTGGTGTGCTTGATGAACCTTGTTGCAGAGCTCCACTTTTCGCTTCTTCTTGAGTGCAGAATGAGCAAATGACTTTTGAGAAATCCCTTAAATTGCTCCGCGAACCCTAATATCTGTCTGCAATAAATGCTTCACCTACATCATTCCGGTTTGCCTTGTCTGGATAGCTTGGAGTATCCCGGATTAGTCCTGATCTGTGGATATCATCCGGATCTTTCAATCATGAATAAATCGAGGTAACATATTACAAGAACATCCCAAACACTTTGTCCAATCTGCAGAACAAGATAGTACACTTCCGGATCTCTCCGGACCTTTTTGTAATCCTTTATCATACCAGAGCATCTCCCTGAACATGTCTTATTTGATCGATCACAGCTTTTTCATGACTCCATGCGGACCTCTGAAAACTTGACTGAAGCATCTCAAGACTCATATCTGCAAACCCTTTAATCCGCATCTTGTGCCACATCCGTCACCACTTGTTTGGCTGGGGGAACAGGATTTTCTTTGAGTCTCCCCCTGAGCCTGAGCTCACTTTTTAATTTCCGGAAGAAATATCAGCACCAGAGTCAGGTGCGGATCCAACCTCTACATTCTCTAAACTTTTCTTCACCCAAATCTTGCTCATCTGATTCCTAACTTCATCCGCATTCATCTTTTGTTTACCCTTGTCTTGATTCTGATTATACACCGGACCTCTTTTGTCCTGATACTTGTTTCTGCAGACTTTAGCATTATGACCGGACCTATTGCAGATTTGGCAAATAACATTTCTTTGCATATTTGACTGATATCCTCTTGATCTGCATTGATTAGCCATATGACCTACTCTATTGCATGTGAAGCATCTACCTTTGAATGATTTGTTTACTTGCATAATTCTGCATTCATGGGATTTGTGTCCATACCTTTTGCAGTTGAAGCACTGTCCGGAGAAGGATGAATTAATCTGATTCATTCTCATTCTACACTGATTAGCTTTGTGACCAAAGTGGTTGCAGCTATGGAAGTATCCATTGAAGGATGGATATCTTTGAGCATTTGGCTGTCTTACCGGGGGTCTTCTAGGCCTGCTCCTTGGATTTTCTGATCCAAGATTCTTCTAACCGGATCCAGAGCTTTCTCCTTTCTCATATCCCAAACCATACTTGTCATCTGTCCTCTTTTGACTTCCAAGAAGAACTTCAAGTTGAGCAGAACTTATCTTGAATTTCTCTTTATATTCATTTGCTGTTTGAAGGTCTCTTTTGAGAGAGGCAATTTGATCCTCAAGTTTTTCTTCATTATCTTTGGTATCTTCAAGATCAGATTCAAGATGTCTGATAATCCTGTCCATCTGGTGGCATTCTTCTGATTTTTCTTTAAGAGATTGTCTTAGATTGTCTTCAGCCTTTCTTTTTTCTTCAATTTCTTGAGTAAACTTTATAGTTCCTGATTCCATTTCATGTCTCAACATAATGACTTCTTTTGATAACT
Source organism: Cunninghamia lanceolata (assembly GCA_027924645.1). NCBI lineage: Eukaryota > Viridiplantae > Streptophyta > Pinopsida > Cupressales > Cupressaceae > Cunninghamia > Cunninghamia lanceolata. The sequence goes on from BSBN01000803.1 coordinate 16,800,007, forward strand.
TTTCACATAACTTGGTTTGCTCAGTCAATTCTTCATTTGTATTGCTTTCTTTACTTTGTCTTGCCAACTGTTGGAGCAGCTCCTTTCTCTTTTTCATAGAGAGACTTAATTTGTCTTTTAATTCTCTCATGAATTCATCAGCCTGTTTGAGTCTTTCCTTTAATTCACTGACTTCAGAATTTGACTGTTCAAGATCCTCAAGAGCAGTCTTGAGTTGCTCCCTTAAACCATATGCATCCATTTGAACTCCCAGATCTTCCTCAAGCTGTTACGCTCTATTAGGAGGAACTTAGCTCTGATACCAATTGTTGATAACTGAGAGGGGGGGGGTGAATCAGTTATCCTAATTATTTCCCTTATTGAACTTTCTTATTAATTGATGCAGCATTGAATCAAACACTAAAACATTAACATGAAATAAGAAACACATAACACAGTATTTTTGACGTGGAAACCCTGTTAAGGGAGAAAACCATGGGGTGATTAACCCAAAATTATTCTCTGTTAGAAGAATAGGAGATTACAAAAAATGGCACTTGCCAATTAGGGCTCACTGCCCGAGCACACTGCTCACAAGAGGCCCACTGCCTACAAGAAGACACACTGTCTACAAAGTGATAAGAATCACAGTCTTGAACTGATTGGAAGCATCTGCATATGCTGGAGTTCAGTTCCGGTTAGGCTCAGTACACTGATCTGCTGCACTTCATCTTTCCTTTGTTCTTTATTCTGCTATCTTTCACATACCGGATCCTTTTTGCTACCTCTACTCTGTTCTGGACTTATTCGCATATATCTTCACACCACCACACCCTTCACAACTAAATCCATCCTCTATATATATCCGCACAAGTAATTTCATCACCTTTCTAGTCGGCATCCGGAACAGTCTAGTTTCTTACAAACTCTTGTTCTGTCGGCTGAATCCTTCCTCACCAAGCAATGCGGATCAAGCATATACTTGTAGATATCATTAATCATGTCAGCCAAACATGATTCATGCCTTCACAACCTCTATCATCAATAGTAACACATCCGGAAAGTAGTCTGATACTCTGTCAGTCAGTTCTTCCTCTGTTTTCACTGTCTCTCAGGAATCCGGTACTCAACTATTCATATCTTTTTCCTTGTCCATCACCGGAGGCTAAATCCTTGGAATATACTACTCAAGGTAGCCCTCTTGACTTCCCCAAATCCGCACTGCACCAAGACACTTCCTCTGAGAGATCCGGACCAATCTGTCGGACCTTGCCACATGCTCTGTTCTTGTTCACCGGACCACAACATTCTTTATTCTGACTTCCGGTAGAGACACATCATGACTTGCGGATATGTGGGATGACTTTTGTTGCCATCAATGACAACAACCATGAATCCATATAGTGTCTCTTGCCAACACCCACCCCCTCCCCGCACCACCACCACCACCACATGATGAGGCTCATTTGCAAGCCACAATTGATGAAAACATACATGTTTTGCAAGAAAAAAATCAATTTATTGCAAAGCCAAATCCAAACCCCTCCACACATTTCACGATTTGCATCTATGATGCAAACTATTGTTGATTCAGTGAGAGCTATCCACACGAATCTAGACACATTCCGCTCATGGCGGGAAGAGAGGAGGTAGTTTTATTCAGATGGTCTCTCATATAAACAGATCAATGATTTACATATTACCAAAACTACAATTGCCCCATATTTCTTTCATGCCTCCACAGGTCAACAAATAGCACCAACTAAAAAGAGAATTTCAAATAGATGGTGTACACATCAGGAGATAGCAGAAATTTTTTGGGATCGATGGTGGATGGTCTTTGACCATCCACCTCATGCTAAATTTGAGGTTCCCTTTTATTTTTTGAAGAAATTATGGGCAGAGTTTGAGATGGGCGAAAAGCCCAATTATTTTGATATGAGATCATTTCAGGGAGTGGGTGGTAGAATGCCACAGCATAGAGCAGGAGCACGTGTTGATCGAAATTGACGTTTTCCCATTGCACCTATTGTCCCTTCTCCAACCTCTGTTCCCATGCCATTTCACCAGGGGATGGTTGTCTTAGCACTCGGAGTGTTATCATCGCTCTCAGGAAACTTAACTGACCAAGCTACTCGCTTGGCAGATGAAGTCAATCTTGGAGAGCCTACGCAGCCTGGAGGAGCATTTGATGCTGGTCCTGATGCATCACCTAGATTGACACTATTGTAGTCCACACCGCATTTTTGTCAGAATTGTCATCAACCATGTTTTGGTCCTACATCTGCTTTAGAGGAGGAGTCCTTTTTGGCTACATTATTCGCTCCTATGGACTCGGTGTGTATGCCACATTTAATAAAATTAAAATTAATACAAATTAATATAGATTTAGACAATTACTAATTATCAATCTTTTAAAAAAAAATTAAATATATATTAATAAGTATATATGTTCATGTTGATTGGTACAGATGACTCCATCAGTTGCTGCCACTTCATCACGGCTGGACCATTTTGTGTCAACGACAGTAGAGATGGGTAGACCTTATATGGACGAGGTATAAAATTAGGACCTCTAAAGATTATTTAATTGGATATATCTAATTTAATAATATATAATTTAATGCAGAAATGTGACATTTTAATTTAAAGTAGATGATAGGTCCTGACACTCTTGTGTCAAGATCGTAGTGCTTTTGGGAAAAACTGTGTATGTTTTTTTGACTCAACGTTTCGGATCATACTCTATGATCCATCATCAGGAGGAAAGTGAGAGAATACATCTGAGTATGAATTGCAGATAGAGTTTCTTAAAAATATAGAGGGTGGGCACGGATAACAATAAGTCAAGGGAGAGCAAAGAGGGATAGGAAAGGACAAGAGGAGGAAATATAAATAAAAATATCAATAAATACGTATATATATAACAATAGAGAGAGAGAGGATCTATAAATATAAACAAGAACTACATAAATAAAACTAAAAAATAAGCTAAGGGTAAAGAACAAATAGAATGGGGTAGAGAGGAGAATGGACGAAGTAACAACAAAAGGGGAGAAATTGGAAAAGCCAGAGAAATAAAACAAAAAAATATAAAGAGAGTGTGAAGATCAACAATAAAGATAAAGAGAAGACAAGACATAGGAAGAAAAGATTAAAAATAAGATAACCATAAATATATATTAACATATTTATAAGATCAGGATATATATAAAAATATGTTCTTATCAATATATAAAAGTATATATGTAAAATATAAGAAAACTATATAGATAACGAACTATAAAAATACAATTTTCAATTATAAAGAAGTAAGATCAATAAATAATAGAAGTAGTATGCATGAATAAATATATACGTATCTATTTATATGAATCTAAAAATATATATATTGATATATTAAAAAAAAAATCTAAATATACCAAAATTATATAAAGATAAATAAGGATACTTATATATAAAAAATCTTATATATCTAGATATTTATTTTTATGGAATGTAAATAGGAATCTCATTGTATAAAGATAAAAATTTTATATAAGAAAAATAGGTTAAAAATATTGATGTAAAAATAAGATTCTGCAAATAAGAAAATATAAATAAATAAATAAATATAAATATATATATATATATAAATAAATAAATAAATAAATAAATAAATAAATATATATATATATATAAGGGATCTTATATATATAAGAATCTAATATTTCTATATTCTTTTTAATATTGAAATAAAATAAGAATCTCTATATATAGAGATTATAATATATATAAGTAAAATTATATATATAATTAAATTGAAGAATAGAGATTATGACTATATATAAGAGCATAGGTTATATATATAAGAATATATATGACAATAAATAAATAAGGTGATTATGACTAAATAGAAGTGTATATATATATATATATATATATATATATAATTAATAACAAAATATAAAAATAAGAAAAGATAAAATATAGATATGTAAACATAAGAAAATAAAATAGATATTAACGTAAATAAGAAGACTAAATAAAAGGTCAGGACAAGGAGATCAAAAAAGTTAGGGAACAAACGAGAGAGGAGAAAAGCAAGGTAAATATATATATATATATATATATATATATATATATATATATATATATATATATATATATATATATATATATATATATATATATATATATATATATATATAGGGAGAGAGAGAGAGAGAGAGAGAGAGAGAGAGAGAGAGAGAGAGAGAGAGAGAGAGAGAGAGAGAGAGAGAGAGAGAGAGACCATGATCGATGAATAAACACAAAAAAGTGCAAATCATAAAGAGGGGGCAGAAGAGATGGGAAGAGAATCGAAGGAGAGAAAGGAAGAAAAGAAAGAGGGAAGGGGAGAGAAGGGGCAAGGGTAAGGGGAGGATGGGGTGGAATGGCAAGGTGAGAGATGGGGGAGAGAGGTATGGCTAGGAACAAGAGTGAGGTCTCTCGTAGAGGAGAGGGGAAGGTGCAGAGCAAGGTAGGAGAGGGAAGGTACTGGAGAGGAAGGATGGTTAGATAAGGAAGGGAGGAGAGAGAGACTTGGTAAGAGGGGAGGCAAGAAGAGGCAGAGGTATATCATGGGGGTGGACGGTGATGATTAAGGGAGTTTAATAGAGGATCCCAAGTGTGGCTTAAGTGCCACCCATCATCTCTATTAAGGTTGTTGGGGTTTCTTCTGATGAAAATTGCCTCTTTTAGTTTTCTCTTGAAGTAATTATCTTCCTTGGCAAGACACGAGTATCCTCAAGGCAAATATGGTGCTTGGTGCTTGATGAGTGGTCAGCAAGAGCCGATTTTGTGACTCTTTCGTGTCTAATATCGGCACCATGTTCTTTGATTCTCGTGCCGATAGATCTACCAGTCTCACCAATGTATGGGGTGCCACAGGAGCAATCTATTTTATAGACGCCCGAGTTTGAAAAAATATTAAAGGGGTCTTTGGTTGACGGGAGAAAGTTTCTAATGGTAGAGATGGGTTTGAAGGCACAATTGAGACCTTTCTTGCTGAGGATTTTGGCTATTTTATTAGGGACACCCTCGATGAAAGGAAGGGTGGCATTAAAAGTTCTACTAGAATCTTCATTGTTAGGTTTAGCATTAAGTTGAGCTCAGGCTTGTTTAAAAGCTCTCTTAATGCATTTTCTGTGGTATTCGTTAAGTTTGAAAACTCTAGTAAGGTGGGACAACTCATGGATGATGTGATCATTATCGCAAATGCAAAAGGCCCTCGTTGCAAGGGTTTTGAGGACACAAGATTTGTGGTAGGGGTGGTGGTGTGAGGAAGCCAAAAGATAAAGGTCAGTGTGGGTAGATTTCTTGAAGATGTAGTGGCCAAGGGAACCATCACCTTTTCTAATGAGGAGGATGTCAAGGAAAGGGAGTTGGTTATTGGTTTCAAGTTCCTTGGTAAACTTGATGCAAGGGGCAATGTTGTTAAGGTGATTGTGGAAGTTTTTGAGTTGCTCAGGGCCATGTGGCCAACATATATTGGTGTCGTCCACATAGCGCTTCCACCAAGTCGATTTAAGATGGAAAGAGTTGAGGGCAAGTTCTTCAAAATGTTCCATGTAAAGGTTGGCAATGACCAGGGATAAGGGAGATACCATGGAGACTCCATCCGATTGCTCATAGACCACATCTTGGAAGGTGAAGAATGTGGACTTTAAGCATAATTCAACTAGGGATGTTATTTCCTTGTTAGTCTTCTACTTGACCAACAAAATAGAGTCTCGTAGAGGGACCTTGGTAAAGAGGGAAACAACATCAAGGATGACAAGAATATCATCATCGTTGACCTTCTTATCCTTGATGAAGTCTACAAAGTGGGTCGAGCCTTTGATGAAGGAGGAGGACTTGCCAACGAGGGGAGAGACTAACTTGGCTAGATAGGCGCCAAGTTTATAAGTCGGGGAATGAGTGGTGTCTACAATTGGTCTCAAGGGAATATTGGATTTGTGAATTTTGGGAACTCCGTAGATTCGAGGAGTAACCACTTCGTTAGGCAAAAGATGCTTTTTTGTGCAATCATCAAAGGAGGAATTAGCGATGGCACTTTTTACTTGTTTAAAGATTTTAGAAACAAGATTTTTAGGAAGGATAGTATAGCTCTCACTATTGTTCAGATGGTCTAACATTTTAGCAATGTAGTCTGGTTTGTTCATGATAATCGTGGCGTTACCCTTATCTGCTTTAACAATCACAATCTCTTGGTTATTGACAAGCCTCTTGAAAGCCAGAAACTTGTCTCTGGGGACGTTGCACTTGGGAAGCTTAGCATGTCTCAGAGTGACTGCGCAATCTTGTCTAATTTCCTCTGCGACATTAATGGGTAAAGAATGGATGACATTCTTGATTTTGATGAGAAAATCCAAATTAGGAATGGTTGATGGGGTGATGGCAAAACCCATACGTCTTCTTAGAAACTTAACTAGCAGTTTTTGGCATCAATCTGACTCACCCAACGCAGACACCAGTTGGAATCACCCAACCTTCTTCCAGTAGTTCCTACGTTCCTCCAGCTTCGAGGTCTAATGATTGTTCCATTCCTCTAGTTTTACCTTAGACCCTCCAGTTTGTTTCATCGTCGACCAGCTCACAACTCTCCACTGACCACACTTTGATTGGGGAGCATCCTATTGGTAGCGTCCTTTAGACTCACCCAGCTGAAGTAATAGAGGATATCGTGCAATCTTCCTCTAATGGTTCCCAAGTTCCTTCAGCTCCATTGTCTATGGGTCGTGCCTGCCCCTCAAGATTAGGTTTTTTGCCGTACTCCCTGCATTCTTTTTCCTCTTTGAAGGGCTCATTTTTCTCTCCAGGCTCCAAAACTCCATTAATGTCAACGGTTTGCTCTCTAACTCTGGCCCTTCATCGCCATCTCTCCTCAGATCCAGGTATGCCTCAACCTATCCTTTCATCTTCATACGACTCTAACATTATTGTTGATGTTGCTTCTAATCTTCATTCTTCTCTGACCTTACCAAATGACAATGTCATTTATGATTTGGATACTACGAATCACCCATTTGGATCAGTGTCCACTCACCTCTTTTTGATCTCATCCTTGTGCAGAGAACCCCTAGCAAAGGTTGACACCACATGACCTCTAGCCCCTCTCCCTAAAGTCTCCCCATCCCTTGAAACTCGTGACAATCCACACCAACTTGTTGCCTCATCCTCTCAAAACAATGCCTTTACTTCTCGGTGTGACTTCTCCTCTCTAGGCCATACTTCCTTTCCCCATCCTTTGAACCACGAGGAATGTATATCCCCTTCTACTGTCTGCTAATTTAATCCTTCATCCTATCACTTGATCAACGTGCATTTTTCCCCGTGTCCCCCCATGTTTAGACACTCAACCAAGTAACCTCACAGACATTTCGACCCATTATGACGACCTTTGCAAACTCTTACCTCCAACCTCTCACATGTGTTATCCTTTAACCGACATTCTTGATTGGGAAGAGAAACTTGTCCTCAACCTCTTGAACCAACATCTTGACCCACTTGCTCCCAAGTTTCTAAGAAGAGGCATGGGTTTTGCCATCACCCTGTCAACCATTCCTAATTTGAATTTTCTCATTGAAATTGAGAATGTCATCCATTCTTTACCCATTGATGTCGTAGAGGAAATTAGACAAGATTGCGCAGTTGCTCTAAGACATGCTAAGCTTCCCAAGCACAACGTCCCCAGAGACGCGTTTTTGGCTTTCAAGAGGCTTGTCAATAACCAAGAGATTGTGATTGTTAAAGTAGATAAGGGTAATGCCACAATTATCATGAACAAACCAGACTACATTGCTAAAATGTTCGACCATCTGAACAATAGTGGGAGCTATACTATCCTTCCTAAAAATCCCATTTCTAAAATCTTTAAACAAGTAAAAAGTGCCATCGCTAATTCATCCTTTGATGATTGCACAAAAAGCATCTTTTGCCTAACAAATAGGTTACTCCTCAAATCTACAGAGTTCCCAAAATTCACAAATCCAATATTCCCTTGAGACCAATTATAGACACCACCCATTCCCTGACTTATAAACTTGCCGCCTATCTAGCCAAGTTAGTCTCTCGCCTCGTTGGCAAGTCCTCCTCCTTCATCAAAGAAGGTCAACGATGATGATATTCTTGTTATCTTTGATGTTGTTTCCCTCTTTACTAAGGTCCCTCTATGAGACTCTATTTTGTTGGTCAAGCAGAAGACCAACGAGGAAATAGCATCCCTGGTCAAATTATGCTTAAAGTCCACATTCTTCACCTTCCAAGATGTGGTCTATGAGCAATCGGATGGAGTCACCATGGGATCTCCCTTATCCCTGGTCATTGCCAACCTTTACATGGAACATTTTGAAGAACTTGCCCTTAACTCTTTCCATCTTAAACTGACTTGGTGGAAGTGCTATGTAGACGACACCAATATATTGTTGGCCACATGGCCCTGAACAACTCAAAAACTTCCACAATCACCTTAACAGCATTGCCCCTTGCATCAAGTTTACCAAGGAACTTGAAATCAATAACCAACTCCCTTTCCTTGACATCCTCCTCATTAGAAAAGGGGATGGTTCCCTTGGTCATTGCGTCTTCAAGAAATCTACCCACACGGACCTTTATCTTTTGGCTTCCTCACACCACCACCCCTACCACAAATCTTGTGTCCTCAAAACCCTTGCAACTAGGGCCTTCCGCATTTGTGATAATGATCACATCATCCATGACTTGTCCCACCTTACTAGAGTTTTCAAACTTAACAGGTACCGCAGCAAATGCATTAAGAGAGATTTTAAACAAGATCGAGCCCAACTTAATGCTAAACCTAACAATGAAGATTCTAGTAGAATTTGTAATGCCACCCTTCCTTTCATCGAGGGTATCTCTAATAAAATAGCCAAAATCCTCAGCAGGAAAGGTCTCAATTGTGCCTTCAAACCCATCTCTACCATTAGAAACCTTCTCCCATCAACCAAAGACCCCATGACTATTGCTCAAACTTGGGCGTCTATAAAATAGATTGCTCCTATGGCACCCCATACATTGGTGAGACTGGTAGATCTATCGGCACAAGAATCAAAGAACATGGTGCTGATATTAGACACAAAAGAGTCACAAAATCGGCTCTTGCTGACCACTCATCAAGAATCAAGCACCATATTTGCCTTGAGGATACTCGTGTCCTTGCCAAGGAAGATAATTACTTCAAGAGAAAACTAAAAGAGGCAATTTTTATCAGAAGAAACCCTAACAACCTTAATAGAGATGACGGGTGGAACTTAAGCCACACCTGGGATCCTCTATTAAACTCCCTTAATCATCACCATCCACCCCTATGATATACCTCTGCCTCTTCTTGCCTCCCCTCTTACTGAGTCTTTGTCTCCTCCCTTCCTTATCTAACCATCCTTCCTCTCCAGTACCTTCCCTCTCCTACCTTGCTCTGCACCTTCCCCTCTCCTCTATGGGAGACCTCACTCTTGTTCCTAGCCATACCTCTCTCCCCCATCTCGCTTAAGTCCCCTTAAGACATCCCTTAGTTATGTTCCATAAGTTCGGTAAGTCATATCCCTAAATCCTAAACTCACATCCTAGACAAAGATTAAAAGTTAAAAAATTTTTACATACCTGTTAATCATTTAAAACATTTACTCCATTGTACCATATGCATCCTCTCTTTTTTGTATTGCATCTATGATTGCCTCATGCTCTTCCATAGAAAGTGTCCATAATTATTTTGTGATAGGTCTCCCTTTATATCTCACTAATTGTATATTTGTTGCCACAATCAGATGTGAATAGTGCAAAATTTTCTTATGTCTTTCATAATCTTCAAATGCAGGTATACCATTCCTCATCAAATATTTATGTAGCCAAGTGCCAGTAACAACCATAGAACCTGTTGGACGCTTAAAGTTATCATCATCTACTCTAGGTTGTAACAACTTATGTTTTACCTCAACACATCGAGCCAACCAATACTCTGTTTCCTCTTCATTACCCTCGGGGTGCAACAATAGCATACACATGTCCTGCAAAAATATTTCAAATTCAATAAATCACAAAAATATACAGACATACATATGTACAATTAAATATATATTTCCAAAAAATGTATCGAAAAGAGATATTGAATGAATTTGTACCGTCTTGTACAAGATCTGAAATACGGTCATAGTCATCCGATGCTTGCAAATGATTATCCTCCTCAAATGTTATCTCATTTTGATCATGTGTTTGTAGAGGTGTTAAGGACTTTTGTTGCCATTCTTCAACCCAATCTGTATTTTCACATGCTTCCCACTCACCTGCGATACAAAACTGATAAAAACATGCAAGCTCCCTAGTCCATAGAGTCCATGTGCTTGCATGTGAACTCTTAAATGAATACTATTTTCTGATCCACTAATTGTATCACAATCAAATTGGGGAGGAATGTTTTCTTCTTCAACCAACCAAAAAAACCTTTGAACTTTAGAGTTCTCACTTGATCTTGTAGTCAATTTTGCATTACACCAATCCATAATTGCACGTGCATCTTGAAACTTTATTGCATCATCAAATTTTAGTTGCTCCCTAGCAAGAGCCCTTTTCACACATGCTCTAGCTCCATCATGTTCTCCTTTACCATGTCTAGCTTCAAAGAAACTCCAAATATGTTGGATATTGTTTTCTTTATGGACCCTACTTAACCACAAAAACATTCGAGAATTTTTGAATTGTCCTATACAATTGTCTGACCATATGAAATGTTGTGTCATCTAGATTTGTCTTTCTTTTAAGTTGTAAAATACTTTGAAATAATACTGCACAAACTCTGATGAATGTAATCGGTTATCACTCCCATCGAAATGGTACTCTCAAAATTTTCTTGTCATCTTCTATACATTCAACTGCATGTCTGTATACAATATGAACAAATATGGCCACTTGTACTGAGTTATAATATTGTGATTGAATCTCCTCTTGTGGAGCAAGTGTATAGTTTTCTGCAAAGTCAACCACTGAAAGTATAGTTCCAATAAGAAATGTGTTCTTACATCTACGGAATTGTTCATCAAGCCACCAAGCATATTGAGAATGTTTGACATATTTATACACAATCTTGTTCTTGAACTGTGTGATGAATGCATGTACACTACTTTGTTCTGTGACTAACTCTTTCTAGTTTTTCCATCCTTTAATGGATATTGAACATTGGTGAACCTCTTCACCTCCACTAACTATTGTCCAAAATCATTTGTACTACTCTCATGCATGCATTCTCCTAACAACGAAAGGTTACCACATCTATTGCATTGTCTAGAAACACATGGTTTTGAAAAATAGAATTGCCCCTCAGTTGTTTCACAAAGTATACTTGTTATAAAATCCTTAACTGTTGTAGGTGGCATATTAATACCACATTCCTACATAATTTGGTTAGTATGCAAAGTAGAACGTATATTTCAAAAAACATCATAAAAATAATGAAATTGCACGAGTTTTACAACAACAAGAGATTCATTACTTATTAATCTTGACATACCAAGGTTTGCATTTCTCAAATGATCTTTGACTTATACTAAAATTCTCTAAAACTGAATCATCTAGAAATTTTCTAAATAATTCTGTTTGAGTCATGTTTAAAAGATGTTTTGGATGAGGATCATGATTTTTTGACCCCACCCTTAATTTCAAAACATCTTGAGCATTTGATGAAACCCTTGTATTATCATGCCAATATTTTTCAATCAAAGACCTAATTTCATTGTTTAATTTCATGTCAGACCTTGGGAGTTTACCACTAAAAGTCTAACATTGGTTGATTGGATCCTCTTCAATACTTAGTCTTCTCTTTGCTACTCTTCTTAAAGTTATAGCATGCACATTTAACTATCCACTTGTTTTATGTATCATTCTTTTGCTCACAATTGATTTATTAACTAAAGTAGTTGTTATTGATCTACGTGCTGCATTCTTATCCTTAGATCAACTATTTTTTCCTATAGAACCAATAGCATTAGCAACACGAGACATAACTTGTTCCATTGATTCATCCACCTTTTTGGGTTTTATAAAAATACCTAATTTTTTCATTACTTTTCTCATTTTTGTCATTCTCATCAATTGTAATACAAGTTGACATTGAAATCAAAGAGTTTTTCTATAAAAAAATTGTTTGTACAATCTATTTGCATGTGTTCAAATTTGTCTCCAAGATATCTTACCACGAAGATCCTTCAAAACATTACTTTCAATTTAAAAAAAAAAAATTATTTTCATGCATACAAGGGTTTTCATTCTTATTTTTTATTGTCTTGTTTCTAGTAGAAGCATTTATCTCATGAACATTATATCCAGCTTGCTTTAAATCTTTAATCTCATTATCATTGAATGGATCATTAGAAGACATACTTGGATTCATTCTTATATTTGCATTTTCCATGTTCTTGACCTCTTCCACATTTGCATACTCTACATTCATTTCATTCAAATTGGTCTCCTCTTCAATCTTCTCCTTTTCAATAGTCATCGAATTGGATGCCACATCATTCTTCATTTTTTAAATCCTCTCTCTCCTATCTCTTTGTCGTTTTGCCTCTTTCTCTCAATGTGCTTCAATTTTTTCAACTGTCATAACCTTCCTCTTCCTTTTTTGTTGACATTTATTTGATCCCATGATTATAAAAATGTGTTGGATCTCTTCTTAAAAAATGTATGAAATACAAGTAGAAATAGATCCTTTGTTTAATATGATAGTTGCTTGATATTTGTTTGATCTCTCCAAGAAAATGAATCCTTCTAAAAAATAGATTTCCTACTTCATCACATTTAAAAATTCTCTTAATGATTGAATCCCTATAAAAATTGCATAAAATATGTCCTCTTAAGAGCTTGAATTAACACTTTGCATATAAAAAAGTCACAGACTTTGTCATTGTCGGTGTATTGGTAAAAATGAATGTCACTCCAAGAAGTTGAATGCTTATAAAAAATAATTTTTCTACTTCATTCCATTTGAAAATTCTCCTTATGATTGAATCCCTGTAAAAATTGCATAAGATATGCCCCGTTGAGAGCTCGAATCAACACTTTGCACATAAAAAAAATCACAAAATATGTTGCTGTTTGCCATATTGGTAAAAGGGAATGTTGTAGGTTTGAGGTCGTACTACAAATTTATGAAAAAAAATATATAACGGCTAAAATAGAAACGGGTGCCCATTTTAAAACAGGTACCCATTCCAAAAAAGAAGAAACGGGTACCCATTTGTAATAGGCACCCGTTATGAGCGGGTACCCGTTTCTTGTTTTTTAAAATGTGACACCTGCCAATTTGCCTTGGTTTTAGGATTGGTAAAGGCTTGGAAACCCGAGCTTAAGCCTTGGACTTGCAACCAACCTGCAACTGAGAATCCATGAAAACAATGGGAGAAAAAACTAGTTTCACCACTGTGGCTGACGAATTTTTTTAAGAATATTTTAACAAAATTAAAACCCACTATAGATCTGAAAGTCTAGTTTTCAAATATGTAATCTTTTTTACTATTGAACATAATTTTCTATTTATTAATTATTTTCTAAACAAACTAACGCATAAACTTGAAATAACACAGGTTACTATTTTTTTAATAACTTTTGATTTTGAAAGTTTCTTGAAAAAAAAATTATGTCTGACTAAACTAGACATCATTCTCTACATGATGAATTTTTTTTTTAACTGAATTGATTAGTTTAGCTCAAATTATGTTGGCCTTACACGAGGGGTTTTAAAAAACACTAATTAGGATCATTAAAAAATTAATAATAAAAAATATTTATAAAAAAATTACAAAAAAAATCTTGACCAAAATTCAACATCCTAAGAATCTTTCCACAAAAGGAATTAGAAAAATACATTAATTTATGTTAAATTATGTTGGCCGCACACATGCATGCTTTTGCAAAAAATAGGGGGCTTTTAAAAAGCCACTTTTTGTACATCCAATAAAAACCCAACTTGCATCATCTAGGTATTTGAAAAATTACATATTTGAAAACTAGAAACAAAATCCTACATTTCTTATTTTTACATCATTTTAATATGTTATGTGCAAGTGCTTCAAATTGTCACTCCAAGTATGACAAAATTTGAAAAACAGGGAAAACACTTCCACTTTTTGGCCAAAAAGTGAACTCATCTTCTTGCACTTACCCCTTGATCCTTTGTATCTTGTGCTTCGGTATTCTCTAGAGGAGTAGTCTCCTCATTCTATTGATCATTCTTCATAGTCTCATCATCACCTGCTACATTATCTTCAAAAGATGACAAGTCTATGTCATCAGATATATCTTCAATAATCACCTCAGCATTCTTCATCTCTTCAATAATTTTGGTTGTTTTCTCTATTGCCTCCTTTTCCAATCTTTCTATTTCTTCTTTATCCTTTCCCATTAGAATATTTATTCTACATTTGGTTCTAAATTCTTGTGCTTGTCTTTGGGAAACTTTAACCTTTTCTTCATCAGAGATGGACCAACCTTCTCAACTGCTTGTTGCCTCATCTTGGCCTCTTTTGCCATGGCTTCATTTCTCTTATTGGTGATTATGTCTGCAAGATTTGTAGGAAGTTGATCAATGATCTCAATTAGGGCCACATTAAAGGCCATCATATATCTATTTATGGCTTCCTCAATTATAGCTTTATCATTGTCGGCATCTCATCATAAATCTCTGCAACTTTCTTCAAGGCACCATGCTGTGCAATAGCATTTATAGTAGCCTCAAGCTGTAGAGGCACATGTTCATATACTTCCAGAGGAGCCTTCTTTGTTTTCTTTGTCTTTTCTTTTCCTTTATATGTTCCTTCCTCCTCTCCTTGCCTTGTTCTTTTCTTCAATATAAAGGCTTTCTTTTCTTCCTCTTCATCATCCTCTATATTCACCGGATTTACCTTTCCCCTTTTTGTCTATACCTTAGGCCTTGGTTTCTTCTTTTCACTAGTCTTGGCTTGCACTGGTGCTTCAGTAGTAGTTCTTCCAATGCTTGGAGATGTTTGAACTGGTCTGAAAGGTTTAGGAGAGGTTGTAGTGGTAGATGTAGTCCTACTTGTCCTTCTAGGAGTAGGTGTGGCAGAGGTAGTTTGTGTTTCTTCCATAGGACCCTCATGATTATTTAACATCTCTTCCAATTTTGTTTTCATCTTCTCGGCCTTCTCTTCTACATTCTTCTTGACTATCTTATTGGTTTATTCATCATATGTCCCAAATCTCTCAACAATGGGATCCTTAGGCTTGTTGAGTAAGATATCAACATATCCAATCAAATAAGATCTAGAGACCTCATAAGGCAAGGTGGTTACCCAGACAGTCCTTGGTTCAACTACCTCCATATAACAATTGTACTTATCCACCATGAAAGTTATATCATTATTGTATTTTTCTACAATTTTTTATGGTATCCTCTTCCTCATTTGCATTTCATCTTGGAAGTTTTTAAATAATCCCCAATACATTGTGTTATATTGTTTGGTATCTACAAAACTCCGCATGTGATCCCTAATCTGATGTGCCACAGGAATATCTCTTCTCCAAACCACATTCTTCATTCCAGGTAATACTTTCAAGAAATAAAACATGAGACAAATGATCAAAGAGCCATAATGGAAGTTATAATGTGTCTCGTTTGTTCTCTTCAGATTGTCTAACAATTGTTGTCGTAGCAACTCACACAGGTCATAGTCCTTTCCTTAACCATCTGATGAGTAGTGTAGATGGCAATTGTGGTAGCAAATCCTTCTTTGTTTGTGTAATATACTTTGTATGAAATGCCCATTGTGGCATACCGGACCCCTAGGTCAATCATATCATCCACTGTTAGGGTTCTTTTGTCAAATTTTGCACCAGTAAGCTTCATAACCACCTCATTCTTTACAACCTTTAGAACTGGCATAGGTTCGGAGGAGCACAATCCAATCACATTTCTAATGGATTCTTTTGTAATCATGTAGGGTTGATCAAGGAAAAGGAATTCTTCATGAATCTGGCTCAAAATAATTCTGACCCAATCATCCTCATAGCAAAAATTGGGAAAATTCTTCCATACATCTAAGCATTTAGCCTCAACATTTGCATACTCTAGTTTTAGTTGAAAGTCATCACCTAAGAGATATTCGTTCCTGAATTGTTCCAACTTCAGATGGTTGTATTCATTTAGCTGTGAATGAATGTATATGCAGACATCCTCTGGATGTAGAACATTGATGGGAATGTGGGAAAACGCTCCATTCTTGTCGGTCTTAGTGAATTTGTATGAATGTTTCTTGAATTTTGGCCTTGTCCTCTCCACAATATCAATAACCACAGGTGTTTCCATGATAACTCTTTCAAAAAACTAGGGTTTTACAAGAAAATTTGAGAAATACCTGTGAATACTGTCGTTAGGGTTTGCGCACAAGCTTTGCTGAAAACCTTCTTCTCTTCTTAGCTCTTGCACACACTTTATATCGATCAAATGAGATCATTTTTGGTCAAGTATCAATTAAATATGTTTCATACTGTAGACACCTAAAAATGTCTCCATCGTCAAACCGACTCCCGACATCCCTACACATACCAATTTCTCTTCTAATCAATTAATTAAATTTTTATTTAATTAATTATCTCTTCATCACCTAATTTTTCATCATTCTATCCCCAACAATTGGATTAATTTTATTAATTCAATAGTTCAACTTTAGCTAATTTATTAAATAAATATGCAATATTTATTTGGTTAATTTCTCCCTCCTCACTAAATCCAATTAATTAGGTAAGCCATGCCTTAACTAATTAATTCAACCTATTAATTAACCTATCCCTACCCTAGGTAATTAAATAGTCATTATTTAATTGCCTACCCTAGCCTATCTTATCCTAGCCTTATGATTAATTAAATAAAACCTTATTTAATTAATCTTAACCTCCCATTAACCCATTCCTTAATTTTTTCCCGCCATATTAATTAGGCTAATCACCCTAATTAAAATGGTCAAACATTGATTAACACTCCTTTCCACATCCCACAAATAAAAAATTGGAATATATCTCATATAAATCAATTTTTTATACACATGTCATAATCTTCATTTAATACCTCTTACACCCCTTACACATGCCATAACTCATTAATATCCACTCTTCCCCAAATAAATTTTTAATTCATTTTATCCTTCCCCATGTGAATTTTTAATTCACAAATAATCCATCTCACCCAACCTCATTTAATTCACCCCTTTCCCAAGAGGAATATAAAATTCATCTTTATTCCTAGCCCTCCATCCTCCAAGATGAAATCTAGGCCCTCCACATCATTTTCATCATCCACCATTGATCTCCCAAATCAATTTCAACCATTGGATCAAAATCTCTCCAAAATGCCTATAAATACAACATCCTCCAAGCCATTTAGGGGATCTAATTTCTAAGTAATGTTACCATGTCAAAATCTCTATTGAGCTAAGTAGATTCTTGAGTTGCATTGGTGATTTTGAGAGCATTTCACATCTCTTCTTATTATCTAGGGTATATCTTAGAGCATTTGGGTGTAAGCTCCTTCACCCTCATGAGATTGGGTCTTCCTATCAAGGTATAACTTCTTATTTTGCATGCATTTAGTTTACATTTTTTTACCTTGATTTGAATCTCCTAATCACATTGGCATGCCCGGTGGGACCCACAAGGTCTCAATCTAATCATTTTTTGTGAGTTTTTGTTGTTTGAGCCTTGTTTTATAGGTGTGGCGCTATCTACCTGCGCAGTGGCACCATTTGTGGCATGTTTTAGCACTATCTTATGTTTCAGCGCTATTTGACATGGCACTTTTTTCCTAGATTTTACTCACACCTTCTGCTTTTGGGGTTTTTCTACCAATTTCCTAGGTTATTTGCTCTCTGTTCTTTCAGGGATCATGCACGAAGAGGGGGAGGTCATGCCAAAATTTTCTTGAGAACCAAACACACATTGTTGCTTTCATCTTGTTTTGGTTTCCTTTCACTAGGCTAATAAGACTAACGAGACCCCTCTCTTTTGCAGTCTAACCCCTTGTTTTGGTTAGGAAAACTTTATTTTTTGTAGGCCTGACAAGTTCAACCCTGTATCAGCACTATCAGCACCCAGAGTGGCACTATATTCCACTGTCGACCAGACCATTCAGACCCACACACAGTGGTGCTTTGTTCTATACATATTAGCGCGATATTTAGTTTTAGCACTTTTTGTAACTTATTGTAGAGCTATCTATTTTTCTAGCGCATTCTGTTTGTCCTTTTAGTGCTATGTTGTATATCAACGCTATTTGTGCATATATCAGCACTATTTTCTAGGGCAATCAGGTTTTAGGTCAGTTTCTGTCAGTAGCACCATTGAGGTTGACAGTGGTGCCATTTGGTCTCTGTTTTAGCGCTATTTTTACAGGCTAACTTTCAGTTCTATGCAGGGAGTAGTAAGCTACTTGCAAGTCATCACTATCATATTACAACCACTAACAAGTTCTTGCAGGGTTTTTTTATCTTTAGTTTAAACAAACACTTCAATTGGTGCTTAAAAAGAACCCTTGTATGTTAGCATAAACAACATTTCAATTTGATGCACTAAAATTGATCAAACAACAACAACAAACAAAATCTTTGTGTGCCTTAGCTTAGAAAAAAAAATATTTGAATTTGATGCTCTAAAATTAACAAATGTTTGCCAATAAATCTACAAACATTTCAATTTTGGGCTTAAAAAGAACCACAAAGTGCATCATAACTCATTAGATTAAAAAGAACAACAATCTGCATTTTTCACTCATCTAAACAAGAAAATAAATCAATTGTGTGAAGTGTTTTGTGATAATGTTTGTGTAGTGAAAAGTGCATGCTCTTCCCTCGCACCATTGGTGATCTTGGAAATCAAAAGTTTGTCACAACACTTGCATAAATCACCCCCAACATAATCCAAAGAACTAAAAATGAACCTTGTTTAGTGTGGCCAAACCCCAAAATATACATATGCTCTCTCTTCGCATCCTTGTATGAACTTGGGGATCAAAAATATTTTTGTGGTTGTGTTGCTTTTGTTAAACCTTTAGAGAGTCTGCCACCCTACTTCAAAAGGTGGGAATGACCCAAGCAGCAACAAGCTAAAGCCAAGCTCTTTCGAGTCGCTATATAAATAATGTGTTTGTGACGAAAGTCACAAGAAACAAGTGTTGTTGCGTCATACCGACAGCCAACCTCCCCCAAAACCCTCCAAGGCGTAACCCTTAGAGGCTGGGAGACTCCATAACAGAGAGTAGCATTGCCGCACATATGGCCACCTGAACGAATGCACTTACTACGAACCTTTGTGTTAGTGAGCCAAAAACCTTCTATTTGTTGACGCAGAAAGGTAACCTTTGAAGTGGCCCTGATTCATGTAGTTCTTAGCTGAGGTAGTAGGGACAATCCTAAGGTTTGGTGAGGGACAAGCCTTCATGGAAACCCAGATCTTGGTATGCATGAGAAGTGAGTGCACTGTAAGGGGGAGCCAGTGCTACCAAGATCCTGGAGCTACCCGCTTTGAATAAGCACAGCTAGGGGATTCAACAAATACTATCCTATCTTCGCCTTAGGTTGTGCAAAGTGCTCGTTTAAGAAAATCCCATGTCTTTTCACAAACAAAATCTTGGTTATTATGTGTTATTGTGCTTAAAGTGCTTTCAAGAAACTTGCCAAGAGACAATAAAAATCATTTGATCAAACTTCATATCAATACAAATCTAAATTTGTCATCAAAATCCATCTTTTTCAGAGCCTCGACCAACACTGACCTATTTCAGCGCCATCTTTGTCTATTTTTGGCACCATTTCACTTGTGGATTGGCGCTATTTACAGACTGACTTGCCTGAAACTAAGAAAAATTCTATTGTGATCTTTAGCACCTACCGGACCATAATCCATAATCACCTTCCAAAAATCTATCAATACCCCACCCATTTCCTTCTAAAAATTCTAATCATACCTTCATTTTGACCTAGAGAATCAATCATTATCATTATCAGACCCCTTGCCATACCATAATCCATTCAATTTCATATCCATTCATCCTCATTAATCTTTGCATACCTTTTGGACCAAACAAACATCCTTGTTACAAAAAAGTCATTCCAAAATCCTTTCGCTTCTCTCATCAAAAACATATCTAAAATCTTCAAAATCCAAACACCCATCAAAGAACCATCAACCAACATCCAAAACGCGTCATCCCTTTGAGCTAAAGCCAGATCTAGATTTCATCTTTTTCATCATATTTTGCTTGGAGAGTCATTAGTCAACCTTTCAAGTAAAATAATCATCCTTCTTTGTGTAAGGTCATTAGTCTACCCTAAACAAAGAGAAACATCCATTTGTGCGACACAAAATTCGATCT
Organism: Cunninghamia lanceolata; assembly: GCA_027924645.1. Classification (NCBI taxonomy): domain Eukaryota; kingdom Viridiplantae; phylum Streptophyta; class Pinopsida; order Cupressales; family Cupressaceae; genus Cunninghamia; species Cunninghamia lanceolata. Next base: position 16,820,393 of record BSBN01000803.1, read on the forward strand.
TACTTAAGCTCATCCATTGACCTTCAAATCCTTTTCAAAAACATCTCTCATACCAAACATCTAGTTCATCTAAAAATTTCACCCTCCAAATCAACATCAAAATCCCTTCTGTCAAATCATCCTCAAGCAAACTTGATCTATCATCTACCATTTTGGTCCAAATTTTTGTAAAGATCAATATCACCCACTCTTATCATCCTTAGATTGACACTTTTTTGAAGATTCATCTCTTAGAAGTGAAAATCTATCCTTTATCATGCTACAATCACCCTTTCATCTTTTATTCCATTCCACTACCACATCTTCTTTGGGTCCAACAAATCAATTTGGATTCTCTAAGGTCTCCATCCCCCTTTCATCCACCTCAAAATCAAATCCATACACTTGCACGCCCATAACTAGATCACAACACAAGAAGAATCAAGCAATGACAAACTTTGGACAATATATGGGCATAGGAATGCCTAATACCAACGACAACAACCTACCAATCAACCAAACACACAACCCACCTTCGGTCTTTCAAATCTTGACATATAATCCCAATGAAAATCCCTTCCATTTCTTGCAACCACCACCACCACCACCACCCATCCAAAATATCACCATCATGTCCCAAGATGTCTTGAACTTTACACAAGACGCCGATAACATGGACATGCTTGACAAAGTCCTAAGGTCGGATCCAAATAGATATCTTGACTACCTCCTCAAAATTGGTGCCCAACCACCCCACAACACAACATCGTCCCAACCATCCACCTCTAACATCAATCCTACCACATCCTACCAACTATCTACATCAAACACCCAACCTATCATCTCTCAAACCTCAACTCCTGCCATATCTACCGCCCCCACAAGCTCTAATGTTACCACATCTACGATTCCCACAAGTGTCTCCAATCCTACCACCTCCCAACCCGTCACCACATCCACTACCATAACTAACGTAAACTCTTCCGTTTCACAAATCACCTTAGGAATCCAAGGGAACCTCACGCATGCAAGTGCCTCCACAAGTGTGCCTCCACTCAACCCTCAAACCATAGCTTACATGAGACAATTCTTTTCACAACCACCTTACAACATGACCAAGCCATCTAACGTCAATGCATCTCATGTCAATCCATCCAACGTCAACCCATCCAATGCCAATCCATCTAATCTCACGTATCTACAAAACCCCATAGCGTCATCAACACAACATAATCCCAATCCTCAAATACCTCCCCATATTCTCCAACAAATCCACGCCTACCAACAACATCTCACACAACTCAACCAAAACACCACCCCACAGTACCAAAACACAATCTCCCAAAACCTCCAACATCAAATCCCACCCAATCTCCAACATCTCATCAATTAGCAAACCTACACACCACAATCACCACCAACCTTGGATCTAACAAGCGTTGTACAAGCCTTGATTCAAAAAGTAGACGATATACAAATTGGGGGCAAACACAAACATTATTCTTTTGAGGATATTTGTCCCTATCCGTTTGATCGAACACTGTACATGCCCCCTTTCCCAAAAAATTTTGAAATGCCCAAATTTGACAAATACAAGGGAAAGGGAGACCCTAGGGATCATCTTAGGGAGTTCTAGCTCACTTGCTTAGAAGTCTCTAACAATGATACATATTTAATGAGACTATTTCCAAGAAGCCTCGGTGGTCAAGCCACTGAATGGTTTGCACATCTTCCCCCAGGCATTAGGTCTTTCCCTGAGCTCGTAGAAAAAATTATCAATCATTTCTCCTATAATTTTAAACATGAAATATCTGTGACAGACCTTTGCAATACAAAACAAAAGAGTGGAGAATCCTTCACTTCCTTCTTGCAAAGGTGGAGAGGTTTAGCAAGCAAACTCCCTTGGCTAATTCCTAAGAAACAATTAGTCACCATGTTTGTGACTAACCTAAATCAAGAAATAGGGTTCCATCTACAGATCCTTTGTGCGTCTACCTTTGAAGAAGTCATTGACAAAGGTACTACCAGAGAAAGGGCCCTTATCGCCAAGGCTCGATCAAATTATATGACAACAAGTCCTACAGTAACAATAAAAACAAAGTCAATATCAACGTCCCCAATGCAAACAACAACAACATGCAATCAAATGAAAAGTCACGCTTTTGGGGAAAGAACAAAAACACCTTGAATGATGACATCACTGATGTGAAGGCCATCCAACATGTATAGAATCAAACACCCACAAGTACATATGCCGCCAATGTAAATATCCCAAGGGGGCAATCTAAACAAAACAAACCTCGAAGACAATTCACACCTTTAGGGGAACCAATCGAGGATATCCTTGATAGATGTCTAAAGAAAAGTTTGATAACTCTCCCACCTATTAAGCCCCTCCAAGAGAGTGATCTCAAAGCTGTGTGGTACAATGAAAATGATTATTGCGACTACCACCACATTATGGGCCACAAGACGGTTGATTGCATGAAATTAAAGCATTGTGTGCAAGACCTCATAGATCAGAACAAAGTCAATATTGACCAAAGCAGCCAACCATTGCCTAATGCTAACCTAGGAGATTACAAGGATCCACTGCCCAATCATAACAAAGCCTCATCATCCAATCAAGCCTACAACATCACCCCACCTCCCGCATCCTATGACTCTATTGTGGGGCAGATAGAACCATCGTCTAACCATATCAACACAATCACCATTCGGGCTTAAGCACCCGATTGCACCATCACAACTTGTCGTGGCCGTGTATCCATCCGTACAGCCCCTACCACTGATCAAACACCCATATCCATGTCAGACTCCCTACCCAATCATCCAACTATACACCCATTGCCTACTAATAAGTACAACCTCCTAGAACATCTAGGAAAGACACCTGCGTAAATATCCATACTTGAGCTATTTCGCACGTCACCTCTACATAAATAAGTCCTTGATAAAGCACTCTTGGAAACCCAAGTTCTCACCAACCTGAATGTAAATCAATTCCAAGCCATGGTGGGCCATATCGTCGTGCCTCATCATCTCACCTTCTCAGAAAAGGATCTTCCCGCATCCGAAAACTCACATAATGATGCCTTACACATCGAAGTCCGCATCCACAACCATATCATCAAGAGAGTCTTAATAGATGGTGGCTCCGACCTAAACTTGTGCACTCTTAAATTACTAAAACACTTGGGATAATTGGATGTGGTTGTAGACACCAGTGAATGCATAACAATCAAAGGGTATGATGACACTGAACGACTATCTAAGGGTACTATCAAGCTCCATATTCAAGTGGGACAAAAGATAATGGAAATAAAATGTTAGGTCCTTGATCTTGATCTCCCTTACAACATTCTTCTTGGCCGACCGTGGATCCATGCCATGCAAGCGGTTCCCTCTACATTCCATTAATGTCTAAAGTTCCCTCACAATGGCACGGAAGTAACTATCTTTGCTAACCCCCACCCCTTCCAATATTGTAGTTTCTTGGAATGACATGAGCACACCTTCTATCTGTATAACAAAGCTATAACAAAAGCCAACCCCACAACATCCACCTCGTACATCAACCCTGCCGACATTGCTACCACTTCATCCCAAACACCTCCACTGCCCGAGGTCAAGATCAAGCTTAGTGACATGGGATGTGGGGAATACGACCTACACGGTACCTTTTGTGTGGGCACGTTACCCAACCCTAAGATGTTCGGTATCCCAAAGAAAGAAGAAGCCAATATAGTTGTCATCAAAAGTAAACCATCACCTACCTTTGAGAAGAAACATCTTCTTGATCAAGACGTGCTCGAAGACATATCGTCATGGCTATATAAAGATGAGGAAACGGTGCAAGAAGCTCCCACAATACCAACATAAATCTATGGCAAAGGATCAGAGATTGTCAAAAACATGGGATATAAAGGACAAGGCGGTATCAGCCTTCATGAACAAGGGATCATGGAACCAGTCCAAGCAACAAGAAATCCTTATACTCAAGGTTTAGATATGGTCAACGACAATGTATCCTCACCATTGGCGAATGTATCTTAGCTGAGGTCACTAAAGTCTCCCTTGAAGTTGATAATGTCAATGAAATGGGCCATCAAGACTCCTTTAGTGACTTCGCTGAATTCTTTGAATCATCCATATGTACCATATACACAGTCACCACCCTAATGTCTTCATCCAATGACTTACCCCTTGTATACCCGGACCTCATAGATTGGGACCAACAAGGACCTCCTGTATTCGACGTAGCATCGAATGATGAAGTAATCGCTGAAATGATGGGGGTTAGAGATCACTTCCCCCTAGGAGATCATAAAGCAGGATACATTATGGAACTTGATACGGCTGCCTATTTCTGGGAGACAACCCCTGCTTCCAGTCGCAAAAATATAAAAATCAAACATGGATCTGATGGTGAAAATTGCTCCGTGGTAGTGTCATATCCCAAAAAAGTAAAAATAAAGGATGTATCTCTTGGTGAAAACCTCCATGAGGCGCTAAGAGATGGAAGCATGGGCCTTCTGAAGATAGAGAAGGTATATCCCAACAGATCACCCGTCCTGGTAGAGCCAGCTCAAGAGATGAATCTTGGGATGGAAGAAGAGCCAAAAATCACCTTCATGGTAGAATCTCTCAGCGCAATAGAGCAGGAAAACTTTATAGCCTTCTTCAAACGTAGAAATTGCAATTTTGTGTGGACTTATGCAGACATGCCAGGGCTCGATCCCGCTTTGGTCGTCCATTATCTTGCAGTACGGCCTGATGCAAAACCAGTGAAACAAAAGCTCAGAAAAATAAACCCTCAGGTGGCCCTCCTAGTCAAAGTAGAATTGAAGAAACTACTGGATGTCGGATTCATTCGACCAATTGATTATCCCTAGTGGGTTTCCAACCTAGTACCAGTAGCCAAACCTGATGGCCAAATCCATTACTGCACCGACTTCCGAGATCTTAACAAAGCCTGCTCGAAAGATGACTTCCCTTTACCAAACATTGACATGATAGTGGATCTTATGGCGGGACACGAGATGTTATCCCTAATGGATGGTTTTTTAGGGTATAATCAAATCAGGATCGTAGAAGAGGACCAACATAAGACAACCTTTATATGTCCATGGGGAACGTATTGTTGGGTGGTAATGCGTTTTGGCCTAAAGAATGCTGGAGCCACATATCAACGAGCCATGACTGTCATCTTCCATGATCTTTTCCACCACATCATGGAAGACTATGTGGATGACTTTCTAGGAAAATCAAAGACATGGGAGGAACACCTGGATGTATAAGCAAAAATCTTCAATCGACTAGAGTAGTACAATGTTCGCTTGAATCCAAAGAAATGTGTCTTTGGGGTCACCTTCGGAAAACTTTTGGGATACATAGTCTCCAGAAGGGGAATTGAGGTAGACCCTACAAAAGTCAAAGCCATCATTGAAATACCTCCTTCAAAAACACTAAAACAGTTAAGAAGTTTGCAAGGGAAACTCTAGTCCATTCGCCAGTTTATTGCTCAACTTGTCGATAAATGTCAACAGTTCCAACATCTACTCAGAAAGGACAACTTTTTTTTGGGACAATCAGTGTTAGGCTGCCTTTGACCAGCTAAAAGAATACCTAGCTAATCCCCCTGTTCTGACTCCGCTAAGCAAGGAGAACCTCTCCTATTATACATCTCAGCAACAGAAACAACTATTGGAGCCTTATGAGCACAACACGATGAGCAAGGAAAGGAAAGAGCCATATATTACATCAGTCGCACCTTGATACCCTATGAGCTAAACTATTCACCAATTGAATGAGCATGTTTAACCCTGGTCTTTACTTCACAAAAACTAAGACACTACATGCTCAATCACAAAACTAAGCTCATCGCCAAGATCGATCCACTAAAATATCTGCTAAACAGAGCTGCTCTTATTGGGAGAATGGCAAAATGGGTCATGATCCTCACTAAATTTGACATTGAATATACTGAGAGAAAAACTATCAAAGGACAGGTTATCGCTGATCAGCTGGCTGAATTACCCATTCCTGCAGAATGTCCTACATTGGCAGAGTTCCCTGATGAAACCATCTTGACAATAGCACCAGCAATAGAAACATGGAAAATGTACTTCGATGGGTCATATACACACAAAGACCTCAAATGGACAGCAATAATACCCACATCTCAGCCGAGTAACCGCAATATGCTCCCAGATCCACACATGCAACAAAGTAACCCTCGCTGATAAAGCTAAATCACAATGATAAACAATTGTATGCATCTCATGATAAAGTTGTGCCAACATTGCGGGTCCCCAAGAATACACAGTCTCATGTCGGACCATCCCCTCAATCACCTCTCCCCATCCAACCGAAAATCCCCTGCCCCTCCTATCGAGCATCACTATGCCACCAATCAATGCACATAGGAATAAAGCAAAATGATCTGCACCTGCCGCCAGTGTCCCCTCATAGCTCATCTCCCTCCCATCTACTGACAAAGCCATGTGATCACGGTCAAATACCCTAATCAAGGCCCTCTATCCCCTCCTCGTGTCATGTCCCCTGATGACCATGAATCAGTAGCTTGAGGATGCGATAACCATCCTCAAGAGTGATGGTGATCTCGCCAGTAGGAAGTAAAAATGAACAAGTCTCTAGCCGATACCACTCTACAATAGCTATAATCAGAGCTCTATGATCTCACAGCACTGGCATCGATGCAGCTGTCAAAAGCCCTAACCTCACTAGCTGAGCCTGGATGGCATCATCGAACTAATCAAATAGTGCCATCATAGATAGCATGCGTCGCTCCTGCGAGGACACTATAAATGACTTCGTATCCTGCATCCACAGTTTTCTGGTCAAAAATCTACCTTTCTTTTTCCAAATCCACCCCTTTCTTCTAATGTTGAAAGCCAAAAATATTTTGGCGCCACAACAGACCATATTTTGTGCCATTTCTAGTGATGGCGCTACCACATTTCCCCAGGGCGCTAATTCACAATATAGCGCCTGTATATAAAAAAAATTAGATTTGCAAATAGAAATGATCAAACAGTGAAATGCATAACCTAAACCCAAATCATTCAATACCTCAAAGATGCAAGATGAATTGTTTGATTCATTTGATATGTTGGTTGCTCACAATTCGGCAGCATAACATTTGCATAAGATTGAGATGATAGATGGAAGATGATGATGATAGATGCAAAGGCTCTAATATGATTTCAACAACATAAGGATAGTCCAACTCAATGCCTCTTTGAAAATTTGACAGAATAAGGGTACTTGAGGCTTAATGCATGCTAATGGCTTATGAGGGGGTTGATTTATAGGAAAGGCTTGGTTCAAATGGATATAAAAAAATTTGGATTTGCAAATGAAAATGATCAAACAATGAAATGCATAACCTAAACCCAAATCATTCAATACCTCAAAGATGCAAGATGAATTGTTTGATTGATTTGATATGTTGGTTGCTCACAATTCGGCAGCATAACATTTGCATAGGATTGAGATGATAGATGGAAGATTGATAAATGGAAGATGATGATGATAGATGCAAAGGCTTTAATATGATTTCAACAGCATAATGATACTCCAACTCAATGCCTCTTTGAAAATTTGGCAGAATAAGGGTACTTGAGGCTCAATGCATGCTAATGGCTTATGAGGGAGGGTTGATTTATAGGAAATGCTTGGTTCAAATGGATGGTTGAGATTAAAAAACTAAATGATTGATGTGGACGACTAGGATTGATTAGTTATTCCCACTCTTCAAGAGAGTTGTAGTCATGTGACAAGTGTACAAAGGAGGATATGGCTCGTGTGTAATTGTGTACACAAATACTAAAATTAGGTCCCATTAGTTGTACATGTGAAGGATTTTAAATGAAAGTTGTACTATCACACATGATTCAATTGAGAAATGGACAAGTGTCGAAATGTGGTGAGAGGTGAGGACTTAATTAAAATAAAATATTTGAATTAGTTGGGATATGTGAGGGAAATTAATTAAATAAATAAAATTTAATTAATTAATTGGATAGATGATTAGGATAGGACTGGGATATGAATGAGAAATTAATTAAATAAATAAAATTTATTTAATTAATTAGAAAGTGGGATAAGGATGTGAAATTAATTAAATAAATAAAATTTATTTAATTAATTGGCTAAGTGGGATAAGGATGGGATTAAGATGGGATTTTAATTAAATTTATTTAATTAATTGGCTTAACAGGATAAGTGGGATTAGGACAAAATGCTACATGATGTCTAAGTGATGTTTTTGACTAGGTGTTGCAAGACATGGACAAATTTGGGTGTCTACATTTTGCCCCTCTTTGAGATGATGTTCGAGATGATTTGATTTATGTCAAGTAACATCATTTGAAAGAAGCTAAGGTATGGATAATTGATAGGGATGATGATGGGAGGATAGGATGAGGATGCCCCCTCGCGAGGATAGGCGGGTTGGACAAACATGATTAGGCTCTTGAAATGAAATGGATTGGCTAAGGAAGAAAGATAAGGGAATGGATAGAAGAAATAAAAGATGCATTATGCTGCAATGAAAGTGAGCAACCATGATGTTTGATATAGCACTAGATGTTATGCACCAAGGTATAAGGACTAGGGTGATGATGTGTCTTGTGCCCCAACATAATACAACCTTGTCTAATGTATGAGGAAGTAAACTTAAAGCATTAAAGTCTTAATGCACAAAAGGTATGATATGACCTTAGATGCAAAGGATAGTGCAAAAAATCTATTCCAACATACACAAGATATGAATATTAGCTAGAAATGATACCGATGTGCTACAAATGCAAGATAAAAATAATAACACAGACAAGCAAGCAAGCAAGAATGCACAAATGATTCAAAAACAAACAAGGTATTGCCCCTGTCAAGATGTAAACCAATGATTATTTGTTTGATTGATGATAGTTGAGAGTGTTGTCATTACGGGGAATGCTATATCCCCAGATCAACATAAGGTTGTTTGCCGAGTTGGTTCGTTGATTGGCTGATTGCTTTGGTTTACAACAAGGCTAGGATCAAACAATGAAATGCATAACCTAAACCCAAATCATTCAATACCTCAAAGATGCAAGATGAATTGTTTGATTTATTTGATATGTTGGTTGCTCACAATTCGGCAACATAACATTTGCATAGGATTGAGATGATAGATGGAAGATGATGATGATAGATGCAAAGGCTCTAATATGATTTCAATAGCATAAGGATACTCCAACTCAATGCCTCTTTGAAAATTTGGCAGAATAAGGGTACTTAGGCTCAATGCATGCTAATGGCTTATGAGGGGGTTGATTTATAGGAAAGGCTTGGTTCAAATGGATGGTTAAGATTAAAAAGCTAATTGATTGATGTGGACGGCTAGGATTGATTAGTTATTCCCACTCTTCAAGGGAGTTGTAGTCATGTGACAAGTGTAAGGAGAAGGATAGGGCTCATGTGTGACTGTGTACATAAAAAAATACTATATGTGAAAGATATTAAATAAAGGATGTAGTACCACTTATCTTTTTTAAATGAAAGAGGCACACATGTCGGCTTATGATGAAAGGTGAGGACTTAATTCAAATAAAATATTTGAATTAGTTGGGACATGTGAGGGAAATTAATTAAATAAATAAAATTTATTTAATTAATTGGGAAGATGATTAGGATAGGACTAGAAAATTAATTAAATAAATAAAATTTATTTAATTAATTAGAAAATGGGATTATGAATGTGAAATTAATTAAATAAATAAATTTATTTAATTAATTGGCTAAGTGGGATAAGGATGGGATTAAGATGGAATAAGTGGGATTAAGAGTGGGATTTAAGACAAAACGCTACATGATGTCTAAGTAATGTTTTTGACTAGGTGTTAGAAGACATGGACAAATTTGGGTGTCTACATTTTGCCCCTCTTTGAGATGATGTTCGAGATGATAAGATTTATGTCGAATAACATCATTTCAAAGAAGCTAAGGTATGGATAGAGGAAAAGGGATAATGATGGAAAGATAGGATGAGGATGAGGATGCCCCCTCAAGAGGATAGGCGAGTTTTACAAACACAGGTATGCTCTTGAAATGAAATGGCTTGGCTGCAAAAGAAAGATAAGGGGATAGATAGAAGAAATGAAGATGCGTTATACTGCAATGAATGTGATCAACCATGATGTTTGATATAGCACTAGACATTATGCACCAAGGTATAAGGACCAGGGTGACGATGTGTCTTATGCCCCAGTGTAATACAACCTTGTCTAATGCATGAGGAAGTAAACTTAAAGCATTAAAGTCCTAATGCACAAAAGGTATGATATGACCTTAGATGCAAAGGATAGTGCAAAAAATCTATTCCAACATACACAAAATATGAATATTAGCTGGAAATGATACCGATGTGCTATAAATGCAAGATAAAAATGATAACACACACAAGCAAATAAGCAAGCAAGCATGCACAAATGATTCAAAAACAAACAAGGTATTGCCCCTGTCAAGCTGTAAACCAATAATTATTTGTTTGATTGATGATAGTTGAGAGTGTTGTCATTACGAGGAACGCTATATCCCTAGATCAACACAAGGTTGTTTGCTAAGTTGGTTGACTGATTGGCCGATTTATTTGGCTCACAACAAGGCTAGGATCGAGACCATGGATTGCGTTTGGATAACTTGGCAAGATTGATTAACTTGATTGGTATAGCTTTAAGGATTGAATTACACTTGGATCATTGTTTGGAATGATTTGAGGATGATGAAATGAAAGGATTGATGATTTGAAAGATTGAATTGAATCGATATGAATGGATGATTTAATTAAAGGAAATGGATTGATTGAATGTTAGATTGATTGGAAGAAGTTGTTTATTAATGATGTAGAAGATAGATGATAGAAGAAATGATGAGAGGAGAAAGGGGAAAATCGCTTGTGCCTAAATTTGGGCACTTCCTTCGTTATCCAGACTGCCTACATACCCTGTATCCATGAGATCAAGGCACTTAATGATGGAAATGACATGTAGTTTTGATTTGTTTGTTTTGATGAGATGATAAAAAATTGGGTTATGGATTGAGATTGATCAAGTTATGGATTGATGAAATGTTGATGATGGGATGATATGTGGCGAATTGAGCTACTTTTGACTTGTTGAAGTGATTGGATTTGTTTTGATTGCAGTTGATGTGATTGAGTTGATTTGCTTTGGTGTTGATATTTGTTGTTGATTGATAGGATTTGTTTTGAATGATGATAGTGATGGTGTGATGTTTACTATTATTGGGTTGATTGTTTTGATGATTGGATTGTTTTGAATGATAATAGTGATGGTGTGATGATTAGAGTGTCCACTCAATCTAAGCATAAGCAAGTGTTCTCAATGTGCTCAAAGGATGTAAAACAAACAAGGTATTGCCCTTGTCAAGTCATAAACCAATGATTGATTGTTTCATTTATGATGATAGTGTTGTCATTGTGGGGAAAGCTATATCCCTAGATCAACACAAGGATGTGGGAACGCTATATCCCATTGATGATGATTGATTTGGTTCATGATAAGATTAGGATCAAAAACTTGTTGATTTGATTGGATAAGGTTCCTTGATTGATTAGCTTGCTTGATATGGATTAATGTGACTTGGATTTAAGATCATTGCTTAAATTGATTTGATTGATATGATTGGAAGAAGTGATTGATTGAAATGGATGAATGAATGTTATTGATAAGAAGAATTGATGATGATGATGATTTGATTTTGATTGATGTCGATGGAGTGGATTTGTTTTGGATGATGTGATTGGTTTTATTACTTGGATTTTTTCGTTGGATATTTAATTTTTTGGATTTTTTGAAATATTTTATTTTTTTTTGAATTTTTTTGGGATATTTGATTTTATTTTTTTTTCAAGATTTTATTTTTTTGGATTTTTGAGATGTTTTGAATGTCAATGGATTTACAATTTGGGTAGCCTTTGTGCTAGATACCAATGACAAGGGAGAAAACCAAGTCTAGGTGCAAAGGATGGATAAAAGGATGGGTGATAGTAAATGGGATAAAAGACTCATGAGGGATGGGTGGATAAGAAGGATATGTTATAGTGGATGGATGTATGACTCATAATGGAGCTAGGATGTGATCTCTAAAGACTATGTCGCATAGGAATAGCGTGCCCCATTCTAGGTGGTAATGCTTAGGATTTTGACATGACAAGGCTCATGACAATGGGATGATAAGATTGGATTTTACATGATGCTTATGATGATAGGAGGGCATGATGGATTGGTTTAAATGGGATGGATAAATTGTTGTATGGCCCTTATACCTGTGGTATGCACAATAATAGTTTTCATTATACCAAGGGGGTTTAAGGATTGGTTCAAAAGGTTCTATCGGTGGCAGCTCAATCAAATTTGCTTGAACCAATTGTTGTACAGTTATGTCCAAGGGATCTTGTGGTGGAAGATTGGTAGAACATGAGGATGAAGGTGATGAAGGTTGGTGGACCAATGGACTAAGGGTAGGATCACATGTTGGTCTTATGATAGGGCTAGTAGGCTCATGTGTTGGCGGGTGATTGGATGATGAAGGCCACTCATATGATGCATTGGCTAGATTGGTATCTCCCTTGTCAAAGGTAATTAAGTCTTTTTGTATTAGGCTTGCATGGTTTATATACAAAGGGCCACTTGGATTTGGATATGATTCTTGTTGGAAAGGTGGACTTAGGTCTATCAATGGTGCTTGGTGGTCTTGTTGAAAAGGTGTACTTGGACTTGATTTATGTACAAAGGGCTATTTGGACTTGCATGTTGTTCTTGTGAGGACACTTGGTTGCCTTGTGGATGGTTTTGGTGGTGTGTTGGAATGGTGGCATGAGGGATTGGATAAGCTTGAGGTGGAGGTTGATAGGTTGATGTGGCATTGACTTGGTGGATAGGTGGATTAGATTGATATGGAGTGGCTAAGTATTGATGTACTTGTCGAGATTGACTAGTGGCTAAAAAGTGTTGGACTTGGGCTACGAAGTGTTGTAGTTGAGGTGATTGGCTTGCGTGGGGTTGAGATCTTTGGATGAAGAATTGTAATGTTTCAATGGCGTCTTGGTTTAGGGGTTGTGATCCTTGATAAAGATTTTGGAGGAATGTTTGGAATTTGATTTTTGGCTCTTCTAGTGTAAACATGTTGTCACCCAAGTGTTTATCTTAAGTCCTTTTAGCAAGTGCTTGTTTAGGAATTTGGATGATGATGTGGCTTAAGTGATTTGGCTAGGATAGGGGTACGACTAGGATAAGTCTAGGGTGATTAGGATGAAAGTGATTGAGTTTGAATATTATTGGAGAAATGTGTAGGATGACTTGTCTTTATGTGTTTGGGTGTTTAGAACTTGATGTGGCAATATTCAAACAAATGATTATGCATATACACACATGAATCACTCACACAAGACACATAAGCAAGTTGTTAGTTTGGAAGAATGTGATGATGATTAAGCAAGCACGTGAAGACAATTCAACAAGTCCTAGTCAAGGCAAGGCCACTATCACAAGGAGGTTCTAGTAAAAATTTGGGGGATCGGCACCCCATGAGCATCCAGCAAGCCACTTAAGACTTTAACTAACCCTACTAGGAGTTTTAATATACACAAAGGTACACCTCCTTTCGAGTTAGCACTGTATGGCGAGCGCTAATACCGGTTAGACTTGGATTTTCCTTATCCTCTAATTTTTATAGCGGACCAGATGAAAGTACCGCTTGAGGTCATTCCCTTGGGGTGAGTACCTCTTTTCCCACCAAGGCAGGCCTCTCTAAGGCTAAATGAAAGCAACACAAGTAAATGTTTTTGATCTCCAAGTTCATGTTAGGACGCGAGGAGAGAGCATACACATTTACTTAGTCACACTTGCATGGGGTTCATTAACCTTAAAAATTCAATGTGTGGAAGACAATGCAAGCACTTGTTTGTTTTAAAGCCCAAATCCAAATGTGATGAAAGACAATGGTTCATTTTAGCCCAATTTTTGATGTGATAGCAAACAAGATTGATTGAAATGAAAAGATGAAAGATAGAAATGAATGCACTTGGATTATTTCACTATCCAAATTGCTCTAGATGTTGATGTCAATGCTGCTCTAGCTCCTTAAATGCCCCTACAAGTCACCAATTCCAAAAAGAAACAAGTAAACTTGCATAGAAGAAGGCTATGTGAAAAAGATGAAATCTAAAAAAAATTCTGATTAATATGACCTGATATAGGAAAATGGATTACATAAACAGAAATTTTAGAAGATTCTAAGCAATTTGAAAAAAAGTTTCATTGAAATCTGATTGATTGTGCTCAAGATATGCTCAATTGAAGTTTAAAAACAAGTTTTATTTTGACTGATAAAAAAGATGGTAAACAATATAGTCACCTAATAAAACCTACTCCACTACATGGTTCATCCTCTCAACTTTCCAATGAGTCCTTGTTTGAGCGATTTGGCCTTAGATGCGGCCCAGATAAGACCAGATGCGAGTGGCTGCAGCTTAAAAATGATGCATAAAATCCAAAAGAAAATGATTAGAGCTCAAAAGTGACTGCAAATTGTGAAAAGTAGGTATAAACAGAAAAGCCCTAATTTGCAGGAAGCGACTCAGAGATCTAAAAGCGATTATGTTTGTCTTAAAAGCGATGCGAAAAATGGCAGAGGCGCTCACTACGTGCTCAGAAGTGATGCACAAATGGATGGAAGCGGCAGGTAATAGCTCATATGCGACTTTAAGAAAAGGCCAAAAGTGACGAATAATAGCCCAAAAGTGATCTGGAAAGTTTCAGGTGACAGAATGCAAATGTTAACCATAAGCGACCAAGTTTAATAGAAGCGATCAGTTTTTGATCAAAAGCGAGCTGAATTTTACCAAAAGCTAAATACTGTTGTTCAAAAGCGATGTAAATTTTTACCAAAAGTGATCAATTTTTGGTCAAAAGTGAACCAAATTGCCAAAAGCGATTGGTTTTTGATCAAGAGCGAGTTGAATTACCAGAGGCGAATTTCTGTAGACCGGTTGTTGTTTTCTTCGCCAAACGCTCTATTTTTCATGAAATTTAGGTAAATGTGTACTCAAAATTTATGGAAATGACCCCCTAGACACAATGGTGAGGTTAGATTTGAGCTAAGAGATCATCTACATATATTTTTATCTAAATCTTAACAAACTAGGGTTAGAAAAATGCAAATTTTTGCTACAAAAGCTTGTAAAAATGAAAGATTAATGCTCCAAGAGATCTAAACTTCATAAAAACAACTTAAACAAGTAGGTTAATCAAGGATGTGAGTCCCACCGGGTGTGCCAAAATGTATATCAAAAAATTTGGATTTGCAAATGGAAATGATCAAACAATGAAATGCATAACCTAAACCCAAATCATTCAATACCTCAAAGATGCAAGATGAATTGTTTGATTGATTTGATATGTTGGTTGCTCACAATTCGATAGCATAACATTTGCATAGGATTGAGATGATAGATGGAAGACAATTATGATAGATGCAAAGGCTCTAATATGATTTCAACAGTATAAGGATACTCCAACTCAATGCCTCTTTGAAAATTTGGTAGAATAAGGGTACTTGAGGCTCAATGCATGCTAATGGCTTATGAGGGGGTTGATTTATAGAAAAAACTTGGTTCAAATAGATGGTTGAGATTAAAAAGCTAATTGATTGATGTGGACAACTAGGATTGATTAGTTATTCCCACTCTTCAAGGGAGTTGTAGTCATGTGACAAGTGTAAGGAGAAGGATAGGGCTCATGTGTGACTGTGTACATAAAAAAGTACTACATGTGAAAGTTATTAAATAAAGGATGTAGTACCACTTATCTTTTTTAAATGAAAGAGGCACACATGTCGGCTTATGATGAAAGGTGAGGACTTAATTCAAATAAAATATTTGAATTAGTTAAGATATGTAAGGGAAATTAATTAAATAAATAAAATTTATTTAATTAATTGGGAAGATGATTAGGATAGGACTGGAAAATTAATTAAATAAATAAAATTAATTTAATTAATTGGAAAGTGGGATTATGAATGTGAAATTAATTAATTAAATAAATTTATTTAATTAATTGGCTAAGTGGGATAAGGATGGGATTAAGATGGAATAAGTGGGATTAAGAGTGGGATTTAGGACAAAACACTACATGATGTCTAAGTAATATTTTTGACTAGGTGTTGGAAGACATGGACAAATTTGGGTGTCTACAGCGCCACTGTGCAGCCTCTTCGCGCCATTTAAACAAATGGTGCTACCCCTCCATTTGGTGCCAATATAAATAATGGCGCCATTCTTCTCGATAGCACCTATTTCAAGTATAGCGCTACTCCTCCACATAGCGCTAATATTAAAGATAGCGCCATTATCCAGCATAGCACTTATCTAGAAGATAACGCTACCCTGCTCCCTATTTGGTGCCAAAACACCAAAATCTTAAATCTTGCACCCATTGCGCTAATACAGAGGATGGTGCCAATCCAACCCCTGCTCTACCCTAGCAGATAGTGCCAATCTAGAGGATTGCACTAATTTGCTTCGTTTTAGCACCACACGATCTTGTGATAGCACCACAATGCCAATCCCCAATTCTTGAATCCCAAAAATGTGCTAAAATCAAAAAATGACAACGCTAGGGTTAGGCCCTACCTAGGGTCTAGCGTCCGGTTCCCATCCATATGATCAGAAATGCTCAGAAATGTGGGTGTGTCGCAAGAACCTGGGATTGCACTTTGCCATCTCTCCTTTGCTCCTTCTTCTCAAGAGTTCAATGTGTGCAAATGTGGCACCCTTAGGGCCCACTAGTCTAAATATAGTAAGCCATGTCATCCTTCCGCCCACTCTTTTTCCTCTCTAAGGTACAGATCACAACCTTTTTCCTCCATTTTTCTTCCTATCATCTTCTTTTTCCATCCTCTATCCAAACTTTCACTCCCATCGTGTCCTTTCGAGAGCTCGCCCAAATTTTTTTAATTTTTCACCAACCTCTCGAGGGGGCATCTCTCACTCATTTTATTCCTTCTCGGCAGCTGGGGCATATTTTTCTTTGACCTGACCCCACTTCCCTGCTAGGTCTTGATGCCATGTCAAAGAGGGGCAAATGTAGACACCTAAAAATATCTCCATTGTCAAATCGACTCCCGACATCCCTACACATACCAATTTCTCTTCTAATCAATTAATTAAATTTTTATTTAATTAATTATCCCTTCATCACCTAATTTTTTATCATTCTATCCCCAATAATTGGATTAATTTTATTAATTCATTAGTTCAACTTTAGCCAATTTATTAAATAAATATGCAATATTTATTTGGTTAATTTCTCCCTCCTCACTAAATCTAATTAATTAGGTAAACCATGTTTAACTAATTAATTCAGCCTATTAATAAACCTATCCCTACCTTAGGTAATTAAATAGTTATTATTTAATTGCCTACCCTAGCCTATCTCATCCTAGCCTTAGGATTAATTAAATAAAACCTTATTTAATTAATCTTAACCTCCCATTAACCCATTCCTTAATTTTTTCCAGCCATATTAATTAGGCTAATCACCCTAATTAAAATGGTCAAACCTTGATTAACACTCCTTTCCACATCCCACAAATAAAGAATTGAAATATATCTCATATAAATTAATTTTGTATACACATGAGTCATAATCTTCATTTAATACCTCTTACACCCCTTACACATGCCATAACTCATTAATATCCACTCTTCCCCAAATAAATTTTTAATTCATTTTACCCTTCCCCTTGTGAATTTTTAATTCACAAATAATCCATCTCACCCAACCTCATTTAATTCACCCCTTTCCCAAGAGGAATATAAAATTCATCTTTATTCCTAGCCCTCCATCCTCCAAGATGAAATCTAGGCCCTCCACATCATTTTTATCCTCCACCATTGATCTCCCAAATCAATCTCAACCATTGGATCAAAATCTCTCAAAAATGCCTATAAATACAACATCCTCCAACCCATTTAGGGGATCCAATTTCTAAGTAATGTTACCATGTCAAAATCTCTATTGAGCTAAGTAGATTCTTGAGTTGCATTTGTTATTTTGAGAGCATTTCACATCTCTTCTTAATATCTAGGGTATATCTTGGAGCATTTGGGTGCAAGCTCCTTCACCCTCATGAGATTGGGTCTTCATATCAAGGTATAACTTCTTGTTTTACATGCATTTAGTTTACATTTTTTTACCTCGATTTGAATCTCCTAATCACACATACCAACCCTGGTGGCTCCACATTAACTACATGTCCTTGTTCTTAACCTAATCAGATTTTACTATACAGGGATCCATGATCATTCATTAAACCTCCGCAAAGAGTGTATTTGCTTCAAAATTTTGATCAAAATCTTCATAAAATTGCTAACCAAACATATCCATGTCACCATTAACCATTTTGTTGAGGATTTTAGCATCTTATGCTCAAAAAGGGTTTGAAAATATTTGCAATTTCAACTCCCCTTGAGCCAATACTTCCTTTTTAGTTACAAGAAGATCCATCTACACCAGATAGAGGTATAGATCCTTCCTTTACTTCACCTTCTTCCTTCTTCTTCCATATCTTGTTCATTTCCTTCTTTTGCTGACCAATGTTAATCTTCTTTTGAGGAGCAGGTCTTACATTCTTTCCCTTGCAGAACCTTGCAATGTGTCCTAATTTATTGCAATTGTAGCAGGTGATATTGGATTACAGAGCATAACCACCTCTTCTCACACTAGATCTGTAATTCTAAAGCATCCTTATGACCAAACTTGTTGCATGTGTAGCAGTAACCATAGAAGAATTGAGAAGTCCTATTATTCTTATTCATGAAACCATTCCTCATCACTTTGTTTTTGTATTCATTAGCCTTATGACCAACTTTGTTGCAAGCATAACACTAACCATGAAATGAATGAGAGTTCACAACATTGTACCTTGGAGACCTAAATGAATTCTGATTCATCTTTCTTTTACATTCAATAGCCTTGTGACCAAGCTTATTACAAGCATAGCAATTACCATTGCGAGCTTGAGGGTACCTAGTAGGAGCAGTTTGTTTAGAAGTAGGCTTTCTGAAGTACTTCTTGTTCTGAACTTGTGTGAAGTTATTCTTTCTTTTTCTCCAAAGAGGAATGAATCCATCTTATTTTGCATCTTTGGAGACATTCTTCTTAGGATCTTTAGTGCAAGCTTTTTCTTCCTTTATTTTAGACTTTCCTTCTACTTTGAATTTATCATATAGGTTTGCAGATGCATTGATGATAGGACTTTTCCCCTTTTCAAAACCAAGACCAGATTTTACTTTTGATGGATTTTGAGAGTTAATCAACTCATCAAGAATTTCAGAGTCTCCTTTCAGTTTTAACCCCTTGTCAATTTGTTCTTTTTCTTTTTCCAGTTCTTTTCTCAGACTGACAACTTCTTCCTCAAGTTTTGAACATTCAGCTGCTTTCTCATTGAGTTTCATATTTAGGTAGTCTTCAATCCTCTTGCCTTCTTCAACCATGACTTTCAAACTAGAGATCATTTCTTTTGTCTCCTTGAGTTTAATGTCACATCATTTATCTCCTTCTATTTGAGCTTTCAGTTTGCCAGTTTCTTCTTTTGATTCTTTAGCTTGTGTCTTTAACTTGGTAATTGTCCCTTTTGATTTTTCAAGCATGACCTCATATTTCAGATTTAGTTCTCTTGCTTCATCCAGATCTTCAAGAGTAGATCAGAGTTCTCCTTCAAGGTCCACCTCATCTAGATTTAAGTCCCAACCTTCAGGTTCCATTGCTTCAAGATTTGGTTCAGGAGTAAACTCATCATTAGACATAACTTCAGATTCCATGTGTTCAAATGCAAGATCTACCTTAGCTGTTAGGCTTCTCAAAGGAACCTAGCTCTGATACCAATTTTTGAACACATCCAAAGACTGAGAGAGGGGTGAATTAGTCTATTCTTAAACTTTAAATCAATTCCATTTAAAACTTAACCATCAAATCATTTTAACCAAAAGAAGAAGAACAGAAAGAAAAATATGTACAACACAAAGACACCAGGATTTTTACATGGAAAACCCAATGAGGGAAAAACCATGGTAAGGATTAACTCACAATATAATAAGTTCGCTTCTATAAAAGTTTACAACTTTGTTTTAGGGCTACAACCCAAGGAAGGTACTACTCCCTGCTAACTTGCAAACTAATGCCACAACCTTAGGACAAGATACAAAGACCTACTGAAGAGACTCATTGTCTGATAGCAAGATACATGAGAATTATAATGAAAACAAGAACTTGAATTGCTATAAAGAAGGCATCTGTCATATGTTGATGTTACAGTCCCTTATTTCACAAAATTACCCCATCACTCTGAATTCACACACTTCATGCTTAACACATTGCTTAATCTCTGCTCTATGCTTCACAAATGATTTTGTTCTTCTATATGTACCCTCCGCAACAACTCAAAACTTTAATTAGGTCGGCACCAAGATGCTCTTTTAGATGAAATGTGTGATACTGTATAGGTTGGATTAGAACAAATACATTATGTGTTGTGGATCACTTCACATTGCATAAAAGGATCAAATACATCATAGCACATCCTTCAAGGCCAAATTAATTAATTAGGATCAACTGCAAATAAGGGAAACAAGACTGTCAGCCTGAACAACAACACTGCCCACTGTTTATCTTCACATCACTGGAGAGAGACCAAAAATATCATGCGGGCCCAAAAGTGAGTGATATACTTTATCAACAAAATCCTTACACTCTTCTCCTAAAGTATCTAATCATTATATGCTACTGCAAGAAGAAAAACATATTGAACTACTAAAAATAGAGCATCCCTGACTGACTGTGACATATCAAAACTTAGGATATTGCATTGTAGACCACCAAAACATCTAAAACTCTTATGGATTAACTCACGAATCATTTTAAACATGTCTCCAAAACTGCATGACAAAATCTAACACTGCGGAGGAATGTAGAGTATTCCAACAAGTCTTCCTTATTACTTTACTCTGTCAAATCACAAATTGGAACTCTGTCATTTATAACTTTCACTACTAAAGGTATAATGACTTGAAATCTTTGATATAACTTATCCATATGCTAATCAACTTATATTCTAAACTGCAAGATTAAATTATGCTCTACGAAGGAATGCGGACCAAAATACTATGACTTTGCCTTAGGGTATGCACTATAAATGCCTTAGCAAAACTTCTGTAACTTATCTCCAAGTGTGGTACACCAAACTAGTAAGATATCAATGTAGACATATAGGAAACATATTAGAAAAAGTGTACTCACCTCTGCATCACACTTAGACTTCAGGTTGATCACCATTCTTCTTCATACTTAGACAACTTCTCTCCATCTTCTAGGTCTTCTAGACTGACCTGCCTTAGACATTCTAATTGATTCAAACCATCTCTCTCAAATTTTCTATTATGTCAAAAATGCTAACCCTGTGTCAAACTATCTCTCTCAAATCTTCCACTGACCAATAGCTTATCTTCAACTTATATACAAGCATGTCCTCAAATTGACACATATTGAGTTGACATCAATGACAACACATATTACCAACACTCCATGCTCGTGCAAACCAAATTTTATTTTTTTAAAAAATGTAAATTAAGCATTAAAAAACCCCTAGTTAGATACTTGGGGTTGAGTAAAAACACCAAAATTTTGAAATGTATAATTTCGTATTTATTAAAACCTAACTAGATACCTCCTAACATGTAATTTAACACCTAGCACAGGATTTAATGCAAAACTAGAACAAAAGTAAATGATGCTCCTGCATCAGTTCTCTTCTAGAGTTAGACATAAACCTACTAAGAACTCCCACTGCTTAGGAAATATTTGGTCTTATACATATCATAGCATACATTGGGCTACCTACAACACTAGAATTAGAAAAATTATACATATCCTCAAAATCATCAAATAAATTAAAATATTGATCCAAAGATAACTTAGTACCAATAGGTAAACTTGAATACTCACTTACTTACAGTCTTGCATAGAAAACCATTACAAAATAGTCTCAACATACTTACTTTAACTAATCCAAATCTTTCCACCAAATCCATCTTTGATAATATCCACACCCAAGATATATTTTGTAGCCCCTAAATCCTTCATGTCAAAGGCACTAGAAAACTAAGTTTTGAGTTCCTTAATCAAATTGTCAAATTTCTTCATCACATTTTGATTCTCCTTACTGCTGAGACCGTGTGCTAAATTTGAGGAAATTCTTAGAGGGTGGTAGTGAGATGCATGGACATCCATATGATGTGCTAGCATCCCATAAGTTTTTTTAAAATAAAATGTTGGTTTATTTCCCTGCTACCTGCTATCGACTACTATAACTCTCATTTACTTAAAGAAAATCTCTGACATTCGAATCAAACAACCCTTCAACTTCTAAGAAACCCTAAATTTCAAAACCTATTCTTTTGGATTTAGCTTTAAAAAATAAGAAATGAATAACTCTCCAACACATGCAACTCTCTTGGATTTCTCTAACTCTATGTTGCTGAATATATCACCATTGTTGAATCTTGCTCAAGGGTTTTCACTAGTCCATTGTGATTGACACCTTTAAAGAGATCATTCCTCTTCTTGTACATCATGCCAACAATATTGTTCTCATTACTACTTTATTAATATTATATTAAATCTCTTTTATTACATTTACTTCTATATTTATTTTGGCATATCTCTTGGTGACTATCACCTCCTTTTGTTGAATCCAATACACACACTAGCCTATTGTTCCTTGTATACCTAGGGGTAATATTCAGAGTATTTTTGTCAATGTTCTTAGTTTCTAGATGCACTTAGGCTAAGGTCACACACAAATCTTTCTCTTTCTATTTAGTTTAAATTATGGAGGACAAAATACCAAAATAGGGGCTTCACCATTCATGGGAAGCTCCTGAGTAGATAAAACCTTTTTCTTGTCCTTAGCTACAAGTTTCTTGAAGTTCTAGTCACATGGTGTTTGCATCTTTATTTCCCTATTCGTAATTTCTATTTCTCCTTCCAAAATACATGAACTAAGTTACTTTCAACATCTTTATATGTTCTAATATATCCTACGTTTGTTGCCTTGTCGTGTTTGTTTCCTAGTGTGCATAATCAACTATTTTGAGCTTTAAAGTTGCATTTTCTAGCATTCTAGATGACAGAGTGTGAGGTGGATAATAGTGTGTTGCATAGATGTATGTGCATCATGCTAGCGTCTTGGATAGTTAGTGCTATTTTCTAATCACAAGTTCATTTCTTTCCACCATTCATGATTATGAATCTAGTTTATCAATTTTGTATTTTAGTTTTCTATAAATTAGTAATTTCTTATTTAGGTTTATGTTTTATCTTAGAAAAAGATATCCTTTTGGAATCTTAAAAAATGTTGGGATATTCTAGTATGATTTTGTTCTTTCTGTAATAGAAAAGTAGCAAAACATGTTCTTCCTTAGTGCTAGTTTTATCCTAGTGTAGTGGTTTGGAAATATTTAACTTAGAAAACAAAGGACATTCTTAGTTAAACTATCCTTTTAACATTACAGGTTCTACCTTGACCCATTTTAGGTCAAAAATATAGTCTAGGAAGAAAATGCTTCCCATTCCACTCTATATAGAAGAACTATAATTGTTTATAAAAGCTACCAGACCTCCTAACAAGCTCTAACATCATTTTTGGATATCTAAACATATTAACAATGCAATCCTCTATTCCACAAACTTAAAACACATCTACACACTCAATAATGAATCTACACACCATTTATGAGTGTGTCTAACCTTCTTGCAAGAATGGAGAAGGTTCCTCATAACTCCTTTACTCCAACTACTAGAAGATATAAAGCTAATGCCAAAAAGATAAAAATGCTTGACATTCCATTTTCTATCTTTTTGTTCACCCTAAACATGTTCACCCCTTTACTAATAGTGAATTCATCCCTAAATGAGTTGTTCTCCCTTTATTGGTCAGTATTCACTAGAGGGGTAACAACATTTACTTCAAGGATCACACTATTTACTAAGGGATCACAAAATTTACTACTTTACGAGTCATTTTGACTTAGTTATTTTGGAGGCCATAATTTTTGTATATAGACTCAAAACAAGGTACCATTGTTTTAAAATTACACGATTTTTTAGGATCTATCTAAATATGGAATCAAATTTATCTTTTTATTCCATCTTGATAATGATCTATCCATTGCAACAAAAATACATTAATGAGGCCAAAAGTGAGTGAAATGAGACCTGAAAAATCTCTTATCTACCAACAAAGATTCCAAGATGTCCCATACCATTCCCAAACCTTCATAAGAATGAAAATTATGATAGTGTCTAGAAACATCCTTGTTACATTGCTTTTATGATAAACTCCTCCATTAGGCTTCATGATGACACTTGGTGAGCTAGAATGACATGACCTTGATGGTCCAAAGGTCAACTCAATTCAATTGTATGGATCACACCTCCCACCAAGAGGCTTTTGGTCCTCAAAATCTTGGAATTAGTGAAGAAGGGTTGAGGATCCCTTCATCCCACTAAGGTATCTTCTTACCCCTTGCTCCACAAGGTGGCCATTACTAAAAACTTGATGCCTTATTGTCTTCACCTAACTTGCTAGGTGCAAATGTACCAAGGGCCATGCTCAAAAATGGATTTAATAAATCTAACATCAACAATATGAAAAAGAAAGAAACCCAAGGTTTATAAGGTTTTGGATGGCCTCCACACAACCCCATGAGAAAGCCATGTGGGTTGGAACCTCTTTAGAATGTTTTCAAAGAGAATCAGGTACCAAAAAAAAAAAACCCAACAAGAGTATAATTCTCAAGGCATTTGCATGCATTATCAAAATCATGAAAAGATAAAACAACATTAGGAACATGAGAGTTACCATATGAATAACTTTTGGTATGAACTTGTCAGGATGTTTTAGTGCCATTTTCTTATACTTCCAAGCCAATAACCCCAACATCAAGTTGTGGGCCATTATGACTAGTAGACATTTAAATAAAGAAAAAATCACTTGAAGATGAGGAAAACTAAAAAACATCTAATAAATGTAGAAGACTTCTACACTAGTGCAATTTGAAACAGGGGTGACAAGGACAAGGTAATGACATGAGGAGGATCATGAAAACCAAGTGAATCCAAAACATTAGTACCTATTTGACTTTTGTTTAATGCATTTTTTGATAACTAACAATTTATCTAGATATTTACCATCCAATTGCATATCTTCTACATATACATTTTTTTAATAATTCTATTTAGAAATAAGTCTATTTCCACAAAATAAATACTATAATAACAATTTATAAGTAGGTACTAGACGATATGTAAAACTTGTTATATGATATACACATTCACCATATATGTAAAATTTTATAATTGTTTGCAAGAAAAAACCATACATGTTCTCCTAATATTGGCATTGGAAGACAATTATACTTATACACAAACTTATGTAAAACTTGTTATATTATATACACACTCACCTATTTTTATCTTAGTGTTATTATTGTTTGCAAGAAAAATCATATATGTTCTCCTTATATTGACAAAGGAAAACAATTTATACATATACACAAACTTATGTTTTTGGTTGTACAAAAACTTCATTTATTTTTAGTTCACCTCTTAATATTTAAGACAATGTTGTCCCTTAGCGTTCAAATATGTAACCTATATTACAAAATTGGGGGCTTCACTAGATACCTAGAAATATCATAGCACATGAATTCATAATAGGATATTTAATATTATAAAAAATAGATCAATATGTCATTAAGTGTTAAGCAATAAAAGGAGTTGTTTAATGCTTAGTATAAGGTATTAGAAGTTGGGTGAATAAAAAGTGAGGTGTAAATGTATCTCCCTTTTCATTTGGTTTTCATAAGGGTGCAGAGAAGAATTTTATAGGATTTATGAAGGCCATGCATACATATACTTTTACTCTTGAGTGGACATGAAGGTGTGCCTAGTCGAAAGATGAGGTAAAGAATCGATAAAGAGGGGTGTGATATGTACACCTTGTTAAACAATATATGAGACAACAAAGATGAGAGAATACATCAAAATGATCTCACTTGACAATAAAAAGGAATATATATATATTTTTAAATAGTTTTTATTATTTCCATCAACATATTGTGAAAGGTTAGTATCTATTTTCTTCGTAAATTGTAACATGATAAAAATGAAGATCAATTATTCAAGGTCATGACTTAATCTATAATAAATAGACAATTAATTTTTTAATTTCTTAAAATTTAATTTCTAATGTATTTCATTTTTATGATTTCCAATTTTACATTTTATAGATAATTGTTATAGTGATGAAAATAAAATATTCAACTAACCATATGAATATAAATAAAATAAAAATTAGAAAATAGTAAATAAAAATAGATACCTAAAGTAAAAATAAGAATAAAAGTATTATTTAACATAAGTTTACTGAGTGAGTGAATTCATAGATTACACAATCGTCCCACTCATCTGAATGTATGATAGTCGCCAAATTCAAAGATATCATTATGTTGTTGAAGTCAACAAAATCAATAGGTTAAACACCAAATCCAATAACAAAGCATTAATGAAAAATGAAAATTAAACATGCGTTAAGTAAATGGGGAAGTTACCAATGGAAGACTTTCTGTATTCTAATTACCTCAAGTTCTGAAATATATAGATTATTTAGACGGAGGCAAATGTGAATCAGCAACTACTGCACCTTGGTGCCTTCTTATTCTACCTAGGTACTACTAATGAAAATAACAGTAAAAAAGCAAATTAGCATCGAAGATTCGATCCTGGGTCGACGTTAAGTCGCTTGCAAATATTCTGATAATAATTGACTCTGCTACTCACAGCTCCAGGATTTCCTCCATTGCATTCCATGCCATTAATGGCTCTAATTGTGGCTCCGAAGCCTTGCCCAGATGTTATTGCCTTGTGACAGTTGCTGTTCACCATCCAAAACCACACTGCTGTCTTAAATGAGATAGTGGAATCAGTTGCCACAATCCCTGGATTGTTCAGCCCATCAAATTTCAAGTAGTTTCCTGCTGCTCCGTAGTTATAGTTCCTGTCATCAACTCACATTATCTTAGCTTAGCTACTTTGTTACCATTTCACTGATTGAAAACAGTTATGTAGAAAATGAAAACAATTATTACTCACCATGAGAGTTGGAGAGGACCTCTGCCATAATAACGCTTTCCAGGCTTGCAAGGATACTGTGTGTTAGAGGAATCGCAATAGTCGCTTGGAGGATTTTGCTCTTCAATGTAGCAGAACCCTATTATACAAGGTGTACAACTCCTTTCATATTTTTTTCAACACAAAATATATAAATAGTCAATGGGTCCGTGGTCTATTTGAAAGTTAAATGGTTCTAAATAAGTGCATCAGGGTTTAAGTCTCCTACGTGCATAAGGGATGAGGCTGGGATCTGCCTGGGACAGCTTGTGCTCCCTTATTGAATAGCTAAATAATTATGTGAATTTGACATAAAACCCACCAATAAATATAAATATAAATAAAAATTAATTGTTTGGAAAATTAAAAACACTCAAAAAAAAAATTGGTAAAAATAAAGAAAAATGTTGTTTTTGTTATTATTTTAAATGTTGTTTCTGCTTTTACATTTTATATGTGTGTGGGTGTCTCCTAGACAAGCTTCCCACAGCATACAGTTAGTATAAATTCGTTCAACGATAAGAAAAGAGTTTCAGAGAAGACAAAGTATATGTTACCTCCAGTCTCGTGGGCAGCATTAGCAAAAAAGGCAGCCAATTCTCTCTTATTAACATCAGAAGATCCAGATGTGCCAAATCCATTGAAAGCATTGGCAGCATTAATAAAGGCATTATAATTATAAAACCCTTTTCCTTTACACCCACTGCCTGCTCCTCCAACTATAGAGTTAAAAACAGCAGCAGTAACTATGGAACCCACACTTCCACCACCACCACCACCACCAGTAGAAGGAGGAGAAGAATAACAAGGGCCTTGCTTGCAACCGTCTCCACAGTAAACATTGCCCGTTCCACAGTATCCAAATTTACTACAACACAGTCCACTGGAACACCCACAATTCTGACAAACTCCCACATCCACTAATACTAATAACATAAGCATTACACATAACGAACAGAACGAAGTCATGTTGCTCTTATTTTTCAGAGCCATGATTTGATTTCCTTGGTGTTTCTCCTCCATCTGCTACCCCCATTTATAGTGGGTATTGTTTGCATCCGTATCATACTCGTTGAAGAGGCGTGCTTAAATCCAATGGTTTTTGGGATTGTTACGTATGTTTATTCTTTGGGTCAAGTCTAGACTCCATAATCTATGCTTGTGATATTTAGAGCACTTACTACATTTATTGGAAGTAGATTTTATCAAAGATTAAAAGCCAGCTCACATAAGTTAAAAGCCTTAAGCAATCACATAATCCAAATAATAACAAGAGACGCAATGTGTCATGTTCCTGCCTTTATGCATTTAATGTTGGTGTAGTATATTGTGAGAAACGAAAACTTGATGGGATGAGAGTAGGTCATGTGAGTAATGATTTTATATGTCAAATTTAGTCTTGAGACCATCAAATAGAAGATTGAGAACAGAGGAAAAAGCATTAGATGAAAAGTGTGCAATGAAATCTTGGATACAAGATAGTCTGAACAGATTATTTCATTATGTATTATGGACCATAGTTCTTTTTTCTAAATACTTTGTGTGTACAGTCTGTCTTGATAATTAAAGCAATGGAAATTGTTTAGGATTGCTATAGCAGTATTGATGATTATTGTAAAATAAATGTATATATTGCGCCTTTAATTCCAATTTTTTAAAATCAATTTTTGCTGAAAGTACACATATATTGGTCAAGTATATGTTAAGAAGCTGTTGTGATGTTCACAAGACGCCCCGTTATGCTCCTTAGCAAAATGGGGACCCCTGTTGGTGTTTGGTTTTTGCTTTTGCTTGTGTTTTTTTGTTTTCTGGCGGTTTGGTAAAAATGAAGGCTAGGTGCATCATCATCATGATATTGGATAAGGTAGGTCATTATCATGAGGTCAGTTTGTCAAAGTTCATATTTTGTTTCTATGACGTCATATTTAGAAAGAGCTTGAAATTCCATGTAGGTTTGCCTTTTACTTTACTTGAAAATTCTTCCATATGTGAAAGTTATGCATGGTCAAAGTTTTTGTCAAACCTGATATTCGTAGGAGTATCATTATGTTTTTATATGCTAAGTCATGTTGTCAAGATCATTATGATCTTGGTCTATCACTCGATAAAAATCATGTAGTCGCAATATTTGGACGTGAATCTTAGGTGGTAGTGCGCTTTACCCGTTAAATGGCCTTAGGTGCATTGTCAACATTATGATTTCTTCTAGGAGGGTCATATGTTATACACTTGGTTTTGGTTAGATGTAGATGATCATTATCATCATATTTGAACCCCCCCCGATAATATCCTGAGGTTCAAATATCATGATGATATCAACTTTAGGTCAGGGTAAGTTTCCCTGTCGAGTGGTCTTTGTATAGGGAGCATCATCATGATATTTCAACATCACCTAATCTTATCATATCATGCTGATTGCCCTTAGAAAGTCTACCGTCGGCATATTTGCATGCGCATGTTATAATCCTATCGCAAGGTCATCATCATGATATTTGCTGAAGTTCGAAATATGATGATGACAACTTCATATCCTCCTGATCTCCTTTTGCATAATTATGATCATCATCCTGATCTTTCACGAGGGTCATTGGCTGAAATTCGCTGAGTGATGGAGACATCATCATTATAAATCGATAAAGGGGATCATTATCTTCATATCCTCCTGATCGCCTTTTTTGCAATATCATGATGATAGGTCATCATCATGATATTTGCTGAAGTTCGAAATATGATGATGACAACTTCATATCCTCGTGATCTCCTTTTGCATAAGTATGATCATCATCCTGATCTTTCACGAGGGTCATTGGTTGAAATTCGCTAAGTGATGGAGACATCATCATTATAAATCGATAAAGGGGATCATCATCTTCATATCCTCCTGATTGCCTTTTTTGCAATATCATGATGATAGGTCATTATCATGATATTTGCTGAAGTTCGAAATATGATGATGACAAGTTCATATCCTCCTGATCTCCTTTTGCATAATTATTATCATCATCCTGATCTTTCACGATGGTCATTCGCTGAAATTCGCTAAGTGATGGAGATATTATTATCATAAATCGATAAAGGGGTTTATCATGTTCATATCCTGCTGATCGCCTTTTTTGCAATATCATGATGATCAGCTTATCTATTCAGAAGAAGGCGATATTTGATTTCTTAAACAGCATGATCATTTTTTTACAATATCACCCTAGCGCAATATCATGATGACCTCAACTCATCACTGTGCTTCGAAGACAAAATATCATGATGACGCCATCATGATAATTCGATGAGGAGGGTCATCATCATATTGTTTTATCCTGTCATGTTGTCAAGATCATCATGATCTTGTTTGTTCAGCCGATATTTCGTAAAGTCCTCCTGCCGATGAAATACAAGCTTTTGAAAATATCCTGATGTTCATCATCGTCACATTTTCCCTTCGGAAGGATATTTCCCAAACATGATCCGGCTGGCGAAATATCATGATGGCGTCATGTTCTAAGTTTAACAAAGGCTGCGAATATCATGATGACGTCATCGCGATCTAGTAAACGAAGAAGCAAATATCCTGATCATCATCATCATCACATTTTTGCTTCAACAGGATATTTTTCAAGCATGATCTGGTTCGCGAAATATGATGATGACGTTTTATTCTAAGTTCGACGAAGAAGCAAATATCCCGATGCTCATCATCATTGTGATCTTTCGAGAGCGTTGCCTTGGTTGGAGAGGGGTCATATTACATTCACCATCCTGATCATGTTCCTTAGGTGACCCGATATTACATTTATCCGCTGATCTTAACGAAGATGATGATGATGTCATCCTTAGCATTTCAATGAAGCCCGAATATCATGATGACGTTACCATCATTTTCCTTTCCTCGGCAACATGATCATGTTGCATATCGTCGTTTTCTTGTTCAACAATATGGTGATGATGATGTTGTTCTTTTGTGCAATATGCAGAAGCGAAATATCATGATGATGAAATAAATATTGACGAACACGTTTTTTTTGATAATATCGTGAGGTTCAAATATCATGATGATATCAACTTTAGGTCAGGGTAAGTTTCCCCGTGGAGCGGTCTTTGTATAGCGAGCATCATCATGATATTTCAACATCACCTAATCTTATTATATCATGCGGATCACCCTTAGAAAATCCACCTTTGGCACATTTGCATGCGCATGTTATAATCTTATCGCAAGGTCATCATCATGATATTTGCTGAAGTTCAAAATATGATGATGACAACTTCATATCCTCCTGATCTCCTTTTGCATAATCATGATCATCATCCTGATCTTTCACGAGGGTCATTCGCTGAAATTCACTGAGTGATGGAGACATCATTATCATAAATCGATAAAGGGGATCATCATCTGCATATCGTCGTGATCACCTTTTTTGCAATGTCATGATGATCACCGTTTGTATTCAGAAGAAGGTGATATTTCATTCCTTAAACAGTATGATCATTTTTTTACAGTATCACCCTAGCGCAATATCATGATGACCTCAACTCATCGTTGTGCTTCGAAGACAAAATATCATGATGACGCCATCATGATAATTCGATGAGGAGGGTCATCATCATATTGTTTTATCTTGTTTTGTTGTGAAGACCATCATGATCTTGTTTGTTCACTTGAT
Source organism: Cunninghamia lanceolata (assembly GCA_027924645.1). Classification (NCBI taxonomy): domain Eukaryota; kingdom Viridiplantae; phylum Streptophyta; class Pinopsida; order Cupressales; family Cupressaceae; genus Cunninghamia; species Cunninghamia lanceolata. The sequence continues at coordinate 16,852,347 of BSBN01000803.1, forward strand.
ATTTTGTAAAGTCCTCCTGTGGATGAGATACAACCTTTTGAAAATATCCTGATGATCATTATCGTCACATTTTCGCTTCGGCAGGATATTTGCCAAACATGATCCGGTTGGCGAAATATCATGATGGCGTCATGTTCTAAGTTTAACAAAGGCTCGGAATACCATGATGACGTCATCCCGATCTAATAAACGAAGAAGCAAATATCCTGATCATCATCATCATCACATTTTTGGCTCAACAGGATATTTTTCAAGCACGATCTGGTTCGCGAAATATGATGATGATGTCTTATTCTAAGTTCGATGAAGAAGCAAATATGCCGATGTTCATCATCATCCTGATCTTTCAAGAGGGTTGCCTTGGCTGCAAAGGGGTCATGTTACATTCATCATCCTGATCATGCTCCCTAGGTGACCCGATATTACATTTATCCGCTTATCTTAACGAAAATGACGATGACGCCATGCTTAGCATTTCAATGAAGCCCGAATATCATGGTGACGTCACCATCATTTTCCTTTCCCTGGCAACATGATCATATTCCATATCCTGCTTTTCTTCTTCAACAATATGATGATGATGATGTTGTTCTTTTCGCCAATATGTAGAAGTGAGATATCATTATGATGAAGTAAGTATTTACCAACAGGTTTTTTTTGACACGCTGATGCCGATGATCATGCCATCTATAATATACAGTCAAAATGTGCATGCACAGTCATAGTGCTTTTCTATATACATATTGGATCAAAGCTACAGGTTACATATTCACAGCCAAAATGTGCATGGACAGTCACAGTCTATCAAATTACTTAAAAAATAGTTAATTTGATAGACTGCGGCTATGACTTAAAAAATAGTTAATAACATAGTGTGACTACTAAACAGTATTGGTAGTAGAGTATTTACTAAATCAAGGTATAATAAAGTGCATAACTAAAAGATGCTGATTGTTTAACAATTTTGACAACTGGGAGAAAAATATGGCTTTTAACACTCCAGCAACTGAAACAGATTGGACTTATGACTATTTTTCAGTTCTTAATATATCTAAGAGACTTTTTACAACACTATGAAGTGTTTGACTGGCCCTCAGTTGCACTTAATTAGTTTTCTATTGAATTTACTGTAGTGCACTTCTTCAGACCCAAAATTATAACGCACGATGGCCATTTTGTCATAAACAGTTCAATTGGGATTTTTGTGAAGCTACGGCCCATTGGAGGTCTGAGAAGAACTCTTTTATTTTGAGAAGAAAATGAAAGATACACTGGTTGTAATCATGTCTAGCATTGTGTCATGTATAGGTCCAGTCAGTGAAAGGTATAGAGAATATGATACATCAAAATGCTAAGGTCCTGAAAGAGGTAAGGTAAGGAAAAGACTTCAGTTAGGTAGGGTAAAATTCTATGTGCAACATTTACATTCATGTGCAAGATATCTTGAGTGGATGTGTTGATTTGTTCATTAGGTTTGCAACATTAATACCTAGTCAATTGACAACAATGCTATGTCGCAAGAAATGCAATGAACTCCCTACTTTTTGAAGTTAATTTGATAGAGTGCGACTGTGACTTAAAAAACAGTTAATAACATAGCGTGACTACTAAACAGTATTGGTAGTAGAGTATTTATTAAATCAAGGTATAATAAAGTCCATAACTAAAAGATGCTGATTGTTTAACAATTTTGAGAACTGGGAGAAAAATATGGCTTTTAGCACTCCAGCAACCGAAACAGATTGGACTTATGACTATTTTTCAGTTCTTAATATATCTAAGAGACTTTTTACAACACTATGAAGTGTTTGACTGGCCCTCAGTTGTACTTAATTAGTTTTCTATTGAATTTACTCTAGTGCACTTCTTCAGACCCAAAATCATACCGTACGATGGCCATTTTGTCATAAACAGTTGCAACCAACTCCCTACTTTTTGCCTTTTATTAGACAACTGATCTGCAATGCTGAACAACTGCTGTAGATGGAAAATATGTTTTTTCATTTTGAATGGTAATGCAGTGGCCATGGAACAGCAACGGTTCCATTTATGGAGTGTTGTGTTCCATTTAATGGTGTCCTGTTCTAGATGCAAATGCCTAAACTTGTAAAAAAATAAAAAACACTTTAGAATCCTAAAACCATTGTTAAACTTTTATAAAATTTGTACCATGTCTATGTTAATATGTATCAATTTTAGAAGTCAGGTGCACCATGAATCTTAAAACCATCACAACAAAAAAAATTTGAAAATTTATGTCTAGAAAATAGACAACATAAACCATATGTATGATAACAGCTATTCACACTTTTAGAAGTGTATAAAAGTTGAGACAACTTGGTGAAATGTGAGTAGTCGTTCTCTTTGACAGTTTAGTACACGGTTGGTTGACACGTGAATGGATTCTTCTCCACGACTAAATAGCTGTTGCTTAAATAGAATGAATGCTTTATAGTGTTTAGACAGTTGCATATATAGAATTAGATTTCATAGACACCGGAGAGAGAAATGAATATTTTTTAAGAATGTGTCATCATATATATACAAGTGCCACTACCAGTAAGATCATGCAAAACCAGACACAAAAGTTGACGCCTTCGTGAGGTAAATCAATGAAGCAAGAAAGTTGAAGATGATTTTAGTGCAGATTATCATAGTATGCATAATGAGAGAGAGGTTTACAGCATTCTTATTTTGGTTGAGAGAATTTAAGAAGCTTTGCAATATTTGCTTATAACGAAAAGAAAATTTAAGACATATTTGATTAAGGGATTTGATTTTGTACTCAAAAATACCAATTACATATAATATTAGGTAAAATGATAAAGTAATGTGTAGTTCAGAGAGTAAAGAGAGTATTAAAGAGGTATCGTGTATAAGATATATGTAACAAAAATGTAGTTTCGTATGCTTTGTGTTCATTCTTTAGGACAACATGCATCAATGATGACATTGGACTTATTCAATGTAAATTGTCCTTTTCTGCTGAAGTCTCGTAACATAAAGATGACTGCTGATTTATCCTTGAGGTATTCGTCATAGCTGATTTGTTGCAGGTCTGGCAGTAGCATTTGGATGATATTGTTGGCGCATGAGCAATGTATTGTCTGTTTGTTGTCTGTTGTCAAAATAGTCTTGAGATAGTGCGAGTAGATATAGGTGACCTGTTCCTTGCATCTATCACACTGGGCAGTTTCATTGTCAAGTGCTCCATAGGCATCAAATTTATAATCGCATTTTGAGCAAAATGCGTGGAAAGGACTGGAAAATGCATTAGCTATTTTCAATGTTCCTTGTACCTGCAATACATATGAAAGTATTGTTTGGTTAGGAAGATTTTTTTTTTGTTAATTTTGTTTTAGATTTGCCAGGGAGAAGATTGGAGATTTCAAGAGTTGTTACCTCAAATGTTGAGTGCAGCAAACTGTTTAAGTGATCCAGGGTCCTTTTGTCATTTAATACATCAATATATGTTGACTGGCAAGTGTGAAGCATGTTGTCTTTTGCATTGATCCGTTTGACAATATTTTTGAAAAGGATAAGTGGAAATTCATTGCTTCGGAGCTGTTGTTCGATTTTTACAAAATGGTCCTCAAAATTCTGGTGCATCTGCAGCTGTAGGTGTAAATAGTGTAAGTAAGAAATGAAACTGCAAAAGAGTACTGTATGTTAATTGAAAAGTAGGTTCAAGAACTAGAAACAATTTAAACAAGAAAGGAGACAGTCGAAGCATAAACAAGTACATGTACCTCTTGCATTTGGAACATGTTGTCCACTTTAAATTCCTAATTTTTGCTTTATTTTGAAGCTTTACCGAGACAAAGAGCTTTTATTTTTGCATTTGTATTTGATGAAAAAATCGATTTGAAGTAGTCGCCTATTTATGAAGACATACATTAGTCTATGTTCTAAAAAGTATGGAACTGAGTGAATTGTTGACTTATGTGCAATTAATCGGTGTTATCAAATGTTTAGAATTTTACTTAGAGACGTGACATCAGACCGTTGTTCATTCCTGCAGATACCAGCTCTGTGTTGACGCTTGAATGCATTTCTGTGAATTTAGTTGCTGTTTTTTGTGGCTTATATGCATTTTTTTTTGGCCTTTGAGATACAGCTAGATTAGTGATTGTCAATGCTAGGGTTTGTATCTGATGAAGGATGAGCATTTGTAGTGTCAGTTCTTATTGTCAATATTGTTTTATTGTTGTGTATGTGATTGGTTTTACATTTCCTTTGTGTACTGTCATTGCTGTGAGTAGATTCATATTTGTTTATAACACTTTAGATCAAGTGATTTAGTGTTTACTTTTTTTCCCTGTATTGCTCCTGAAATCTGAATCACTACAGAGTCCAGACCAAGTATCTAAGCAAAAGAGGGGCAAACTGTATTCCACATGGAAAGCAGATTAAAATAATACTTACTTGAGTCTTTAATCAATAATGATCAAACAGTAATCTAATAGCAATGGGACTGAATCTGGATGCTTAATTTTGAACTGGTGAGGCTTAAGGTTGAAAGACAAGTGTTCACTTATTAGCAGTCTGAGTTCGAAACTTGGATGTTCTAGATGAGCTGCCACAGGGGTTTTCTCCAACTCGTAACTAGTTGGAGTTTTCATGTCAAAACCTCTATTTAGTTGGTGGAATCTTCATAGAAGACGTTAGGAATTGTTATTGATAAGATAGATGAAGGAATAGGATTAGTTATGGAGGATAATTACATGTGTTTGCGTGAGCCTGTGTGTAAATTCCATTATTGTAGTCTGAAACATATTTTTAACGATGAAAAAACTGTACCTGTCTCTGTAGTGAAGTAGTTCTAGATGCTCTAATAATTTAGGGATCTATCTATTTTCAAGCTAAGAAAATGCGACAGCGATTTGCCGAACATCAATTAGAATGGGCTGCATATCATAGTTGGCCGCAATCTTTATTAAGCATTGTTTTATGTCATCTCGTTAACTAAAAGATGATGTTAATTAGGCAAAAGGCTTTTATAAGTGAACTTGAAACAAGAAATCGTTGTCAGGAAACAAGCTTTATTAGTGTGTAAACTTTTTTAATTAGCCGATAGGCTTTAGTGTGAGCATTGGTGCCAAAATGGCTGGAAATGTCATCTCAGCATGAAATCACTGCAGAAGTCATTACAATTTCTTTTGTACTAGAGAGGTCTGGACTCCACAAGATGGGTGCACCAAAATAACTTAGTGCAGGCAATTGTTTTCCCAAGAATGTAGCAATATACCCGGCCATCTAAAATGGGGTAGTTGACCTGCAAATGAGGGCTCTATTTCTCTATTTTTTAATAATCAAAGTCTCATGCTCAGACTTGGAGAGTCTTTACAATTTGATCCATTTTGCACATTAGGGTTGCTTGCTTCTCAGACTCATGTATTTTGTGACTCAGTTGGCGAGTTACACAACTATGATCCCTTCTACTGGGGAAATCAATACTTTATTATGATTGGATGGTGCAGGTTTGATTGATTGAATGGCAACAAAAAGCGAAAAGGACACTGATTGCAATTATAAAAATAACCATGTATACAGATATGTCAACAGTCACATAACCTTTGAAAATCAAATTCTATAACAATGCAAATCCCAAGCAAGAAATTACAACAACCTAAAAGGGCTTAAAGTTTAACTTAAGATAACCATTGTTTGCAAATAATGAGAGGAGAAAAATGAATATTATTACAGTGTAGCATGCAGGCAGAGTTTTGAGAGAACTTATACAGTGGATCATGAGGGGTTGTGGTGTCAAGTTAACTGAAACATTGTTTTGTTCAAGCTGGGAAGATATGATAAAGAGTTGGAAGAGATAAGCATGTTAAAATGTAGTGCAGTTACCATATAAAATAAAATTTTCAAAATGATTTAAAGTTAAAACTAGTATGTGGAACCTTGAAAAGTGTACCTGGGCTTTGTCGAACTCTGAATCTCCATCTTGCACATCAACAATATATTGGAGACCTATTTTTTTTGCTCTTGTGACCAATACACCTATGGTGCCTGTAGCATATTGTTCGGTACTTGCCAACAATTGTTTTATGGCTGTGCTAGGGATGAATTTATAGTCAATACAAACTCGTGGAATGATTTCCACTATTGAGGACTTTGTTAGAACCAGTATGCAGTCGCAATCTCCACGATCATAATCTGTTCTAGGTGCAATCTGGAAGTTGGATATGGATAGTCCCGAACCTGGAATTATTTTGTCTTCATAGTGAGCAACGAGATCAGCAGTTGCATTTAGCGTAATAGTCATTTCACCTTTTGTGTCTGTGAGGTCTGCGCGTAGTACTTCACGTGTCTTGTTTGTCTTATCCAATATAGATTTATACTTCACAATGACATCGCCTTGGAAAATGTTGCCTGCTTTACGTGCATTCAAGTCTTCAATTGAAACTTGATTTTGACTCTTTACTTTTGATCTGGAAAAAACAAAACAAAATTAGTTGAAATCTAGAATCTTGACAAGGTACAGTGTACATGTAACCAAAGAATATTGTTTACCTTTTCAATTGTTGTTGGTTAATAGTGTCCATTTGTTCTTCTGTTCTTTTGGCATTGTCCATTGTAACCTGTATTTGTTTATCAATTTGTCATTTACATAAATTTCTGCAGGCAAAATGAAAATATGTTGTTGTTCTAATGTTATATCAGAATATGTAGAATTGGTACTATGGAATAAAAGAATAAGACAATTTGTAGACAGAAGAAAATGAAATTGTATTGAAATGATGAAGCTATGTAATACATATGTCTTTTCTTCGTGGACATTAGGGATTGTTTTATTTATTAATTTGATTGACAAGATTTTGATGGTGTTGGTTTAGATGCTTTTGAACTAAAACAAATGGCATATTTAAGAATATTTAGTTTTTTGAAAGGATTAAAATTAGGGAAAATCAGTGAGGTTGTTGCTGTAATACGCTTTTTATTTGTAAGTTTGGATTTTTTGTATTAGTAAATTGGATGATACATAATTGAACAGTAGTTTGTACATAGATTGGATTTGTCAAAATATGTTTTTTGTTGATTTGGATGTTATTGAACAAAAATAGTTGAGATATTTAAGAACATTGAGCGTTCTGAGAGGGTTGAAATCTTAAAAAAGTAGCAAGATGGTCACTCCAATATGCTTCCGATTTGTAAACTTCAATTTTTTTTGTTAGTGCATTGGTCCATAGATGATCGATCAATGGTCTAGATAGAGCATGACACCTACTTAATAAGAAATGCATATTGTGGTTTTGCATATGATTCAGGAGCTGTTTTTTTTTGTAGTTTTCTGTACACATGTCAATGTTGAAATCTCCGACTAGGTACAAGGTTTTATTTCCATCAATACATGAGAATACTTGCTTGGTGATTGCTATAATATCTGTAAATGGAGCATTGGGTTTGGCATATAAGTTACATATGCTAATTTGATTGTTCATAGAGCTTATTGTTAATGTTATTGCTTCTGTATATGATGTTGAATGTTGCATTGTTTTAGAGACTAATATGTTTTTCTTGGTTATAGACATTAGTCCGTGTATATGGTATGTTGAGTAACAATTGAAATCTTTGAAAAGATTATTTGTATGGTAGTCTTGGATATATGTTTCTTGAAGGCATAAGATATCAGATGCCATGATATCAGTGTCATTAATCATGTCTTCAATATGTAGGTGTAGATTGCGAGTGTTTAATGTGCACAATAGTAGTTCTGAATTAGTCTTTTGTTTGATATCTCCATTTTCAAATTGCCAGTGTGCTGTTGATTTTAGACGAGACATTTCAAGAACTATTTTTTCTTTTATTTTGAAATTTTGCTTGGTAAGAGGCTTTAACAAGAATAATGTCTGGATTGTTTTTGTCCGCGAAAGTGCTGTATATGTTAATCCATGTTGCCTTATGGCTATAGGATCAAATGCCAAGCCTTGCATTGTGAGTCCTTGAGATCTATGTATTGTTCTAGCACAAGCAAGTTGAATTGGAAATTGTTTTCTAATAGTTATTTTCTTGTTGTTTGAGATTTTTTGGATTGGCCTTGTGGTGCGAAGTATAGGTGTCCATTGTTTATGAATGTCATTGTTATAACATTGTGTTAATTTAACACGTTGATGGTGGCCAATGTTTGGGTCATTGAATTCTATCCAAACAATGTCAAAAGCATTGGATATGGTATATGCTTTAAATGTTCCATCTGATCCATTGACTAGACCGTCTTGCGTATCATAATTACCAGCATAAATTTCTACAAGCATGTCTGGTTTCAAAAGTATTTGAGATGGTAAAGACATTGTGTGATTGTACAGATGTATTTCATTGTAGTTTTCGTCATTTTCATCAATTGCACTCAGTACAATTAGCTCTCCTGGAACTATTGACAACATATTTTGATTATGTGCATTAACATCTTTCCTTCTGTAAAATAGATAGGGGAATGTTGGGTCAATGGGTGGTGAGCGTAAACAAGTCTGATTCAAGTACTGTATATCATTATCTGTTTGTGAACCTACACGTATTCTATTGAGTATTGCAATAAACTTCTCATCTGTTTGCCGCATTGTTGATTGTAGCTCATAGTATTTTATGTTGTGTTTCCAAAAGTTGTATGGCATTAATTCAGTCAGTGTTGGTGTATTATCAAATACAACTGAATCTAGTACAGGTTGTGCTTGATATAAATCACCACAAAAAATTGTATCAAGATTTCCAAAGTATGTGGTTGGCATTTGCATTATATCTCTTAATCGCTTATCGATGTAACGTAAAAATGTTGCACCTACCAATGAAATCTCGTCTACTAATAGCACACGCAGCTGCTGATAATGCTTTGACATTGTATCTAAGATTTCAGTATTCAATGGAACGAATTCTGATTTGTTGAAAGGTATTCGAAATGCTGAGTGTAATGTTACTCCACCTATATTGTAAGCTGCTTTTCCTGTATAAGCAACTACTAGGCCTTTTGGTTTGTCCGGATCACTATCAATGGAGTTATTATATATGCGAAGGAGAGATTGAAATATTGCTTTTGCAGTAAAGGTTTTGCCAGTGCCTGCTCCACCTGTTAGAAACAAGTGTAGTGGAGTTTTAATATTTTTTAATTTCTTCAACACAATGTCCTTTACAATTGCTTGTTGTTCACTGTTTAACATTCGTCTCAAATTGAAGTATTCAACATTGTCCATAATATGTGGATGTTTTCCAATTTCAAATGCATTAGAGAATTGAGTTTTTGATTTGTTATGCTTTAGTGTTTGAATATCGTCTTCTATGTTGTATGTTTCTTTCTGTGGATTTTGATTTGAAATGATCAATTCATTTGGTATGTGATTATTTTCAGAATAGATTTCATCTATAGCTTTGTCAATATCGCCCCATTTAGAGTTTATGTGGTAATTGTATTTGATACGATTAGTATTAATTGTGTTTTCATGATATGAATAAGCATGATGCCATGAATGGAAACCATGGTTCAATGTTTTTTCATTTATTGTGAAGGGTACATAAAGCAATAAATTCTCTTTGCAATAATTTTCCAAGTCAACATGTTTGTTAAAATTGGTAAAACGTATAATATTTGGTTTAGCTTTGCGGTGCATTGGTTTCCCATCTTTTCTATATTCTGATACGAATTGTGCAAGGTAAATATGTGTGAGTGTTTCAGGTCGTGCTAAATAGTAATCTATTAAAGATCTACAGGCCACATTTTCTGATTCATCTGGTTCACTATTCAATTGTTTTGCTGACTTTAGAACAAAAGTTCGATCACTATCAGCTCTTGTATCAATGAATATACACTTTCTTGAACTATAGTTTAGTGGAAGTGATAGTACGATGTGAACAGCCTGTTATGTAGACATTTGTTGCAGATTTAGCAATGCATTTCCAAGTCTACTTATCATTTTTATAGCATCGATATTATTTTGTTGATGGTCCCTACGAATTCTTTTAAATGCATTTGTCATTGTTTTATCCACTTTTGTCATGTATGAGCTGCAATACATTGCTGCAGCATATGCATTAAGCACAAATTGTGCATCTGTATTTGCTTTCCATAGCTCTGGTATTTTTTTTGAAAAGCTGTTATTCCATATCTGCGAAGGGTTTCGTTTTAAGAAAATTGTAGGCCTATGGATTGTTGATTTTATAGCTGTGATGTAATCATGCTCATTCAAGTTGATGTCTTGTAGAAACATTTGAAAGGAGAATAATTGGTCATAATTAGACTGTTGTAATACGGAAAAGATTTTTGTTGCCATTGAAACAATAATTTCATTATTGTCTTTCAGCGGTTCGAGAATCATAGTTTTTTTCATTGGTGGAAATGGGAAATTGTATTTACAACAGTGCTGTTTTGATTTTCTGCATCGTTTTGTATGATGGTGCCTATGCAGGATAGCTATTTGAGGAGTCAAATCATCAGTGTTACAAGTGATGTATTTGTCAATAAATTGTTCAATATTTGCAAGTTCATATTTTCCATAAATTGGAGCATCTTTAATCCATAAAAGAAAGTGGTCATGTTCATTGCCACGATTTTGGAATTCAGTTACAGAGAAATAATCCAAGAGCTCTCCGAAGAAAGAGCTATCTGTAAATATCAATTGTTTTAGTGCATTGATTCTATGTTTATAATAGCGTACACATGTTACAGGATCTTTTTTTATGAGATAGAAAATATTTTTCTCATTTTGTATGTCGTATTTTTGTTGTGAAGATGCACAATATGTATTATGCAAGGCTTCAAGTGCTTTTGAAAGGTGTTCCCAATTTTGTTCAGCACTAGTAAATGTAAGGAAAAATGTAGGCGGTCCAAGTTGCCGAATCATTGCAAAGACATTTTTTTTTAATTGATGTAAATAATCCGGAGATATTCTTATTCTTTTAAAGTCAACATATCCAATGTCTGATTTGAGAATCTTCTCTAGGTTAGGTTTGCATTTGACATCTTTTGCTATTAGTTTTCTTCCTTTTAACTGACCTTTTCGTACTCTTATCCACATTGTAGATAAGACTTGATGTATCAATATCTTGACTGTTTTGAAAAATAGATTAGTTGTATGATATGCAAATTGTCTATTGGAATGAAGTAGTTCCCATTGTGCAATTTTTTGATAGGAAAAATTCTTGACAATGTCGTCATTACGTGGGTTTCCAAAGAATAGTGTGGGAAAGTTCATTTCTTCTGCATATTTGTCTTTAAAGATTCCAATAGGATAATGGTTTTCTGCTGGTGCAATTTCTATGATTTTGTCTTGCATTTCATGTATACATTTAGATTCTGTGTATCCATGCACCAAGGTCTCACAAGGATTTTGCTCATCTGTATCAGACTCTGAACCTGTTTCATTTGTGCAAGGGTCGTCTACTATGCCACTTTCATCATCTATTTCAAGAGATTGTCTCCAGTGCTTATTTAGTTGGAATTTCTCATTTTTGTATAGAGTTGTTTCGCTCAATTGGTTCAAAGCTTTCATTATAATAGTCGATCGCACCATCCCCTTCTGATATGCATTTTTATATTGTAGCCGTCTTTTTAGCGCAACTACAATAGTGTATGTTTCATCGGCAGAGCGTGGCAATGCATTTTGTACAATGTTCATGTTGACCGGGACATTAATTATAGACCCAGTCAATCCAATTTGGGGTCTTTTGTAACCTAATTCCCATATTTGTGCGAATGCAATTCTCAGTGAAACAAGGCGCTCTTCTAGTTGCGTAAGCATTTTTACATATTGTAAAGCTATATTCATTTGAATACGGTGTGGTGTTGCATATTTTGGAAGCTTGCATTGTTTCAATGTTTCATGGCATATGCGACAAATACAATTCATCAATACATTGTTATTTTGATTTGTCAATTTATAATATGTTTGCTTTTCTTTCTCTCTAAAAGCCATAATGTTTTTCTTAAAATGCAATGTCTGACAAATTGCACAAGTATGTATCGGTGTATCTTGAATTTTTTTTTGAAATAATTCTATTGGTGATGCTGAGTGTCTAGTTTTCTTGGTTGTATTTTCCATTTGATTATTAGCACGTATTTGTTGTTTGATCTTGCGAAGTGATGTAGTGTTGCTATTTGCAATTTTTTGTTTCCTAATAAAATCACCATCATGATGTTGTTGATTACTGCTTTGAAATTGTTTTAGTTGTCTAGATGTGATACATGGGCTAGCATTGTTTGCTTGTACTAGATAAGGCACAAGCAGCTCAAAATGTCCTTGGATGGGATTTGCATCATGAAATAAGATAGAATACGATTGTCCTTGGGATGACGGATTGAAGTGCAAGTATTTTTTTCCTGAAGTAGTTGACCAAAGGCATATTTGTATGTCTAGCCACTTTGACAACCAACGGATGCAAAACAAGTCACCCCATAGGCCAACTTCATTATTATTTGTAGAATGCATTGCAGAAATACGCATTCTACGCAAGTACTCTTCAACATTTTGTACACCATGTAATTCATGCAATGTACGACTATCCAGTTCATAATTATATGAGGTGATTGCTTCTGGATCACCTTGTGTGAGGCAACTCAAGAAATGGTCTATAGCTCCATTCCGTAATTGACTTGATGTGTATTGAGAATGAAGAAGTAACTCCAATGAGTCAAATAAGCAATCCCCTACATTGTATTTAAATACTTGAATTCTACACAATCCTTCATTTCTCAATGCATAGTCAATGTTTAGAATTTCAGTCTGAATTGCTAATTTGTATTTCTCTACATCTATGATCTGTTTTTGTTTATCAACTATTGGCACTCTTGTTCTCTTCATTTTTTTTGCAAACAAGGACAATTTCGTTGATCCCAGAATATCAAAAAAATGGTGCACCTGTAATATATTCATAACCATTGGTTAGATAGTTTTGATGATTGATAATTACAAAAGACATATTACAAATGGAAATTAGAAGCAGGTTGTTTCCTAAAAGCAATGTTGATATGCAATTTTGAAATGCATTTAGTATTTGGTTTCCTTATTTCAAATCACAAATAAATTCAATGCTAAAATTCTAAGTAGTCAAGGCATTGTTTAAATGCAATGAAAATAATCGTTATTTTTGGATTGTACAAGAAAATAAGGCATTGTAATGAAGAAGAGAATTTTGAAGGATTTAAAACTAGTGGCAATGGCAATGTCAGATTCATTCACTTGCATTATTTTCTTCAGAAAATAAAGAAATAGAAATCACCATTTGGTAGATAGTTCTGATCATTGATAGCCACAAAAGGTTTATTAAAATTCAAAATAAGAACCAAGTTTTGATTTGAAAACAGTGTAGACCTGTGACTTTGAAATTCATTTTGTACTCGGTTTTGATATTTGAAATCAGAGGTTTACATTTAAAAATAAATAAATACAGTGTTTAAATACTAAATAGCCAAGCCATTGTTTAAATATTGCAAAAATAATTGTTATGTAGTTGTGTAAATAGTGTAGGAACAATCCTTGGACAACTCTAATGACATCACATATTCTCTGAGCCATAGGCTTCAAATAATTAGCAATTTGCATATATGAACAATATATTGAACATATAAATTAAACAATGGAAGAAACAAACAAACAAGAGATATGAAGGAGCAAATGAACTTGAATAGATGACAATAACATTTTGATAAGCTTGTGCTTGGATTGTAGATGCAGGTGAAGGATTAGATTGATCTGCAAAAGTCTAAAGGATTGTAAACTAGTTGCAATTGCAATATTATATTGATGGGATTGTGTTAATTTCTTTACAAAGTGAAAAGGTATTGTGCATTATTAAACAGTATATGCCTTCAAGTGGTTTTGTCACTTATATAATCATTAATAGAATTTTGCTACTTACAACTTGCAAACTGCGTTATCTATTTATATTTTGATATTGAATTTAACTATAACACGTAAAAATAACAAATACAGTAGACATGGATAGACTGTAACAAGATCCAAAGCTAGGACACCAAACATGTAACATCAAGATTTCTTCAATGCTGGCCTATACACAAAAAAAGATATTATAACTAGTTGTTGAATCTTGCAAATCATATAACTATCACGGGAATATAATTCCAATATTAGTTTTCTTGTTATCAAGTCTTATAGAAATCTAGACAAAAAAATATTGAAAACTATTAGAAGCAATTTTTACAATTTACTATTGTTATATGTGTTTGCATTCATACTCAATAATAGCTAACTAGCACCAAAGAAGTACAGTAAGACCAATGCATAAAATATAAGTGACATGCAAAAGTGTACAGTGTTTTTCACAAATTGCAAATAACTGCCCACATCACTGTTATTACAATTTACATAGTTTTCTAGAACATCGAAGAGATGGCTGCATCTATTTATGATGATTTCATGTTGCAATCATTTGTTATTCTAAAAAAAAAAACACTTTAAAATTCCACCGCTTCATTTGTTGCCCATCGGCATGATCATCGCCATCGGCGTGTCAAAAAAAACGTGTTGGTCAATATTTACTTCATCATCATGATATTTCGCTTTTGCATATTGGGGAAAAGAACAACATCATCATCATCATATTGTTGAAGAAGAAAAGGAGGATATGGAATATGATCATGTTGCCGAGGAAAGGAAAATGATGGTAACGTCATCATGACATTCGGGCTTCATTGAAATGCTAAGGATGATGTCATCGTCATTTTCATTAAGATCAGGGGATAAATGTAATATCAGGTCACCTAAGGAGCATGATCAGGATGATGAATGTAATATGACCCCTTTGCGGCCAAGGCAACCCTCTCGAAAGATCAGGATGATGATGAGCACCGGGATATTTGCTTCTTCGTCGAACTTAGAACAAGACGTCATCATCATATTTTGCGAACCAGATCGTGCTTGAAAAATATCCTGTTGAAGGAAAAATGTGATGATGATGATGATCAGGATATTTGCTTCTTCGTTTATTAGATCGAGATGACGTCATCATGATATTCGGAGCCTTTGTTAAAATTAGAACATGACGACATCATGATATTTCGCCAACGGGATCATGTTTGGGAAATATCCTGCCGAAGGGAAAATGTGACGATGATGACCATCAAGATATTTTCAAAAGGTTGTATTTCATTGGCAGGAGGACTTTATGAAACATCGGGTGAACAAACAAGATCATGATGATCTTGACAACATGACAGGATAAAACAATATGATGATGACCCTCCTCATCGAATTATCATGATGACGCCATCATGATATTTTGTCGTCGAAGCACAAGGATGAGTTGAGGTCATTATGATATTGCGCCAGGGTGATATTGTAAAAAAATGATCATGCTGTTTAAGGAATGAAATATCGCCTTCTTCTGAATAGATAGGGTGATCATCATGATATTGCAAAAAAGGCGATCAGGAGGATATGAAGATGATGATCCGCTTTATCCATTTATGATGATGATGTCTTGATCACTTAGCGAATTTCAGCGAATGACCCTCGTGAAAGATCAGGATGATGATCATAATTATGCAAAAGGAGATAAGGAGGATATGAAGTCGTCATCATCATATTTCGAACTTCAGCAAATATCATGATGATGACCTTGCGATAGGATTATAACATGCGCATGCAAATATGCCGAAGGTGGATTTTCTAAGGGTGATCAGCATGATATGATAAGATTAGGTAATGTTGAAATATCATGATGATGCTCGCTATACAAAGACCGCTCGACGGGGAAACTTACCCTGACCTAAAGTTGATATCATCATGATATTTGAACCTCAGGATATTATCAGGGGGGGGTTCAAATATGATGATGATGATCATCTTCATGTAACCAAACCGAGTTTATAACATATGACCCTCCTAAAAGAAATCATGATGCTGACAATGCACCTAAGGCCATTTGACGGGTAAAGGGCACTACTACCTAAGATTGACGTCCAGATATTGGGACTGCATGATTTTTATCGGGTGATAGACCAAGATCATCTTGATCTTGACAACATGACTTAGGATATAAAAATATGATGATCCTCCTGCGAATGTCAAACCTTAGGATATAAAAATATGATGATCCTCCTGCGAATATCAGGTTTGACCAAAACTTTGACCGTGCATAACTTTCACATATGGAAGAATTTTCGAGTGAAGTAAAAGGCAAACCTGCATGGAATTTCAAGCTCTTTCTAAATATGAGGTCATAGAAACAAAATCGCCCACATAAATTTAAATGTGAATGTCTAAATAATCTTTTGAATTCCCTTTTAGAAAAGGAGTTTATATATCTGAAATTGTCTTTTAAATTTTAAAATAAACTAAAAAGTCAGTGCATAGGAAAACAATAATGCCACGGTTCCTTTACCCTTGAAACTAAAATTAAACTGGCCTAAAATCTAAATCATGACAAAAGCAAATGCAATCGCCACATGCAAACACAATCGCCACCTGTCTCAGAGGTGGACAACTGTAGCCCTAACAATTTTATCAACACATGCATCTTTTAAGGTTCTCAAATGTGGAACGGAGGCTAGTAGCTTTCAGACGATCTTCAAATGCAACCACATACAAACAGGTCTAGAGAGGCGCATCAGTTTTAAAGGCCAAGATTTATTAACTCCTACCCAGGAAATAATTAGTCCCAGAGCTGGTGATCTGGAATTGGCATTGTTGAGATCAAACAGTTCTAAGAAAATGCATTTTTAGACTTCCTCATTGAGATGAGACAGGTTTAAAGAGGAAGCAGCTGCGCTCAAAGTACAGAAAGTTTATAAAAGCTAGCATAGAAGATGGAATCTTGCAGATTGTGCTCGGTACATTCATGTCTACATTGAGGAACTCTGGTTCTATACTGTGCCATGCCCTTTTTTTTTTCACTTTTGCAAGTCGAGATCCAACTAATTGGTTGCATGGGCTTGCCGTCTTCACCTCCTTTCTAATGATTTTGCTAATGCCAGTTGTTAAGATTCGTTTTTATTTAATTTGTGTCTTGCAAACAAAAATTGGCAATTTTTTGTTCTGATTAGCAGAAATGTCTTTGTTATTAACCTACATTGACCTCTCCCTTCTTTCCCCAATTTTACCTCAGTGTTTTCTTGCTTATAATTTAATTTTGTAGCAACGGCCCTCATTTGGAATATATTTGGGTATTGTTGTTTAGATATTCAGATGAAAACAGTCTATTTTATTTTAACTCTTCATGTCCAGCATTAACCTCTTCTACAGAATTTCACAAAATAGTATTCCAATGTGTGGAGAAGGGTACCAACTAATGTTGTTCTGTCATAAATTCTCTTTCACATATAAATTTGCATTTTCCTTCACAAGATTGGAGCACTTTTTTTGTGGGTATTTTCCTTGTGTGACCATAATCTGTGCCATTAAACATTATAGGGACACGATAACATATCCTTATTCTTTCTTTCAAAACAGAATATTTGGTAGAGGAGCAAACAAGAGGGCGAGCCTGTGTTCCAAATTGGGATTACTAGCAAATTACCTAAATTCGTTAATACTCTCTGCTTCAAGGTATGAAATTCACACCCTTGCTATGTATAAGTAAGGTCTATAGCACCGTCGCCATAAAATTCTAGCATATTATATGATGGGTACTGAGCGAACTCCGAGCCTCAATCATTCAAACGTAAATTAAACAGTGAACACATGCATGAAATCACTTAAAAGGAACTGTAAGTTGTACCAAAGAAATTGCAGAGTAGAAAGTTGCAACAGAATATAAGTAGATGCTTTACAGCTTGAATATATACAATGTATCTGGAAATGAAACAAGCAATACTGCATATAGCATGAGCACTTGTACAGTTAGTTCTTCCTGCAATCTTCTTCAGGATGATGATCATAATTATGCAAAAGGAGATCAGGAGGATATGAAGTTGTCATCATCATATTTCGAACTTCAGCAAATATCATGATGATGACCTTGCGATAGGATTATAACATGCGCATGCAAATATGCCGAAGGTGGATTTTCTAAGGGTGATCAGCATGATATGATAAGATTAGGTAATGTTGAAATATCATGATGATGCTCGCTATACAAAGACTGCTCGACGGGCAAACTTACCCTGACGTAAAGTTGATACCATCATGATATTTGAACCTCAGGATATTATCGGGCAGGGGTTCAAATATGATGATGATGATCATCTTCATGTAACCAAAACCGAGTTTATAACATATGACCCTCCTAAAAGAAATCATGATGCTGACAATGCGCCTAAGGCCATTTGACGGGTAAAGGGCACTACCACCTAAGATTGACGTCCGGATATTGTGACTGGATGATTTTTATCGGGTGATAGACCAAGATCATGATGATCTTGACAACATGACTTAGGATATAAAAATATGATGACCCTCCTGCGAATATCAGGTTTGACCAAAACTTTGACCGTGCATAACTTTCACATATGGAAGAATTTTCGAGTGAAGTAAAAGGCAAACCTGCATGGAATTTCAAGCTCTTTCTAAATATGAGGTCATAGAAACAAAATTGCCCACATAAATTTAAATGTGAATCTCTAAATAATCTTTTGAATTCCCTTTTAGAAAAGGAGTTTATGTATCTGAAATTGTCTTTTAAATTTTAAAATAAACTAAAAAGTCAGTGCATAGGAAAACAATAATGCCACGGTTCCTTTACCCTTGAAACTAAAATTAAACTGGCCTAAAATCTAAATCGTGACAAAAGCAAATGCAATCGCCACCTGCAAACACAATCGCCACCTGTCTCAGAGGTGCACAGCTGTAGCCCTAACAATTTTATCAACACATGCATCTTTTAAGGTTCTCAAATGTGGAATGGAGGTTAGTAGCTTTCAGACGATCTTCAAATGCAACCACATAGAAACAGCTTCAGAGAGGTGCATCAGTTTTAAAGGCCAAGATTTATTAACTCCTACCCAGGAAATAATTAGTCCCAGAGCTGGTGATTTGGAATTGGCATCGTTGAGATCAAATAGTTCTAAGAAAATGGATTTTTAGACTTCCTCATTGAGATGAGACAGGTTTAAAGAGGAAGCAGCTGTGCTCAAAGTACAGAAAGTTTATAAAAGCTACCTTTATCCATTTATGATGACGATGTCTCCATCACTTAGCGAATTTCAGCGAATGACCCTCGTGAAAGATCAGGATGATGATCATAATTATGCAAAAGGAGATCAGGAGGATATGAAGTTGTCATCATCATATTTCGAACTTCAGCAAATATCATGATGATGACCTTGCGATAGGATTAGAACATGCGCATGCAAATATATTTGGAATATATTTGGGTATTGTTGTTTAGATATTCAGATGGAAACAGTCTATTTTATTTTAACTCTTCATGTCCAGCATTAACCTCTTCTACAGAATTTCACAAAATAGTATTCCAATGTGTCGAGAAGGGTACCAACTAATGTTGTTCTGTCATGAATTCTCTTTCACATATAAATTTGCATTTTCCTTCACAAGATTGGAACACTTTTTTTGTGGGTATTTTCCTTGTCTGACCATAATCTCTGCCATTAAACATTATAGGGACACGATAACATATCCTTATTCTTTCTTTCAAAACAGAATATTTGGTAGAGGACCAAACAAGAGGGCGAGCCTCTGTTCCAAATTGGGATTACTAGCAAATTACCTAAATTCGTTAATACTCTCTGCTTCAAGGTATGAAATTCACACCCTTGCTATGTATAAGTAAGGTCTATAGCACCGTCGCCATAAAATTCCAGCATATTATATGATGGGTACTGAGCGAACTCCGAGCCTCAATCATTCAAACGTAAATTAAACAGTGAACACATGCATGAAATCACTTAAAAGCAACTGTAAGTTGTACCATAGAAATTGCAGAGTAGAAAGTTGCAACAGAATATAAGTAGATGCTTTACAGCTTGAATATATACAATGTATCTGGAAATGAAACAAGTAATACTGCATATAGCATGAGCACTTGTATAGTTAGTTCTTCCTACAACCTTCTTTGTTATTTAGTGACACAGTTGCATAGCTACTTTTATGTTCCCAAATCATGAATTTGTCAATATATTGAAACTTGGCAATTCATACCTGAATGTCTGGGAATTCTATAATTGATATCCGAGTTTCTAAAATAGAAAACTTAAGTTCTAGAAAGAGATATCTGAACTCTAACAGAAATTTGAGAAAACTGTAAAATTTCTATAACTGAGAGTGCTCTACAATCTAAAACTCATATAATATCTGAAATCTTGAAATTTCTGTGAACAATAGCACTGGTTTTCTACACGGATTACGAAATAGAAGTCCATATAGAGGCTTACCACAGATGCAGCTTCACAGGCCTCCGGATGCCCACCTTCACTACTCTGAGTGCAAACAAATTGAGAAACAACAATCCAAAGCGCATACAAATTGAAAACCTCCGATCAAGACATGACCTGTCATCTTGTAAGGATGATTAAAAATCATTATTAACATTGCAAATGAAATAAAAATCATTAATTAACATTGCAAACGAAATAAATTCAAGAAGCTCAGCGGCGCCATCACTTTGCACGACCTGTACTTAACTGTATTTGTTAGTTCCTGCCGTCACTTTACACGACCTGTACTTAACTGTTTTGTTTATTGGCATCATTCAAAAATTCAATAATTTTTTAAATCATTATTTCATTTTTTACCCTTACTGTTCACACCATAGACCAATCAGACAATAGATAAATGGTATTTTTTAAATGATTAAATTAAAAAAAAAATAATGAACTATAGCATTGTGGTTGCAAATTTTTAGTTCTTTCACATGATTGGACGAATAATTTGAGAAATTGCATCTAGCCGATGCAGTAGTTATACCTGCCGAAGGCAGGAACTAATAAATGGACAACGGATGATTAATTAAGTTTGATGCTAGCCTTCAACCGCCAACTAAAAAAAATCAGATAATCCAAACAATAAATGGACAACAAATGACTAATTAAGTTTGATGCTAGCCTTCAACTGCCAACAAAAAAGAATCAAAATGTCAAATGAATTATTGAATTATGGAATTATGTGTTTATGTATATGTAAAAATTTAAATAATTATGAAAAATTAATAAAATAATTTTTAAAATAAAAGTTAAAGTATATACTATTTTTTAAAACTAATACATATTTTATATATGATTCATCTTATTGCTATTTAAAATAAAATAAAATAGTAAAAAGTCAACTTTTATCTAAAGTAAAAGTTAAAATAATTGAAGCCTAATTTTTATCTATCTATTTACATATTTGTGTATCTATACATATATTAAATAGTTTAGATAGACATTAAAAATTGATATTACTTAATAGTAATATATATGACTAGTATAGATATACTAAATATATCTATTTAAAAGATGTTCAATATCTTTTAGATAAATATATCTATGCTAGTCATAAAGTGAAATTATTTAATATAAAATTAGGAAAAAAAATTAAAAAATTAATCTTTTTATTAAGATTATATTTTATAAATCATAAAAGATGGTACACAGTGAAGAAAAACCTGTAAGCAATGAAATTGGTGTAAAAGTATATCATAGTGCAAATGCAAAATTTTAAAATTTGTGAGAAGATGGAAACTCTCTAAGTTTAGTGGTATTTGAAGAAGGATATTCTAGAAAATAGTGTGGAACTCAAGAAAAGTTAACCTTGTAATTGTGGAGTTTGAGAAAAAAATAGTAATTTCTAAATTCATTGGCATTTAGCAATCAAGGGAGCTATTAAATTTGATGATCATGGGGTAGAAATGGTTTGACTATCTAAGGCCTAGTATCAAAATTTTACAAGAATTCATGCAAATTACCTTCTAACCAATAGATGATAAGAATGTGATTTTTAAAAGTAATTCATGGCTTGTGTGTAATGTTGGTTAGACTTTACATGTGCATGTGGTCACTGGAGTTGATGTGCAAGTCTAGATCTGATTGGGGACTTTATTAGCACCTCCCTATTATGTTCAGGCACCACTTCTAGGTTAGAAATTTCCACTTATGCTGGATTTACATCAATATCAATTTAGCGCAATCCATTAGGGAAGCAATTAGGATTTTCTCCTCAATGCACTCCTAGACATATGAGCTAGATTATGAGTGTCTTCCTTTCCATTGTTTGTCTTGCAAAAAGGTAGGCCATGTTACAAAGAACTATGATTCTCAAAAGTATACAAAGCCAACCCCAATCATCAAATCTAAATGGATGTGGAGAGTTAAAACAAGAACATTTTGGAGACTACATTAGCTAGTCTTTGTTCTAGCCTTAACAATGGGAAGGGCCCGAATTTGTGCAAGAAGATAAATTTGTGTCATAAAGCACATAAAAAGTCCTTCAACCAAAATAATTATTATAGCCTCAAAGAAATAAATCTCATAGCCTCTAGTTGGACATGATAGTTACATGTGTGTAGAAGATCAAGAGGAGAGGGGAGAAGAAGAAGAAACAACCAAGTTTGACTCTTTGGAGGGAAATGAAGATAATTGTGGCTTACAAAAAGGGTGCCAAAAAATGTACTCAGAATCAATGACTAGCCATGCCAAAGGCTAACCTAGAAGGACATAAAATAAGAGGTGGGAAAACAAGCACAAGGAAATCCTAAATAGAAGTTGAGGTGAATTTTGAGAAAGGCACACAGAAGTCTCTAAGTAATTACTAGAATAGTAGAGGGGAGGTCCCCTCCACTTGGAAACCATTAGGCTAATACAACATAATGTCTCAAGGGTTCGAATGCCCCTAACAAGTGTCACTTAATGAAGTGACTGGTGGAGGAATTTGTTTTAGATGTCCTACTATTGCCAGAAACCACAATCATCAGGAACACTAAAAGCCATGAAGACTAAGAACAATCCTATAGTGTATAAGTAGTTCTTGAGGTCTATATAGACAATTTCAAATGATTTTGAAATATCATTGCTAAAGGTTTATTGTTAAGATTATATAAAAGAAACCCTAGAAGTTCTATAAAACCCTAGTTTATGAATTAGGGTTTAGTGTTTATGAATTAGGGTTTATGGTTTAGTGTTTATGAATTAGGGCTTATGGTTTATGAATTAGGGTTTAGAGTTTTCAGTTTAGGGTTTACAGTTTATGAATTAGGGTTTAGTGTTTTTGGTTTAGGGTTTAACATTTATAGTTTAAGATTGTGAAAAATAACTAAATTTCTATCTAAACCGCACCTAGGGTTTCAAATGAAATAACAATAAAAAATTACAAAAACAAAACAATAAAATAATGAAAAATAATAGAAAATGATACACAACCAACCTAGCACAACTGATAGCCTATCTAGAGGAGGTGGGGAGGATCTGGAGGTAGGCGACATGTGTACCCATTATGTGGAGTCTTTTCTCCTACTATTTCACAACATGTGGTTGTTAAAATGAAGCCATAGGCCTATTTTTAAAAAATTATATACTTTTCAAAAATGGGCACTCGTTCCTTTTACGAGTGCTCATTTCATAATGGGTGCCCATTTGGCTTCGAGTTCTTGATCCTAAATAGGAGCCCGTTCCTTAACATGCACCCATTTCTTAATGAGTACCTATTTAGGCTCAGGCTCCCATTCCTAAACAGGCACCCGTTATTCTCAAAATGAGTGCCTGTTCCAATTGGCATTTTTATTGTGTGGAAGACTTCTGTGAAATCTATACTCATCTTCTTGCTTTCACCCATTCCACTCTATATAGAAGAACTATAATTGTTTATAGAAGCTACTAGACCTCCTAACAAGCTCTCACATCAATTTTGGATTTCTAAACACATTAACAATGCAATCCTCTACTTTGCAAACTTAAAACACATCTACACACTCAATAATGATTCTACACACCATTAATGAGTGTGTCTAACCTTCTTGCAAGCATGGAGAAGGTTCCTCATAACTCCTTTATTATCACTACTAGAAGATAGAAAGCTAATGCCAAAAAGATAAAAAAATGCTTGACATTCTATTTTTTATCTTTTTGTTCACCCCTTTACTAATAGTGAATTCATCCCTAAATGAGTTTGTCTCCTTTATTGGCCACTATTCACTAGAGGGGTAACAACGTTTACTTTGAGGATCACACTGTTCACTAGGGGGTCACAAAATTTATTACTTTACGAGTCATTTTGACTTGTAAGTTATTTTAGAAGCCATAATTTTTTTCTATAAACTCAAAACAAGGTACCATTGTTTTAAAATTACATGATTTTTTGGGATCTATCTAAATATGGAATCAAATTTAACTTTTTATTCCATCTTGATAATGATCTATCCCTTACAACAAAACTACATTAATGAGGCCAACACTGAGTGAAATAAAACCTAAAAAATCTCTTATCTACCAACAAAGATTCCAAGATGTCCCATACCATTCCTAAACCTTCATAAGAATGAAAAATAGGATAGTGTCTAGAAAAATCCTTGTTACATTGATTTTATGACAAATTCTTCCATTAGGCTTCATGATGGCACTGGGTGGTTAGCTAGAATGACATAACCTTGATGGTCCAAAGTTCAACTCAATTTAATTTTATGGATCACACCCCCACCAAGAGACTTTTGGTCCTCAAAAGCTGGGAATTAGTGAAGGGTTGAGGATCCCTTCATCCCACTAAGGTGTCTTCTTACCCCTTGCTCCACAAGGTAGCCATTACTAAAAACTTGATGCCTTATTGTCTTCACCTAACTTACTAGGTGCAAATGTACCAAGGACCAAGCTCAAAATTGGATTCAACAAATTTAACATCAACAATAAATGAAAAAGAAGGAAACCCAAGGTTTATAAGGTTTTGGATGGTCTCCACACAACCCCATGAGAGAGCCAATTGGATTTGAACGAACTCTTTAACATGTTTTCAAAAATAATTCTACCAACAAAATACCCAACAAGAGTATATTTCTCAATCCATTTACATGCATCATCAAAATCATGAAAAACCAAAACTATTGGGAAAGAAAGAAAAACTACTACAATATGGAAATATGAAATTTGTATGCAAATTTGAAATTAAGTGTTCTTATTCATTGAAAATACCATCAATCAAATGTTCTTAATTGTAGAATATCATAAACAAATTTAGGACATAAAGATCAACAACATAGAAATTAGCAAACCACATGAGATCATCACATAACACAATGTGTACTTAGGGAAACCCTTAAAGAGAAAAAAAATCCAATAAGAAGAGAGGCAAAGTGTGTATTATATTCAAAAGAAATATTACAAATATAACACACTTCCTTCACTCCTTCATTATCTTCAATTTGATAGCTCTTTTGTTCCTATGAACTCTCAATAAAAGAATACAATAGAATATGTCTCATTTTCATACCAAAGCTCCAATTTATAGAAAATTAGGAGGAGAAACAAGAGGCACACCTCCTTGCAAAAAACAATAGTCACAACCCTTGGGTGCTCCTTAGAAATGAAGAGACAACCCATTTTAGCAACCAACTTGGAGAAGCTCAATAGTAACCTTCATGGGGTCACCATTTGTCATTTAGCACTCCTTTCTAGATGTCCAACTTAGGAGTCAATTAATTTGTTTCACAAGTCACAATTTACTACTATCGATGAACCCATTCATCCCTTATGAATACATTTACAAAACATATGTGGAACATTATTATAAATTATTTTCCAGTATCACTCTAAGTGCCTAGACACCTTAACAAGGATGTTGGAACAATTTAAATGACACAAGATTTACAAGGTTGATGGGATCTTAATACTAACAAAAACAACATTAGGAACATGAGAGTTACCTCATGAACAACTTTTGGTATGAAATTGTGAGAAAATTTCAATGCCATTTTCTTGTACTTCCAAGCCAACAACCCTAGCGTCAAGTTGTAGGCCACTATGACTAGTAGCCATTTAAATAAAGAAAAAAATCACTTGATGACAAGGAAAACTAAAAAACTAGCAATAAATGCAAAAAATTTCTACACTAGTACAATTTGAAACAAATGTGACAAGGACAAGAGAATGACATGAGGAGGATCATGTAGACCAAGCAAAGACAAAACCTTAGTTGAGCTCTCCGTGATCATTGCAAGTTGCCACCGACAATATTTGAGACGGGATATTCAAACGGTATTCTAAATTTAGACATTATTATGGTTTGTCAAGCTAATATAGGGCATCAATATGGTGAAGGTATGTTTTGATATGGAGGCTCTGACAATGTAGTGTTAACCCACCTTTCTCTGCGATGTAATGACATATACAGAGCATGCCAAGAACAAAACTACTATAGCCATGTATGTGGTGTATGCTCTCAAGAGGCAAGGTTGAACACTATAACATTGGTGATTAATTTTCTTTTTAAAAGTCTTTTGGTCAAGAATGTTGTCTTTCAACACTACCACTTGTTATTAGAAATGGGTTTACATGTAATATTGTCATCCTAATCATGTTAAGGTTTTTTGACATTTTTGATACTATAAAATTATGGATTACATTATGTGCATCATTTTGATATGGTTGGGATGAATGGCCATAAGATATCTATAATTTATAATATCTAGGGTTTATGTTATGGCATCAATGATTTCTTAGATAAAGGTTTAAGCCTTTAGACATTTAGATTTTGTCATGGATAATATGCAGCTTGATTACTAGTTATCTTGCTCCATGTTGTTTCATGGTTGATTTGTACTAAAATGAACTCTTATACCTATGACTTAAAGAACAATGAAGCCCTCATAACACTCTCCTTTTTTTATTTTTTTGATAAAAGAACCCAGCAATTATAATATCAAGTGCATATCAAATAATTGTATCATTAATATTACTACATTTCCCATGAAAAATATGCATTTGAAGTAGAAATTAACACCAATAGTCATTCAATGTTTTCTTTTGACTCCATTTTCTTTAGAATTATGAATTATTTGATTCTCCATTTCTTAAGTTGGATTTTTCATTATGTTCTAACCTATTTTCAAGCCTTGACATTAAGAATAAAACCACTTCAAACTTCTGTAAAAAGGTTCATGAGAGAATTATGAATTTATGTATCCAACCATCATCATCTCCAATCATCCCCAAGCTGTAGCCAATTGGTAATAATATTTATTTTATATTAAGTTATTTTCTTAGTGTCAGTGGCCTCCTAACATACTTATTTCACCATTGGTATTCTATGCAATCGAGCAACATATTTTATTGCTACATTGGAAATTCCAATTCCCCTCAACCTTTTTGTTCTCCAATTTAGTTTCTAATGCCCCATAGGATGTAACATCATATTTTAAAAGGCACCTAAAGTTGCTTTATGTCTAACCATAATAGATAATGTGTGTATCCTTTGTATTCCCATTACTATTGGCCAATAGTTAACTAATATTTATTTTTCAAGTTCCATTGTAGCTTCTCAACTAAGAGAAGGTTACATCCCTAGGTCATTTCCCCTTCACATGACATTTCTATGACAAGATTTTATCTATTGTAGTTACCCCCCACTATTGCCTCCAGTAGGAATTTGGGTTGTGTCTCAATCTCAATGTGTTTTCCATCCTCTAAAACCAAGTACTAGTCATAGACTTGGTAACCAATGACCTCACCAACAACCTAATCAAAGATTCTCCTCCTTGATCAAATTACTTCCTTTTGTTCCTCAAATTATATCCTCAAGGTATTAATCCAATGGGTCATCAATAATAGATTCACACTAGTGTTCGCCTCCAAGGGCCAAGTTCTTATGGTTACTCAACTACTTGAAACTGGAAACACCACTTCCAAACCAACTTGCATGTGTTAAGCATTCATCCTAAGCCAGGATCAAACTCTGTAAGAAATTTAGAGTTGTATTACTTAGAGCTCCTTATTAATCCTTAGCAAGGATCAAACTTTCCACAAAATTTAGAGTTGCATTACTTATATCTCCTTATTAATTCTTAGCCAAGATCAATTCTCCATAAATTTTGAAGTTGCATTGAATCAAAATTTGTCTCTCATTTAAAAAGAATGGTGTGGATCTGATTTAGGATATTGTCTTCCAAAAAATAGAAGATTGAACCCTCTCAAAGTCATCCATCCTACTCCTATACAAGGTCCATATCATATTGCCAAACATTAAAACTAATTGACCAAAGGAAAGATAGATGAACAATAAAATTTAATGTTATTAAAAACTTTTATTCCAAATTTTGCTACCCCCTAAATTTTCACTTATTGCAATTTGACAGAAAGATAAGATAAGAAAAATAACTAATTAGTTTATTTTTACATTTCTATGTTGAAAATCTAAAATTTCTAACATCCTTAATACGATCTCCTCAAGCCTTCTTGGCACACAATCATTTATTTGCTACAATATACCAATCAATTTTTTTATTTGAATACCTCCTAAAATTGAACCAATACAGAAACAAAAAATGGAAAGGGGAATAAAAATATGATGAATGATTTATTTCAAACCTTTTGTGGGTGAAAATAGTATGGCATCCAAAAACCTCAAAATCCCATAGAAAGGCTTCAAGCTCAATCATATTGGGTCACAATATTTACCTCTTTTGACACATAATAAAACCCATGTACTCACTTGTAGTAATAATGACATCCATATGTTTAAAAATAAAATCTAAATCAATAAATATGGATCTTGATCAAATTCATGACCTCTGCAAAAACAAGAGCTGCCTCTACTTTGATCCAATCCATGGAAGACTAGGGCTTGGTTAGTGAGCCCACCATGGATATGGGTTTTTCTCTATAGGAAAAGAGCTTTCCATTTTTCCATTTGAATTTTGGTCTAAAAAATAAAAATCAAAGTGCAGTACTTGGAAGTGCAAGTTTGGAGAATTTGACTTGGGTTTTTACCATAGGCTACTTTCCTTCTTGTCATCACAAGTAGAGTGTAGCTTCCCACAACTAGATGAATACAAGGTGGTCTTGATAACCCACATAATGGTAATTTTGAATCCCAAGCCAATGCCCCCACCTTCTCCCATCAACATAAGCTACTGTGTGTACTCATAAATTATACATACATTCATGCATTGGTTTAGTTCTAATCTTCCATCGATATGGTCACATTTGAATATATTGCATCCTGGATATGGCCCTGCTCGTAAGCCTGTATGACTGCAATTGTAATCATAATGTGCCTGATAGGCACGTGGACATGTCAACATCAAGAAACCTCATCAACTCAAGGTCCATCACCAATCTCGCTTGTTGAAATTGGAGATCTTGAATATATATTTTTTAAATTATGGATCCAAATATCTTTAAATAGATAACATACATGGATAGATGTGTCTCTTACATGAGACATGGCTCTATATGACAAATGAGTTAGGGTGTGTGATTAAATATAGTTTACATTTTTAACACTCCCCCATAAACTTTATTTTATCACACAACTTAATTAGATGATGTACTTCAATCATGCTTTATACAAGCATGAAACACTCTGATTATGTTTGTAACTTGTAACTACCAATCTTGCTTTGTGCTTGTCAATTTAGCCATAAGATTGAAATCATATTTTGAACACCCTTGATAACTTTTGTTCATATATCTTTCTTCCTTTTAAATCATTGTCTCTCAAAATGACTAGAACAATTACAATACTAGAAAACCTTTCCTTTCCTCTACTCACCATTATCCATAACAAAATGTCTTTCATAGTTCTATCAATAAAAGACCTGTGAAGTTTGACAGGAGAAAGATACTTTTTATCTAATGGTGGCATTCTTCAAAGCTATCACAACCACTCAACTTTATAGAGATAATATATTATTTACCATTTGCAATGATCTTGGTGATCAAAACCCTTTTCAATGATTTTTGTGATCAGAACCCTTATACATTTAGCAACAATCTTTGTGATCAATGCTACAACTTTTTAGATTTAGCAACAATCTTTGCGATCGTTGCTACAACTTTTTAGATTTAGCAATGATCTATGCGATCAATGCTATAACTTTTTAGATTTAGCAACGATCTAGATGTGAACATTAGATTTAGCAACAAGCTCTACAATCAATGCTACAATTTTTTAGATTTATCAATGATCTCTACAATCAACACTACAACTTTGCTCTATTGAATGAGCCCCAAATACATTTTATGGTTGACATTCTCTTTTAGTAGTAATATTGGTGTACATTATAAGTGCTCCAACTAAAAATATCATGCCTCTACAAATACAACATGGATAGAATTCAAGTGGCCCTTATAGTGGTCAAAAATCTATAGATCAAATTATATGGTCTTTTTGGTGACACCTACCCTTGCATGTCTTTTATGCTGGATAATGGAATTTTATTGTTGAAAGAAAGAAAAAAAGTGATAGAATGAACTAAGACAAGGTTGACTAAAATGGCCAAATTTCAAAAATAAGAGGTGTAGCCAATAGGTTGTTTTTGTTGTATAATATATACTACAAGTAATTATTTCATTGTTGTTTAGTGGTTTTTCAAATCGTCATAGCTCCTCAAGGTTGAGCTTGGGCTAATCATGAATGCTTAATATTGCAATCTCCCTCATACCAAAAACTTCATATGATCTTTTCAAATTCTTACAACTTTATAGAATTATCAAATGTGATCCTATTTAGTAAGTTTAAGCCTCCAAACAATTCACTGTGTAACTCCTTTGTTTAATTACAGTGGTAAGTATTTGATTGTCAGTGAGAAATAAATAGTTTATTTCAACACTCCTCTTAATTTCTACCACTAGCTGCTTCAGCATCTCAAATTCTATTTTAGATGTTCAAATTTCTCCTTTGATAAAGCCTTTTGTGAATATGTCTACCAACTAATTTTTGATCTACAAAAATCCAAGTAGATTTCTCCATTTTTCACTAGTTCTCTGATGAAATGGTACTTGGTATCAATATCCTTTCTTTACTTATAACATATAACAAGACAATGACTTATGTTTCAAGTCATAAAAAATAATCACTAGTCACCTAACTCAAACATTCAAACCTTGCTTGATTGCTATTT
Organism: Cunninghamia lanceolata; assembly: GCA_027924645.1. Classification (NCBI taxonomy): domain Eukaryota; kingdom Viridiplantae; phylum Streptophyta; class Pinopsida; order Cupressales; family Cupressaceae; genus Cunninghamia; species Cunninghamia lanceolata. Next base: position 16,883,274 of record BSBN01000803.1, read on the forward strand.
TATTCGATATGTGAATATTTATGCTTGTAAAACATTTTGAACATATTTGTAACCTTGTACCAATTAGATACACCAACCCATTGACAATTCATTTGTATACAATCTTTCATGATTAAATATAGTTTACATTTTAACATTTCCTCTACATTCAAAAGCCAAAGGAACAAGAAACATTGAAGGAAAAGGAAAAAGGTGTTTGGTTTACATCATATATAAATGAGAGAGAGGGTGAAAATAGTAATGGGAAATTCATTGGATGGGTCCAAAACCTGATGTAAGTTCCATCCAAACTAGGGCATAGAGATTTTCCCGTTGTGTTTGAAGGAGTGGTTGAACAAGCTCTTCTACATTGACTATAATGAGTAAAGCCACAACAATGGTGCGTCATTGTGTTTATGCTTAGAGGCATCCAATGAACCTCATATTCAAAAAAGAAGAACCCCACCGACAACACGGGCACTAGATCAGTTAAGGTTGGCAGCATGGGGAGAACTTCCTTTCTCATAGACAACAACATGCTTGACTTTGATTCCTCTAAGCATGAGCCCACCACCATTATTCTCCTTAGGAAATGTATTAGAAGTTGCATACCTTGTGTGGTTAGGAAGATGATGAATTAGCACAATCAACATTCATGTTCCTCACAAATTTATGTTGGAATGGTGGACTAATTAAAGAAGAGAAAGAAGGGGGAAAAAAGTCTTGCATAAGTAGGGAGAAGCTTCCCACTTCTTTCGCTATGGTTTTCAAAGATTCACATGTCAAATAAAATTTGTATGATGGTTACTATCAATAGTTTTTATTGTCAAAAGGTAAACTGGTGATGCCATTGTAAATTTAATGGATCTTTTTATCATAGTTCTTTTAATATTTGCCATTTATTTATATATTTCATGTAGTACTCCTTATGTTTTTTGATGAGTAAGTGCTGCAAGTTGGGGTAGCTCCCATTTAATTAAAAGCATTGAAAAATTACATAGTAGTAGCAGCTCAAATGAGCATATTGATTACAGTCATCCACTCAAAGTGGGAAAATGCCAAAGGAAGCGTAATCCTTCACCAATTTCAAAGGTTCATTCAATCTAAGAGGGTGAGAGTAGATCACCATATTGGCTTAGGAAATAGGTGAGAGTTTCCATATTGTTCCTCCAAATGCCTTCTCTGAAAAGACACAAAGCCTAGGAAATGACTTTAAACCGCGACTGACAAAGTCATCAAAATTTACCTTGCTACATGTACCTGTAGCCTTGCATCATGATCATTCACCACATACTAACAACTTGTCACTATTGTCATTTCACCTCTTACATGTGATAGAGTCTGTCATAACTCATGACACATGATCACAAGGTGCCGACACATAGAAAAACTATGCCAAGTCAACATGGGATGCCTACCTCCTCATATGAGGACAAAACATACATCTAGTCACCTTCCATGTAGGGTGACACATCACCATACCAACTCCCACAAAGTGACAAAATAAGATTTACATAGAAAATTACAATAGTAGGCAAAAATAAATAATTTCAACATTAGGAACTTGCAAAGGTTGAGACACCTTAATTCCCAACATTCTCCCACTTGTTGAACACCTTTCAAGAGCCAATAGAATGACAAGATTTAACTTCTCGGGGCCGAGAGGCCCATAGACTCTGAACACCATCTGAACTTCTCTATCCTCACAAGTTTTGTCAAGGCATCTGCAACATTTGTCAAAGTGTCAACTTTCTCCAAATTCACCTTCCCATCCTCTACCATGTCATGAACAAAATAGTACTGGACATCAATATGCTTCGTCCTCGCGTGAAAAGTAAGATTCTTTGCCAAACATATGGCACTCTGACTACACAACAAATGGTAATCTTTCGTACACCAAACCCAACATCATAAAAAAATATTTTAAGCCAAATTGCTTCTTTACAAGCATGAGTTGCTTCCATGTACTCTACTTCAGTAGTGGACAAAGCGACCATAGGTTGTTGCTTACTCATCCAACTAATAGCACCACTGAACATAGTGAACACATAAGCACTGGTGGATCTCCTGCTGTCAATGTCACTTGCCAATCTAAATCCACAAATCCTTGAATACAAAGTGAATGTCAATCCCTTGTAGGATAACCATGATAAAATAAGGAACACTCTCTTCACTACATCCCAATGTACCTATCCAAGATTAGCCATAAATCAACTAAGGACTCCCACTGCTCGGGCAATGTATGGTCTTGTACATACCATATCATACATCAAGTTGCTAATCACACTAGCATAAGGAACTTTTCTCACTTCCTCTATCTTAGAAGGAGACCTTAGATAATCTATAACAAATAACTTTGTCCCCATCATAAGAGGAATAGTCAATGGTCTACAAGATACCATGCCAAATCTCTCCAACATAGTGTTCACATATTTACTCTGGCCTAACCATAATTTTTTGTTACCTTTGTCTCTTCTAATTTCCATTTCCAAGATGTACCTAGTTGCCCCTAAATCTTTCATCTCAAACTATGTTGACAACTGAGACTTCAAATCAGAAATCAAATTATTACCATTCCCTATGAACAACATATCATCAAAATATAATCCAATAATGAGAATGTGATCATTATCCATCTTCAAGTAAACACAATGATCTGATTTTGATCTCAAAAATCCCAAACTCAACAAAAAACCATCAAATTTTTGGTACCACATCCTAAAAGATTACTTCAAAGCATACAAAGACTTTTTTTAACTTGCAAACTAGATTTTCTTTACCTTTTACCACGTAGTGCTCTAGCTATGACATATATATTTCCTCCTCCAAGTCACCATGAAGGAAAGCTATCTTCACATCCATCTATTCAACTTATAAATCATATGCTACAACAAGTGATAACAAGAATCTGATAGATTTTAGCTTTACAATGGGAGAGAAAATTTCACCATAATCTATTCCCTCAACCTGGAAATAACCCTTCGCGACCAACCTTGCCTTAAATTTATCAACACTACCATCTGAACCAAATTTCTTCTTGAACAACCATTTGCATCCAATAGGTTTACGTCCATCAAGCAAGGGCACTAGATCCCAAGTATTGTTTTTCTCCAAGGAAGCCATTTCTTCTTCCATGGCCTCTTTCCAAGAATCTGCATCACTCATACCCATAGCCTCACTTACAGTCCTAGGATCATCAGTGTTCAAAATCAAAGCAAAAATACAACTGGAATCATGCAATGAATAACCAAACCTATTAGTTTTCTATCTTATCCATGTGGACCTCCTCAAAAGTTGAGGTAGAGGTTCTGCATCTTCTTCTAAACTTTTAGAGATGCTAGAGCTCTCCTCATCATCAGGTCCAACAAATGTTTTTGGTTCAATTTTCTCATGGGTGGAAGGAAGTTGAACCACATCCTCTTTATTCTCTTCTTTATTTGCTCATAGGACAACAGAAGAAGGATTGAGCTCTCTGAAGATTACACTTCTACTATATAGAACTCTCTTGGCCACTAAATCCCAAAGCTTGTACCCTTTCACATCAATGCCATAAGCAATGAAGATACACTTCACAACCTTGTTCTCCAACTTAGACCTCTTCTCATTAGGCACATGTGCATATGCCTCACAACCAAATACTTGAATGTGTCTCAACAAAGGATTTTTACTAGACCACAACTCCATAGGTGTTTTGTCAACAAGCGCCAATGTAGGAGATCTATTAACCAGGTAACAAGTGGTAGCAACAGCTTCAACCCAAAACTTTTGTTCAAGGCCAACTCCACTTAGCATACTCCTAGCCCTGTCCATCAACTTTTTGTTCATCCTCTCTACAACTCCATTCTACTTAGGGGTATACAGAGTTATCTTGTGCCTCTCAATCCCTTATTCTTTAAAGAACTTGTTGAAATCTACTGAACACAACTCACCACCATTGTAAGTCCTCAAACACTTAATCTTCATATCCTTCTGATTCTCTACAAGAGCTTTGAACTCTTTGAATCTACTAAAGACTTCTAATTTATTTCTAAGGAAATACACCAATGTCCTTCTATTGTAGTCATCAATGAATGAAACAAAGTAAATAGATTTTGGAATCGAAGGAACATTAATAGGACCAAACACATCAGAATGAATCAAGTCCAACACCTCAGAAGATTTGTGAGAACTAGAATAAACTAGACATGGTTTTATTTTCCATAAATGCAATGTTTGCAGAAATCAAACTAAGGGTTATAGTCATTCATACCCTCAACAAAATTTTTATTTTTTAGGATCCTCAAACCCTTTTCACCAATGTGACCAAGCCTTTGGTGCCATAACATTGTCTTCTCAATTGGAAGTTTCATCTCCATAGAATGAGCATCCTTAGGTACCTAGAAAGCATGACCATTGGAAGTAGATGGTCCAATGGTGAGGATGAATACTTTGAAGCTCTCTTCTTCAAAACAAATGCACTAAATTGCACTAAACCGCACATGCATCAAGATAAAATAGAGTGCTAATCTGAACACCCTTAGCCAACACCATAGCTCCTCTAGTCATCTTGCATCCCCCATTCGAGAAAACAACTTGTACACCCACATCATTCAACTTACTTACAGAAAGAAGGTTCCGTGCCAAACTAGGGATATGAAAAACACCATTGATCCCATTCACTCATCCATTAGGAAATCAAATCAAGACTCTTTCATGGCCAACAATCTTCAGGTGAGAGTCATCACCCAAGTAAACCTTTCCACCACCGTATTCTTCATACTTCAAAAACCAACCCTGATGTGAGGTCATGTGAAAAGATGTACTAGTGTCAATAAGCCATATATCCTCATATGCATGTGTTGCCAAGGCAGTGACAAATGCTTCTCCATCATCTTGAGAGGACTTGTCAGAATCTGAATCATAGTTCTTCTTCTTTTTCTTCTTCTCCTCCTTGCACTCCTTGCAGAAGTGACTAGGTTTTCTGTAGTTCCAACACAAAGCCTTGGACTTTGCAGGAGACTTGGATCTCGCACAGGATTTGGATCTTCCTTTTTCTTCTTTCTTCTTATCCTTTTTCTTCCCTTTGTCTTTAGATCTACCATGAACTGTAAGAGCCTCCTTAGCCGACCTAGAAGATTTTCTCCATATCTCTTCAGACAACAACAAAGAAACCACTTCATCCATCTTGAAGGTGGTAGTGGTACTCCCAATGGCCATAACAAGGTGGTCCCACAAATTTGGTAAGGAACATAGTAATGTCATACATTGATCCTCCTCCTCCATCTTCACACCAACAAAAGTTAACTGGGCAACAAACATATTGAAAGTATTCAGGTGATCAGCGATAGATCCTCCATCTTCCATCCTCAGAGAATACAATTTCTTTCATAGGCATAACTTGTTCACCAAGGATTTAGCCTAATAAACATCTCCAAGTTTCTTCCAAAGATCTTTTACAGTCTTCTCTTCATGTATTTTCAGAAACACCAAATCAGCCAAATAGAGTCTTATTAGACCCTTAGCCTTTTGATCCATCAGATCCTAATCTTCTAGTTTCATGCTCGATGGCATGGTTCAGGATACTGCGAGCCATAGATCTTTATCCACCAATAAGTCCTCCATCTTGAGTTTCCACAACTCAAAGTTGCCTCCATTAAAATTATCTATCTCAAATGTCCCAGATGTGCTTGCCATCTCTTTCCTGCAACAAATATTTCAAAATCCTCTGCACAATCTCCCACTCAAATTAAGATTATCTCAAAAAACCCTTTATCCAACAACTAGAACCAAAGGTGACCAGGCTCTGATACCAAATGAAAGGAAGCAAGGTATGTGAAAACAACTTCCTACACTGATCTAATGAGGAAAGTTATGCAAATTTTAATCTTTTCTAGTTACAAGTTATTAGATGCACATTAACATAAAGGTAATAGCACATAAAAGACAAGTACAATGCTCACAACACAAGATATGCATGGGGAAAACTCTTTCAGGTAAAAAACCCCACACTCCAAAACCTGCACAATGTATTTTCAAATCAAAAGATGATTACAACACACTTGCAATGCAAGCTCTTCTAGGAATACACAAATGTCAATTCTCATTCTTATCCCATGACCTTTCAAATTTTCCAACCACTTATTTATCAAGCCTCTTTGGCGGTTTACAAAAGTCAGCTTTCCATGTCAGCTAATAACCAAAATAATTTCCAATGCCTTTATTCAATATAGGGCATTTTTTTCTTCAAGAGCACTACCCCCAGCAACCCCCATTGGAGGTATTGCCCCCAGACCCTTGTTAGTATAAATAGTGTCATTATCTAACTAGTTTAGATATCTCCTCTTTGAAGGATTGACCTATTAACACATAGGCTTAAGTTTATTTAGTCTTTTAGGAGTTTGTCTCACTTCGACATGTGTCCTTAGCTATTTGATACACCTCTTTCCTTTTGAATTGCCACTTACCCTCACATATGTCATGTGAGTTAGACAAGTGTTGCATGCTTGTAGGTAGTTAGTAGTTCAGTCCTACCATCCTACCTTCTTCTCCTTGCCTATTTATGCAAGGGTTCTCTTTATATTTTATACACACTCATTGTATATGATAGATATGCTCTTGTGCTCTATTTTTCACTTGTGGAAGGTTATTCTCTTTGTGCTTGCTGATCTTGGCTGCTCTAACATGGTATCAGAGCTATGCTTGCACATTCCTGACTCTATCACTTAGCCCTATCATTGGAGCATCGTGGAGCCAAATGAGCCATACCGTTGAGTTTAGAAGGCCCAAGATAGTCAAGGTGACTCTTTGAATGACAATTTTTGGTAAAGTCATTTTTTTGAAAAAACATTTACCCCTAGGGTTTGTAAGGCCTCCAAATCTGTACTGTACGAATATTTTGTAAAAATGTTTTTAGTAGAGGGAAAATCTACCCTGTCTATGGTTGAAATTGTTTGATTTTTCTTTTATCACATTTTTGTGTAGTTTTTGTGGCCTCTCGGTCTCTGCACAATCTTCAAAAGCCCTTGTTTGGATCCCCAATTCTTAGATTTAAGGCAATTTTTTGGTATCAATCTGGTTCGAGGCCACCATCCTTCTTTGTTAAGAGTTGTGATATGCAATCTCAATGAGGTTTGTCACTGATTTACCATTTGGGCTATTCTTTCAAAGGAGTCATTTTAGGATTCTAGCAATTTGAGGCCATGTTTTAGATCTGAGTATTCTCTAGTTTGCTTTGGTTCATTCTTAGTGTCATGTCTGATCTCCACGAACCTTCATTTGGTAAAGACGACCATTATCTCTACATGGTTAGCTCCTTCATTGCGACATTCAATGGCCTCATAGGCCCCTACATCAGCCTGCTAGGCCCTGAGGCACTCTGTGAATGGCCATATATGTCCATGCTTCCTTAGTTTTGTATCTCTAACTGTTTGCTGATCACATCATCTACCAACGTCCTTCACAAGTCTCTACACCCTCAAACCAACTCACTATTTGTTTCCAACTAAAAGTTGTGTTATTTCATTCACTGTGTTTGAAGTTCTTCATTCATTCTCATAGGCTTGAAGAATTCAAGGTCACGGATTGGAGGACTTTGGTGTCAAGAGTTCTTAGACACTGTTCATCTTCACTAAGGGTTTCTAGGTCATTGTCAATAGCATTGACTTGCATGTCGAATCTCCTTTGAAGGAGGGCGATGAACAAATTTCACCATTTTTGCATATGGAGATTGTTGGCAATTTGGCAAACATCTTTGATGGAGACACTGCTAATATGATGAAGTTTGGTTGAGCATGATGTTTGATAGTGTTGTCATTAATGGTAACAAGAAAAGGAACAAAGATTCAACAAGGTTGGAACAAAGATTTTGGTCTGGCAAAGGAGACTTAAGCATTTTGGCCAAGTGTTAACAGAGTACAGGGATAGCGACAGAGAGATAGTATTTTGATCAGTGTTAGTCCATAGTTGAAGATCTAGTCTTGTGGTTTTATTAAGATGTCTATAGTCCTTAGATGATCCTGAATCCAAAGTGTTAGCTCTTGATCATCTTCAGAAATGTACCTTCAAGTTGCACAAATTCAACATAGAAGAGAACAACAGTAATTAGAGCAGAACACACAACTATTTTGGTCTGCGTTCCTCTTGTATTGAATATTTTGTTATGCAGTTTTGAGGTGTTGTAAACACACATATGAAGTCTCTAAATCCAAAGTTACAGAGTTTGAATTCCATCAGAAAGATAGTTATGAGCATCTAAGTATCGCTACAAGGTTTGACAGTGTTTGACCGTGACAAGGTATGTGTTCTAATGGTCCGCATTTGGTCGCAAGTTGATATTATATTCTACGGTTCTAAAGTTACGTTTTGAGATGGCTGAAGAGTCTTGGATATGAATTTGAGAAAGTCTTGTGGTCCGCATTGAAAGTTGTAATCTGACAGATTGATTGAACCAGTGATAATCAGAGTTTAAGGCCAACCTGATACTTTGATTTATGTGCGGCAAGATCTATTGATTGGAACATTATCCTAAGTGGTTCTATAGTTGAATCCGACATGTATGAATATTTTCCAAGTGTTGATTTGCTTTGTAAAGTATTTTGGTGAAAGGATTAGGCTGACAATCTACACAAGGCACAACTACACGTTTCATGTTTGTATGCTGACCTAATTTGAAGAGTGCAAGTGATGCAGATATATATATATATATATATATATGAGATTTACTTTGGAGTTTGAAGCGCGTGAGTTGTGAATATGAAGGAATAAGTGTGAATATGAGTGCGTGTGTGTGCAACATTCAAAGTTTTGTGAATTTGTAAGGACGACAAGTGCAGAAAAATAGAGATCCTATTTTTATGTAAGAGTAGAGTAGTGTAACAAAGCAAGTCAGGATGAAGAGTTTTGAATGAATTTTCTAAGCTTCATTGGAGCTGTATCCATACATTTGCAGATACAATTCTAGCATTTCATTTTGGCAGTGATCCATCCTTCTTTTTCTTTCCTTATGGCAATGAGCATCTTTCTTTGGACAATGAGTCCTTAATGGTAGTGAGCCCTGGCCAGTGAGCCTCTTGCAATTTGGTATTGTTACTACATAATATATTGTGTGCAAAAATTGGTATCAAAGCCTGGTTCCTTGGAAGAAGTCGAACAACTTGAGGAAGAACTTAGAGATTGAACACATGGCAGGTAAAAGGTATCCTACTCTTCCTGAAGAAATTCATTCAACTAAAACTACTAAAGAAGAATGCATGTATGCCAGTGAAGAAGAACTCAAAGTTGCTCTTGAAGATCTTGAAAGGACTAAAGAAGAAAATAGGAATCTGAAAGAAAATGTCAAGGAAGTAGATGAGTGCATCAGAAAATTGAGGGAAAAAGTCAAGAAGTTTAAAGAAAAACATAAGGAAGTTAGTGAACAATTGAGATCAACAAATGAAATCTTGGATGATCTAAATGTGCAAATTGAAGATAAGGCAAAAGCAGAAGAAGATCTAAATCAACTGGTGAAAGGAAAATCAGAAGAATGTGCAAAACTTGAAAAGGAAGTTGGGAACCTGAAGTCAGATTTGGAGAAAGCAAAGAGATATGAAGAAAAGTTTAAGATAAGTTCTACAAAACTTGATGAGATGCTTGCTAGCCAGAAGAACTCTAATGACAAAGAAGGCTTGGGATTTGAGAAAGTTGAAAGTTCTAAAACTAGTCAAGAAATGAATGCTAAGAACAAGGACAAAAGCAAGAAGATTAGGAATCAAAGGAATGGACCTAGAAAACCACTAGTTAGACAACCAAATGCTCAAAGGTACCCATCTTTCAATGGTTATTGTAATTCATACAATAAGTTCGGTCATAAGGCTACTCAATGTAGAAGCAAAGTGAATCAAAATGTTCCATCTTTCTCCAGTCAGTGCTTTACATGTAAGAGAGTTGGTCATAAAGCTAATGAATGTAGAAGTCAGATAAGGAATAGTTATAACAATGGAAGGATTGTTCAATCTTTCAGAGGTAACTACTTTGCATGCAAGAGATTAAAAGATACAATCGCTCTGATACCATGTAAGAGTCAATGTGACTCAGCAAGCCAGGATCACCTGCAATCAAGACAACCTTCCACACAAAGATAACAAAGAAGATGCTAAAATAATGGAGAAAGAATCTATACAAAGATCATATGAAGCTGTATGAAATACAATGAGTGAGCCTTTCTTATAAAGGCAAGGTGAGAGCTAGAAGGGTGGAGTGGAAAGTGGAGATATTCCTACAACATGTGTCAATTAGATGATGTTAAATAATTGCACATGTGGAGGATAAGACAACTCATTCCAACTATCAACAACTCAACACACAACTAGACTCAACTAGACATCTAGAAGACTCACTAAGTCAACTTAACATGTGTGAATTATGTGTTCGCACCAACAATTTGGTCATAGAGCTAGTGAATGTAGAAGTCAGATTAGGAATGACTATAACAATGGAAGAAATGCCCAATCTTTCAATGGTAGCTACTTTACATGCAATAGGTTTGGAAATAAGGTTAACCAATGCAAATCAAGAACGAATAGAAGGAATAATGGTCAGAGAAATGTTGTATGCTTCAATTGCAATAGGCTTGGACATATTGCAAGGTTCTGCATAAGAAAGAATATGAAGAAGGATAATCAGGTAGAGATGAAGAAACTGACACAAAAGGTGGATCCAGCAGAAACCAAGAAGGAAATGAACAAGGTGTGGGTTAAGAAGGAAGTTATTGAAGCTAACAATGAGTCTGTGCTAGACTTTGGTGTAGACACTTCCTCCGGGAAGTGAATTGGGAGCTTTGGCTCAGGGGGAGCTTCAATGAAATATCCTATTCCACTAGACAGAAAAGTGGTGCTGACTTCTAGCATGAAGATATAAGTTGTAGAATAGTATAACAAATCTTTTGAAGAAATTTCCAGCAGAAAGGAACCTAATGCGGAAGATTGTAGAGCAATTTGAATCGACTGTGTGTGACAGAGAAAGTGTTTAGCAACTTTTTGGAAATGAGCATTTATGACAATTAGATTGTGATGAAAAGGGTTTATAAACAATCTCATTCAAAATTAATTCATGTTGCACTCGAACTCTCAAGCGACCAAGGAGATCTGAGCAATGAAGCTAAAGTGAATTTAAACAATTGGTGTGAGGAAACCCTAACGGGAAAGCGAAGAACAAGGTATTTACAGTCATCTCTCTCTAAGAAAATAATTGATTTGAGTAGTAGGAATGTCTCTCCACAAGTAATTGAGATTATTGAAAGACCCCAACCCAAATTGAAGAAGCATTAGTTTAAATCCTTAGAAATAGACCCCGATGGTGTGTTTTCGGAAGTGCCCTATGGTATAATGCATAATGAAGATATTAGGGTTTACATCCATGCCAATTTGGAAGAGTATGATCATATAAAATTAGGGCAAGTTTATTTGGATGAGTTGTCCGATGATAACTTTTGAATTGAAAGAAGAATACAGTGCTCTGCATGAGAAGAAATTGGACACATGGATCGATTTTCCTATTTTCTCTGAAGATGTTTGGGTTAGGTATGCCCTAAGTAGAATCCATGATGAATTCTTTTGGCTGAATATGCCTCATATGATAGCTAAGGATGCCATTGAGGAAGTTACAGGTATGTGTTCCATGAAACAGTTTCGACGCTTAAATTTGTGAAGAATGACACAGTGATGAAGCTAACTGGTGCCAAATTTGACAAAAGAGCACTAATTGTCAATGACATTAAAGATCCAGCAGTGAGATTTACTTCGATGGTGATTGGATACAAGGTCTACTTCTCCAACAGGGAGAACTCTATTTCTACAATGGCCATCTACACTGCCTATGAGATGGTGAGGAAGAATACTGATTATGACCTGTGTGAGTTGTTCTGGCAACAATGGATGGAGAATCTGAAGAGGACAAAAGATACAAAGTACCCATTCAAATATGATACTCTTATCATCTGCTTGTTGTTCTACTTTATGAGGGAATTGCCAGGTATGAGTAATATTGTTTGGTTAAATCACTCTCATGTAGTAGTACAAATTAGAAATCATATGCAGAGTTTAGGAGATATGGATGCACAGAATGCTGCTTTGTGGGGATACTTTAAGAATTTCCAGAAGAAAATGTAGGATAGGGTTAGAATCCCTAGAAGGGTGGTTGAGAAGTATAAAGATGATACTATTTTTATGGTGACCAAAGATCAATGCCTCATGGAGGCAGTGGAACCAAGAATAGTGTGGGTCCTAGAAATGGGATATGAGGTTACAAAAGACATTCTGACTGGCTTGGAAGATTTAATATTGAGAAAACCAAAGGATCCTAAAGAGGAAAGATTTGGGACTTTTGAAGAAAAATCTCTCAAAGTGCATCTGAAACAAACTCAATAAGAATCACAGAGAAAAGCAAGAAAGTTGGCAGAAGATTATGCTATGAGCAAGGGATTCACAAAGGAGAAAATAGACCAAGCTAGAGCCAAGGCTCAAGCTGTAAAGGCTCTAGAATGGCAAGAGGAGAAAACTGAACAAGCAACAACTCTGGAGAAGCATGAGAAAAAGACTGAACAAGCAAATTCCACTCCAAGGACAAGAAGGAAAACTAGGACCTCCTCTTCTGCTACAGCTACCTTTGGGAGGTTTGGACCCCTCCCCACTGCTGGTGTTGAGAAAGAATTGCCTGAATAGAAGCCTGCTGAGAAGAAGCATAAAAGAAAGAAAACAAAGGCCACCAACAGAGTGTATGTGAGCCTTGGTGGTAGTGAAGAAGAAGAAGAAATAGAAATTGATGAAGAGATGAAGGCAAAGAGGGAAAAAATAGATTAAGCCTCTGCAAGCAAAGAAGTGAAGCCCTCCAGGGAAGGGAAAGACAAGAAGAAGAAAAAGGAAAAGAAAACTGAGATCAAGGAAGGTGAGACCACAATAACTTTGGAAGCTACAGTTAATGCAATGGATGAGCATGGGAACTTGAAGCCAATTGATGATACATATGATGAATGCTCAAATGTTGACAAGGAACCAATTGAAGCAACTATGGTAAGATTTTTAGATATGTTTAATAAGGCATTGATTTAAGTTATAGGTGACTTATTGGACAACTTAGCTAGCATCTTAACTACAAGAAAAGAAGGGGCTATTGCCAAAGATGCTGAGTTGAAGGAATATGTTATGATGAAACTGTGTCCAAGTATCACCAGTGAAGAAAAATTCAAAGTCACTAAGAAGCTCAACAAGAAATTTAGAACCAAGAAGAGAATAAACACTCTAATGTCTGGAGACATTGAGAAATTGGTGAAAGAGACTGAGGAGAAAAATTTGAGTGTATTTCATGAACTTCACATCCCAACTGTGGAAAATACAGATGAAGAAAAATAAAATGTTGATGTTGATAATTTAAATATAGTTCTGGAAGTAAATGATGAACAGATTGTGGATCAAAGTGCAATAACTCCTCCTGTGAACTCTAGGAAGGATGAAGAAATGAAAGAATCCACAGTTGAAAAGAACTCTGAGGAGATAAAAGTGACATTTGAGGATAGAGCCTCTGAAGGACAAAATGATCAAAGGAATGAGGTAAATGAATAGATGGTTAATAATTCTGCTCCAGAAATAGAGGGAAATTAACAAGAACCGACTCAAGAAGATCCTCTGGGGAGACATGATGCCCAAGTGTCTCATGATGAAGGCAAAAGAGACATTGCTAGAGAAGATTCAATTGACTCTCTAAGAGAGTTTTTGGAAAAATAGAAAGAAACTCAGTTTTTTTTTGCATTGAGTTATTACAAGGACCAATAATCCTAGTTACAATGTCTCCATTGCAAAAATTAAAGCTTGGGTCAATTTTTCAAGCAACAGCCCAAGAAGAAATATTAAAGTCTCACATGGAGGACATCGAGTTAATTGGAGATGCAACACAATTTTTGAAAAGATTATGCCTGGAATAAAGAAAGATACATCCTTGGATCCTACTGCAAAGTTGAAGAAGCTTATGGAGTCAGTCAATTCTCATTTTGAGTCCCTTGAAAAAGCTGCAAAAATGAAGGTAAGGGCTAAGATTGACAATAAAAGGCTAGTTGAAATCAATGATAAGTATTCTCAAGACAAAGTTTTGTTAGATAAAAGTATTGAATATCTAGAGTTGGCTATCAAAGAAGCTACCAAATTGTATCAATTTTGTCTAACATGGTCTGAGAAAACCAAGGACCTAAAAGATAAAATAGATGGTTGGGAAGCCTAGATCGCCAAAATATCCAGGACCTATGATCCGACAAAAGATGCTATAGGAAATCAAAGGGTAGAAGTTGAGACCATTCATTCAGTGATAAATAAGTTGCAGACTTAGAAAGAAGTCATAAAACATAGAATGAGCCAGCTCTAGGAGATAGTTTTAAGATTGCATCTATAACAAGGCTTGTAGCAACAACAAATCAGACAAGGCAAATCACTGAAGCACCTACTACTGTAAAGAAGGTAGAAGAGTTGGTGTCTCAAATTAATGGGTATATACTAGTTTTGAGTGGTGCTAAGGTCAAATGGGATGAAGATGTGGTGCAATTGAAGAAGATCTACAAAGATATTCTCCTTGAAAACCAGTAAGCTATTTGATTTCATTTGTATATATGCAGACAGTACAAACAATTTTTTGAGTTTTGGTCACTTGTACATATTTCTATATCATACACCTTTGCCATTGATGTCAAAGGGGGAGAATAAAGCATGTGAAAAACATAATAAATAAGGAGAGAAGAATGAAGTTAGGGGGAGCAATGTGTAAAAAGTAAGGGGGAGCTGTATGATGGTTTTTCATATCATGTGTTGCCATAAATGCCAAAGGGGGAGGTTGTTGGCAACTTGGCAAACATATTTGATGGAGACACTTCTGGTATAATGAAGTTTGGCTGAGCATGATGTTTGATAGTGTTGTCATTGATGGCAATAAGAAAAGGAACAAAGATTCAACAAGGTTGGAACAGAGATTTTGGTGGACGGCAAAGCAGACTTAAGCATTTTGGCTAAGTGTTGGTAGAGTACAAGGATAACAACAGAGAGACAATATTTTGATCAATGTTGGTCCACAGTTGAAGATCTGGTCTTGCGGTTCTAGTAGTATGTCTATAGTCCTTAGATGATCCTAAATCCAAAGTTTTAGATCTTGATCATCTTGAGAAATGTACCTTCAAGTTGCACAAGTTTGGCATAGAAGAGAACAACAGTAATCAGAGTAGAACACACAACTATTTTGGTCCACATTCCTCCTGTATTGAATATTTTGTTATGCAATTTTGAGGTGTTGTAAACAAACATATGAAGTCTCTAAATCTAAAGTTGCAGAGTTTGAAGTCCACCGGAAAGATAGTTATGATCATCTAAGTATCGCTACAAGGTTTAACAGTGTTTGACCGTGACAGGGCATGTCTTCTAATGGTCTGCATTTGGATGCAAGTTGATATTATGCTCTATGGTTCCAAAGTTATGTTTTGAGATGTCTGAAGAGTCTTGGATATGAATTTAAGCAAGTCTTGTGGTCCACATTAAAATTTGTAATTTGACAGATGGACTGAACTAGTGATAATCAAAGTTTAAGGCCAACCTGATACTTTGATCTGTGTGTGGCAAGATCTTTTGATTGGAACATTATCCTAAGTGGTTCTATAGTTGAAGCTGACATGTATGAATATGTTCCAAGTGTTGATTTGGTTCACAAAGTATTTTGGTGAATGGATTAGGCTGGCAATCTACATAAGACACAACTACACATTTCATCTTTGTATGCCGACCTAATTTGAAGAGTGCAAGTGGGTATGTGCAGGATCATCGCGGGCCAAACAGTGGCAATAGGAAAAAAATCACGTTTTTACTTAGCCAAATTCGCGACTTGGCAAAGTTTGACTTTGAAACGGATATCTGTTTTGGTTTGTTTTTGGTTTGGTACAAACCAAAACGGATATCCGTTTTCTTTTCTCTATTGTTTTCATTGTTTTTTATTTTATTATTTTAGCATTTTTAGCATTTTACTATTTAGGCATTTTAGCTATAAAATACAATCTAAATTTTAGAAATACGGTATCATATGAAAGGGGCAACCTTGTCATCTTTTGGAATGCATGATTTCTTTTAGTTCCATCCATTTTGGCATCATTTATTCTTGTGATTGAGAGTTCTCTCCACCCCTGATTGAACCATTACTTCCCCTAACTAATTCTCCTATCCTCTTGACTCTCAATCAATTCTTTAGTCCACTCTTAATAAGTCTTCTATAATCTCTCAATCAATTATTTAGTCCACTCCCAATTAGTCTTGTATAATCTCTCAATCAATTCTTTAGTCCACTCCCAACCAACCCCACCATTCATGTTGCTTCTTCTACTATTAATACATCTCTCGCCATCATTTTTAGGGGAGACTATCCATTTCTTCCATTTATGTCAAATTCTTGTTAATATCTCTTATTCCATTTTCCATTGATCCCAACACATCATGGATAGTGAGTCACCTCAAAAGAGTTAAGCCATATTTTCATTACAACCCCCACAATAATTATTATACTTTTACAGTCCTAACTTTGTGAGCCTTTTCCATTTCTATTTTAAGGATTTGAAGGTTCTTACACTCTCCATAAAATCTCCAAGTTCTCAAGGCATCCTTACTCTTCCCATTGCCATCAAGAGGATGTTCTAATTTCTACAAAGGAGGATACCAAAATGTTGGATCCTTGAGGACAAAAGCTAGCACAGGTTGCATAAAAAGATTCCTTGAAGCTTCGCATGTTCTTTACATTATTTTAAAAAGATTTCAGTAGTAATTAGAAAACTTAAATTTGCCTAAGAAAAGTAACAATTTGTTGCCTCTTGTTGCCTCTTCTTGGTTATTTTAAAAAGCAACAAGGTGAAGTGACACATCCTTATGACCAACATCAAGAAGAACAACAGGAAGTGTATTTGGATCTTGGAAAAGATCAGGAAACAGAGGAACATCCAGTTGATGAGAATAAAGAGCAAGATAAAGAACAACCGGATGACTGAGATAAAGAGCTCGATGTGGAACATTATATGACATAGAACCAACAAGATGAACATCAAGTTGAACAATGAAAAAGTGGTATTAGTTGCACCTATATAGAGAAGTGGTTTAGAGGTTGGTTAGGGGAATTATTTAGGGTTTAGAGGTTTAGGGTTGCTCACGTTTAGGGGTTTAGGGTTTACAGTTTAAAGAGAGATAGAGAGAGGGGACTAAAAGAGTTTGGGAGAGATAGAGGAGACAGAGGGGAGAGATAGGGAGATAGAGAGTGAGAGGCATGTCCAAAGACATAGAGAGAGAGATTGAGAGGTAGAGGGATATTAGAGATAGGGAGATAGAGGTTTAGGGTTGCTTGGGTTTAGGGGCATTATTTAGGGTTTATGGTTTAGGGTCTTGGGGTTAGGGGTTAAGGTTTAGAGGTCTAGGGTTTAGGGTTTAGAGAGAGATAAAGGACCAATAAGGAGATATAGAGGAGTCCGAGGGGAGAGATAGGGAGATAAAGAGTGAGGGACATGGCAAGAGACAGTGAGAGAGATTGAGAGGTAGAGGGACAAAGGTGATAGGGAGATAGGGGAGAGATAGGGAGATAGGTGGTTTATGGTTACTTGGGTTTAGGGTTTAGGGGTTTGGGGTTTAGGGTTTCTCAGGTTTAGGGGTTAGGGTTTAGGGGCATTATAATTTAGGGTTTAGGATTTATTGTTTAGGGGTTAGGGGTTAGGTTTAGAGGTTTAGGGTTTTGGATTTAGGGTTTATAGAGAGAGAGGAATGATAGGGAGATATAGAGGAGTCTGAGGGGAGAGATAGGGAGAAAAAGAGTGAGGGACATGGCCAGAGACATAGGGAGAGAGACTGAGAGGCAGAGGGACAAAGGTGGTAGGGAAATAGGGGAGAGATAGGGAGATAGTGGTTTAGGGTTACTTGGGTTTAGGGTTTCAGGGTTTAGGGTTTCTCAGGTTTAGGGGTTAGGGGTTAGGGTTTAGGGGCATTATTTAGGGTTTAGGATTTAAATTGCTTAGGGGTTAGGGGTTACGTTTAGAGGTTTAGGGCTTTGGATTTAGGGTTTATAGAGAGAGAGGAATGATAGGGAGATAGAGAGAGGAGATCGAGGAGAGAGATAAGGAGATAGAGAGTGAGGCACATGGCCAGGGACATAGGGAGAGAGATCAAGAGAGGTAGAGGGATGATAGAGATAGGGAGATAGGGGAGAGATAGGGAGATATATGTTTAGAGTTGATTGGATTTAGGGTGTACCTGGGTTTAGGTTTTCTTAGTCTTGTAGATAGCTAGATAGAAAGAGAGAGGAGACAGATAGGGAGAGATGGAGGTGACAAAGGGGAGAGATAAGGAGATAGAGAGTGAGCGAGATGTCCAGAGAAATAGGGAGAAGGATTGAGAGGTAGAGCTCGATGATAGAGATAGGGAGATAAGGGAGAGATAGGAGATAGGGTTTAGGGTTGCTCGCGTTTAGGGTTTAGGGTTTAGGGGTTTGGGGTTAAGGTTTAGGGGCATTATTTAGGGTTTAGGGTTTATGGTTTAGGGGTTAAGGTTTAGAGGTTTAGGGTTTAGTGTTTAGAGAGAGAAGACAATTAGGGAGATATAGAGTGAGGGACATGGCCAAAGCATAGGGAGAGAGATTGAGACCTGGTAGAGGAATGATAGTGATGGGGAGATAGTGAGATAGGGAGATAGAGAGATAGAGGTTTAGGGTTTCTTGGGTTTAGTGTTTAGGATTTAGGGGTTTATGGTTTCTCAAGTTTAGGGTTTAGGGGTTAGGAAATAAGGGTTAGGGGTTAGGGGTTAGGTTTAATCATGTGTTAATATAGGTTGTGGAGTAAGAAATGGGTGGTATGGGAGATCGGAAGACTAGTTTAAAGTTGGGCTGATGGATATATGTCACAATGAAAGGTTCAAAGGCTTGTCAAAAGTGGAGTGATCGGAGCATCGGTATAAGAATTTTTGAGTTGGTCGATAGTGTTTATCTTGCCGATAGGAAGAATGTATATGATTTGATGTTATTTGGGACTTTGAGAAGGTTTCTTAAAGCTGATTAAGCTTTAATCTATTAGAACTATGGGTTTTGATGGGTATTTCACCGTGTTTTGAGAGCTTCCACTGTGTGCTCTGCATTAGACCAATAGGGAGATATAGAGGAGTCCGAGGGGAGAGATAGGGAGATAAAGAGTGAGGGACATGGCAAGAGACATAGAGAGAGAGATTGAGAGGTAGAGGGACAAAGGTGATAGGGAGATAGGGGAGAGAAAGGGATATAGTGGTTTATGGTTACTTGGGTTTAGGGTTTAGGGGTTTGGGGTTTACGATTTAGGGGATTAGGGTTTCTCAGGTTTAGGGGTTAGGGGTTAGGGTTTAGGGGCATTATTTAGGGTTTAGGATTTAAATTGTTTAGGGGTTAGGTTTAGAGGTTTAGTGTTTTAGATTTAGGGTTTATAGAGTGAGAGGAATGATAGGGAGATAGAGAGAGGAGACCGAGGAGAGAGATAAGGAGATAGAGAGTGAGGCACATGGCCAGGGACATAGGGAGAGAGATCAAGAGAGGTAGAGGGATGATAGAGATAGGGAGATAGGGGAGAGATAGGGAGATATAGGTTTAGAGTTGATTGGATTTAGGGTGTACCTGGGTTTAGGGTTGCTCAGTTTTGGAGATAGCTAGATAGAAAGAGAGAGGAGACAGATAGGGAGAGATAGAGGTGACAAAGGGGAGAGATAAGGAGATAGAGAGTGAGCGAGAGAGATTGAGAGGTAGAGGGACAAAGGTGATAGGGAGATAGGGGAGAGATAGGGAGATAATGGTTTATGGTTACTTGGGTTTAGGGTTTAGGGGTTTGGGGTTTAGGGTTTAGGGTTTCTCAGGTTTAGGGGTTAGGGGTTAGGGTTTAGGGGCATTATAATTTAGGGTTTAGGATTTATTGTTTAGGGGTTAGGGGTTAGGTTTAGAGGTTTAGGGTTTTGGATTTAGGGTTTATAGAGAGAGAGGAATGATAGGGAGATATAGAGGAGTCTGAGGGGAGGTGTGTATATGGAAAATCGATCTATTCTAAACTAATAAAAACCAAAAATCCAATAACATAAAGAAAATGAATTTAAATAAAAGCCATGACAAATAATCAATGCAATAAAGACTTTTACCGAAATTTGTGTTGTTTCCTTTGGATTGAATGTAGAATTGCTCAATGAAATTGCAAAGCCATAGGTGCAACAAGCAAGTGTAGTGCTCAAGAGATCAATGTCAAATGATCGTAAGGTTGCTCAATCGACGTGTTGTGTATACTCAAAGCTCTGTTAAGTATGCCTGAAAATACGATCGAAGAGAGAGAGCTAATGAAGGAGATGAGGGGGGTTTATATAGGTTTCATCAAAGATCGATCAATGGTCCAGATAATTCAGAAGAATCAATGGAGGAGATAAGTTGAGGAATGTGCAACGAATGAGAAGAAGACATGTGTCTTGCTTGCTTTTGCATGAGAGGAGTTATCAAGAATAGAAGAATAAGTTAACTGAAGAGATAAATCAATTAAAAGAATAAAGCAATCAGTTAAGTGATTTAAAACAAGAAGAATAGATTTGCATGAGAATAGAAGATACTTTGCTTTATTAAATATAGAAATATTTAATTGATGAGCAAGAAAGCTTGAGTTATTTTAGAGATAACTTAAATTAGAAAAAAAAAGCAATTTAAATAAATAATTGATTTATTTAAATTTAGAGAAGATATTTTGGAAGAAACAATTAAATAATTAGAATTATTTAATTTAGAAGATTTTGAAAGCAAATTAAATAAATAAATTTATTTAATTGTTGTGCATGATTTTGGAAGAATGATTTTGATTTAATTAAATAATTTAGGAATTATTTAATTTTAGATAAGAGGGAATTTGTTGAATTAATTAAATAATTGGATATATTTAATTAATGTGGATTTGATTTTTGGAAAGAGGATAATGATCTAATTAAATAATTAAAAATTATTTAATTGTGGAAGAATATAGAGGAATTTAATTTAATTAATTAAATAACGAGGATTTATTTAATTAATGTTGCAATTTAGGAGATTTAGAAGAATTTGATGAAAATTAATTAAATAATTAGATTATTTAATTAACGTTGAAATGCAGGTGATTAGACAGATTATGAAATGTAAGTAGCATGACAAGTTGGTCATTTTAGGGTGTCTACATTTTGCCCCTCTTTGATGCAATGCAGCATGTAGCGTTGCGTCAAAGAAATTAATTGTCGAAGATGTGATACAAATTTTTTGATGCCCCAGTGTAGGTATTTGCCCCAGCATATGCCCCCTCGAGCGGGAAGACGGGGAAGCGGTAGAAGAACTGTGTTGATGCTCGACTAGAAGATTTGTTGGAGATAGGCGAGGTTGAATAGAAGAAAGTGGAGATAGAAAAGAACATAAGAGAAAGACTGTTGATTGATCTTTGCTGGAAAACTATATAAGGCCATGGATGAATGGATGGGTAGATGGATGAGCTTGTTGCAATGGCTTCGCATTTGTTTATAAAGAGCAATCCTTATTTTTGATATAGCACGTGGATAGTTCGCCACCAAGGTATAAAAGACCAAGGTGCAGTAATATCCGAGTGCATGGACGTTGACTCTACAAGCAAGCGGTTTGAAATTAGATCCATTAGACATAATATAACCTTGTTGGGACATGCGAATAAGCCATAGTCTTGAACATAAAATAAACTTCAATACATGTAAATGCAAGAAGAATTATTAATATGTAAGATGCTAGGACGTAACACACACAAGATAAATAGAATGCTAAGAAAGATGCTAGAGATCATTCCTCAAACACGGCACACAGAAAGTAATGACTATGCCCCCAATCCGTACTGCATCGCAACATACCAAGATTATAGATAAATCAAGGTAGTCTTGAATAGGTATTGGAAAAGGAACAAAAGATAAACCATAACACAAATTGACTGACTTACAAAGTAAACATACAGCCAACATATTCTCTTGCCAAAGAGGTTGCTCAGGATAGATTGGATAGGAAAGATAACAACCTTATCGTAGGAACTCTGTGTCCGTTAAAGGGGGCCATCTACCTAAAAAGACAATGTCTCACTACAGGAAATGCCACATGTTGCAGGAGACGCGTGTGTTGGTCTCGACAATGGAACACTTCGTAGAAGACAAGCTTGTTGATCTAGGGCTTAGTTAAGCGGTACTTAGCTAATGTTGGCAATCGGTATGCAGGACAGTATATGACTCTGGAAGAAAGCTGCTTTGCTTCAAGTTTGTTAAGGACTTCTGCTTTGAAAGGATGCGCTAGCTTGCTGCTTGAGTTAGTGAAGTCAAGGCGAATGGATTTTGACAAATGGAAGACTAGAAGGATGAAGTGCTAATGGATTGAAACGGGTGGAGAATGGTGGATCGTGTGTGCCTGAGTACTGGATACATCCTTCGTATTCCAGACTGCCTACATACCCTGTATCCATGGGATCTAGGCACACTTACGATGGAAGATGAACGTGATAAATATGTAGTTCTGGATAGAGTGATGAATGGGTCAAGGTGAAAGGAGGGGATCTTATGTACCTGAGTACTAGATACTTCCTTCGTATTCCAGACTACCTACATACCCATATCTATGAGATCAAGGTACCTTAAGATTGAGAAGATGATATGTAGTTCTGGTTAGTGTGATGATGTGGGAAGAGAGCGGAGAAGAGGTGATCTTATGTACCTGAGTACTGGATACTTCCTTCGTAATCCAGACTGCCTACATACCCATATCCATGGGATCAAGGTACCTTAAGATTGAAAAGATGATATGTAGTTCTGGTTGATGTGATGATGTGGAAAAAAGTGTTGAGAAGATAATAGCCTTATCGCAGGAGCGAAGTGTCCGTTAAAGGGTGTTACCTGTGGAAATGAGAAAAGATTGAAGTATGTGCTGCGAACCACGAACAAGGAACCAATCCTAGACCGAAGCTAAGGAAAGAGTTGCCCCCATTCTGGTAGAGGAAACTGTAGGGGTGACTACCGAAGAAGACACAGAACAACTTGACCTAAGACAGTGTTAACTGTAGACATAGGTCCAAGACATAGGAATGACGATGATGGACATTGACAAATTTCCAAGCTATACTTGATAGGGAGATGGAAATGCAAACAAAGTCAATGGTTTTATTACGGATGGATGGATGAAGCAAGTTGTGAACTGGACAAGGAGTGGACAGGACTCGATAGACGATGGATGCTGACTCTACGCATAGCGCCTGTTTACTAGGTTTTCACTATGGTACTTATCCAAGGCGCCTGTTTGCCAGGTTTTCACCAGAGGATGGATGTTTTTGTATTTTTGTATTTTTTTGATTTTTTTTATTTTTTTTGACTTTTTTGATTTTTTGTGGGAATACTCTGAGGATCAGGCATAGAACTGCTTGAGATGGACACTGTTAAGTGGCTCATCTAGAGGAATGCCGTCAGGTGTAGCTAAAGTATAAGCTCCCGAGCCATATGCTATTGTGACAATGAAGGGACCTAACCAGTTAGGCTCAAACTTACCCTTCTTCTCTCGATCTGCTTGATTTCTCTGATTCTCCTTAAGTACAAGATCACCAACTTGAAACCATCTTTCTTTGATCTTTTTGTTGTAATTACGCTGGAGGTGGTTTTGATAGACATGGAGATGATTAAGTGCGGCAAGGCGCCTCTCATCTAGTAGTTCAAGCTTAGCTAATCTGGAAGTGCGATACTCATCTCCGCCGATCAGGTCTTGCATGGATACTCTGAGGGATGGGATCTCGACCTCTATAGGTAGGATGGCTTTAGAGCCAAAGACCAAGGCATAGGGTGTGGCACCAGTTGGTGTTCTGATACTAGTGCAGTAGGCCCATAGGGCGGGATTGAGTTGCAAGTGCCAATCACGACCAGCTTCATTGACTGTTTTCTTGAGGATTTTGAGAATGGTTTTATTGGAAGCCTCAGCTTGGCCATTACTCTGTGGATAGTAGGGAGTTGAAAAGCGATGTTGGATATTGTATTGTATGCATAAAGCACGGACATCTTGGTTCTTGAATGGTCTCCCATTATCAGTGACAATAGCTTGGGGAATACCATACCGGCATATGAGGTAGTTTAGAATAAACTTGGCTATTTGCTTACCGGTGATATAGGTCATAGGAATGGCTTCCACCTACTTCATGAAATACTCAGTGGCGGTAATGATAAACTTGTGGCCATTTGAGGAGGAAGGGTGAACTTGTCCTACGAGGTCGAGACCCCATTGAGAAAAAGGCCATGGAGTTGTCACAGGTTGTAACTCATGAGCGGGTGCGTGAATCAGATCTCCATGCTGCTGACATTGTAGACACTTCTTAGCAAACTGTGCGGAATACCGCTCTATTGTAGGCCAATAATAACCTGTTCTGAGTATCTTCTTAGCAAGATTAGGACCGGTAGAATGTGTGCCACAGATACCTTCGTGTATGTCTCGTAAGGTAGCTTCTGCTTCTTCTGTGTTAAGACATCGTAAGAGGATACCATCGAGACTCCGGCGATATAGTGTATCACCCAGAATGATGTAACGAGAGGATCGACGGATAAAGGTTTTGCGTTGAGTGGATGATAGGTCAGGGGGAAAGGTTTTGTTCTTGAGGTATTCATAGATATCTTCGTACCATGGGGAATTGGGACCAACAAGTTCATAGATGATTTCAGTAACAGGAACATCAACGGTAGGTATCAACAATTGCTCAATCAAGAATTCACATTTCTGTGTATTTGCAGGCATATCAATTAGTGACCCTACAGAAGCCATAGAATCTGCAGCTTTATTATGGTCTCTTGGAATTTGCTCAAATGTGATGGTAGAAAAATGTGGTTTGTAGGCATCCACTAGTTGCTTGTAGGGGACCAACTTTTCATCCTTGGTTTGGTATTCATCCGTGACTTGGCGGATGACTAGCTGTGAGTCTCCATATACTTGTAATTCTGTGATGTCCCATTGAACTGCTGTGTTGAGACCTATAAGGAGTGCTTCATACTCGGCTATGTTGTTGGTGCAAGGGAATGCTAGCCGATATGACTTTGGAATGTAGTCATTCTGAGGTGTAACAAATAAGATGCCAGCTCCTGAGCCATGCTGTGTGTAAGAACCGTCAAAGTACAACTTCCACATTATGGAGTTGGAAAGAGTGAAGAGATTCTCATCAGGAAAGTCTGCTACCATGGGATGTGTATCTTTCATAGGTGCTTCTGCTAGTTGATCCGCGAGGGCTTGTCCTTTGATTGCTTTGCGATCTGTGTACTCAATATCAAACTCACTAAGGATCATAACCCACTTAGCTAGTCTGCCTGTGAGAGCTGCTTTTGCTAGTAGATACTTCAAGGGATCAATCTTAGCTATCAGATTTGTGTGTTGGTTCAGCATGTAATGTCGCAACTTTTGGGAGGCGAACACTACTGCTAAACAAACCCTTTCCATTGGTGAATAATTGAGCTCATACCCTACTAAAGTTCTACTGATATAGTAAATTGCATGCTCCTTTCCTGTGTCATCATTCTGTGCTAGCAGGGCCCCTAGGGCTGAGTTTGTAGTGGAGATGTATAAGATCAAAGGTTTGTCCGCAACTGGTGGAACCAATACAGGAGGTGTAGCTAGATACTCTTTAAGTTGATCAAACGCTGCTTGACACTTGTTGTCCCATCGAAACAAGACATCCTTTCGGAGCAAGTGCTGAAAGGGTTGACATTTATCTGCTAGTTGTGATATGAAACGCCTGAGGGACTGTAACCTTCCTTGGAGGCTCCTTAATGCTTTAAGGTTCTTTGGTGGAGGCATCTCCACTATAGCCTTTACTTTTGCTGGATCTACTTCGATGCCCCTACGAGATACTATGTATCCCAACAGCTTCCCTGATGTGACACCGAAGACACACTTCTTAGGATTAAGTCTTACTTGGTATTTTTCAAGCCTGTCGAAGATCTGTCCTAGGACCTGTATATGTTCTGCTCTAGAAGCTTTAGCCAATATATCATCCACATAGTCTTCCATGATGTGATGAAATAGATCGTGGAAGATCACTGTCATAGCCCGCTGATAGGTTGCTCCTGCATTCTTCAGACCAAACGGCATAACACACCAACAGTAATTGCCCCAAGGACATGTAAAGGTTGTTTTGTGTTGATCCTCCTCAGCTATTCTAATCTGGTTGTAGCCTGAGAATCCATCCATAAGAGAAAGCATCTCGTGACCTGTTGTCAAGTCCACTATAATGTCAATGTTTGGTAGTGGAAAATCATCTTTGGGACATGCCTTGTTGAGATCTCTGAAATCATTACACATGCGGATGCGCCCATTAGGTTTAGACACAGGTACAATGTTTGAGACCCAATCTGAATAGTCAATGGGTCGTATAAACTTTGCGTCTAACAGCTTCTGTATTTCTACTTTCACTAGGAGAGCGATCTGTGGGTGCATCTTTCTCAACTTCTGTTTGACTGGTTTCACTTTGGGATCAACTGTGAGATAATGAACTACCAGCTTAGGGTCTAGCCCTGGCATATCTGCATAGGTCCATGCAAAGTTGATGGTTCGTTGTAAGAAGAAGTTGTTAAGGTTTCTGTGCTCTGTATCAGATAATGATGCTGCTAGAAATGTTGTCTTTGGATTCTGTTCTGTACCTAGGTTGATCTCTATAGAATCTTCCACTAGTAGAGCTGATTTCTCTTGATACTTAGAAGGTAAGGGAAGGTCAAATCCTCCATCCTCAGGTGCCACAGTTGGGTTTTCACCTTTGGATACGTCCTTTATTTTTACTATTTTATGATTAGGAGGTGCCACAGTGTGGTTTTCACCTAGAGATCTTTCTTTATTTGCACTTTTGCGACTAGAGGATTTGGCATTCTCACCAAAATAAGCCGTGGGCTCAAGTTCCATTACAAAACCTGCCTTGTGATCACCAAGAGGGATACCTTCTCGAAGTCCCATGAATTCAGCTAAAGCTTCGTCATTCTGAAAGACATCTATAACGGGGGCCCCTTGTTGGTCCCAATCGATAAGTTCAGGGTAGACAAGTGCGACATTCTGGGTGCTGGTGGTGGAAGTTAAGGATACAGAGGATAGTGTAAAAATGGAGGATTCTGCGAATAGATTGGTTATGTGGAGGGAAGAGTCATCAATGATATCCTCTGTAGATGTCAAATCGGCGGGAAACCTGTCAGCTACCTCGTCGAGGATATACTCGATGTCCGAGGCGCGTGGTACCTTCTTACCAAATCCTAATCCTTTCTTGTCTAGCTTCTTTGTTACCACAATGGGCTCCATATTGCCTTGATTCTGTTTCCCAAGGCCACCTTGGCCTTTATAGCCCATGTTTTTCACTATCCTTAAGCCATTGCCATATTGCTTGACTAGTATCATGACTGGTTCTTTCTCCTTGTAGAGCCAAGAAGAGATGTCCTCAATAGTTTCCTCTTCCACTAACCGTCCATGTTGGAATTGGGTTAGGAATGTTGGGGGAGGAATAGTTGCTTTTTTGGTAACTTTGGCAATGGGTGGTTTGCCGTAAGATTTTGGAGATAAGGGCATCCGCCCTACACAGCAAGATTCGAAGATATCATAAGTGCCAAAGCCTATATCCTGAAAGCGAGCTGTGATTTTGGGGAGGGGTGTAGGTTCACTTGTAGAGGCTTGCGTGAGAGTTTCAGGATCAACATAGAGAGGGGATTCAAGGGCTTTGTCATTTTTAGGCACTTGGTTTCAATTCTTATAGCTTCCTTGCAAGACACGGCAAAATTCAAAAGGATTAGGATCGCCTGGGATGGTAATCTCCGTACCATTGTATGGGAACTTGAGGGACTAATGGTACGTGGAGGGGACAGCTTTCATTGCATGGATCCATGGGCAGCCAAGAATAATGTTGTAAGGCAGCTCAATATCAAGGACTTGACACCTGGTTTCAAGCATGACAGGGCCCAGTTGTATAGGCAAGTGAATAACACCTTCTGAACGGCGTTCTGCATCATCATACCCTTTGATTGTAATACTATGCTCAGTGTTGATGTGATCCTCAGAGTATCCCAATTGCTTTAGTAACTTTAAAGAACAGATGTTGAGACCAGCACCACCATCTATGAGGATGCGTTTGATTTTGCGCTTATGGATGAGCACTTCAATATGGAGGGCATCGTTGTGACAAGGATCATGGGAGGGAAGGTCTTTCTCAGAGAAGACCACATTGTAAGGCGAAGCAATATTACCCACTATAGCTTGGAAATCTGCGACTGCTATGTTGTTAGGAACGGAGGACTCTTGGAGGGCTTTTTCTAGCACTACTCTATGTGCAGGTGATGACCGTAGAAGGTCCAAAATAGAGATCTGTGCTGGTGTTCTCCCTAGATGTTCGACAAGATTATAATCAGACTGAACCGGAAGCCTAGGTGTAGGTGCACGAATGGTGACATGACCTCGACGAGTAGTAACAGTACAATCCATAGATTTGCCTTTAATGGTGAGGGTAGACACTCGACTCTCTTCAAAACGACCTACAATGGAATCGAAAGACGTGGAAGCATGATTGATACCTTTACCTCTATCCTAAGGAGGAGGTGGACCATGATGAGGGAATGGTTCCTTGTACATATCGAGATCCTTGTTCGTGTGTTGCGCTGGTGATTCATTCTCCAAAGTGATTTGATTACCGTCGATGAGGTTTTGGATGAGGTGCTTAAGCTTCATGCAAGATGTTGTTCAATGACCTTTGCTCCTATGGAACTCACAATACTCATTGTCTCTGTAACGTGCAGTTTTGTAGACAGGTTCTCCATATGGGGGAGCATTAGGTAAGGTTATGAGCCCTTTCAGCAAAGCTTGCTGTAAGACCGATTCGATGGGCACTCCCAAAGGAGTAAATTGACGTCGCGGAGGGTAATCTTGTTGGGGCCGCTCTTGTTGTCGTTGTTGATTTTGATAAGGCTGCCTTTGTTGCTGCTGTTGTTGAGGTGGAGCTTGACTTGGTTTGGAGAGTTGCAGCGGTGTTTGCAATGTTTGGACATGCTTAGTATCGACCACTCCATCATTGACCACGTTTTTGTTCTTGTTCCAATATTTGGGTTTATCATTCGACTTTTGATGCGAATTGCTATCTTTCATCTCCTTAAAGATTTTGACCACACCTTTAGCAATGAGGGCCTTCTCAATGTTGATGCCCTTGTATGTGATTTCATCGAAGGTTGTAGCACTAAGGATTTGCAAATGGAAACCTAACTCTTGGTTGAGGTTCTGCACAAAGATGCTAACAAGCTGTTTCTCTGGAATCTTGAAAGGGAATTTACTAGCCATTTGTCTCCATCGTTGAAGGAAAGAAATGAAAGTTTCACCATTTTTCTGTTTATTGTTGCATAGGTCCATCATGGAAATCTCATGCTCTGCGTTGTAAGAAAAATGGGTGGCAAACTTCTCTGCTAGCTCGTTGAAAGACTTGATACCCGTCGGTAAGTGTGAGAACCATTCTATTGCTTGTCCTCCAAGACTGCGAGGAAAAAGATGTATAAGAAATGTGTCGTTGTGAGAGACCTTGAAGCAAGCAAGATAGAATTCCCTAAGATGGTCTTTTGGGTCACCTTTTCCTTTGTACTTATCGAACTTGGGAATAGTGAAATTTTGAGGAAAAGGGATCATTGGTAACGACCGATCAAAAGGATAAGGGCACACTTCCTCCAAGGAGAAGGTCTTTTTGGTGTGGCCAAACGTAAGATCAGATAGCTGTTGTTGCACCTCCGCAATCTTTAGTTCCATAGTCGTGGGAGGGGTTGGTAACGTCTCCTGTTGTCCAAAAAGTGGTTGGTGTTGCCCGTATGGAAGATTATAGTGTGAGCCATGCGTACTAGTATTGTAAGGGTCGTAAGATTGATTGGGATTGTATGGATTGTATGATTGGTTCAGATTGGGTTGGAATTGGAGGCCTTGATTAGGCAGAGGTGCAGGTGGCGCTAGGTAAGAATGTTGGCTTTGAGATGGTTGAAGAAACGTATTGGGGGGAGGAAAGTTAAAGTGCGTTTGATTAGGTTGTGAAGGTGGCACATAGCTTTGGGAAACCTGATGTTGGGAATGTTGCGAGTGGCTAGGTAATGTATGAAAGAAGTTGAGCGTGGATGAACGTTGTGGAGGAGGAACATAGGTAGAAGTGATTTGCGACGGTGGGGGTTGATTGAAGATGAGAGTAGAAGAATGTTGTGGTGGAGGAATATAGGTAGAAGTGATTTGTGATGGTTGGGGTTGCTTGAGGATGAGAGTAGAAGAATGTTGTGGTTGGGGCTGCGTGACTCCAATTGGTTGAGAGACATGCAGGTGTGATGATATAGGAGGTGGCATTTGTTGAGACCCTTGTTGCATGGCTACATAAGTGTTCCCCGGATTGTAATTGGGTGGGAAACCTACGCGTGATGGGGTAACCAAGATTCCACTTGCACTTGGGGTGGACACTTTGGGAGGTGGTTGCACATTCGACTGAGCTAAGGTGGCTTGCTTAGCTAACTCTGCTTGACGTTGGAGAGTTTCTTGTTGGTTTTGATAGATCTCCATAGGAGTCAAAAGTGGTGATATGGGCCTCTCCCCTGTAGGATTTTGAAAAAGGGGATTCCTATACTGCGAACCTTGAGTAGGTAAGGGCGTAGTTGTCGTGGACATGGTTTGCACTGCTTGTATGGTTTCTTGGGTGTTGTTGCTCTCCTTGAGAGTGGACACATCAAACTCTTGAGGTAACTTGGCACCTTGCTTTGCAAGCAAGCGAAAGAAATGATCCTGGTTCTCACTAAGGATTTTATCAAAGGCAGCTATAGCTCTAGGATCTTGTATAAATTCATCAAGATCTTGCCCACCTTCTTGAGAGGATTGACCTATTTCAAAGTGTCGCTCTTCTTGAGATGGGGTTTGATCTACGATATAACCTTGTGGGACAAAATCCGGAGGCAAGCCTGTGGTATACTGCGGTGCATTTAGCAAAGGGGTTCTATCCTCATGAGGATTGCTTGGTTTATCTATGTGCAGCATGTTTGGAGAGCTGATTGGTTTTGCCGCGGGTGTATTAGGAGTCACCTTGGGAGTAATGTTGAGACGACCTGATTGTGGTGTGCGAGGGGGTGACTTGTGCTTCTTAGGGACAACTTGCCTAGACTTCATAGTTTGCTGTAGCCTAGTGGTGACCATGGGATACACTTAGGACACAATGTAATGCTGGGAATCTGTGAGATGCTTTGAAGAAACGGACAAACTCTGATGCACAAAGTACTGAACCAAAGGCGCTATACTGTTTGACCAGAAGCGCAGGACTGTGCTACCAAAAGCGTGCTACTGTGGGCCAGAGGTGACGGACTGAGCTGCCAATAGAGAGTTACTGCTATGCCAAAGGCGAGCTACAGTGACCAAAAGCGAGCTACTGTTATACCAAGGGCGCTGAAGTAGAGTTTTGCTAGAGGCGGGTTACTGCTAACCAAAGGCGATCTACTGTATTACCAAAGGCGAGCTGCTGTAATACCAGGGGCGCTGAAGTAGTGTCTGATGTTTTTCAAAGGCAAGATTTTTCTGTTTCTGATTGGATTGGTTTGGCAAGAGAAAACACAGCAAACAAGTGGTCAAAAAAGGCACAAGGACTGACACAACGGATAGTGTATGTTCAAGGCTCCAAACAAGCCCAATGTTTCCACAGGTCTAATACAGTTGCAATCAATAACAAGCACTTTTTATCCCTAGAGACAAGGTTTCATTGCAGTAGATCAGCTCACAGCTTAATACTCCGTCGATAAAAATATCATTCCATAAAGGTGTCAGATATTTAGTATCTTTGCGAGAGACGATAGGTAGGGATATCTTACCCTCCCCTTGGAAAGCTCAAGTAGGTCACAAGAGCTTTATGTCCAAGGGAATACTATCTCTTCTCAAGGGAGCCAATGGTGAGTATCTTAAGGGTTTAAATCAATTTCCCTTGCACTGATGATTACCGCAATGTTCGGAGGTAGGTCGGGTAGTCTCTATCTAAATTGGTTCTTAGTGACTTTGAGGGACCAACGCCTTACGAGCAATGCGACAAGCTACTAAAAGCTTTAACCAATCCTACTAAGAGTTTCAAACACTTCGCTCAATGTGAAAATCGTTTCCACAAAGGGCTAGTACACCTCTTTTCAGTTTGGCATCACAAGGTAAGGCTGACGTCGGTTAGGACTTGGCTTTCGCCTTATCCCTTTTATATAGCGGTTCAAAGGAAAACTCTGCTTAGGGTCGTCCCTTTTGGATGAATCGCAATCCAAAAGCAGGCCCTTCTAAAGGAAGTACAGAAAAGTAAGAGCAAGCACGTCACACAAAGGTTCAATTGTCCCGTTATAAGAAAAATAAGGTGCAACTAAGCTATGCACACACACGATTGTAGTTGTAAATTGTCCCTTTATGAAATGAAGTGTTTGGCATTCATGTCCATTGTCCTTAAAAAAATTGAGGTGTTTGTTCATACATGTCCATTGTCCCTTAAGAAAAGCAGTATGTTCCTAAGACTTAGATTGCAAGAAAAGATTTGTTCAATTATCCTTTTAAGCATGCAATGTGTTTCTAAGACTTAGTAAGGTAAAACAAAAGGGTCTTCAATGCTCGTCCTGCATAAACATGTTAAAAATACCTATTGGCTCTATGTGAGTAGTAAGAAGCTGCAACAATTCCGTTAGTTCCACCAAAAATTTCACAAGTTAGCAAAAATAAATCAACTTTGACCAAAAGCGTGTTACTATCTTACCAGACGCGATTCACTGTAAACAAAAAAGCGCTTATAGACAGACCAGAAGCGTCAGAGAATATAGCCAGATGCGTTGTAGAATAACCAGAAGCGTGGTAGTATGATTCCAAAAGCGCTGCGATAAATACCAAAAGCGTGCAATGATAATAACAAAAGCGCTGTAAAAGATCCAGGAGCGCTTCACTGTGTAACCGAGAGCGCGATACTATGTGGCCAATCGCGCTGTTCTGTCTGATACAGAAAATATTAGTTTTGTTAACAATAACCAGGTCAAAATAACTTTTCATGGTGGACCTATTATCTGAAGGATGATATCTGATAGATCTGGGTTGTGTAATCTGGAAAACTTAGAAAAAATGGATCAGCCCAATAGATTAGCACAAAAAATAAGGATATTCCTAAATAAATCAGTTTAGGAGATATCGAAAATCAGGTTTGGAGGACAAATACAACAGCTTGTCTGACAAAACGACAGACCTGAAATGAGAAATTACTGCAAAACCCTGAATGAAGTCAAAAACCTAATTTTAACAAAAAGTGCCTAATAGCACCGCCAGTAGCGCTTCTCTGTGCTACCGATAGCGCTTCTCTGTACTACCAGAAGCGCGGCCGTGCTGCGAAGAGCGCTTAACTGTTCCTGCAAAAGCGTTGTAAGATACTGCCAGAAGCGCTGTGAAGTGCCGTAAGCGCCGTGCCGTACTGTGTCTTCAAAAAAAACAAATTTCTCAAAGAAACCAAGGGATTAGTGGGTCCCACCGGGCGTGCCAGAATGTGTATATGGAAAATTTATCTATTCTAAACTAATAAAAACCAAAAATTCAATAACATAAAGAAAACGAATTTAAATAAAAGCCATGACAAATAATCAATGCAATAAAGACTTTTACCGAAATTTGTGTTGTTTCCTTTGGATTGAATGTAGAATTGCTCAATGAAATTGCAAAGCCATAGTTGCAACAAGCAAGTGTAGTGCTCAAGAGATCAATGTCAAATGATCGTAAGGTTGCTCAATCGACGCGTTGTGTATACTCAAAGCTCTGTTAAGTATGCCTGAAAATACGATCGAAGAGAGAGAGCTAATGAAGGAGATGAGGGGGGTTTATATAGGTTTCATCAAAGATCGATCAACGGTCCAGATAATTCAGAAGAATCAACGGAGGAGATAAGTTGAGGAATGTGCAACGAATGAGAAAAAGACATGTGTCTTGCTTGCTTTTGCATGAGAGGAGTTATCAAGAATAGAAGAATAAGTTAACTGAAGAGATAAATCAATTAAAAGAATAAAGCAATCAGTTAAGTGATTTAAAACAAGAAGAACAGATTTGCATGAGAATAGAAGATACTTTGCTTTATTAAATATAGAAATATTTAATTGATGAGCAAGAAAGCTTGAGTTATTTTAGAGATAACTTAAATTAGAAAAAAAAAAGCAATTTAAATAAATAATTGATTTATTTAAATTTAGAGAAGATATTTTGGAAGAAACAATTAAATAATTAGAATTATTTAATTTAGAAGATTTTGAAAGCAAATTAAATAAATAAATTTATTTAATTGTTGTGCATGATTTTGGAAGAATGATTTTGATTTAATTAAATAATTTAGGAATTATTTAATTTTAGATAAGAGGGAATTTGTTGAATTAATTAAATAATTGGATATATTTAATTAATGTGCATTTGATTTTTGGAAAGAGGATAATGATCTAATTAAATAATTAAAAATTATTTAATTGTGGAAGAATATAGAGGAATTTAATTTAATTAATTAAATAACGAGGATTTATTTAATTAATGTTGCAATTTAGGAGATTTAGAAGAATTTGATGAAAATTAATTAAATAATTAGATTGTTTAATTAACGTTGAAATGCAGGTGATTAGACAGATTATGAAATGTAAGTAGCATGACAAGTTGGTCATTTTAGGGTGTCTACAGGAGGGATAGGGAGATAGAGAGTGAGGGACATGGCTAGAGACATAGGGAGAGAGATTGAGAGGTAGAGGGACACAGGTGGTAGGGAGATAGGGGAGAGATAGGCAGATAGTGGTTTAGGGTTACTTGGGTTTAGGGTTTAGGGGTTTGGGGTTTAAGGTTTAGGGGTTTAGGGTTTCTCAGGTTTAGGGGTCAGGGGTTAGGGTTTAGGGGCATTATTTAGGGTTTAGGATTTAAATTGTTTAGGGGTTAGGTTTAGAGGTTTAGGGTTTATAGAGAGAGGAATTATAGGGAGATAGAGAGAGGAGATGGAGGAGAGAGATAAGGAGATAGAGAGTGAGGCACATGGCCAGGGACATAGGGAGAGAGATCAAGAGAGGTAGAGGGATGATAGAGATAGGGAGATAGGGGAGAGATAGGGAGATACAGGTTTAGAGTTGAATGGATTTAGGGTGTACCTGGGTTTAGGGTTTCTCAGTTTCAGAGATAGCTAGATAGAAAGAGAGAGGAGACAGATAGGGAGAGATAGAGGTGACAAAGGGGAGAGATAAGGAGATAGATAGTGAGCGAGAGAGATTGAGAGGTAGAGGGACAAAGGTGATAGGGAGATAGGGGAGAGATAGGGAGATAGTGGTTTATGGTTACTTGGGTTTAGGGTTTAGGGGTTTGGGGTTTAGGGTTTCTCAGGTTTAGGGGTTAGGGGTTAGGGTTTAGGGGCATTATAATTTAGGGTTTAGGATTTACTGTTTAGGGGTTAGGGGTTAGGTTTATAGGTTTAGGGTTTTGGATTTAGGGTTTAGATAGAAAGAGAGAGGAGACAGATAGGGAGAGATAGAGGTGACAAAGGAGAGAGATAGGGAGATAGAGAGTGAGCGATATGTCTAGAGAAATAGGGAGAAGGATTGAGAGGTAGAAGGACGATAGAGATAGGGAGATAAGGGAGAGATAGGAGATAGAGTTTAGGGTTGCTCATGTTTAGGGTTTAGGGGTTAAGGTTTAGAGGTTTAGGGTTTAGTGTTTATAGAGAGAGGACCAATAGGGAGATCTAGAGTGAGGGACATGGCTAAAGCATAGGGAGAGAGATTAAGAGGTAGAGGAATGATAGTGATGGGGAGATAGTGAGATAGGGAGATAGAGCTCGATAGAGGTTTAGGGTTTCTTGGGTTTAGTGTTTAGGATTTAGGGGTTTATGGTTTCTCAAGTTTAGGGTTTAGGAGTTAGGAAATAGGGGTTAGGGGTTAGGGGTTAGGTTTAATCATGCACCCCAGTCATTCCCCTATCATTCCTATATATCCTATCTCTCCCCTCTATCTTTCCCTCTCCCTTATCGATGAAGCAAATGGAAACAAGAAAACTAGGACTCCCTTTCTCAGGTTTAGGGTTTAGGGCTTAGGGGAATTATTTAGGGTTTATGGTTTAGTATTTGGAAGAATTATTTAGGGTTACTTGGGTTTAGGGTTTAGGGGTATTATTTAGGGTTTACGGTTGCATGTCAAAAGTAGTCTCTCTCTCTCTAAATCTGTAAACCCTAAATAATGGCCCTAATCCCTAACCCCTAACCCGCATCTACCTCTCTCATGTGTCTATTCAAAAGTGCCTTTAAAATACTATGAGATACCTTAGTATAAGTAAATCATATAAAAATCAAATATATATATCATCATAATCCTATATAAATTTTGATAGTATTTTATAGCTAAAATGCCTAAATACTTAAAATGTATGCAATGGTAAAATAATAAAATAAAAAAAATGAAATACAATAAGGAAAAGGAAAATGGATATCTGTTTCCAAAACGGATATCCGTTTTGGAGATCATAAAAAGCAAAAAAGACTGCATTTTTGCAAACTCGCGGCTTGCAAAAACCCAGTCTCATCTTAAAAAAAATGGATATCAGCGCTGAGGAACGGATATCCGATCCAAAGAGGTAAGATTTCATGCATTTTTTTGGTTTGTTTTGTATTTTCAAGCAATTTTTTTGGTTTTTATGCTAAGTGGGTATGTTTTATAATTTAATTAGGTAAAATGGATGCACAAAATGAAAACCCAAACCCTCCACCACCAAACCCTCCCCCTCCAACAGTAGAAGAGAATATTCAAAGAAATATTGATCATATAAGCAGGATCATAGAAATGTATCACCGCCACCCTCGACTGTCTATAATGACATCGAATTTAGAGGGAATCATTAATCATATTCAAACCTTGTCCACCCAACATGAATCATTTCGGCAATGGCGAGAAGCCAAGAAGGCCGAATATGCTGACAGTTTGTCATATGAGGAAGTCAAAGATTTAGAGATTACAAAAACTATGTTGGCCCAACACTTTGTCAATCCTAAAACCGGATTGCATGTTGATGTCCGTAAACCCAAATTTTCAATCAAATGGTGTATTCATGAGGGCATTAGTCAAAACTTTTGGGATTGTTGGTGGATGGTTTTTGATAAACCACCCAACAACAATTTAGATGTGCCTTTGTATTTCCTCCGTAAACTCTATGCAGAGTTCGTCATGGGTCAACATGTTAATTATTTTGATTTTAGAGAGTTTCAAGGAGTGGGCAGAGGAATGCCTCAAGATAGACCTAGGGCAATTAGACAAGTACAAGGTCCCTATATTCCCCCTCCTGCTATCCCTTCTCCACCCCCAATGCAGCACCCAGACGTTGTTGCAAGTGCAACACAACAGGGCCTTAGTGCCATACACTCTTTGACCGAGCATTTGATCATACAGACATCTCAGTTTGCACAAGCACATGATGAAGGTGATGATATTGGATCACCTGGTACCACTAGACCATCATCATCCAGACATATATGTGTGCCCCATCATTGCATTTCTTGCAATCATTTATGCTTGGGTCCTATTATGGAGAGTAGTGAGCCACCATTGAACACATCAGAGTATGATCTCCATTCACAAGATGAGGCAATGGGGTCCAGAACTCAAGCTAAGGGGTCAGGGACAAGAGTAGAAGCTACTGGATCAGTAAACATTAGAGAAGGAGAAATGCATGAGCAATCTTTTGTGCAGGTAAAATTTAAAGTTAAATTTTATGGTCTATTCCATTTGAATATATAAACAACTTTATTAGTACTAATGTATCTAAGTGGGATAACAGTTGATGACAGAGGAGGAGTTGACAGAAGTTCATCATGCAACTTTGTCTGCCATCCAATTTGGCTTGGACTTGTCGGTATAAATTGTTGTACACATTAACTTTTTTTTATGCATTTATTTCTTTGTGAGTAATTATATATTAATTCATATCTTGATGTTAATTTTATTTTATAGCCAATCAAAAATGTGAATGATGTGGCATCTTTGCCAATAGTCTTTTCTCGAACCCCTGATCGACCCAAGGGACTATCATTTGCAGAACGGCTTTCTCAACGCCAACAAAGGGTGGAGGTAATTTGATTGAATTGTACTTTAATTGATAATTTAGAAAACTTAAATATTTGATTATAGTCATTTAGAGTCTTACATTCTTGTCCTTTTTAATTGATGCAGGAGGCCTCGATGGTAGTATGTGCTTGTTTTCTAGTAGATAAGTTTTTGTGTAGTGCATTTCCTATTTTAAATGTATGCATTTCCTATTTTGTTTAATAATTATATATTAATTTATTTCAATGTTACTTTGCTTTTACGTAGTCTGTTGAGAATGTGAGTGATGTGCCACCTTTGCCATCATGCTTCACTAGGACACCTGATCGTCTTAAGAGAAAATCATTTGCAGAACGATTGTCCGAACAACAACATAGAGTTGAGGTAATTGAATTGAATTTTTCTAAATAATTGATAGTTTTTATAAATAAATGAAAGTTCTTAATTGTAGTAGATAAGAATCTATTTACTAACTTTAACTTGTGTTTTGACTTGTTAATGCAGGAAACTTCACCTCCATCAATTACTAGACATTTTGGTACAAAGAGGACACTTTTTCAGGATCCATCATAGATTGTGGATCCATCACAGATTGTGGATACATCACAGATTGAGGGTCAAGTGGACTTGTAGTATTTGATGTAGCTATTTGGCATGTAGATTGTATATAGATTTTGAGACATGGCATATGCCACATTTTGTAAAAAATATTTTGAGTCGGCATATTTGCTAAATTTTTGTATATGTCTACCATTATGGACTAGATTTTAATGTATATACACCTTGATATACAATATAATTTAAATTCCTTATGTGCAAGTCATGATACTTCCCATGATGCCATACATTATGATGATAGTTCTTTAGTCCATTGATGATATGTTTAGCATTGAGAATGGTTTTAGATCAAGAGAATGGTTTTAGATCAATAGAATCAATATGAAAAAATTCCTTATATATGCCCTAATCAAATAAGGTCATGATAAACCATTTCATCATGTATTTAGTCTTCATCTTGTCAAATTTTGTAAATATGTCAAAGTTGTCATATGAAAAATGTAAAAAAAATGCAAAAGTATGGAAGATGAATAGTCAAGTACTCAAGAGTCAGTTGGAGACTATTGGTTTCCCTCAAATCATGTATAAATATGCATAAACTTGATGGAGTCAGCTATTCATTGAGTCAAAAAGGTATTGATGGTTTGGAGTTACTTTAGTGTGTTCATATTGATAATATGTTCTCAAGAGAGTTTCGAGAATGTTTCAGGGATGCAGAGTGTTTCAGGATATCTTTAGGATGAATATTTGATATCAATATGGTTTTGAGTTTGAATTGGTGCCTTCATACATTAGGAATTGTCAGTTGATCATATGGATAGAATAAGTGTTGTCAGTTGAGTTGGCTTGTTTAGTTGAGTTGAAGAGGGATGTATGGATGGTCTCTATGAAGGCCAAATTAAAGAGTGAGAAGAATTATACACCCATTTTTAATCCTTCCAACTATTGCTCTTTCTAGTGTTTCTATGATCGTAATAAGGATGAGTGTGCTAATCAAAATACATCTTCATAGCCTAAGGGTGAGTGTTTCTTGTAATTCCCTAATTAGGCCCCAACTACTTCTTGGATGTCTAGAAGAAGTGCTTATTTGAGTATGGTGTAAAATGTTAGAACAATGATGAAAAGAAGAAGGGAAAGTCTAATAAGAGGTGAGACAAGTACTCAATCTCTCACTCCTCTCATTTTATTGATTCTAGCCAAGCTTATTTAGATTCATCAAAGATGAACCTTTTTAGTGGAGTGGTAGGCTGATCATAGATATCAATGTGGATGATAATCTAAGTTATGAGTGTCTCGTTTCTACTCACTTTTTTTAGCTTGGTTTCACCTAGGAGGATCGTGTATGGAAGGTGTGTCATCTTTTGTTTACTTTTTGAACCCAACATCAAGAGCCTCCCTTAAGATTTAATCCATCAAAGATGGCTCAACACTAAATATCATGTCCATGTAGGTGTTTGACTAGCTTTAGGTAAGTCATAGAAAGTTTTAAGACACACCATAATTGTGTTGGTTTCAAAATCATAGTTTTTCTTGTGGGAAACATAAATCTTTGGGTCAAGCCTAGTCCTAAAACAATTCATGTTGAGTTTTGCATTCTAAGTCTTGACTTATCACATAATATGATTTTGGGATGTCTTTGGACTATTGCTATGCAGGTTTTCCTTCTACCACTCAAGGTGGTTCAATTTCTCCATGAGGGAAAACTTCATGTTAAGGAGGTTGATGTTAATCCTTAGGAAAGGATTCATGATAAAACCCACTCATGAGTGGATTCCTTGGCAAAGTCAACCCCTGATACTCATTGTATATCCTACCTAGTAAACAATGACCAATTCAATCCAACATACTAAAGGAAGTATTTTAATTCTTTTGTGACACCTATTTACCTCAAGGAGAATCATGCACTCTCTTTCTCGTGCTCCTCCATAGTCTCTTTTTAGGGTATATGTTTAACAATGTCCCCCTTAAATTGGAGAACTCAGTCCTCTTTCATGTTCTTAAGATTTCCACCCCTATATGAGCAAGGCATATGCGTTCTCTAAGTACATTTTCACCCTCTAGATTGATAATGAATGTTATCACATTATCATCAAGGTTCACTCCTTTGAATAATGTTGTTACTATAAGAACCTCATGAAATCTTCCTACAAGGATTTGCTCCTTTTCATCTCTCGTACCATATTAGATATCTTTTGATGCCTTCTTGAGTGATTACTACACTAGCCCTTTTGAGATTGGCATAGCCATTAGAGGATGAGAATTTGGATCAAAATATTCTACCCATGCTTGGTTTCTTTGAGGAAGGAAATACCATGGCCAAGGAAGATGTTTTTGAGGAGAACTTGGGCCCCACATGTAAGTTAAAGATTACATATATTGGCAATACAATTTTCCACATCTTGTTTGGATTACCACTGTCCTACACAAATTACTAATTATATTTTCCTAAGAGTATTCTAACATTCCCTCTTCTATCATTCCCTTATCCATCTTCATAGAACTTGCTTAGTAAACATATCCTTATGCATACAATTTTCTCCTTTAAAGGTGCATAAGACTATACATGCCACACACTATATTGTTTCACAGTTGAGGATGTTTTGAGCTATTGTCAGATCTCTGTTCTCCTACCTTTATTGTCACTGGTTACTCACTCTTCAAGTTTTGGTTAAAGAAAGGTTGTTCAATTTCTAAGATTTAAGGTCATTTCACTTATGTTGACCGGCCAAAGGGTTATTATACATTGTGACCACTGGCCCCATCTTTCTTCATCGGGTGGCAAAGTCTAAATCAAGGCAAACGGTCAAGTTTGGTGGTTTTTGTTTTTAAAAAAACTTTATCACCTTTTAAAGAAAAGGCTCGAGTGGGAAAATTTTTTAAAAATTGGAGCATGGAGCCCGTGATGAAAAATATTTTGCAGATCCCTGAGACCAAAAAACTGCCAAACTTTGACCGGGCAGTTCTCAGAATTTGTGATAGTAATTTATGCTCTGTTTGGACCTATAGGTGCACGTGGCATCCTTCCACAATAACCTCTCTCATTTTTGGTCAACTCCGTTCCGTTTGACCGTGTTGAAATCAAACGCATTGGCGCAAAATGCTTCAATTTGATGCAGTGGAAAGGTGCTAGGTGCGACATTTTTCATTCCATAGCTCGTGGGGTCGAACGGACTGCGCCAACGCGTCGGGGTGGGGGGGTAAATGCTAGGGGAGGTCTCGTTTCATGCGCCAAGCGTCCCAGTCATTCCGGGCAAGAGGCTACCGGCAAAGTCCCTTAAGATCCCTGAGACCAAAAAATTGCCAAACTTTGACGGGGCAGTTCTCAGAATTTGTGAAAGTTGGGAATGTTCTGTTTGGACCTACAAGTGCATGTGACATCCTTCCACAATAACCTCTCTCGTTTTTGGTCAGCTCCATTCCGTTTGACCGTGTTGAAATCAAACGCATTGGTGCAAAATGCTTCAATTTGATGCAGTGGAAAGGTGCTAGGTGCAACATTTTTCATTCCATAGCTCGTGTGGTCGAACGGACTGCGCCAACGCGTCGAGGTGGGTGGGTAAATGCTAGTGGAGGTCTCGTTTCATGCGCCAAGTGTCCCAGTCATTCTGGGCAAGAGGCTACCGGCAAAGTCCCTTAAGATCCTTGAGACCAAAAAACTGCCAAACTTTGACGGGGCAGTTCTCAGAATTCATGAAAGTTGGGAATGTTTTGTTTGGACCTACAGGTGCATGTGACATCCTTCCACAATAACCTCTCTCATTTTTGGTCAACTCCATTCCGTTTGACCGTGTTGAAATCAAACGCATTGGCGTAAAATGCTTCAATTTGATGTAGTGGAAAGGTGCTAGGTGCGACATTTTTCATTCCATAGCTCGTGGGGTCGAACGGACTGTGCCAATGCGTCAGAGTGGGGGGTAAATGCTAGGGGAGGTCTCATTTCGTGCGCCAAGCGTCCCAGTCATTCCGGGCAAGAGGCTACCGACAAAGTCCCTTAAGATCCCTGAGACCAAAAAACTGCCAAACTTTGACCGGGCAGTTCTCAGAATTCATGACAGTTGGGAATGCTCTGTTTGGACCTACAAGTGCATGTGGCATCCTTCCACAATAACCTCTCTCGTTTTTGGTCAACTTCATTCCGTTTGACCGTGTTGAAATCAAACGCATTGGCGCAAAATGCTTCAATTTGATGTAGTGAAAAGGTGCTAGGTGCGATATTTTTCATTCCATAGCTCATGGGCTGGAACGGACTGCGCCAACGCGTCGGGGTGGGCGGGTAAATGCTAGTGGAGGTCTTGTTTCGTGCGTCAAGTGTCCCAGTCATTCCGAGCTGTAAGCTACCGGCAAAGTCAAAAGTTGCTAGGATTGAAATTTTGCATTCCACAGGTCCTGGGGCCGAACGGTTTGCACCAACACGTCGGGGTGGGTGAGTAAATGCTAGGGGAGGTCTTGTTTTGTGTGCAAAGCATCCCAGTCCTTCCGAGCTTTACACACAAAATGAGACCTCCCCTAGCATTTACTCGCCCACCCCGACGTGTTGGCGCAAACCGTTCGGCCCCAGGACCTGTGGAATGCAAAATTTCAATCCTAGCAACTTTTGACTTTGCCGGTAGCTTACAGCTCGGAACAACTGGGACGCTTTGCACGTAAAATGAGACCTCCCCTAGCATTTACTTGCCCACCCTGATGTGTTGGCGCAAACCGTTCGGCTCCAGGACCTGTGGAATGCAAAATTTCAATCCTAGCAACTTTTGACTTTGCTGGTAGGTTACAACTCGGAACGACTGGGATGCTTGGTGCACGAAACGAGACCTCCCCTAGCATTTACCCCCCCACCTCGACGCGTTGGCGTAGTCCGTTTGACCCCACGAGCTATGGAATGAAAAATGTCGCACCTAGCACCTTTCCACTACATCAAATTGAAGCATTTTGCGCCAATGTGTTTGATTTCAACACGGTCAAACGGAATGGAGTTGACCAAAAATGAGAGAGGTTATTGTGGAAGGATGTCACATGCACCTGTAGGTCCAAACAAAACATTCCCAACTTTCACGAATTCTGAGAACTGCCCCGTCAAAGTTTGGCAGTTTTTTGGTCTCAGGGATCTTAAGGGACTTTGCCGGTAGCCTCTTGCCCAGAA
This sequence comes from Cunninghamia lanceolata, assembly GCA_027924645.1. Lineage (NCBI taxonomy): Eukaryota > Viridiplantae > Streptophyta > Pinopsida > Cupressales > Cupressaceae > Cunninghamia > Cunninghamia lanceolata. Next base: position 16,927,044 of record BSBN01000803.1, read on the forward strand.
TGACTAGGATGCTTGGCGCAAGAAAAGAGACCTCCACTAGCATTTACCTGCCCACCCCGACGCGTTGGCGTAGTCCGTTCGACCGCACAAGTTATGGAATGAAAAATGTCGCACCTAGCACCTTTCCACTGCATCAAATTGAAGCATTTTGCGCCAATGCGTTTGATTTCAACACGGTCAAACGGAATGGAGCTGACCAAAAACAAGAGAGGTTATTGTGGAAGGATGTCACATGCACCTATAGGTCCAAACAGAACATTCCCAACTTTCACGAATTCTGAGAACTGCCCCGTCAAAGTTTGGCAGTTTTTTGGTCTCAGGGATCTTAAGGGACTTTGTCGGTAGCCTCTTGCCCGGAATGACTGGGACGCTTGGCGCACGAAACGAGACCTCCCCTAGCATTTACCCCCCACCCTGACTCGTTGGCGCAGTCCGTTCGACCCCACGAGCTATAGAATGAAAAATGTCGCACCTAGCACCTTTCCACTGCATCAAATTGAAGCATTTTGCGCCAATGCGTTTGATTTCAACACGGTCAAACAGAATGGAGTTGACCAAAAATGAGAGAGGTTATTGTGGAAGGATGTCACGTGCACCTATAGGTCCAAACAGAACATTCCCAACTTTCACAAATTTCGAGAACTGCCCCGTCAAAGTTTGGCAATTTTTTGGTCTCAGGGATCTTAAGGGACTTTGCCAGTAGCCTCTTGCCCGGAATGACTGGGACGCTTGGCGCATGAAACGAGACCTCCACTAGCATTTACCTGCCCACCCCGACGCGTTGGTGCAGTCCGTTTGATCGCACGAGCTATGGAATGAAAAATGTTGCACCTCGCACCTTTCCACTGCATCAAATTGAAGCATTTTGCGCCAATGCGTTTGATTTCAACACGGTCAAATGGAATGGAGTTGACCAAAAATGAGAGAGGTTATTGTGGAAGGATGCCACGTGCACCTGTAGGTCCAAACAGAGCATTCCCAACTGTCACGAATTCTGAGAACTGCCTGGTCAATGTTTGGCAATTTTTTGGTCTCAGGGATCTTAAAGGACTTTGCCGGTAGCCTCTTGCCCGGAATGACTGGGACACTTGGCGCATGAAACGAGACCTCCACTAGCATTTACCCGCCCACCCTGACGCGTTGGCGCAGTTCGTTCAACCCCACGATGTGTAGAACAAAAAATATTGTTCCAGTTGACACATTCTCAATCATTGACATGGATGATATCTCAGTACTATTCCTTTAGGCACAATATGAGCTTCCAATGGAAGGCGCAATTGTGAGGTTAAGATGATGAAAAGTGTGCCTCATTCACAGTCATGTTTTACTTGTCTTCAATGATGATTCCTTGTTTCAACTTAATCCTTTGATAATACATTTTAACCTCCTTGTGAAAGCGCACTTTCAAGGTTGCTTGAGCAAGAGCTAGCGCCTCAACATCAAGGCGCACTTTTGGTGTTCTAGAAACATGAACTAGCACCTCAAATAGTAAGGCACTCATTCTAGGTTGTTTATTCAATAATTGGCACTAGTCACATATGGTGTAGAGAGGTAGATGTACGCCCAAGTCATCATTTGATGCCTTCAATAACTATAAACTCCTTTGATGATGTATTTTATCCTTCCTATTCACTATCTAGCCTTAGGCACACATTTTAGGTTGATCAATCATAATCTAGTGCCCTAAGTACCAAAGCGCACTTTTAGATTAGTTTGATAAAGGATTAGCACCTTCATTTCTAGGTGGAAGTTTGGAGTTGAAATACATCAAAATAACAAGTTTATTCATCACTTCAAACATATTTAACACTTTGAAGATCTCCAATGCATGATTGAATATCAAGAAACCAATGTATCATTTCATGAAGGTCTTAAGTGTTGTAAATATGCATCTTCTTATTTAATCATGTGTTGTAAATGAAGGAATGCAATGATTGCAATATTTGCACAAAACGGAATTTTTGATAAAGATTGAAAGGAAATGTTAAGAAAATGCAATTGGCGGGTGTAAATCCAAAGTGTGGAAGCATAGACAAGGCATGTGAATAGTTTGGCATGATACCTCAAAGAGATGCTATCTCATGGAATGCAATGATTGCAAGATATGCACAAAATGGATTTTTTGAAAAGGCTTTAGAAACTTTGAAGCAAATACAATTGGAATGTTTAAAACCAAATTCCATAACCTGTGCAAGCATTCTCCCTACTTGTGCCAAATTAGGATCTTATATATACATATATGCACATAATGTCATGAAAATAATGTATAGTGTATATATCAAGCCATATAGGCATGTACAAATAAAACCATATGGGTATATACAATGATATACATCGATAACATACAAAAATATGTTTACAAAGCCAAATACACATATGTAACAAAATGTCCCAAAATCAAATCTCCTATGGATTGCTATCAAATAATCTATGGCTCTTGCTAGGCCATGAAGATGGTGAACTAGTCAATGACTCATCTTCCATCGCTCATCGACTAGACCTCCTCGATAGAGATTTTTGAATTTCCACCTATTAATACAATCAAACAACGTGCACATTAATATAGAATTTAATATTCATAATATATAACATGACATAAGTAATCAATCACTTACCACCAATTGGTGATCCCTTTTGATCATTTGTTGTCTCTCTTCTTCTATAGAGCTAGATGGGTAGGGGAGGTGACGTCTTGTGAGAAGCATGAACAAGCAGATTTAAAAGTAAACATGAATATCATAAATATGTACATTAAATGCTGCGCTTATTATAGGACTGTTCTAGTACTATTTTAGGACTGTTGTAGTTAAAACTATCCTAGTAGACATGTATAGGACTGTTATAGGACTGTCATCTCATGGAATACAATGATGGCAAGATCAAGGCTAGATTAGTTATGACTGTTATAGGACTTTTATAAGAATGCAAAGTAAGGAAGCATAGGCAAGGCACATGAACTGTTTGGTGGAATACCTCAAAGAAATGAGAATTTTGTTAGATGTTGTAGTTGCAATTGCCATGTGACACATGTATGTAATATGTGAAAGCATAGACAAGGCACATGAACTATTTGTCAAAAGACATCAAATACATGTCACCTCATGGAATGCCTTATGTAGAAAAAGGTACAAATGTGCAGTATTAAGAAATACAAATGAGAACTAAAAATCATACCTCGAGTATAGTCAAAATAACCTACGATGCCATACAAAATAATTTACGATGCCATGCAAAATAATCTACGATGCCATCTAAAATAACTTTATTCGCTGTCCTATATAGTCAAAAGCATGCATTATAGTTATTAAAGTAACAAGATTTTTAATAAAACAATTCTAAAAAATAGAAAAAACAAGAACAAGTTAAGATAAAAAAATGTCATACCTGTCCATCTGGAAGTTTAAATGCTAGTCAAGCGTACCTGAGGGGTCATCTCTTACCTTCAAAGTATCCAATATTGCTTCATGATCAGCATTACTAATTGTCCATAGTTCTTTTGATTTTGGTCTTCCACGATGCTTTAGTAACTTGACATTTGTTGCTACAACTAGGTGAGAATACATCAATATGGTTTTATGCTTCTCAAAGTCTTCAAAGGCCGGGATGCCATTCTTTTTAACCATATATGTTCGTAACCAAGTCCCAACAATAACAACTGATCCTGTAGGATATGTGAACCCATCATCATCTGTCATAGGTTGTGTTAGCTTTTGTTTTCCCTGTACACATTGTGCCAACCAATAGTCTGACCTCTCTTCATTTCCATGCGGTGCAACAACTGCATAAACATGACCTGGCTGTACAAGGTCTGAAAGATGTTCATAGTCAAATGAGCTCTCCATGTCATTGACGGAAGATGATTGACCTTCATATAAAGGGACTAAATATTGTGGAATCCATGCATCTACCCACTCACTTGACTCACACTTGTTCCAATTACATTTAATACAACTCTGACAAAAACAAGCTAATTCTCGTGTCCAAATAGTCCATGTACTTGCATTTGAGCTTTGAAATGAATGCATCTTTGATGATTCACTGATTCTCTGACATTCCAATTTCTCTATCGCTATCCCATCATCAACCAACCAAAAGAACCTGTGCACTTCAGAATCAAGAGCCACTCCTCGTGACAATGCATGGTTACACCACTTAACAATGGAATCTGCATCACTGAATGTAGCACCACCTCTAATCTTTAGTTGTTCTTTAAAAAGAGCTCTCTTCACGCATGCACCTGCTCCATCATGTTCACCTTTTCTGTGCCCAGCTTCAAAAAAATTCCAAATATGAGGTATACCCTTCTCTACATGCATTTTTCTCAACCAATAGAAATTACGAGCATTCTTGAATTGACCAGTGCAATTATCTGACCAAATGAGATGTTGATCTATTCTAATATCTTTTTCTTGCAAGAAGCCATAAAATTGTTGAAAACAATATTGCACAAATTCTGCTGAATGAGATCGATCATCACTCATGTAAAAATGGTATTCTCTGACAATCTTCCTATTCTCTTCTATACTCTCGGGGGCATGTCTGTATGTGATGTGAACAAAAATAGCAATCTGAATAGAATTGTAGTACTGGGATTGAACTTCATTTTGGGGTTGCAATGTATAGTTTTCTACAAAATCAACTACAGAGACAATAGTTCCAATCAGGAAAGAGTCTTTACACATCCTGAACTGTTGATCTAACCATCGAGACCTGTGGCTATGTCTGACATACTTGTAGAAAAGATTTTTCTTAAAATCATCAATAAAATCAGCAATACTTACCTCTCTTACAATCAACTCACATCTAGAACCTTCACCTCCACTTTTCAAATTGTATTTCACTGTCTCATATCTCTTTTTCTCAACCATTCTCTTTCCAAAATCATGCTCGTTGCCCTCATGAAAACATGATACGAACTTTGATAACCCACCACATTGTAAACACTTTTCATTTAAACAATCATTCTTGTAGAACATGCAACCATCATCTCTAATACATAGAAATAAATCCAATAAGTCCCTAGATGACTTTGATAGTTGAATTGCACCACACTGCTGTAACATTTCGTTAGTGTGCAAAGTAGAACGAATATTGCATAATAATTCATGGTACATAGAAAATTCTACATGGTATTTGCAACAACATGTATTATGAACTTTAAGAGGAACACAATAAAATGGCTTAAGAGATTCAAATGCTCTTTGTGAGATTGTCATACCTGGGTGAGTTTCACAATATTGTTTGTACAATGTTGTTTGGCTACATTCCAAGTAATGTTTAGGATGTGGTGTGTGGTCTTTATCACCAATTCTTAACTTTACAACATCTTTTGCATTCGGTGATACCCTAGAGTTAGTGTGCCAAAATCGTTCAATTTCTTCCTTTGTGCTATCAATTAGCTTCTTGTCAACTCGTGGAAGCCTACCACTGAAAGCCCAAGTATCATTGGCAACAGGACTATCTAGCCTTGATCTTAATGCTAGTGCTTTTGACAATGTTTTACGATTCAATCTTAAGTCAACACAAGTTTGCCTCATTAATCGAGCATTTCTTAATTGTTTGCTTACTATTGAGGTTGTTATTACTCTACGGGCAGCTCTTTTATCTTTCTCCTTGCTAGTCTTTCCAATAGAATTGAGTGCATTGAAAAGGATTCTTACAATAATTTTATTTCGATCGGACACTTTGTTTAACCGAATCTTTAATTTCTTTAGTAAAGGTCTCATTTTGTACATCTTTAATAATTGCACAAAAAGTTGGCATTGTTCGGTTAATGTTTTCTTCTCAAAGTATTCATTGAAGAGTTTTGTAGCCCACAACCGAACCGTTCGTGATGACCTCTTGCCTTCAAGTTTTTCCATTATGTTCTCATCAATTTCAAGTAACCATTTTGGGGTTTTTGGGTGTTTTCCAATTTCATCACGGTTATTCTCTTCTTGACAAATGTCCTCTCTTCTTATGAAATTTGGAGATACATTGATTGTTCTTGTTTCATCCATGTTTTCAACCTCATCAATTTTATCAACAAATGGTATATGGAGTGCAATTTCAATATCATGATGTTCATATCCACTTTCTTCAAGTGCACGTCTTCGTTTTTCTTCTTCTTCTTTGTCCATGGTATTGCTATTATGAATAGGTGTTTCATAACATTTTTCAATATTTTCATTTGCAATATCATGGCGAATTTCATTCTTATCTAACATTTCATTATAATCAAAATTAACATCTTCAAATTGCATGTCATTAGATGGTAAAGAAGAAGATTCACCTTGATGAGCATCCGCCAAACGCACCCTTCCAATCCTCTTCCTTTCCCTATCTTTTTTCCTAATTGCTTCAATTTCCTCCAATGTAACTTTCCTCCTTTTTGCTTTACGACGACTGTTGCTCCCCATTAGGGGAACAAAAATATCACCCTTATGATTGTAACAAGAAAATTGTGTCTCCAAAAGTGCATAAAAATATTCCTTTCACTGTCATAGCCAGAAATCACGAGTATTTCGACAGTAGAGGGTCTCTGGTTGCGGAAGTCGGGCCCAGAAATATTCCTTTTGTCTTTTTTTTGCTTTTCCAAAACAGATATCCATTTTGGAAAACCTAATTCTTTACAATGGACACTTGCAACGTCCATATGCCTACTACAAAATAGATATCCGGTTTATTATGTACATTTGGATTCTATACTAGGGATTCATTGTATTATTCAATAAACTTGTGAATTACCATCTAATTTCAATGTTTACACACTAATCCACCTAGATATCAACTTAATAAAGCTCTGGATATAAGCCATTATTTGATTTTAGGCTATCATCAAATGAGGAGCTTCTAAAGGCAAAAATGTTGTCCCAAAAGAAGACTCAATGTTATTCGTAAAGACATTAGATTGCTAAAATACAAATTCGAGGTTAGATATTCCTTGGGCTATTTTAGTATAGAGAAGCAAAATTGCAATATATGACTATCCTAGGAATTAGAATGGTTGATCATAGGATATTCATGGCATTTTGATATTAATGGATGGATTTATGGATGTTTAGGGAGTTTAAGTTTAAATGTAATGTATGAGAATTCTTATTTATGAAGGATCTAATATGTCTTATGTCTTATTTGTAGGCCATTCAAGAAAGAAATGAAAAGATACCAAGGACTATCATAACACCTATTATAATTAGGTGCATCAAAGGATTGTCATCCAAGACCTTACCAATATGGGAAGTTATCAAAACCATGTCATGTTTAAAATTAAAGGCTTTATCACCTCTTTGTCCCTATAGGCCTATTAGAACAATAGGTCACATTTTATTCATATACCGGGGTTGAGAATAAACACTAAGCATTTGTAGTTATGGCAAGTGTAAATGGAAATAGATCACAACTTTAGATAATCTATCCTCTCCTAGATTGCACTGACTGAGTGGAAATTACAAATTCCCTATTAATGTCCTTTATATACTGAAGGTATGGGTGAGAAAGGTAAACTTTGTATGTTGTAGACAAGTGATGCAGAGCAACACATCAAAAGCTTACAAACAAGGTGTAAAATACCCATTAACCCACCAATTGCTCAAATAGCTTTTAAAATATCCTTCCCAAGGTCCAAACGAGACCGAAATACACTCTTTCTTTACTATTGGCAAGACATTTATGTTTCCACAGCGCGATCCCTATCAAATTGGTAATGGATAGGGGTTTTTTCGGGGGAACGTCGAAAGGGTTTGGCCGATACAGGCCAACAGTGCCATTTAGGGTGAACTGTGGAATTTCCTCCACATCAACCACTCTATTGGTATGTTTCTTGTACCAAACACTAGTCCAGAAGCACACATTTTCTGAATTGGTAGAAGTCTAGTTGGAGAAATGTGGTCTCCTCGACTACTATTATTGTAGGATATGCATAAATGGGTTTGTTGAAAAGGCTTTAGAAATTTTCAAGCAAATGCAATTGGCAAGTGTAAAGCTAGATTCTGCAACCTTTGTCAGCATCCTCTCTACCTCTACCAAAATGGGAGCTTTGGAATAGGGTATGGACATTCATCAAAGCATAATGGAAGTGGGATTTTTGTAGATATTCTAGTTGGAAATGCTCTGGTAGACATGTACGAAAAGTGTGGAAGCATAGACAAGACACATGAACTATTTGAAAAAATGCCTCAAAGAAATGTGGTCTCATGGAATAAGATGATTGCAGGATATATACACACTTACTCCGATGTGAGATTCACCACCCTTGTCTATCGGTAAGACCAATACCCTCGGTGAGACTTTTTACTTGCATTCTGATGTTATAACTCTCCCCGATGTGTTTACCATCCATTAGTCATCGGTAAGACTTCTACATCGGTCAGACATTCTCTTCGATTTCTGATATCGTATCTCACACCGAAAGAATAAACACCAAACTACACCATCGGCCAGACCGCCTCTATCAGTGACACTTTTCTTCTCGCCTCTGAGAGTCCATCTCTTTCCGATGTTCCTTCTGTCGGTGTGACTCCCTCTCATTGGTGTAGTTCTCAATTGTTCTTCCGATGTGCCGATAAATAACCCATCGGTGACACTTAATGATTGTCACCCCGATATGACTTGATCTGTGAGATCAATGTTGTCGGCTCAATGGAACTTTGTCTCTCTGATAACTATTGTCAGTCCGATGTCTTCGATTTAGCCTATACATAACATGACTTGTTATCACCGGTCAACTAACGTATCTTTTCCCAATTTTCCCGATATGGCCAGTCAACCTTTGTATCCTTTGACATGTACATTCACCATTTACAACCACAATAAACGATAGCAGGATATACACGAAATGTCCACGCATACATAAATGATATACCCATGGATTGTATCTTTGGTGAAACAATACCAATGGTACAAAATATGTTGCTTCTTTTCATCCAAAACCAATGGCAAAATTTTTTTGTTAAATCAATAAAACGGATATCTGTTTTGAAAACGGATATCCGTTTCTAGAACGAATATCCGTTTTCAGAACGGATATCCATTTTCAGAACGGATATCCCTTTTCAGAATGGATATCCGTTTCTAGTTGCTTTTACCGAAGCAAAACGAATATCCATCTTGCTTTGGTACAAAGCAAGACGGATATCCATTTTGATTGTTGACTTTTTATGGATTGTAACGTGTTTTAATGTTTTAGTCTCTTCTTCGAACTTCACCCTTCGTGCTGACGACTTTTTTTTTAATGCAAAATTGATAAAACGAAAAGGGTTTATAGAAAAAATTGTTATCTTTCTAAAAATATAAGATTTATTTGGTTATCATTTTATTAAATAATTATTAATAATTTTCAATATACCGTGTCTCTAAAATCCTGATGGACACACTGATTGAAAAACATCCATAACTTTCAAACCATTTCACTTTTTTGAGATCCGAAACCTGCGTCACACTCTATGCTTTTCTGGCTATAGGTTAAAAAAAAAAAATTTTGAATTTTGATTTTTTTTTATCGAGTTAGGTTCGCTGGAAAATTACTTTTTATTTTTTAAAAAAAGTGACAGTAAAAAAATCATAACTAATTATTTTATTAGAAAAAAATTTCAAATAAATATGCATCACATCCGGACATGAGTCCTCTACTTATTTTGAAAGTTTCAAAAAAAAAAAAAAATTTTACTCATAGTTAGGTTGGCTAGACACACGCCCACTTTTTATTTTTTTCTGAAAAATTTAATAGCTGTTCATTGAAATATTCAATTTTCACTAAGTAAATTTAGTTTTTGTTTTTAAAAAAATAGTAGCCTATAAACTAGATTCAATTCTCTACAAATTTCATTCTTACATCTTTTTCAAATTGTATAGATAATCCATTCAAAATTTCACATGAACTTGATAAAGTCTGATTTTTTGTATTTTCATTACCACTTAGAGGTATAGTTTGGCCCATCATGATCCTACACATACCCAAGTGATGCATATATATATATGAGATTTACTTTGGTGTTTGAAGTGTTTTAGTTGCGAATATGAAGGAATAAGTGCGAATATGAGTGGGTGTGTGTGCGACATGTGAAATTTTGTGATTTTGTAAGGACAACAAGTGCAAAAGAAGAGAGATCCTATTTTTATGTAAGAGCAGAGCAGTGTAACAGAGTGTAAGTCAGGACGAACAGTTTTTGAACAAGTTTTCTGAGCTTCGTTGGAGCTGTATCCATGCATTTGTAGGTGCAATTCTAGTAGTTCATTTTGGCAGTGAACCATCCTTCTTTTTCTTTCTTTATGGTAGTGAGCCTGTATGCAGTGAGCATCTTTCTTTGGACAGTAAGTCCTTAAGGGCAGTAAGTCCTAAGGCAGTAAGCCTCTTGTAATTTGGTATTGTTACTACATAATAGATTGTGAGCTAACACTCACCGTGGTTTTTTCCATCTTGGGTTTTCCACATAAAAATCCTGGTGTCTATGTGTTATGTTTTGTGCTTGATCATTCTATGTTTAACTTGCTTTAATGTTGTTGAATGGGCAAATGGATTAATGATTTAACAAGTGAATGGTTTAAGAGAATACTGATTCACCCCCCTCTCAGTATTCTGGGTGTTCAACAGAGATCATGCTCCATCCAACTATGGTCTCTGTTTTGATCATAAATGTTGTTGTTTGCTCATAGTTTTAGTCGCCATTTGCAAAGTCTTTGCAACATTTCATTCTTCACTACCATTTCAAACCAAGGGAAGCATTCTTGCTAGGAATCAAACTTCTCAGGCCACTTTATTCTTTTGGTCATCCTCAGCAACCCTATGACACCCTCTATATTACCTCCTAGCATGACTCTCAGTTCTAACATTCACTACATCAAATAGGTGAAGCTTAGTAGGTCGTGGTGGTTATCTTTACCTCTACAACAACTCACTCTCAACCAAATCCAGCCTCGACGGTCTTGAGCTTGTCACTACAGGCCCACAACCCTGCAAATTGGCCATAGTGACCTATTTTTCATCCTTTAAACGACCTTCAATACCCTCACCTCAGCTTCTACAGATTTTGTAGTCTTGATCGGGACTCCTTAGCGGCCCATTCGGCCCTTCATATGGGTCTCAAGCACTTTCATTTGGTGACATAGGCCCTACGACTCAATCCACTCAACACCCAGTCCATTCAACTTTGGACTCCTTTGCACTCTCTATGCTGTCAGCATGGACTTGGCCTTTGTTAGTGTAGGTTTTTTAATATTTATTTTTCCTAGACATTATTAAGCATACTTAGGTTATATGAGACATGGTTTATGTGAGGACACGTGGCGTAATCCATCGATTACATGTGTCGCTCTCACCCACACATGGGTGGTTAAATCTCGCACCCACTTTTGGCCTTTTATGCCACCTCACATGACCATTGTATTGTCTCTTTTTGAGTAGGTTATGCCACATGTTTGGCATTTTCCAAGTAGGTATAACTCCCACCTAATTTGGTTATTTAGGAGTTATTATCCCTCTTGGAATTATATGCCCACATTATGCTATATAATCAGCACTCACCTCTCGCTTCCTAGCTAGTTCAGATGAGTTCATATCAGCTCAGTCAGTTCAAGGGAGTGCTAATGCATATTGTATCATCCTGAGTGTGATAAAATCATTATTATGTTATTGCACCATATTCCAACATTTTATCCTCTTGTTGCTCTCATGTAGAAGGCTAATCTTGGTTTTGCAGGTGATCTTGGATGCTTGAGTTCATTGGCAACTCTTACATGGTATCAGAGCATTTAGATCTGCAAGCTCCTTCTCAAATTTGGGAGAAATTTAGCATTGAGGTTTTGCTAGGAGCATTTTGAGCCAAAACGGACTACGCCATCGCGTCCAGAAGGCCCAAAAACCTTTATTTTCATTTATAATTTGTCAAATTTGGACAAAGTTGAATTTGGGGCAAATTCGTTTTTGCCCACGGACCCCTTGAACACATATTGAGGTGAATTTTTTCACAAAAAAAATATTTCATATATTTTTCTTGCAATTTTTTTCTTAAAAAAAAACATTTTTTTAAGTAGGTTTTTTCATTATTTTTTTAAATTTGCAAAAAAATTGAAAGAAAAAAAAAAACAAAAAAACAAAGGCAAAAATCTTTTTATGCGGGGTTTAATCCGCAATATGCAGGGTACTGCGTAGCTGCCTGCTGTAAGGGCTGTAGAACCTTTTCTAAGGGACGTGTGGGGGGGGATTATAAATTCATTCAAATAAAACAATAAAAAATTCATCAAATCTATGCGCTCTTCCATACTCTGCTGCGCCTATTCCTTGGCCTTTGTGCGCCCTCAACCTTCATGCCAGGGACTTGGCGGTCCTACCAAAGTTAGCAGTAAATTTGGTGGTTTTGCCAATTTTGGTAAAGGTCAATTTTTAGCAGGCGATCACCTAAAATTAGTGGTGCTTTAAACTGACTGATGATAGCTACTTTTGGCGGCTTCCTCCAAATTTAGCAGCAGTCAACCAATTTTGGTGGCGACATCATGCTGACATCAATAGGAGGAGTTTGACTAATTGCCCCCTCCCCATTGCTTTTTTTAGTTTGGATGGCAAACTTTAGAGGGTGATATCTCAGCCATACGAAGGTCTTTTTTAGTGAATTTTTTTTTGAAAAAGGGTAGAATTTTGTGCTCTTTGCAGTGGTGGAATTTGTTTTTACTCGAGTGATCCAAATTTTCTAGAAAATCAGTTTTCTTAGTAGATCTGAAGGACAACCCTCATTTTGTGAACTTTAATCGGCTATAACTTTCACATACAACCTTAAATCAAGTATTTGGGTCCAATTTTGGACATTGTAAAACTATGGAAAACAACTCTAGAATTGTAAATGCACTAATTATGAAGTTCCACCATCATATTTTTCTGGGGGGATCATTGATTGAGTGAATTTGTGGGGGGTGATCTTGTGGTGATGGATTGCATTCATTTCTTTGCTGTGTGTTTTGACAATGGGGAAACATAACATTGAACTCCTAACTCCATATAATTATGCATCATGGAAACAATCAGTATGGAATTATCTAAGGGGAAAAGGTTGCATAGGCAATTTAAAAGAATCTATTCCTAAACCTACTAATGTTGGTGCAAAAGCTTTGTGGGAGATCAATCGTGAGAAAACTCTTGGGTACATATGTTCATTTGTCTCTGTTGATTTACAATTTCATGTTGAATCATGCAAGACACCTAAGGAGGCTTGGGAGACTTTTGAAAAATTGTATGGTAAAACTGAAAAGATTAGGGGTTATTAGATTGATAATGATTTGATGAATCTTGATCCTAAAAGTTTCAACCACATCCAAGACTATATCTCCAAGATTAAGAAACTCAGAACATAGTTAAAGGATTGTAAGATTGATAAGGATGATTTACAGTTGATTCTGAATGTGTTATCAAAGCTTGGTCCTGAGTATTTAGTATTTGTTTCTGGCTTTCACACCAGTAGGATTTCTATGGGAGCTGCATATGTTGAGCCTACTTTTGATGATTTTTCAAATCTTCTAATCCAAGAGGAAGTGAAACTAATTCAAATGGGACTCATCAAGTCTTCTAAGTCACAAGCATTGATGGCTAGTGAGCCTAAGGTACAGAAAGAATCAGGGAATCCTGATCAGAAACGAAAGAAGAAAAAGAACAAGCCACATAAAGAAGCTGAATATTCTTCCTCGAAAGGCGAATCTTCTAAAAAGGACAAGCCCATGTGTGCATATTGCAAGAAATTTGGGCATGATGAACATCAATGTTATTTAAAACAAATTGATGAGTTGAAGCATCTTTTAACAAGGAATAAAACCAATTTTCCTTCAACTATGTCAAAGGGTTCATCATCTTCTTCTAATCCAAAGTCAGAGAAACAAAAGGGGCAAGCACTTGTTGCAATTGTAGATTCTGAGTCAGGGAGATGGATCCTTGATTCTGGAGCTTCACATCATATGGCTTCATCATAGAGTATGTTCTCTTCATTTGAAACTTGTTCATCACCAAACATCCTGATGGCTAACAACACATATATGTGTGTTTGTGGGAAAGGATCTATTAACATAGATGAAGGATCATTCAATGATGTCCTTTGTGTTCCTTCATTGTCAATAAATATCCTTTCTATCTATCATATCACACATGGTGGGGAAGGAAAGAGTGTTGAGTTCACACCAGATTTTGTAATTATTCAGGATTTACATAGCAGAGATATTGTTGCAGTTGGGGAAGTAGATCATCAATCTCGAGTGTACATCGTCTCACATTTTGCTCCTATTGTTCCTTTGGCTGATGTACACACTCAGGCATCTAGTGTGGACACTTTTGAGGAGATTCAATATGGTGAAGTGAATCTTGGTATTCTTTCAACTAAGGTTCTAGAGACATGTGTTGATATTCCATCTCCTACATTGACTATTGTTTATGATGATACTAGTACTGCTACATCTATGGCTTCTATTGATTCAAAGCAGAAGGAAAATTCATTCTCTTCTAGACATAGCTACTTGGGATGAGTACTTGATAGACATTGCAAGTTTGTTTTGTGAGTCATATCTTGTAGACTTGGAGGACATTATTGAGTGCATACATCTTCTCTTTGATGAAGTTGCTTCATCTTCTTCAGATGTTGAGGGGGAACCTTTTGACCCTTTTGTTCTTTACCCACACGATCATTCCTCACAGTTTGACATGACTGTGGCTACTATTGAGCAACATTTGGAGGAGACAACTTTATCTTCAGAGGAGATATCTTTGTCTTTGGATTTTGTTATATATCCGTCTCCACTAGGTTCTGGATTGTCATCTTCTATAGTGTGGCCTAGGACACCTGATTTGATGGTGACAGCTTTCAACATCGACATGGGGACACCTGAGTAGAGTTCAAAGACATCATATATTTTCATCATTCTTCCTACATATTTCTTTCAGGAGTGGGAAGATATCTTGCATACATTCTTGGTCTTGTTTCTTCCTAAGGGGAGGACTATTGTTTGGCGATCTTGGATCATGTTCAGCTTCATGTGTCGAGCATTCACCAACATTGCAGGAGATTCTACATTTGGGGACTACATAGTCTATCTTTTCCTCACTTGAGGGGAGTTTTGTCCTACAGGTTTTGTCTTTCTCATCTTTTGAGATATTTTATCATTGTACATGGGTACCTAACATGGCCTTGTAGCCGGGACCCATCTTTGCATAGTTTCATCCTCTTGCTCACCTAAGCTATGCTTAAGGGGGTGTTAGTGTAGGTTTTTTAATATTTATTTTTCCTACATATTATTAAGCATACTAAGGTTATATGAGACATGGTTTATGTGAGGACACGTGGCATAATCCATTGATTACATGTGTCTCTCTCACCCACACATGGGTGGTTAAGTCTCACACCCACTTTTGGCCTTTTATGCCACCTCACATAACCACTGTTTTGTCTCTTTCTGAGTAGGTTATGCCACATGTTTGGCATTTTCCAAGTAGGTATAGTTCCCACCTAATTTGGTTATTTGGGAGTTATTACCCCTCTTGGAATTATATGCCCACATTATGCTATATAATCAGCACTCACCTCTCCCTTCCTAGCTAGTTTAGATGAGTTCATATCAGTTCAGTCAGTTCAAGGGAGTGCTAATACATATTGTATCATCCTGAGTGTGATAATATCATTATTTTGCTAATACATATTGTATCATCCTGAGTGTGATAATATCATTATTTTGTTATTGCACCATATTCTAGCATTTCATCCTCTTGCTGCTCTCTTGTAGAAGGCTAATCTCAGTTTTGCAGGTGATCCTGGATGCTTGAGTTCATCAACAATTCTTACATCCTTCACCCCAGACTCCATTCCATCTTGCACAGTCCTATTTGGACTCAATTCACTCACTTGTTTGGAGTTATATTTTGGTCTACAGTCCTGAATCATTAAAAGCTTTCAACAGTAATGTTGCTAACCATAGTTTTGCTAACTAGTTTCATGGAGTTGACATTACATGGTTTGTAAACCCTTGTTTAACATTGCATCCTTCAAAGAAGTCGAATGTTCATGTTTGGCCATTTATGGTTTATATTTGTCATAATTTATGTTAACATTTTATGCTATATATCACAATTTTATATATATTGTAAATGTTAATATTTATTGTTAGCATTAGTTGATGACATTTATTGCCAACTTTTACTGTTAAAGTAAAAATATTTACACGAATTATAATCATGCCATAAAACTTGACCCCTAGTGGATAGCAAAACTGACAATGACATCTATTTCTGTCAAACAAAGATTGACAGGGCTCTTCAAAAGTGCCTAACATAGGCATTTTTTTCATTTTTGTATAATTTTCAAACCTCTTATTAGTTTTTTACAAAATTATAGTCAACGGAAAGGTGTTTCTATCCACTTCACTTTGGCAAAGTCAAAGTAAAAAAATTGTCTTTTTGACTAGGTTTTTAATCTCCGGAGTTCATTGTAATCACAAATTTCGATAGGGCATAACTTTTTCCCACGACATCGAAATTTCACAATTTTTTTTTGAAATTTCTCAAAATTTCACAAGGAATCTACATACACATGTAATTTTAAGATTTAGATAGCCTATTTTGTAAAAATCACCATGCATTATAAATGGTCGATTTGGCATCCAATCTTAACACAAGTTGTAATTTTTCTTGCATATCTTTCTGGGGGGCTTCTAAACTAGTCATAATCCTTTTTCGGGGGGGAAAATTTCATTTTTGATTAGATAGTGCTTAAAGTTTGATCATGTATCTCACACACAACCCCTTCCATTTGAGTATTTTCAATAAACCTTGTAATAAATGGAAGATCAAAAATGGATTTTGTGGGCTAAAATGACATATTGCAAAAGAATGTCATCATCACAAAATCAATTAACAAAGACAACAAATTCCTCATGCATATCAACTTTCTATTGATCTTAATAAAGCACTTGTAGAAAAATCTCCTCTCACTAAGCCAACTTGTGAGACAACATCATCAGTTGTGTATGTATATTGTAGTCAGATGCCCTACATTAAGATCCCATCTACACCATCATCACTTGTTGCTACATCTGAATCCAGAGTTGATATCTCCATGGCTTCTAGTGATTCTCTACACTAGGATATTTGTTATCATATTTCTAGATCTGCCACCTGGAATGCATATCTACCTGACATTTCATGTCTTTTCGTAGAGTCCCACATTACATATGTGGGAGACAGCACTGAGGACATTCACCTTCTATTTGATGATAATGTCTACAAAGTTTCATCACCATTGTCTTCTTTAGATATTACTCTTACCTTGCCTACATCAACTTCTATAGTGACATATTCTATAGATATTTATGAGTCCACATATTCAACTCTATCATTATGTATTTTGACATCCTCTACAGTAGTATTAGATTCTTTTGGGTTTAGTTATCGCAATACATCTATGGTCCATGTTCTCGAATCTCAGTATTTGTCACACGTCAGCATTGGCTTGGAGATCCTTGAGCATCCTTCAAAGACATTATGGGCATTATCTACAAAATTTAGAGACCTTCATACTTCTTCATGTATGTTCCTATTTGGAATGAGAAGATCACTTGCACACTTTTGTGGTTCGATTTCTTCCTAAGGGGAGAAATGTTATTCAACATTCATGGATCATCTTCAACATCCAGTGTCGAGCTTCTTCCAGTACTATAGAAGTTTTGGGAGGATCTATCTCTTCTCATGGAGTTTATTGTTGGATCTAGGGCATACAACTGAGAGGGGGGGTGAATCAGTTGTATAAAACTTGCTCTCTATTTCAAACCTTTGATTTGTCTTGTTAGTTAACAACATATCAATTAATCATCCATGAAAGTAAAATGCACAAACACAAGAGCAGATAAACATCAACACATTGAACACCAAGATTTTGACGTGGAAAACCCGGTTAAGGGAAAAACCATGGGGTGATTAACCCAAGGATTATTCTCTGTTAAAAGAATAAGAAAAAGAATGGCACTTGCCAATTAGGGCTCACTGCCTGAGCACACTGCTCATAAAGAGGCCCACTGCCTACAAGGAGACACACTATCTACAAAGTGATAAGAATCACAGTCTTGAACTGGAGAATGACATCTTTACCATGTCTGGATCAGTTCCATTTAAGCCCAAAAACCTCTGCTCTGCCTTTCGCACTTCTCTTTGCTACACCACTCTCATCCACACGATCCACACTACAAAATGAACTCACAAACCTTTATTTATACAAGACATCGACTTAGGAACAATCATCTAAATCGCCAATCAACCATAAGAATATCCGCAAGATGAATAACACATCCGGTCGGCCATCACAAGAACATTCGCAGGATGAACAACTCATCCGGTCGGCTAGTCAAAATAAGAACTTCATCCGGAAGAATAAGTTTAATTCCAGGCTCTACCATCAATGCGAACCAACAACACAACTTCATCATGATCCAAGAACCTTCACAAGCCTACCTGAATGACCAGGTACATCCGCACTTTCTCTACATACTGGAATCTCTTCTCTTCCTCATCCGGAACTTCAAGAACACAGTCTGTCGCCACTGTCACAATGCAAAAGGCACTTTCAGACCTCAAAATCATACACAACTCAAGATGACACATTACAAGGACATCCCAAACACTCCTTCCAATCCACAGATTAGGATTATACAATTCCAGACCTCATCGGACCTTTCTATGATCCTCTGTCACCTCTGAACACTTACCGAAACCGGTTCTATACCGACAGCTAGAACTCCTTCAGATCTTCATGCGGACCTCTGAAATCTTAACTGAAGCATCTCAAGACTCATATCTAAAAACCCTTTAATCCGCATCCTCCGGCTTGCATCCTATACAATACATTTGCCTTCTTCTTATCACTGTTCTTCACTGTTCCTGACTGAGGCTAATTTTCTCAATATCCTCAGCACACTGCTCATCCAATCCTTCTTGTCAATGCAATATGAGTATGTTGACATCAATGACAACACTGGTTCACCTCATACTTGCAACAATCTCCCCCTTTGTCATTGATGGCAACATATGATGTGAAAAACCATCAAGACAAGAACTTCTCCTTTCTGTCACAGCTCCCCCTATCAGCAACATGTCTTCTCCTCATTTATTGCTCCCCCTTTGATCATCAACCACTTGTTTTTCACATGTCTTCTCTCCCCCTTTGACATCAATGGCAAAGGGCTCATACTTGCAATTCTAACACATCAGAATCATACCAGCCGCTCCCCCTTAGTAGCAACTCCTCATCATCAATCCGGATCACAAGATATGACTGTGATATCCTCTAGACTGATGCACATCAGTGCATCCTAGTTCATCACCAGAGGGGCCATGACCCCTAACTTCTCCCGGAGATATTCAAAAGAGTCCTTGGGAAGAGGTTTAGTAAAGATATCTGCAATCTGATCCTTGGAGGGAACATACTCCAACCTGACTTCTTCCTTGTTCACTTGTTCTCTCAAAAAGTGAAACTTGATAGATATGTGCTTAGTCTTAGAGTGCAATATCGGATTCTTGGAAATATTAATTGCACTTGAATTATCATAGAAAATTGTGATAGGCTCCTCATATTCAACTTTAATATCTCTTAGCATCTACTTCATCCATAAGATTTGAGTGCAACTACCTGCTGCTGCAATGTATTCTGCTTCAGTTGTAGACAGAGATATTGCATCTTGTTTCTTGCTTAGCCAAGAAACCAATCTCTTCCCCAAAAAGAATGCTCCACCACTAGTGCTCTTCCGGTCATCCACATCTCTTGCCCAATCTGCATCTGTGTAAGTATGAAGAGAGAAATCCGGATCTCTAGGGTACCATAGACCATACTCAATTGTTCCTTTCAAGTACCTAAAAATTCTTTTGATTGCCATAACATGAGATTCTCTAGGATCAGCCTGGAATCTTGCCACAAGACCAACAACCTGCATTATATCTGGTCTAGTCTGAGTGAGATACAATAATCCACCAATCATTGATCTATACTTTGTCTGATCTGCCTTTGGAGAGTCATCATCTTTGCTCAACTTACATCCGGTTGCCATGGGAGTGTTCATTGGCTTTGAATCTTCCATACCAAATTTCCTCAACAATTCTTTCACATATTTGGTCTGAGAAATGAAGATCCCTTTCTTTGTTTGAGTAATTTGTAGACCCAAGAAGAAATTCATTTCACCAAGCATAGACATTTCAAACTCACTTTTCATCTGATTTGCAAAAATTTTGCACATACTATCTTTTCCTCCAAAAATGATATCATCCACAAACACTTCAACAATCAAAATGTTTTCATGATCAATTTTGAAATATAAGTTACTGTCAGCAGTACCTTTGCTAAATCCAATCTGCACAAGATGCTTATCCAACCTTTCATACCATGCTCTTGGGGCTTGTTTTAATCCATACAATACTTTCTTCAACTTGCAGACCATATCATCATTGTCAAACAATTGAAATCCATCCAGTTGTTCAATGTAAACTTCTTCTTCCAGATCACCATTTAGGAAGGCAGACTTGACATCCATCTGATATACCTTGAAGTCTTTAAAGGCAGCAAATGCTAGGAGTAATTTGACTGCTTCAATTCTTGCCACTGGAGCAAAGGTTTCTTCAAAATCAATTCCTTCTATTTGAGAGTAGCCTTTGCAGACCAATCTTGCTTTGTTTCTGATTACTTCACCAGCTTCATTCAATTTGTTCCAGAAAACCTATTTGGTTCCAATCACATTCCTATCTCTAGGTCTGGGAAGAAGATCCCAAGTGTGATTTCTCTCAATTTGCATTAATTAATCTTTCATTGCTTTGGTCTAGTTTTCATCATTGCAGGCTTCATTTACTGTTTTAGGTTCAATCTTTGAAATCAGACAACATTCATCCTGATATTGAGCAACATTCCTTCTAGTTTGCACACCTTTGCTTCTGTCACCTATGATCTGATCTTCAGAGTGGTTCAATGTTACATACCTTGGAATTTTGGGAGTATCCTGCACTGTTGCTTCTTGATTAGGGTCATTCAAACCTATCTCTTCTTCCTGATTTACCGGATCAGGCTGACTCTATCTTACCGGAGAGGATTGAGTTCCTTGATCCTGAACACCATCTTGGTCATCTTCATCAAACTCATAAAATCTTGAGGGCTTCTTAATTCCTTCATCAACTTTCACATTAGTGCTTTCTATCATCTTCCTCAGTCTCTTATTGTAACACCAGTATGCTTTGCTTTGAGTGGAGTAACCCAAGAAAATTCCTTCATCACTTTTAGCATCAAACTTTCCTAGATCTTCATCTCTTTTAATATAACACTTGCTACCAAATACTCTGAAATATTTCACAGTAAGAGTGATGCCAAACCAGAGTTTATAGGGGGTCTTACCAGTATTGTTTCTGATTTGAACTCGATTTAGAGTGTAGACTGCAGTGCTGATAGCTTCTTTCCAGAACATCTGAGGAACATTTGCTTCCAACATCATTATCCTGGCAGCTTCCTGGATGGTCCGGTTCTTTCTTTCAACTACTCCATTCTGTTGTGGAGTCCTAGGAGCAGACAATTGTCTCCTTATACCCTGCTTCTCACAAAAGTCAATGAACTCACCAGATGTAAATTCACCACCTCTATCAGACCTTAGACACTTCAGTTTCAATCCGGTTTGATTCTCTACCATAGCTTTGAAGATTTTGAACTTCTCAAATGCTTCTAATTTTTCTTTTAGGAAGGTAACCCACATCATCCGAGAATGGTCATCAATTAACAACATGAAATATCTATCACCTTGCAAACTCTTAATTCTTATCGGACCACAGAGATCAGTATGTATCAATTCCAACAATCCGGTAGAGGACTGATCTTTGCTTTTGAAGGAGACTCTACTTTGTTTACCTAGCTGACATTCTTTGCACAAACTATTTGTAGGTTTCATCAATTTTGGAAGATCTCTTACAGCCTAAGTATTGCTTATCTTGATGATGTTATCAAAATTTACATGACACATTCTTCTATGCCATAACCAACTCTGATCAATTTGAACAAACAAACAACTTTTATTTGAACCAACTAGATGAAAGATATTACCTTTTGTCTGAGTACCGGATGCAATTTCAGTTCCGGAGCTTGTAAAGATTCTGCATTTTCCATTCTTAAACCAGAGATCATAGCCTTTGTCTACTAACTGACCAACACTGAGAAGATTGTGCTTCAATCCTTCAACATATAGTACATTACCTGTTTTGCTCTTTCCATCAAAGGAAATAGTTCCCCTACCTCTGATTCTGCCAGCAGAATTGTCACCAAACTTTACCATTCCTCTTTCATACCTTTCCAAATCCAGGAACTTATCCTTGTCACCAGTCATATGGTGAGAACATCCACTGTCAATAACCCAATCATCCTTTTCTTCCACTTGAGCAGCCAAAGCTTTTTCCACAACTTTGTGATTGACAGATTCAGAGAGTATTGAATCTTCTTCCTTGATGGCAATAAACACCCATTCATTTCCAAATTTGCTTCCTAGTTCTGATTCATCATCTGTTACTCCTTCAATGTCATCTTCTTCATGAACATAATAGCAGTTCTTTTGAAGCCTTTGTCTGTTAGTATTAGTCCTTGCAGATCTTTTCGGACATCTTGAAGCAAAATGACCAATCTTATTGCAATTAAAGCACTTAAAGGGCAGTTTTCCTTCATACTTATTGGATCCTCTTGGTAGTCTTTTTGCAATGAGGGCTTCAAGTTGAGCTATTTCTGCTTCTTCTTCTTCCATGTCTCTTCTTGCTTGATCATACCATGACATCTTCCTTGAAGAGTTTTCTCCCGGATCAAATCTCTGTTTGCCTTTCACATAGGCACTAGCTTTGAAAGCAGATTCAGTCTTGGGAGGATCATCTCCAAACTCGGTCATTTCAAATGCAGCTAGCTTGCCGGCCAATTGTTCTCTTGTGACAGTTGTCTGGGCTCTGAATTCATCAATTGCAGCAACCTTGATTTTGTAGGCAGCAGGAAGGGATCTGAGGATTTTGCAAACAATCTCATTTTCATCCAGAGTTCCACCAGCATTTCTAATTCCACACACCAGTTCATTCACTCTTGGCATAAAAGTAGTGATGTTTTCATCATCTCTCATCTTTAATCTTTCAAATTTCCCTTTCAGACTTTGCAACCTTGTACTCTTGACAAACTCATCTCCTTCATACAGAAGTTCCAGTTTAGTCAGAATCTCATATGCAGTTGGTAGGTCAATAACATTTGAGAGATCTGAGTCATTCAATGCGCTTAGAAGAGCTTCCTTGGTCCGCAGATTGTTTTCAGCATCTATGATTTCATTCAGAGTTGTCAGACCACCTTGTGGAGGTACATATGGTTTTGAAACCATGGCCAAGTATGCTTTTCCCATACATTCCAAGTGACATTTCATGCGACCCTTCCAGAGAGTGAAATTGGTTCCATCAAACTTCGAACTATCCTTTTTGTATGACGACATCCTGGATCTCCTCAAGCAGTTAAGCTTCTTTCAGAGGAACTTGGCTCTGATACTAATTGTTGGATCTAGGGCATACAACTGAGAGGGGCGGGTGAATCAGTTGTATAAAACTTGCTCTCTAGTTCAAACCTTTGATTCGTCTTGTTAGTTAACAGCATATCAATTAATCATCCATGAAAGTAAAATGCACAAACACAAGAGCAGATAAACATCAACACATTGAACACCAAGATTTTGACGTGGAAAACCTGGTTAAGGGAAAAACCATGGGGTGATTAACCCAAGGATTATTCTCTGTTGAAAGAATAAGAAAAAGAATGGCACTTGCCAATTAGGGCTCACTGCTTGAGCACACTACTCACAAAGAGGCCCACTACCTACAAGGAGACACACTGTCTACAAAGTGATAAGAATCACAGTCTTGAACTAGAGAATGACATCTTTACCATGTCCGGATCAGTTCCATTTAAGCCCAAAAACCTCTGCTCTGCCTTTCGCACTTCTCTTTGCTACACCACTCTCATCCACATGATCCACACTACAAAATGAACTCACAAACCTTTATTTATACAAGACATTGACTTAGGAACAATCATCTAAGTCAGAAATCAACCATAAGAATATCCGCAAGATGAAGAACACATCCAGTCGGCCATCACAAGAACATTCGCAGGATGAACAACTCATCCGGTCGGCTAGTCAGAATAAGAACTTCATCCGGAAGAATAACTTCAATTCCGGGCTCTACCATCAATGCGGACCAACAACACAACTTCATCATGATCTAAGAACCTTCACAAGCCTGCCTGAATGACTAGGTACATCCGCACTTTCTCTACATACTGGAATCTCTTCTCTTCCTCATCTGAAACTTCAAGAACACAGTCTGTCGCCACTGTCACAATGCAAAAGGCACTTCCAGACCTCAAAATCATACACAACTTGAGATGACACATTACAAGGACATCCCAAACACTCCTTCCAATCCACAGATTAGGATTATACAATTCCAGACCTCACCGGACCTTTCTGTGATCCTCTGTCACCTCTGAACACTTGCCGAAACTGGTTCTATACCGACAGCCAGAACTCCTTCAGATCTTCATGCGGACCTCTGAAATCTTAACTGAAGCATCTCAAGACTCATATCTAAAAACCCTTTAATCCGCATCCTCCGGTTCACATCCTATACAATACATTTGCCTTCTTCTTATCACTATTCTTCACTGTTCCTGACTGAGGCTAATTTTCTCAATATCCTCAGCACACTGCTCATCCAATCCTTCTTGTCAATGCAATATGAGTATGTTGACATCAATGACAAAACTGGTTCACCTCATACTTGCAACATTTATTCCTTCATATTTTCTAGGTGGGTCATATCGACCTTCTCATTTTTCTCTCCTATGGAGGAAAAATCATATTGTACTTTAGTGTTAGAAGTAGTCCTTGGGGGATCATTTATAGTCCTCCTTTCTTCTTCACTTGTACAATTTTATTTATGCCATTTCTCTTTTGGAGGAAATTTTTTTCCCATAGGGTTTTCTTTCTTTCTCTACTTTATGAGAAATTCATTTGTACATGGGTGCCTAAAATGGCCTAGTACTTGGGACCCATATTTGTATTCTTCCTTAATTGCACTTAAGGGGGGGTGTTAGTGTAAATAGTGTCATTATCTAACTAGTTTAGATATCTCCTCTTTGAAGGATTGACCTAGATTCACACATAGGATTAAGTTTACTTAGTCTTTTAGGAGTTTGTCTCACTTCGACATGTGTTCTTAGCTATGTGAGGCACCTCTTTCCTTTTGACTTGCCACTTTCCCTCACACATGTCATGTGAGTTAGACAAGTGTTGCATGCTTGTAGGGGTAGTCAGTAGTTTAATCCTACCTTCTATTATGTCAGAAAATGTCCCCTTGGGGGCTTTTCCCTCTTAAGGTTTAGCTCCCGGGTCCTTAATTTACATTTAGAGCATCTTGCATATTATTTCTGACTCCTGATAAGAAAACCCTTGGGTATTGTGACAAATAGGACCTAGGGGGATGCACTTTAATGATCACTAAACAAAAATGGTAGGGTGGACTAGGGCGCTAGTCCCCTAGTCTAGCCCTATTTTGGGTTTGCCCTAATTTCAAATCTCAATTTAGTGACTATTATTTGGGTCCTATGCCGACATCTAATGTTTGAATTATGAAATTCTTAGCAATAATCTTTGTAGTTGTATATATAAGCATGATTAGGTTTCATTTACAAACTAGATGGAAATTAGATGGACTTTATGTATACCGGTGATCATATAGCATTCAAAATATGAACATTGTGTGGCAGAGCAGAGCATTGTTATTATGTTTGTATTTGCATATTTGACATCCATCTCCTCATGGCATGAAGAGCATCTTCCTTCCATGAGATCTTCACTACAAGGTGATATCTATTATGTTTTCAATCATTTATCATTTAAATTTTTGCCTCTATCCCACCGGGATATGCACTCTCATCTGACAATGGTGTTTGGAAGACTTGAATGTCTCTTTGGGGCTTGACTGAGGCAAGCCTCTAAACACCACAACCCCCTTCCATGCTCCTTGTGAATGCAGGTTACAGGTGTCAAGTTCTGTGGAGTGGAGTTGCAGAAAGGAGTGGCAGACATCAAGGATTTAGGATCTGAAAAGAAGCAGGACACTGGAGCTTTTCCTAGAATAGGGTGCTAGTCCCCGTGTCCTCCGCAGTTGAATTCCAAGAAATGTAAGTTGTAGTGTAGATCAGTGTCAGAAGGAGATTGGGATTCTACAAAGAAATAGGTACCTTGGACTTGGGCTCTAGTCCCCCTGTCCCTAACTTCTTCGCCTTCTAAACTTTGAAAAATAGTGAGTTAAATATCTCTGTCCTTTATCTCAGTTTAAAAGGATTTGCCGTAATTTGATAATTTGCTTACTGATTTGCATAATTAGAGTTTCCAAGGACAATTGAGCATTAGATAGAGACATTGTTTGACACATCCAAGAATCCACAACTTTCCAAGTGGTAGCCCAATCTGATAGGTGATTGCTCTCGTCGGTTGATATGCCCTTGGAATGTTTTGTAGTGAAAGGAGGATTTTGTGTAAACTATTAAAACCCCAACTATTCTCCCTTCTTTTCACTACACACAAAACATTTTGGTGAACCCATGTTTTTGAACTTTTTGGCACCTTGCTGAGTTTTGTTTTATAGATTTACATTCATTCATCTTATTGCATTCAAAAAATTACAAAAAAATTGAAAATTTTGAAAAAATTGGCATTTTAGGCTTGCATTTTAGCATAGTTTGAATTATTTGGCATTCAAATTCATTACATTTCTTTCATTTTTATTATATATAATTTAAATTACAGAAATTCATCATTTAGAATAAATTTGCATTGCATTTTTGTGATTAATTTGACAAAAATTGCTTGAAATTGTGCATTTTCATAAAAACCTAGTTTTGCATTAACTAGGGTTTGTAGTCAAAATCTTGTTTTAGATTTTACTACCATTTTCAAACACTCATGAGGATTTATTTCTAATATTAGTGGTTCATCATAGTGGTCTTCTTGCAAAATTTCTTGTCTAGGGTTTGAAAACCTTGCATTTTCACTAGATTTGGCCTTATCATCTCTCTAGATTTGCATTACAAGCATGTTGTAAGGGATTTTGATGCATTAATTGGATGTTATTAGGGTTATTATCTATTTCCCCTCCTCTATTTCCTTACAACACCCCTTTTATTAGGCCTTTGCATGGAAAATTGTTGAAAAATTGCATATTTTAGCACATTTTCACTAAGTTTTGACTTGTCATCACTCTACGTTTGCATACAAAGCATGTTGTGAAAGATATTTCTGCATCATTGGACTATTATTAGACATATTATTTTCTGTCCCTCTTGAAAATTTTCACAACACCTTTTCTCCTAGTGATTTGCATTGAAAAAAAGTTGAAAAATCAAGCATTTTAGGTCATTTTCATACATACTTTTGTATTTGCTCTTGCATAAGTTTTGAAAACCTTTTGAAATATGATTTATCATTCATTTGAAAACATACACATGGCTTCTAAATACAACAATAATGCTAGGCTTCCTCCTAGGCTGCATTTGAAAAGATGAGCCCCTGAACTTGAAATAACATTTACATCTCATGACAAAGAAATGGTAGACACTGAAGGGCCTCTTTACATTCCAATGAAAATAATGGAAATACCTATGCATGGAACAGTCATAGAACCTAATTTCATGACAAATGTGGTTACAGAAGAGTTCCTTCTTAAACATGATTTGGCACAAAGCTATTATGACCCATCAGATTTGAGAATTAAAACACATAATGGATCTTTGATGAAAACATTTGGATTGGTAAAACTGTTAGTCTCAGTTTATGACAAAGTCGTGGATTAGTTATTTTATGTTATCCCCTTATCCAACCTCTTTCATGTAAAACTAGGACACCCATGGCTTAAGGCTATGAATGTCGTCCCTTCAACTATTTATAAATACCTAAAATTCCCTTTGCATGGAGAGATCCATACTGTCCATCGTAACACATACCAACCTCCGGCTAAGACAAGAATTTCACCCTTGATTACTTTTGGCCACAACCTGAGGCACAAAGAAACCAATCTTTCCTAAATTACAGATGATACAAAGCAAAACAACTAGCTAGAGTGGCCAGGCCTCCTTTACAAGCAACGAGGGATGAACAACACATGTTTGAGGACCCCCTTAGAGCAAAAGGAAAATGAACACAAGACTACTATGGATATGATGAGATAATTGGTGCGATAGATGTGGATAAGGAAAATTTTAATTACTCACCTCATCCACGGAGAGATGATATCTACGTTGAGGTTCCTCCTCCAACATCCTTACAAGGATCAGGAGGTTTTCATAGACAACAAAACATTCCACCATGACCAATGAAATTAGAACATGGTGCTTCCTCCTCTAATGTGCAAAACCCTATGGAAAAACATGATGATGCCTTTGAAGAAGTAAGTGTTAAAACAAGAAGTAATAGACAAGCAAAAGAAAGGAGGAGGAGAAGACAAGATTTTGCCCAACAACTTGGCACTCAACAAGAAAACATTCAACCTAACATTGAAACAAACACAGAAAACCTCAACACTGAAGAAATGGAAGATAAGAACAAAAGTTGGGCTATGGTACCTTACAGACCTCTTTCCTCTAGCATTCGAGATTAGGAAGAGGATGATTTGCTCAATGACAACCCTTAGTTTGGTTGTCCCTATGGGTAAGTTTTTCTAACCCTTTACCTTTGTGATGTGTTATGTGTTGTTTAGGCCTCCTAGGATGACCCTTGATACTCTCATAAGGTCAAGGATACTGGGAGACCGCCTCTATTGTGACCCTTCTTCTATTTGTATCATCATTCTTCTATATTGCTTCTTCTCTATTTTCATTGCTGTGTGTTGTGTCTTATGGACATAGCATTGCGGTTGGTGACTTGGGGGCACCCTCCTATGTGACTATCCCTAAGGCACTTGTTTCTCCTCTCTTGATTCATTGTTTCCCTTCCTCTAGTAGTTCTTGTTGATAACTGAGAGGGGGGGGTGAATCAGTTACTCTATTTATTTCCCTTATTAAACTTTCCTTTTAATTGAAGCAGCATAAAATCAAACACAAAACATTAACCATGAAGTAAGAAACACATGACACAGTATTTTTGACGTGGAAACCCTGTTAAGGGAGAAAACCACGGGGTGATTAACCCAAGAATTATTCTCTGTTAGAAGAATAGGAAATTACAAAAATGGCACTTGCCAATTAGGGCTCACTGCCCGAGCACACTGCTCACAAGAGGCTCACTGCCTACAAGAAGACACACTGTCTTACAAAGTGATAAGAATCACAGTCTTGAACTGATTGGAAGCATCTGCATATGCTGGAGTTCAGTTCCGGTTAGGTTCAGTATACTGATCTGCTGCACTTCATCTTTCCTCTGTTCTTTAGTCTGCTGTCCTTTCACATACCGGATCTTTCTTGTTACTTCTGCTCTATTCTGGACTTGTTCGCATATCCTCTCACACACTTCACGCACTTTACAACTAAATCCATCCTCTATATATATCCGCACAAGTAATTTCATCATCTTTCTAGTCGGCATCCGGAACAGTCTAGTTTCTTACAAACTTAGTTCTGTCGGCTGAATCCTTGCTCACCAAGCAATGCGGATCAAGCATATACTTGTAGATATCATCAATTATGTCGGCCAAACATGATTCATGCCTCCGCAACCTTTATCATCATCTGTAACACATCCGGAAAGTAGTTTGATACTCTGTCAGTCAGTTCTTCCTCTGTTTTTACTGTCTCTCAGGAATCCGGTACTCAACTATTCATATCTTTTTCCTTGTCCATCTCCGGAGGCTAAATCCTTGGAATATACTACTCAAGATAGTCCTCTTGACTTCCCCAGATCCGCACTGTGCCAAGACACTTCCTCTGAGAGATCCGGACCAATCTGTCGGACCTTGCCACATGCTCTGTTCTTGTTCACCGGACCACAACAATCTTCAATCTGACTTCCGGTAGAGATATATCATGACTTGCGGATATGTGGAATGACCTTTGTTGCCATCAATGACAACAACCATGAATCCATATAGTGTCTCTTGCCAACAATCTCCCCCTTTGGCATTGATGGCAACACTTAGTGAAAAATGACTAAGTGTTTACACTATGCTCCCCCTTTGCTGATGCTCTGTCTTTATATACAATTTCCGGAACTCCCCCTGAGTTGGATTCCTCATTTTTCACTGCTCCTCACTCCCCCTTTGACATCAATGGCAAAGGGTAGGGTCCGCACACCAAAATTTTCAAAAATTTTCTATATATAGCCGCATATTTACATACTCACATATACTGCAGAATGTCTGCAAAGGATGTCTGCAGTTGAACCATTTCAGTAGCCCAACTTAGCTTCATTCTGTCCAAGATTGAAATGTGACCACTCAACAAAAATGCAAAAGCTTCTGCCCGCCTGAGATCTGTCGGATCTTTTGTATGGGCGGTGGTCTGGGCATCACTGATGGCCTCATGCATAGTTTCCAACTTAGGGACTATAATCCTTCTAAGTTCTCCCATCCGGTTGGTAATGTTCTTCCTCTCCTTCTCAAGATTCTTTATTTCATTCAAGACTGCAATAGTCTGACATTCTTGATTTATTATAGAGGAAGAGAGAGGATCAAAACTTTGAGATAAGCTTTGAAGCTTGTCCTGTTCCTCTTTTATTTTCTTGTCAATTGCAGCTGTTGCCTTTGACCAAGATATACAAAATTTGTAGATGTCACCGCCATCCTTAAGAGCATTTTCTAAGCTCTTTATTCCAATGCTTACAATCTTCCTATCCTTAGAGATTAATTCTAATATTTCAGAAAATCTCTTATCCAAAAATTCCTTCCGGACCTTTTCTTCAGCTGATTTTTCTAGAGAATTAAAATGTGTGTCAATACTGCTGACTAAGGTTTTTAGATTACCGGAAGTGGAGGCTGTCGGATCTATTTGGATTGATGGCATGATCTTTACAAGTACTCCGGAGGCAGCCTCTATCAACTCACAGTCTTCCATATGAGACTTCAGGAGCTTTTCATTTGCCTTGGCATTTGCAAATGAAGCTATCTTCATTGTTTGTACCGGAGAGAGAGAGTCAAAATCAAATGGACCTTTTAGAAGCTCCGGTTCATCAATCTCTAGAGTTTCTTTGCTCAAAAATTGTTGAACAGTTTGTGCAGTGTCTCTTGCCGGAGACAGATGTTTCTTTTCTTCTGCAGTCTTAGAACTGTCAACCTCTTTGTCTGTCACCACTGCTTCCTTCTCCTGCAATTGCTCTTCTTCTTTGGATCCGGAGACTGTAGGGGAAACCGGAGGAGAGATGCTTGCTTGTTCATGGGCCACTTCTTCTGGAGCAGAGGGTCCCAAGTCCTCACTTGTCTGTTCATGGCTCACTTCTTCCGGAACAGAAGATTCCAAATCAGCAGCTGTTTCTGCACCTAAGTCCTCTACAACAGGAAGATTGAACCTTTTGAAGGCCTTCCGGAGGATCTCTTCTGTCTCTTGTGCCACTTTGTCAGTCTCACCAAGCATGAGCTGATTCATCCTGGCTTTACTTCTGAACTCATCTCTGCAGTCCTTGAAGATCATGTTCATTGTCTTGGGATCAATTTGAGGATATAGCTGAATAGCTATCTGCTCCCGGATCTCAAGATCTTTGGCATGAGCATTATTCTTTCTTACTTCCATTTCCTTCTCTAGGCTTTTAGGAATGAGAGATATGATCTCAATGAAAGCCTTATTGTATGTGTTCAGATATTTAACTGTGGCTTCCTGCAGAGTCTTTTGGTCTGCCTCACTGAAGTCATCATAGGATTCAGTCATTGGTTGAAGGTTTCCATCCACCGTGACCGACTTGATTATGCTCTCTAGTGACAGAGTGGGCTTTTCAACAGTTACCTCTGCCATTTCCTCCTTGTCTTGGCCTGTGGAGGGCTTACCGGATCCTTTCTTTTTCTGTTTCTTTACTTCTCTTACTCCTTCATCTGATTCTGTCTCCTCTTCATCCTTTTGGCTTTCATAAGCCCTTGATGCTTTTGTCTTGGATCTTTTACCGGATGCCTGGACTTCCGGTTTTGAGCTTTTGGTTGTGGAAGGTGCAGATCTCTTTGATGATCTGGTCCGGGTGGGGGTTTCAACCGGAGCACTTTCTTTGCTTTTCTCTTCTTCCTCAGCCTTTCTCCTCTTTTCCCGGCTGGCATCAAGTGCCTCTTTTGAGATGCCTAGGCCTTGAGCAATGTGCTCTACTTCTTTTCTCACTTTTCTCTTAATCTCAGGTTCCCTGAGTTCTACATGTAATTTCACGCTCAGCTCCTCAAAGGTTCCAAACCTTTCTGCCTTAGGATCTTTGGGCTGACTTAGCATGTGTTGAACATGCAGCTCTACTATCTGTTCATCAACTTCATACCCCATGGGCATGATCCAGACAGTCCTTGGCTCCACTGCCTCCATTAGGCACTGATCAGTGTCAACCATAAAACATACTGAGTCCTTGTATTTCTCAATGAGAGACTGGGGAATTCTCTCTCTTGCTTGCATCATGCTCTGAAAGTTTTTGAAGTATCCCCATAGAGCTGTATTTCTCGCTTTTGCATCCCCAAGTCCATGCAAATAGTCTCTTATCTGGACTGCAACAGGTTTGTCATTCTGCCATACCCATCCACTTGTTCCGGGTAGCTCATTCATGAAGTAAAAGAATAGACATACAATGAGAGTACCATACTTAAAGGAGTTCTTCTTGTCTTTCTTGATTTTCTGTACATTTTCCATCAATTGGCTTAGTAGTAGTTCACAAAGATCATAATCTGCATTCTTTCTTAGCATTTCATATGCTGTGTATATTGCAGTTCCGGATACAGAATTCTCCCTGCTGGAGTGATAGATCTTGTATCCTATTATCATTGATGCATATTTGATATCCGGATCCGAAATATCTTCAATGGTCATTGCCCTCTTATCATATTTTGATCCGGTGGCCTCAGTTACAACGTTGTTCTTGACAGATTTGAGGATAGGTACCCCCCCGGAAGAGTATAGACCAGTTACTGCTCTAATTGCTTCTTTTGTGATCTTACAGGGTCTATCTAGCCAAAGGAAGTTGTCATGCATCCTGCTCAGTACATACCGGACCCATTCATCTTCTTCAAAGCTAGGGAAATGAATGAATTGCTCAAATTGTTTCTTCTGGATACCCTTATACTCTGGTTTGAGCTCAAAAGCATTGTCTATCAGTTGCTTGTGATAGAGGTCTCTTAATTTGAATTCCCCAAATTCCTCAACGTTTGCGTGTATGTAAACCCTAATATCTTCAGTATGTAAGACTCCGTGGGGAACACTAGAGAAGGCTCCTAGTGGATCTACCTCCAATGATTTGTAGGGATGTTTCTTGAATGAGGGGCGAGGTCTATCAGAGATCTTAACTATGTTTGGAGTAGCCATTCTTCAGAGATTTGCAGTGAGGCAATGAAAAAACGAAGAATACCTTATGCGCCTTCGGTTTGCACGGAGTGGTTGGATTGATTTCTTTATGCAATAGCTTCGGCAGGAGATCCTTGGTGTGCTTGATGAACCTTGTTGCAGAGCTCCACTATTCGCTTCTTCTCAAGTGTAGAATGAGCAGATAACTTTTGAGAAATCCCTTATATTGCTCCGCAAACCCTAATATCTGTCTGCAATAAATGCTTCACCTGCATTATTCCGGTTTACCATGTCTGGACAGCTTGGAGTATCCCGGATTAGTCCTGATCACTGAATATCATCCGGATCTTTAAATCATGAATAAATCTAGGTAACATATTACAAGAACATCCCAAACACTCTGTCCAATCCGCAAGACAAGATCGTGCACTTCCGGATCTCTCCGGACCTTTTTGTAATCCTTTATCATACCGGAGCACTTTCTTTGAACAGGTCTAACTTAATCGAACACAGCTTCTTCATAACTCCATGCGGACCTCTGAAAACTTGACTGAAGCATCTCAGGACTTATATCTACAAACCCTTTAATCCGCATCTTGTGCCACATCCGGCACAACTTGTTTGGCTGGGGGAACAGAATCTTCTTTGAGTCTCCCCCTGAGCCTGAGCTCACTTTTTAATTTCCGGAAGAAATATCAGCACCAGAATCTGGTGCGGATCCAACCTCTACATTCTCTGAGCTTTTCTTCACCCAGATCTTGCTCATCTGATTCCTAACTTCATCCGCATTCATCTTTTGTTTACCCTTGTCTTGATTCTGATTATACACCGGACCTCTTTTGTCCTGATTCTTGTTTCTGCAGACTTTAGCATTATGACCGGATCTATTGCAGATTTGGCAAATAACATTTCTTTGCATATTTAACTGATATCCCCTTGATCTGCATTGATTAGCCATATGACCTACTCTATTGCATGTAAAGCATCTACCTTTGAATGATTTGTTTACTTGCATAATTCTGCATTCATGGGATTTGTGTCCATACCTTTTGCAGTTGAAGCACTGTCCGGAGAAGGATGAATTAATCTGATTCATTCTCATTCTGCACTGATTAGCTTTGTGACCAAAATGGTTGCAGCTGTGGCAGTATCCATTGAAGGATGGATATTTTTGAG
The DNA here is from genome assembly GCA_027924645.1 of Cunninghamia lanceolata. Taxonomy (NCBI): domain Eukaryota; kingdom Viridiplantae; phylum Streptophyta; class Pinopsida; order Cupressales; family Cupressaceae; genus Cunninghamia; species Cunninghamia lanceolata. The sequence goes on from BSBN01000803.1 coordinate 16,961,687, forward strand.
CATTTGGCTGTCTTACCGGAGGTCTTCTAGGCCTGCTCCTTGGATTTTCTGATCCAAGATTCTTCTGACCGGATCCGGAGCTTTCTCCTTTCTCATATCCCAAACCATACTTGTCATCAGTCCTCTTTTGACTTCCAAGAAGAACTTCAAGTTGAGCAGAACTTATCTTGAATTTCTCTTTATATTCATTTGCTGTTTGAAGATCTCTTTTGAGAGAGGTAATTTGATCCTCAAGTTTTTCTTCATTATCTTTGGCATCTTCAAGATCAGATTCAAGATGTCTGATAATCCTGTCCATCTGGTGGCATTCTTCTGATTTTTCCTTAAGAGATTGTCTTAGATTGTCTTCAGCCTTTCTTTTTTCTTCAATCTCTTGAGTGAACTTTATAGTTCCTGATTCCATTTCATGTCTTAACATAATGACTTCTTTTGATAACTTTTCACATAACTTGGTTTGCTCAGTCAATTCTTCATTTGTATTGCTTTCTTCACTTTGTCTTGCCAACTGTTGGAGCAGCTCCTTTCTCTTTTTCATAGAGAGACTTAATTTGTCTTTTAATTCCCTCATGAATTCATCAGCCTGTTTGAGTCTTTCTCTTAATTCACTGACTTCAGAATTTGACTGTTCAAGATCCTCAAGGGCAGTCTTGAGTTGCTCCTTTAAACCATATGCATCCATTTGAAATCCCAGATCTTCCTCAAGCTGTTAGGCTCTATTAGGAGGAACTTGGCTCTGATACCAATTGTTGATAACTGAGAGGGGGGGGGTGAATCAGTTACTCTATTTATTTCCCTTATTAAACTTTCCTTTTAATTGAAGCAGCATAAAATCAAACACAAAACATTAACCATGAAGTAAGAAACACATGACACAGTATTTTTGACGTGGAAACCCTGTTAAGGGAGAAAACCACGGGGTGATTAACCCAAGAATTATTCTCTGTTAGAAGAATAGGAAATTACAAAAATGGCACTTGCCAATTAGGGCTCACTGCCCGAGCACACTGCTCACAAGAGGCTCACTGCCTACAAGAAGACACACTGTCTTACAAAGTGATAAGAATCACAGTCTTGAACTGATTGGAAGCATCTGCATATGCTGGAGTTCAGTTCCGGTTAGGTTCAGTATACTGATCTGCTGCACTTCATCTTTCCTCTGTTCTTTAGTCTGCTGTCCTTTCACATACCGGATCTTTCTTGTTACTTCTGCTCTATTCTGGACTTGTTCGCATATCCTCTCACACACTTCACGCACTTTACAACTAAATCCATCCTCTATATATATCCGCACAAGTAATTTCATCATCTTTCTAGTCGGCATCCGGAACAGTCTAGTTTCTTACAAACTTAGTTCTGTCGGCTGAATCCTTGCTCACCAAGCAATGCGGATCAAGCATATACTTGTAGATATCATCAATTATGTCGGCCAAACATGATTCATGCCTCCGCAACCTTTATCATCATCTGTAACACATCCGGAAAGTAGTTTGATACTCTGTCAGTCAGTTCTTCCTCTGTTTTTACTGTCTCTCAGGAATCCGGTACTCAACTATTCATATCTTTTTCCTTGTCCATCTCCGGAGGCTAAATCCTTGGAATATACTACTCAAGATAGTCCTCTTGACTTCCCCAGATCCGCACTGTGCCAAGACACTTCCTCTGAGAGATCCGGACCAATCTGTCGGACCTTGCCACATGCTCTGTTCTTGTTCACCGGACCACAACAATCTTCAATCTGACTTCCGGTAGAGATATATCATGACTTGCGGATATGTGGAATGACCTTTGTTGCCATCAATGACAACAACCATGAATCCATATAGTGTCTCTTGCCAACAGTTCTATCTAGCAGGTGGATGATGAAAAACATATTATACTGATGCAGACCTAGTGTCCCTTTAGCGAGTAATCAAAAAATGGACCAAGTCCATACATGACGATGGGATTGTTATATATTATCCAACACTTGGCTAGTAGAATCACTCTGTGTGATCTTGATGTTGTCTTATCGCACTTACAAAACATAACAATATTGTTGCTCTGTACACTTTGGTATATTAAATCTTGCATTCCTTGGTTCTTTATGTGATTGATCATATGTATTGTTGTTTATCATGATTATAAGGACACTAACACTTTTCTTGCAGGAATGCGTTTGTGGGAACATTTGGCGATCGTAAAGTATATGTCACCTCTGGGGGGCATGGGCTTTGCGAGAGCTCATGTTCCCTTGTGTGTTTTCTTCCTACTTTAATGTGCTTGATATTGGTACACAACATCAACTGCCTTAAGGTGGGGGCATATATAAGGTAAGCTATCTATTGTAGATGCTAGTAATGTGTGTTTGTGAATTGTGAATCTATTACAATCACTTATGCCCTCTACGGAGGCGAGATATCATGCATATCCTTTTTTATCTTAAGCCCTCCGTGTGAGGTGGGGATGGTGTACTTTTGAAGGAGAGTGCACAATCCTGTCATTTTCAAAAAGTCCTCCGAGTAGGTGGGGAGCGGATTTGAGACTATCCTGACCCTTAAGTGTGTCTTCAGTGATTGTCGTGACGAAGCCCAATTGTCGGCGTGTGCCTGTAATGTGCCTGAGATGGTGATGAACCTAGAAATAGGTACACTTCATCGCTTGTCTATCATGTTTTCTCCATGTCTTCTATGTGTGTGTGTATGGCGTGTTTGTTCCCAAGCATAGTCTAAAGACCAGTGGTGATGAGTCCCTCCTATGCTTTGGGATTTGTATTTCATGTTTGTTCTCAAGTGCAGTCTTAAAGACTGGTGGTGATGAGTCCCTCCTGCACTCTGAGATTTTTTTGGCATGTTTGTTGCCCCATGTGCAGTCTAAAGGCTGGTGGCAATGAGTCCCTCCTGCATTTTGGGTTGTGTGTTTACTTTCCTTGTACTTGCATTCTGTATTTCATATATGAGAAAATTAAAAAGAAAATAATCACGGTATTCACTATGTTTTGCGTGTCTTCAATGCTGTCTTCTCCATGTTTTTCATGCCTATAACTGTCTTCAATGTGTTTGGCGTGTCTTCTCTGTGCTTGGCGTGTCTTCTCTGTGCCTGGCATGTATTGGCCTTGCATTTATACATACATTAAAGTGGGGACTAAATGTTATGTCAGAAAATGTCCACTTGGGGGCTTTTCCCTCTTAAGGTTTAGCTCCTGAGTCCTTAATTTGCATTTAGAGCATCTTGCATGTTATTTCTGACTCCCAATGAGAAAACCGTTTGGTCTTGTAACAAATAGGACCTAGAGGGCTGCACTTTAATGATCAATGAACAAACATGACAAGGTGGACTTGGGTACTAGTGCCCTAGTCCAACCCTAGTTTGGGTCTGCCCTAATTTCAAATGTCTGTTTAGTGACTGTTATTTGGGTCCTATGCCAACATCTAAAGTTTGAATTATGAAATTCTTAGTGGGAATCTTTGTAGTTGCATATATAAGCACAATTAGGTTTTAGTTGCAAACTAGATGGAAATTAGATGGACTTTATGTATATTAGTGATCATAGAGCATTCAAAATATTCATTGTGTGGCAGAGTAGAGCATTGTTATTGTGTTTGTATTTGCATATTTGACATCCATCTCCTCATGGCATGAAGAACATCTTCCTTCCATGAGATCTTCACTACAAGGTGATATCTATTATGTTTTCAATCATTTATCATTTAGATTTTTGCCTCTATCTCGTTGGGATACACACTCTCATCTAACAATGGTGTTTGGAAGACTTAAATGTCTTTCCGGGACTTGACCGAAGCAAGCCTCTAAACACCACAACCTCATCCCACACTCCTTGTGATTACAGGTTACAGGTGTCGAGTTCCATGGAGTGGAGTTGCAGAAAGGAGTGGCAGACATCAAGGATTTGGGATCTAAAAAGAAGTAGGACACTAGAGCTTTTCCTGGACTAGGGCACTAGTCCCCATATCCTTCACAGTTGATTTCTTGAAAATGGAAATTGCAGTGTAGATCAGTGTCGGAAGGAGATCAGGATTCTGTAAAGAAATAGGTACCTTGGACTTGGGTGCTAGTCCCCATGTCCCCGAATTCTCCGCCTTATGAACTTCAAAAAATAGTGAGTTAAATATCTCTATCCTTTATCTCAGCCTGGAAGGATGTGTCATAATTTGATAATTTGCTTATTGATTTACATAATTAGGGTTTCTAAGTACAATTGAGCATTAGATAGAGACATTGTTTGACACATCCAAGAATCCACAGCTTCGCAAGTGGTAGCCCAATCTGATAGGTGATTTCTCTCGCTTAGTGGAGATTCAACTCAGTTGATATGCTCTTGGAATGTTTTATAGTAAAAGGAGGATTTTGCATAAACCATTAAAACCCCAACCATTCTCTCCTCTTTTCACTACACACAAAACACATTCCTACCTTCTTCTCCTTGCCTATTTATGCAAGGCTTCTCTTTGTATTTTATACACTCTCATTGTATATGATAAATATGCTATTGTGCTCCATTTTTCACTTGTGGAAGGTTATTCTCTTTATGCTTGTTGATCTTGGCTACTCCAACAACCCTCACCATGGGCTCCACCCCTGGGGCCCCACCGGAGGATGGTCCCCCTGGGCCCCGTAGGAGGGGCTTCGCCCCTGTACTTCCTTGTTAATTATTTTGGAGGGAAACTACAGCTGACAAAGTCACCAAAATTTACCTTACTGCATGTGCTCGTAGCCCTGCAACATGATCAGTCACCACATACTAACAACTTGTCACACCCATCATTTTAGCTCTTACATGTCACAGAATCTGTCATAACTCACAAGACACATGACCACAATGTGCTGACACATGGCAAAACTATGGCAAGTCAACATGGGATGCTTACCTCCTCATATGAGGACAAAACATACATCTAGTCACCTTCCATGTAGGATGACACATCACCTTGCCAACTCCCACAAAGTGACAAAATAAGATTTACATAGAAAATTACAATAGTAGGCAAAAATAAATAAATACAACATAGGAACTTGCAAAGGTTGAGATACCTTAATTCCCAACAAAAGGTCCTTTAGCTCAAATTAAGGTAGGAAAGATCCCCACGCTTCTCTAGAAGTCAAAGGATAGAGTTGAAATCACCACTAAGGATCACAAAAATCATCTTTATAATCAGATAGGAAAGAGGAGATGTCATTCCAAACCTTAGTTTTTTCATTAGGTTTTGTGAGCCCATATATGTTGATTAAGACTACTTCGAAGTTGGGAAGAATCCCTGCAATCTTTGTTGCCATCCAGTTAGGGGAGTCCCTAATTCCTTCAAACTTGATCTGCTACGATTTCCATAGGTAACCGATTCTACCAGATACTCCATTGGCGTGGACAAAATCATCTTTATAAGTAAGAGTGTTTGAACTGCTGATTCACTTTTGTGGATACTTTTGTTTCTTGTAGCATGATGATTTCTGCACTGAAATTGCTTAAATGATGCTTAACTAAGCACTGCTTGTTAGGGATGTTTAGGCCCTTAACATTCCAACTAGCGATCTTCATTATTCCCTAAGGGAGGGGCTTCCTCCCTTAGTAATCAATAGAAATCTATTTATAGATGTTTGTCCCCCACCAATGCATCCTCTTATCTTTTTTGTCTATTGGATTTCCTTCCTTTCTTCTTGACAAACTTCAAATTTACTTTTAGGATCCTAGAGGCCGATTGGCCAGTTGTTCGTGGATCAAGCATTTTGAATTCATTGTCTGCAAAGGAATCTTCACTTGCCCAATCCACCTAATCTTGCCCCTAACCAATTGAAGGCTCGAGGTATAAATTGGCAAGTTAGGATTCTAGTTCTCAGAGTTCCTTTGAGAGGTCAATTTTGCCCTAGAGGAGATGGCATTATTTGGATTAGTTATATCTTGAGTTTTCTCAAAAGTAGGGATTTGAGAGTCTGCTAGAGTTTTGTTAGCATAATCTATTACATTGTTATATATATTTGTTTGTTATGTAACCATGTAGTTACGTTAGTTGATTCTGGTTCTGTAGTTATACCAACTGTTGTAACAGTTTCATAATCTGTTACCTATTATTTATACTCACATTGTAATGCATTCATCATCGAATATATTTTACTCTTCTCCTGGCTTACCATTAAATGGTATCAGAGCAAGCGTAGTCTGTGTAGCAACGCACTGGTGCTAGATTTCATAGGCTGACGATGGAAGACTCCTGAGGTGTGCAGAAGTAAGGGAAGCGCCCAGTGCAATCCAGACTGTGAGGAAGGAAGTGCCCACAGTAAGGGGTATATGCAGGATCATGATGGGCCAAACTATACCTCTAAGTGGCAATGAAAATACAAAAAATTAGACTTTATCAAGTTCATGTGAAAATTTGAATGGATTATCTACACAATTTGAAAAAGATGTAAGAACAAAATTTGTAGAGAATTGAATCTAGTTTATAGGCTACTATTTTTTTTTTTAAACTAAATTTACTTAGTGAAAATTGAATATTTCAATGAACAACTTTTAAATTTTTCAGAAAAAAATAAAAAGTGGGTGTCTGTCCAGCCAACCTAACTATGAGTAAAATTATATATATATTTTTGAAACTTTCAAAATAAGTAGAGGACTCATGTTCGGATGTGATGCATATTTATTTGAAATTTTTTTCCAATAAAATAATTAGTTATGATTTTTTTACTGTGACTTTTTTTAAAAACTAAAAAGTAATTTTCCAGCCAACCTAACTCGATAAAAAAAAATTGAAATTCAATTTTTTTTTAACCTATAGCCAGAAAAGCATAGAGTGTGACGCAGGTTTCGGATCTCAAAAAGGTGAAATGGTTTGGAAGTTATGGATGTTTTTCAATCAGTGTGTCCATCAAGATTTTAGAGACACGGTATATAGAAAATTATTAATAACTATTTAATAAAATGATAACCAAACAAATCTTATATTTTTAGAAAGCTAACAATTTTTTCTATAAACCCTTTTCATTTTATCAATTTTGCATAAAAAAAAGTCGTCAGCACGAAGGGTGAAGTTTGAAGAAGAGACTGGAACATAAAAACACGTTAGAATCCAGAAAAGTCAACAACCAAAATGGATATCCGTCTTGCTTTGTACCAAAGCAAGACGGATATCCGTTTTGCTTCGGTAAAAGCAACTCAAAACGAATATCCGTTTCTAAAATGGATATCCGTTTCCTTGATCTACGAAAATTTTTGTACCATTGGTTTTGGATGAAGAGAAGCAACATATTTGAAACATCGAGGCAATAATACAAGAAGTTAAAGTTAGTTGGTCATTTATAGGTGTATCTATTGTTTCATATCACATTACACATAGAATTGTAATTAACAATCTAGTTTCCTCATTTGGGGGAACATTTTTTTATCCATTTCTAATGGAAATATTTAGTTAAAAATTGGTGGCTCCTTGTGAAAAGTATGTTCTCTTATCAAGCACGCATAACCAAGAAGGTTGATATCCATTTTTGTTACATGTTTGTTGATCACATCTTATGAATAGGATGTTGCTTGGTGATAGTTCTAGGTTTAGTGAACAATATTCTCAAGCTTATTGCAATTTTTACACTTGTGACCAAATTTGGTACCAAGCCCTTTCACCTTTTCAATTAATCCTGATAGTGTCATCTCACTCCATGCAAATCAAACCAACATTAGGACCATGTGAATGAGATTAAGGATAGCCTTGAAATATGAATCTTTGTACTGTTGATTATCCTTTTAGCATGACAATCCTTTAGGATCATTGTACCCAGGTGCGACAATCCTTCAATCTTCTTTTATTTATATTTCTTTCCTCTTCATACACAAGATTCTTGTGCCTTGTAGTCATGACAATCCACAAATCACCTAACTATCCTTAGTGAGACTATATCTTATTTTGACAGTGATATTCATCATCCATTCACAAGTCTCCTCTTTAACATAGATACCCTTTGCACATGTTTTGACTTCATGATTTTCCTTTTGTATGTTGTATTATGGTATGAAAATACTATGGCCCCTTCTTCATCCTCTTGTATAATGAAATTGAAGGTCGACACTTATGGTTACTCTTCTTTATTACTTGGTGATAATGAATCCCTAGTTTTTTATTGTCTTGAAGCCAAATTTACCACTGTTGAGACAGTCAGAGTTGATTCTTGATCATGAATATTGCGAATTACTTCAAATATCCATGGACAATTTCAATTGTGTTTCTTAAGACACCCATGCCTTGACTATCCCTTGATGTTGGTCATGATTGTGCTTGGATGGCACAATAGTTCATAGTTAGATTTTTGCCACTAAAGTTTTCCTTTGACAAAGTCGTATTTGTAGTCCACCTTTTGATGATGTTCAAACAATATAAATACTTATTCTTAACATAAGCAATACATTTCTGACAAATACCAATGCATTCTACTCATAAGGTTCATGGCACCATGCCTAAAGGTATGATAGTCAGCAGTGTACTATTATGGCAGCCTATGGTTGGTTTGACAATCTATAATAGTGATAGCATTCATGCCTAACATTTTGCATAATATATTTTACATTTGAGGCCTTGTCTACAACATACAAAGTTTACCTTTCTCACCCATACCTTCAGTATATAAAGGACATTGATAGGGAATTTTTAATTTCCACTCAGTCAGTGCAATCTAGGAGAGGATAGATTGTCTAAAGTTGTAATATATTTCCATTTACACTTGCCATAACTACAAATGCTTAGTGTTTATTCTCAACCCTGGTATATGAATAAAATGTGACCTATTGTTCTAATAGGCCTATAGGGACAAAGAGGTGATAAAGCCTTTAATTTTAAACATGACATGGTTTTGATAACTTCCCATATTGGTAAGGTCTTGGATGACAATCCTTTGATGCACCTAATTGTAATAGGTGTTATGATAGTCCTTGGTATCTTTTCATTTCTTTCTTGAATGGCCTACAAATAAGACATAAGACCTATTAGATCCTTCATAAATAAGAATTCTCATACATTACATTTAAACTTAAACTCCCTAAACATCCATCAATCCATCCATTAATATCAAAATGCCATGAATATCCTATGATCAACCATTCTAATTCCTAGGATAGTCATATATTGCAATTTTGCTTCTCTATACTAAAATAGCCCAAGGAATATCTACCCTTGAATTTGTATTTTAACAATCTAATGTCTTTACGAATAACATTGAGCCTTCTTTTGGGACAACATTTTTGCCTTTAGAAGCTCCTCATTTGATGATAGCCTAAAATAGAATAAGTGGATAGTCATAACATTTTAGCATATAATGGGAAAACCCTAAAGTGTGATAAAGTCTATACATTATCTATTCCCATCCATTTCACGAAGCAACTATTCAAATGCTAGGCCAACATGATTTAAACAATCATAAGGGCCAACAATCCACTCCAAATGCATGGGAAAATGACAACTCTTGGATCCCATATTAATCATGTTCACATGGCTGCTAGCATCTTTAAGTGAGTCAATACAAAAATTGAAAGCCTCAAACTCATACACTTCAGAAAAATATACCTAATTATAAATTTGATATGCATGAATAAGGAAGTCCTCATGCAATACAAACTAAAATGTGTCATATTTAGACATGTCATCAAGTTGAACTACATCATGTTGAGACTTGTGTTTACTTAAGCATTACAAGTCACTTGCCTCTTTGCATGCTTCAAAGTTCCAAACAAAGGACTCAACTTTAGGTGTAGCAGAGTCCTCATCAATGACTGATTTACATGGCCTTCAACAAACTAAAATTATATATCATCTTTATGCTTATATGGAGGCTATATCATCGTTACAATTGTATGTCTAGGCTCTTTAGGAGTCTTCACAAATGTGTCCAAAGTAAGATTACTCAAATCAAATAATGGCTTATATCCAGAGCTTTATTAAGTTGATACCTAGGTGGATTAGTGTGTAAACATTCATATTAGATGGTAATTCACAAGTTTATAGAATAATAAAATGAATCCCTAGTCTAGAATCCAAATGTACATAATAAAATGGATATCTATTTTGTAGTAGTGATATGGACGTTGCAGAGTGTCCGTTGGCAAAGAATTGGGATTTAAGAAATGGATATCCGTTTCCAAAACGGATATCTGTTTTGTAAATGCAGAAAAAAGACAAAAGCAATATTGTTGGGCTCGACATTCGCAACCAGAGACCCTCTACTGTCGAAATACTTGTGATTTCTGGCTATGACAGTGAAAGGAATATTTTTATGCACTTTTGGAGACAATTTTCTTGTTACAATCATAAGGGTGATATTTTTGTTCCCCTAATGGGGAGCAACAGTCGTCATAAAGCAAAAAGGAGGAGGAAAGTTACATTGGAGGAAATTGAAGCAATTAGGGAAAAAGATAGGGAAAGGAAGAGGATTGGAAGAGTGGGTTTGACAGATGCTCATCAAGGTGAATCTTCTTCTTTACCATCTAATGACATGCAAATTGAAGATGTTAATTTTGATTATAATGAAATGTTAGATAAGAATGAAATTCACCATGATATTGCAAATGAAAATATTGAAAAATGTTATGAAACACCTATTCATAATAGCAATACCATGGACAAAGAAGAAGAAGAAAAATGAAGACGTGCAAGTTTGAAGAAAGTGGATATGAACATCATGATGTTGAAATTGCACTCCATAATCCATTTGTTGATAAAATTGATGAGGTTGATAACATGGATGAAACAAGAACAATCAATGTATCTCCAAATTTCATAAGAAGAGAGGACATTTGTCAAGAAGAGAATAACCATGATGAAATTGGAAAACACCCAAGAACCCCAAAATGGTTACTTGAAATTGATGAGAACATAATGGAAAAACTTGAAGGTAAGAGGTCGTCACGAACGGTTCAGTTGTGGGCTACAAAACTCTTCAATGAATACTTTGAGAAGATAACATTAACCGAACAATGCCAACTTTTTGTACAATTATTAAAGATGTACAAAATGAGACCTTTACTAAAGAAATTAAAGATTCAGTTAAGCAAAGTGTCCGATCGGAATAAAATTATTGTTAGAAGCCTTTTCAATGCACTCAATTCTATTGGAAAGACTAGTAAGGAGAAAGATAAAAGAGCTGCCCATAGAGTAATAACAACCTCAATAGTAAGCAAACAATTAAGAAATGCTCGATTAATTAGGCAAACTTGTGTTGACTTAAGATTGAATCGTAAAACATTGTCAAAAGCACTAGCATTAAGATCAAGGCTAGATAGTCCTCTTGCCAATGATACTTGGGCTTTTAGTGGTAGGCTTCCATGAGTTGACAAGAAGCTAATTGATAGCACAAAGGAAGAAATTGAACAATTTTGGCACACTAACTCTAGGGTATCACCAAATGCAAAAGATGTTGTAAAGTTAAGAATTGGTGATAAAGACCGCACACCACATCCTAAACATTACTTGGAATGTAGCCAAACAAAATTGTACAAACAATATTGTGAAACTCACTCAGGTATGACAATCTCACAAAGAGCATTTGAATCTCTTAAGCCATTTTATTGTGTTCCACTTAAAGTTCGTAATACATGTTGTTGCAAATACCATGTAGAGTTTTCTATGTACTATGAATTATTATGCAATATTCGTTCTACTTTGCACACTAACGAAATGTTACAGGAGTGTGGTGCAATTCAACTACCAAAGTCATCTAGGGACTTATTGGATTTATTTCTATGTATTAGAGATGATGGTTGCATGTTCTATAAGAATGATTGTTTAAATGAAAAGTGTTTACAATGTGGCGGGTTATCAAAGTTTGTATCATGTTTTCATGAGGGAAATGGGCATGATTTTGGAAAGAGAATGGTTGAGAAAAAGAGATATGAGATAGTGAAATACAATTTGAAAAGTGGAGGTGAAGGTTCTAGATGTGAGTTGATTGTAAGAGAGGTAAGTATTGCTGATTTTATTGATGATTTTAAGAAAAATCTTTTCTACAAGTATGTCAGACATAGCCACAGGTCTCGATGGTTAGATCAACAGTTCAGGATGTGAAAAGACTCTTTCCCGATTGGAACTATTGTCTCTGTAGTTGATTTTGTAGAAAACTATACATTGCAACCCCAAAATGAAGTTCAATCCCAGTACTACAATTCTATTCAGATTGCTATTTTTGTTCACATCACATACAGACATGCCCCCGAGAGTATAGAAGAGACAGGAAGATTGTCAGAGAATACCATTTTTACATGAGTGATGATCGATCTCATTCAGCAGAGTTTGTGCAATATTGTTTTCAACAATTTTATGGGTTCTTGCAAGAAAAAGATATTAGAATGGATCAACATCTCATTTGGTCAGATAATTGCACTGGTCAATTCAAGAATGCTCATAATTTCTATTGGTTGAGCAAAATGCATGTAGAGAAGGGTATACCTCATATTTGGAATTTTTTTGAAGCTGGGCATGAAAAAGGTGAACATGATGGAGCAGGTGCATGCGTGAAGTGAGCTCTTTTTAAAGAACAACTAAAGATTAGAGGTGGTGCTACATTTAGTGATGCAGATTCCATTGTTAAGTGGTGTAACTATGCATTGTCACGAGGAGTGGCTCTTGATTCTGAAGTGCGCAGGTTCTTTTGGTTGGTTGATGATGGGATAACGATAGAGAAATTGGAATGTCAGAGAATCAGTGAATCATCAAAGATGCATTCATTTCAAAGCTCAGATGCAAGTACATGGACTATTTGGACACGAGAATTAGCTTATTTTTGTCAGAGTTGTATTAAATGTGATTGGAACAATTGTGAGTCAAGTGAGTGGGTAGATGTATGGATTCCACAATATTTAATCCCTTTATATGAAGGTCAATCATCTTCCGTCAATGACATGGAGAGCTCATTTGACTATGAACATCTTTCAGACCTTGTACAGCCAGGTCATGTTTATGCAGTTGTTGCACCACATGGAAATGAAGAGAGGTCAGACTATTGGTTGGTACGATGTGTATAGGGAAAACAAAATCTAACACAACCTGTGACAGATGATGATGGGTTCACATATCCTACAGGATCAGTTGTTATTGCTGGGACTTGGTTACGAACATATATGATTAAAAAGAATGGCATCCTGGCCTTTGAAGACTTTGAGAAGCATAAAACCATATTGATGTATTCTCAACTAGTTGTAGCAACAAATGTCAAGTTACTAAAGCATCGTGGACAACCAAAATTAAAAGAATTATGGACAACTAGTAATGCTGATCATGAAGCAATGTTGGATACTTTGAAGGTAAGAGATGACCCCTCAGGTATGCTTGACTAGCATTTAAACTTCCAGATGGACAGGTATGACATTTTTTATCTTAACTTGTTCTTATTTTTTCTATTTTTTAGAATTGTTTTATTAAAAATCTTGTTACTTTAACTATAATGCATGCTTTTGACTATACAGGACTGCGAATAAAGTTATTTTACATGGCATCATAGATTATTTTGCACGGTATCATAAATTATTTTGTATGGCATCGTAGGTTATTTTGACTATACTTGAGGTATGATTTTTAGTTCTCATTTGTATTTCTTAATATTGCACATTTGTACCTTTTTCTACATAAGGCATTCCATGAGATGACATGTATTTGATGTCTTTTGCCGAATAGTTCATGTGCCTTGTCTATGCTTTCACATATTACATACATGTGTCACATGGCAATTGCAACTACAACATCTGACAAAATTCTCATTTCTTTGAGGTATTCCACCAAACAGTTCACGTGCCTTGCCTATGCTTCCTTACTTTGCATTCTTATAAAAGTCTTATAACAGTCATAATTAATCTTCATACTAATCTTGATAGTAATCTTGCCATCATTGTATTCCATGAGATGACAGTCCTATAATAGTCCTATACATGTCTACTAGGATAGTTTTAACTACAACAGTCTTACAACAGTCCTAAAATAGTCCTAGAATAGTCCTATAATAAGCGCAACATTTAATGTACATATATATGATATTCATGTTTACGTAAATTCGCTTGTTCATGCTTCTCACAGGACGTCACCTCCCCTACCCATCCAGCTCTACAGAAGAAGAGAGACAAGAAATGATCAAGAGGGATCACCAATTGGTGGTAAGTGATTGATTACTTATGTCATGTTATATATTTTGAATATTAAATTCTATATTAATGTGCATGTTGTTTGATTGTATTAATAGGTGGAAATTCAAAAATCTTTATCGAGGAGGTCTAGTCGATGAGCGATAGAGGATGAGTCATTGACTGGTTCACCATCTTCATGGCCTAGCAAGAGCCATAGATTATTTGATAGCAATCTGGATAGGAGATTTGATTTTGGGACATTTTGTTACATATGCCTATTTGGCTTTGTAAACATACTTTTGTATGTTATCGATGTATATCGTTGTATATACCCATATGGTTTTATTTGTATATGCCTATATGGCTTGATATATACACTACACATTATTTTCATGACATTATGCATATATGTATATATAAGATCCTAATTTGGCACAAGTAGGGAGAATGCTTGCAAAGGTTATGGAATTTGGTTTTAAACATTCCAATTGTATTTGCTTCAAAGTTTCTAAAGCCTTTTCAAAAAATCCATTTTGTGCATATCTTGCAATCATTGCATTCCATGAGATAGCATCTCTTTAAGGTGTCATGCTAAACTGTTCACATGCCTTGTCTATGCTTCCACACTTTGGATTTACACCTGCCAATTGCATTTTCTTAACATTTCCTTTCAATCCTTATCAAAAATTATGTTTTGTGTACATATTGCAATCATTGCATTCCTTCATTTACAACACATGATTAAATAAGAAGATGCATATTTACAACACCTAAGACTATGTAGTAGTGTTGCTCATGTCACCAATACTATGTTTACATCTTCACATACATGGCTTACAACATGTGACAATATGAATGATAGAGAATGTTTGCATCAACATGATGGCACAACATGAACAAATTGCATGTTTGCATCAATTTCATTGGTTCAATGATTGAGAATGTGTCAACTTGAACAATATTTTTTGTTCTTTTCATCAAGACCTTCATGAAATGATACATTGGTTTCTTGATATTCAATCATGCATTAGAGATTTTCAAAGTGTTAAAGATGTTTGATGTGATGAAGAAACTTGTTATTTTGATGTATTTCAACTTCAAACTTCCGTCTAGAAGTGAAGGCTCTAATCCTTGATCAAACTAACCTAAAAGTGCGCCTTGGTACTTAGGGCGCTAGATTATGATTGATCAACCTAAAATGTGCGCCTAAGGCTAGATAGTGAATTGGAAGGATAAAATACATCATCAAAGGAGTTTATAGTTATTGAAGGCATCAAATGATGACTTGGGCGCACATCTACCTCTCTACACCATCAAATGTGCACCTAGATTAGTGAGGTGCCACTTCATATCTCTATGACTTTGGATATGCACCTTGATAATGAATACAAGGCGCCAATTATTGAATAAACAACCTAGAATGAGTGCCTTACTATTTGAGGTGCTAGTTCATGCTTCTAGAACACCAAAAGTGCACCTAGATGTTGAGGCGCTAGCTCTTGCTCAAGCAACCTTGAAAGTGCGCTTTCACAAAGAGGTTAAAATGTATTATCAAAGGATTAAGTTGAATCAAGGAATCATCATTAAAGACAAGTAAAACATGATTGTGAATGATGCACACTTTTCATCATCTCTAACCTCACAATTGTGCCTTCCATTGGAAGCTCATATTGTGCCTAAAGGAATGGTACTGAGATATCATCCATGTCAATGATTGAGAATGTGTCAACTGGAACAATATTTTTTATTCTGCTCATCGTGGGGCTGAACGAACTATGCCAACACATCGAGGTGGGCAGGTAAATGCCAGGAGAGGTCTTGTTTTGTGCGCCAAGTGTCCCAGTGATTCCAGGCAAGAGGCTACTGACAAAGTCCCTTAAGATCCTTGAGACTAAAAAACTACCAAACTTTGACGGAGCATTTCTCAGAATTTGTGACAGCTGGGAATGTTCTGTTTGGACCTACAGGTGTACATGAAGTCCATCCACAATAACCTCTCTCATTTTTGGTCAACTCCATTCCATTTGCCCATGCCGAAATCAAACACATTGTTGCAAAATGCTTCAATTTGATGCAGTGGAAAGGTGCTAGGTGTGACATTTTTCATTCCATAGCTCGTGGGGTCGAATGGACTGTGCTAAAGCGTCGGGGTGGGCGGGTAAATGCCATTGAAGGTCTTGTTTGGTGTGCCAAGCCTCCCAGTGATTCCGGGCAAGAGGCTACCGATAAAGTCCCTTAAGATCCCTAAGACCAAAAAATTGCCAAACTTTGACGGAGCAGTTCTTAGAATTCGTGATAGCTGGGAATGTTCTGTTTAGATCTACAGGTGCACATGGAGTCTGTCCACAATAACCTCTCATTTTTGTTCAACTCCATTCCGTTTGCCCGTGCCGAAATCAAACGCATTGTTGTAAAATGCTTCAATTTGATGCAGTGGAAAGGTGCTAGGTGTGCCATTTTTCATTCCATAGCTTGTGCGGTCGAATAGACTACGCCAACGCATCGAGGTGGGTGGGTAAATGCCATTGGAGGTCTTGTTTGGTGCGCCAAGCATCCTAGTGATTTCGGGCAAGAGGCTACTGGTAAAGTCCCTTAAGATCCCTGAGACCAAAAAACTACCAAACTTTGACGGAGTAGTTCTCAAAATTCGTGATAGCTGGGAATGTTTTGTTTGGACCTACAGGTGCAGGTGGAGTCCGTCCACAATAACCTCTCTCATTTTTGGTCAACTCCATTCCGTTTGACCATGCCGAAATCAAACGCATTGTTGCAAAATGCTTCAATTTGATGTAGTAGAAAGGTGCTAGGTGTGACATTGTTCATTCCATAGCTCGTGGGGTCGAATGGACTGCACCAACACATCGGTGTGGATGGGTAAATGCCATTGGAGATCTCATTTCGTGCGCCAAGCGTCCCAGTCTGAGAACTACTCCGTCAAAGTTTGGTAGTTTTTTGGTCTTAGGGATCTTAAGGGACTTTGCTGGTAGCCTCTTGCCCAGAATCACTGGGACGCTTGGCACACCAAACGAGACCTCCAATTGCATTTACCCACCCACCCCGATGCGTTGGCGCATTCCATTCAACCCCACGAGCTATGGAATAAAAAATGTGACACCTAGCACCTTTCCACTGCATCAAATTGAAGCATTTTGAAACAATGCGTTTGATTTCGGCACGGGCAAACGGAATGGAGTTGACCAAAAATGAGAGAGGTTATTGTGGAGGGACCCCATGTACACCTGTAGGTCCAAACACAACATTCCTAGCTGTCACGAATTCTGAGAACTGCTCCATCAAAGTTTGGTAGTTTTTTGGTCTTAGGTATCTTAAGGGACTTTGCCGGTAGCCTCTTGCCCAGAATCACTGGGACGCTTGGCGCACAAAATGAGACCTCCCTTGGCATTTACTTGCCACCCCAACATGTTGATGCAGTTCGTTCGGCCCCACAATGAGCAGAACAAAAAATATTGTTCCAGTTGACACATTCTCAATCATTGACATGGATGATATCTCAGTACCATTCCTTTAGGCACAATATGAGCTTCCAATGGAAGGCACAATTGTGAGGTTAGAGATGATGAAAAATGTGCGTCATTCACAATCATGTTTTACTTGTCTTCAATGATGATTCCTTGATTCAACTTAATCCTTTGATAATACATTTTAACCTCCTTGTGAAAGTGCACTTTCAAGGTTGCTTGAGCAAGAGTTAGCACCTCAACATCTAGGCACACTTTTGGTGTTCTAGAAGCATGAACTAGCACCTCAAATAGTAAGGCACTCATTCTAGGTTGTTTATTCAATAATTGGTGCCTTGTATTCATTATCAAGGCGCATATCCAAAGTCATAGAGATATGAAGTGGCACCTCACTAATCTAGGTGCACATTTGATGGCATAGAGAGGTAGATGTGCACCCAAGTCATCATTTGATGCCTTCAATAACTATAGACTCCTTTAATGATGCATTTTATCCTTCTAATTCACTATCTAGCCTTAGGCGCACATTTTAGGTTGATCAATCATAATCTAGCGCCCTAAGTACCAAGGCGCACTTTTAGGTTAGTTTGATCAAGGATTAGAGCCTTCACTTCTAGGCGAAATTTTGAAGTTGAAATACATCAAAATAACAAGTTTCTTCATCACGTCAAACATCTTTAACACTTTGAAAATCTCCAATGCATGATTGAATATCAAGAAACCAATGTATCATTTCATGAAGGTCTTGATGAGAAGAACAAAAAATATTGTTCAAGTTGACACATTCTCAATCATTGAACCAATGAAATTGATGCAAACATGCAATTTGTTCATGTTGTGCCATCATGTTGATGCAAACATTCTCTATCATTCATATTGTCACATGTTGTAAGCCATGTATGTGAAGATGTAAACATAGTATTGGTGACATGAGCAACACTACTACATATTCTTAGGTGTTGTAAATATGCATCTTCTTATTTAATCATGTGTTGTAAATGAAGGAATGCAATGATTGCAATATGTGCACAAAACATAATTTTTGATAAGGATTGAAAGGAAATGTTAAGAAAATGCAATTGGTGGGTGTAAATCCAAAGTGTGGAAGCATAGACAAGGCATGTGAATAGTTTGGCATGACACCTCAAAGAGATGCTATCTCATGGAATGCAATGATTGCAAGATATGCACAAAATGGATTTTTTGAAAAGGCTTTAGAAACTTTGAAGCAAATACAATTGGAATGTTTAAAACCAAATTCCATAACCTTTGCAAGCATTCTCCCTACTTGTGCCAAATTAGGATCTTATATATAAATATATGCATAATGTCATGAAAATTAGGGCATATAAGGAATTTTGTCATATTGATTCTATTGATCTAAAACCATTCTCAATGCTAAACATATCATCAATGGACTAAAGAACTATCATCATAATGTATGGCATCATGGGAAGTATCATGACATGCACATAAGGAATTTAAATTATATTGTATATCAAGGTGTATATATATTAAAATCTAGTCCATAATGGTAGACATATACAAAAATTTGGCAAATATGCCAACTCAAAACGTTTTTTACAAAATGTGGCATATGCCATGTCTCAAAATCTATATACAATCTACATGCTAAATAGCTACATCAAATACTACAAGTCCACTTGAACCTCAATATGTGATGGATCCTCAATTTATGATGGATCCTGAAAAAGTGTCCTCTTTGTACCAAAATGTCTAGTAATTGATGGAGGCGAAGTTTCCTGCATTAACAAGTCAAAACACAAATTTGATTAATCTCTTCAATGGTAAATAAAAATAAGTTAAAGTTAGTACATAGATTCTTATCTACTACAATTAAAAACTTTCATTTATTAACATACATCTAAATCACTACAATCAACTATAAGACCGCTAGATAAACTATCAATTATTTAGAAAAATTCAATTCAATTACCTCGACTCTATGTTGTTGTTCAGACAATCGTTCTGCAAATGATTTTCTCTTAAGACGATCAGGTGTCCTAGTGAAGCATGATGGCAAAGGTGGCACATCACTCACATTCTCAAGAGACTACATAAAAGCAAAGTAACATTGAAATCAATTAATATATAATTATTAAACCAAATAGGAAATGCATACATTTTAAGAGGTTAGATGTGTTACACAAACAATGTAGAGTGCACTACACAAAAACTTATCTACTAGAAAACAAGCACATACCACCCTCGAGGCCTCCTGCATCAATTGAGAAGGACTCTGAATTATCAAAATGAGAAGAATGTAAGACTTTAAATGACTATAATCAAATATTTAAGTTTTCTAAATTATCAATTAAAGTACAATTCAATCAAATTACCTCCACCCTTTGTTGGCGTTGAGAAAGTCGTTCTGCAAATGATAGTCCCTTGGTTCGATCAGGAGTTCGAGAAAAGACTATTGGCAGAGATGCCACATCATTCACATTTTTGATTGACTATAAAATAAAATTAACATCAAGATATAAATTAATATATAATTACTCACAAAGAAATAAATGCATAAAAAAAAAGTTGATGTGTAGAACAAATTATACCGGCAAGTCCAAGCCAAATTGGATGGCAGACAAAGTTCCATGATGAACTTCTGTCAACTCCTCCTCTGTCATCAACTGCTATCCCACTTAGATACATTAGTACTAATAAATTTGTTTATATATTGAAATGGAATAGACCATAAAATTTAACTTTAAATTTTACCTGCACAAAAGATTGCTCATGCATTTCTCCTCTATGGTTCATTGATCCAGTAACTTCTACTCTTGTCCCTGACCCCTCAGCTTGAGCTCTAGACCCCATTGCCTCATCTCGTGAATGGAGATCATACTTTGATGTGTTCAACGGTGGCTCACTACTCTCCATAATAGGACCTAAGCATAAATGATTGCAAGAAATGCAATGATGGGGCACACATACATGTGTGGATGACGGTGGTCTAGTAGAACCAGGTGATCCATTATCATCGCCTTCATCATGTGCTTGTGCAAACTAAGATGTCTGTATAATCAAATGCTCGGTCAAAGAGTGTATGGTACTGAGGCCCTGTTGTGTTGCATTTGCAACAACATCTAGGTGTTGCATTGGGGGTGGAGAAGGGATAGTAGGAGGGGGAATATAGGGACCTTGTACTTGTCTAATTGCCCCAGGTCTATCTTGAGGCATTCCTTTGCCCACTCCTTGAAACTCTCTAAAATCAAAATAATTAACATGTTGACCCATGATGAACTCTGCATAGAGTTTACGAAGGAAATACAAAGGTACATCTAAATTGTTGTTGGGTGGTTTATCAAAAACCATCCACAACGATCCCAAAAGTTCTGACTAATGCCCTCATGAATACACCATTTGATTGAAAACTTGGGCTTACGGACATCAACATGCAATCCAGTTTTAGGATTGACAAAGTGTTGGGCTAACATAGTTTTTGTAATATCTAATTCTTTGACTTCATCATATAACAAACCATTAGCATATTCAGCCTTCTTGGCTTCTCACCCTTGCCTAAATGATTCGTGTTGGGTTGACAAGGTTTGAACATGACTAATGATTCCCTCTAAATTTGATGTCATTGTAGACAATCGAGGGTGGCGGCGATACATTTCTATGATCCTACTTATATGATCAATATTTCTTTGAATATTCTCTTCTATTGTTGGAGGGGGAGGGTTTGGTGGTGGAGGGTTTGGGTTTTCATTTTGTGCATCCATTTTACCTAATTAAAAAAGGAAAACATACCCACTTAGCATAAAAAACTAAAAAATTTGCTTGAATATACAAAACAAACAAAAAAAATGCTAAAGATCTTACCTTTAGGATCAGATATTCGTTCACCTCTGATATCCATTCTTCAAAGATGCCACTGCATTTTGCAAGCTGCGGGTTTGCAAAAACGCAGTGTCTTTTTCGCTTTTTATGATTTTCAAAACAGATATCCATTTTCTTTTTCTTAATTATTTTCATTGCTTTTTATTTTAGTATTTTAGTATTTAGGCATTTTATCTATAAAATACAATCCAAATTTTAGAAAGGCTGTATCATATGAAAGGAGAGATTTTGGACAAACTATTAAAATTTATATAGGATTATGATGATATATATATTTGATTTTTATATGATTTACTTATACTAAGGTATCTCATAGTATTTCAAAGGCACTTTTGAATAGATAATTGTCATAAAAAAATTGTAAACACTAAACCCTAAACCTCTAAACCTTTAACCCCTAAACCATAAACCCTAAACCCTAAATAATGCCCCTAAACCTTAACCCCTAACCCCTAAACCCTAATCCCTAAATGCAAGCAACCCTAAAACCTATCTCCTATCTCTCCCTTATCTCCCTATCTCTATCATCGGGCTCTACCTCTCAATCCTTCTCCCTATTTCTCTGGACATCTCGCTCACTCTCTATCTCCCTATCTCTCCCCTTTGTCACCTCTATCTCTTCCTATCTGTCTCCTCTCTCTTTCTATCTAGCTATCTCCAAAACTGAGAAACCCTAAACCCAAGTACACCCTAAATCCAATCAACTCTAAACCTATATCTCCCTATCTCTCCCCTATCTCCCTATCTTTATCATCCCTCTACCTCTCTTGATCTCTCTCCCTATGTCCCTGGCCATGCGCCTCACTCTCTATCTCCTTATCTCTCTGCTCAATCTCCTCTCTCTATCTCCCTATCATTCCTCTCTCTCTATAAATCCTAAATCCAAAACCCTAAACCTCTAAACCTAACCCCCGACCCCTAAATAATTTAAATCCTAAACCCTAAATAATGCCCCTAAAAACTAACCCCTAACCCCTAAACCTGAGAAATCCTAAACCCCAAACCCCTAAACCCTAAACCCAAGTAACCCTAAACCACTATCTCCCTATCTCTCTACTATCTCCCTACCACCTTTGTCCCTCTACCTCTCAATCTCTCTCCCTATGTCTCTAGCCATGTCCCTCACTCTTTATCTCCCTATCTCCCCCCTCAGACTCCTCTATATCTCCCTATCATTCCTCTCTCTATAAACCCTAAATCCAAAACCCAAAACCTCTAAACCTAACCCCTAACCCCTAAACAATAAATCCTAAACCCTAAATTATAATGCCCCTAAACCCTAACCCCTAACCCCTAAACCTGAGAAACCCTAAACCCCAAACCCCTAAACCCTAAACCCAAGTAACCATAAACCACTATCTCCCTATCTCTCCCCTATCTCCCTATCACCTTTGTCCCTCTACCTCTCAATCTCTCTCACTATGTCTCTTGCCATGTCCCTCACTCTTTATCTCCCTATCTCTCCCCTCGGACTCCTCTATATCTCCCTATTGGTCTAATGCAGAGCACACAGTGGAAGCTCTCAAAACACGGTGAAATACCCATCAAAACCCATAGTTCAAATAGATTAAAGCTTAATCAGCTTTAAGAAACCTTGTCAAAGTCCCAAATAACATCAAATCATATACATTCTTCCTATCGACAAGATAAACACTATCAGCTGACTCAGAAATTCTTATACTGATGCTTCGATCACTCCACTTTTGACGAGCCTTTAAACCTTTCACTGTGACATATATCCCCTGAACCTTAACCCCTAAACCATAAACCCTATACCCTGAATAATGCCCCTAAACCTTAACCCCTAACCCCTAAACCCTAAACCCTAAACACAAGCAAACCTAAACCCTATCTCCTATCTCTCCCTTATCTCCCTATCTCTATCATCCCTCTACCTCTCAATCCTTCTCCCTATTTCTCTGGACATCTTGCTCACTCTCTATCTCCCTATCTCTCCCTATCTATCTCCTATCTCTTTCTATCTAGGTATCTCCAAAACTGAGAAACCCTAAACCCAGGTACACCCTAAATCCAATCAACTCTAAACCTATATCTCCCTATCTCTCCCCTATCTTCCTATCTCTATCATCCCTCTACCTCTCTTGATCTCTCTCCCTATGTCCCTAGCCATGTGCCTCACTCTCTATCTCCTTATCTCTCTCTTTGGTCTCCTCTCTCTATCTCCCTATCATTCCTCTCTCTATAAACCCTAAATCCAAAACCCTAAACCTCTAAACCTAACCCCTAACCCCTAAACAATTTAAATCCTAAACCCTAAATAATGCCCCTAAACACTAACCCCTAACCCCTAAACCTGAGAAACCCTAAACCCCTAAACCCTAAACCCCAAACCCCTAAACCTTAAACCCAAGTAACCCTAAACCACTATCTCCCTATCTCTCCCTTATTTCCCTACCACCTTTATCCCTCTACCTCTCAATCTCTCTCCCTATGTCTCTAGCCATGTCCCTCACTCTTTATCTCCCTATCTCTCCCCTCAGACTCCTCTATATCTCCCTATCATTCCTCTCTCTCTAGAAACCCTAAATCCAAAACCCTAAACCTCTAAACCTAACCCCTAACCCCTAAATAATAAATCCTAAACCCTAAATTATAATGCCCCTAAACCCTAACCCCTAACCCCTAAACCTGAGAAACTCTAAACCCCAAACCCCTAAACCCTAAACCCAAGTAACCATAAACCACTATCTCCCTATCTCTCCCCTATCTCCCTATCACCTTTGTCCCTCTACCTCTCAATCTCTCTAGCTATGTCTCTTGCCATGTCCCTCACTCTTTATCTCCCTATCTCTCCCCTCGGACTCCTCTATATCTCCCTATTGGTCCTTTATTTCTCTCTAAACCCTAAACCCTAAACCTCTAAACCTTAACCCCTAGCCCCAAAACCCTAAACCCTAAATAATGCCCCTAAACCCAAGCAACCCTAAACTTCTATCTCCCTATCTCTATCATCCCTCTACCTCTCAATCTCTCTCTCTGTCTCTCTATGTCTCTGGACATGTCTCTCACTCTCTATCTCCCTATCTCTCCCCTCTATTTCCTCTATCTCTCCCAAACTCTATCAATCCCCTCTCTCTATCTCTCTTTAAACTGTAAACCCTAAACCCCTAAACCTGAGCAACCCTAAACCTCTAAACCCTAAATAATTCCCCTAACCAACCTCTAAACCACTTCTCTATATAGGTGCAACTAATACCACTTTTTCATTGTTTTCCACATTTAATTATATTCTTTTCCGTTTTCCAAGTCCTACATGTGTCCAAGTTGTATTGTTTGTCAAGTTTTTAGTCTAATTGTTAGTCCCAGCTCTCATGGTTATTAAAATGTTAGTATAGTTCGATTTATCCTTCGGTAACATTAATTTACACATTGTTGCACAAACAACCACACTAAAACATAACCTTACCTAATTAAGGTTAACCTTTAAGGTTCTTTCATAAATGGCAAGCTTAACAGATCCAACTGGTTCAATGCTCTTATAGTCCATGCTTACCCTTCCAAGAGAGTTCATGCCATGTTAACTTTGCATTATGTCCTAACATATCACATGAAGGACATCATCATCACAAGGAATAACAATGTCATGAAGGATTAACGAAGATGTAGCTTCACCACATAAAGTATCATTCATAATTTTATCACTAGAGGGTAAGGGTATATCATGTGTATCCTTCTCAAACCACGTATCATGAATCAAATCATATGAAGGATTGGGTAAAGCAATTTAGGGCATGAAATCCAAAACACCCCGAAACACATCCCCTGCTGCCCCACCATTCCTATCCCTGAAATATTGGAACATAGTCTAAAAGTGATTATTTCACATGATGAACAAAACTGAATATTTTATTATTGATTATTTGAGCAATTCATTAGTGATGATTCTTAGTGTTTGACAAATCCTTATGGATCAATGTGTAAAGAAGCTACCAATGTTAATTTGCCCTCCTCCTTCACTAGAAACAATCTTTAAGGAGGTTCATATATTGATGGGAGATCCAAGATTTAAGAGGTATATTTTCAAAAAGAGTAAAAAGCCTTTTTCCAAATTTTTTTAGAAAACAGATATCCATTTTGGGAACGGATATCCATTTTGGTTTGGTATCCAAACCAAAACAGATATCCGTTTCAAAGTCAAACTTTGCCAAGTCACAAATTTGGCTAAGTAAAAATGTGATTTTTTTCCTATTGCCACTGTTTGGCCCACGATGATCCTACACATACCCTAAACAAACAACATTAGATGACTGTAATGCGCTGGGAAGAAACAACGCTGGCAGATTGAAGAAGACGTTGCCTGAACTGATATTTCTTCATCCACGCCATTTGTGTCCCCCTCCAGAAGACACTTGAAGACTGAGTTGCACACGTTTGGCATTGCTTGGTGAAGTGTAAACTGTGACAAGGCACTTGGCAATTAATCAGAAGTGGATGTCCACCGTACCAGATGCCAGCAGTGTGGCCAGTAATCATGCAAATGAGCCACCTCGAGGCGGACGTGCTAATCTTAGGCTTCTATTTTTCCCTTCTAGATGCCCTGTAAAACACCAGTAATCTCCAATTTGATGAATTGTTTAGGCAAGGATTGCTAGATTACTTTCTATTTGATGTACAATGTCAAGCAAGGAAGATTAGAGCAAAACTAGACAAGGGTTATGATGCTGATGACGAAGATGAGGTAGAATGCACACCATAGCGTCCTCATCTCATAGCATAGGCCTATCATGCTCATCTCTGTGCCACAATTTCCTCTTGAAAGTGAATGTACTGTCAAATAAAATAATAATAAATTTGTTGTCTAGATTTTTTTTAGAAAAATGTCTGCCCCGAAATTGCTTCTTTCTGATGCTCAACTTTTGAAAGGGCCAAATTATGCCACATGGTAGACAAAGATGCAGACTATTCTCATTTTTGAGGAGCTATGGGGAATTGTCATTGGTGACATAACCAGACTGGAAGATCCAAATGAAAGGCAGAAGTTTGACAAGGCCGATGCCAAAGCATTGATGTTGATAACACTTAGCATCACCGATGAAGTTCAACCTCACATTCGGGATGCGAAAACATCAAAGGCGGCATGGGATTCTCTCTCCACAATCTACCAAGCGAAGAACTAGACGAAGATCCTCCATCTACAGTCCAAGCTACATACACTCAGTATACAAGCTGGCGAGAAAGTTGAGGAATTCTTACGACGGGTATCTGAACTACGAGCTGAGCTTGTTGCACTTGGAGAAAAGGTGGAGGACAAACTACTTGTCCCAATTACGCTGAGAGCACTGCCATCTTAGTTCAAAATCTTTGTCACCATGCTGAACATCGCCAACCAAAATGTGTCATTTGACGAATTGGTGAATTTTTTGTAGCAAGAAGAAGCCATTCAATCTGTCCAAGGTGAACTTGAAGACAAGGCCATGATCTCCAGACAATCAAAAGGTCAGAAGTTTCATGGAAAGCAACTACAGAAACAACAAGAACATCAACAGTTGAAGCCTCCAAAGGCAAACCGATGGTGTCATATATGCAACAAGAACAATCATGACACTATCAACTGTTGGTATAATGCATTCACACAAGGCAATGCAAGTAAAGAAGGCTTTTCTGTTTGCAGTGATAGTCAGCCATCCAAACGCCGTCATCATCGCAGAAGGTACAAAGGCAGTGTAGCGGCCCAACAAGATGATGCATCAAAAGAAGATGAACCAGAAACAACCAACTATGGCACTCATCACAATCTAGTCCTTATCTCCCAAACCTCGTAGCCCACGAGGGATATTTGGTTGATAGACTTGGGTGCCAGCAAGCATATGACAAGCAATCGTGAGTTGTTCGATGCACTGATAGAACAACCTACTGGAGATAGAGTTTGAATTGCTGACAATAAGGAGTATGTTGCAGAGGGTATAGGCAAGGTCATCATTCCTCTTGGGACAAGCCGTTGTACCCTCACCAAGGTGTTGTATGCTCCTGGTTTGACAAGAAACCTGCTCTCTGTCAGTCAGCTTCTGAACCACAAACTGAAAGTTGAGTTCTAGGTGAAGGACGGGGTCAAGACCTATCTAATCTCAAGAGAAGGTATGATACTTGCTAGAGCATTTATGAAGGATAGACTGTTTGCATTAGATGATGTCTCCTCCCCTATAGTAGCTCTATCAGCCTCAACAATAGAATCTATGGGACTCTGGCACTATTGCTATGGGCACCTTTCAGTCAGCTCCTTGCATTAGCTCAGCTCCAAACAAATGGTAAGAGGTCTTCCTCCAATTTCAAATTCATTGCCTATATGTCCTAGATGCCTTGCAGGTAAACAACACCGAGATCCGTTCGAGGCTAGTAGCTTCCATGCTAAACATTGCCTTGAGTTGGTACATACCGATCTGTGCGAACCCATGCCTGCTTCATTTTCAGGCCATAAGTACTTCCAATTGTTCGTGGATGACTTCTCCTAAAAGACCTAGGTGTATTTTCTCAAAAAGACAGATGAAGCCTTTGCCAACTTTCAGGACTTTCACAAGCAAGTTGTCAAAGAAGCCAGCCAGTCTCTTCTTGTCCTCCACTCAGATCGAGGGGGGGAATTCATCTCCAAGGAGTTCATGGCATACCTGAAGCATCATGGCATCAAGCAGCACCTAACTGCTCCCTATACACCCCAACAGAATGGAGTTACAGAACGTCACAATCAGACTATCATGGAGATGGCTCGATGCATGCTCTCCATAGCCAAGTTGGAGGAAATATTTTGGGTAGAAGAAGTACAGATAGCTGTATACCTCATCAACAAGGCACCAATGAAGATCCTACAACACAAGACACCGGAAGAGGTATGGACTCGACAAAAGCCTTCAATTTCTCATCTAAGGGTGTTTGGTTGCACAACATACATGCATGTCCCTGCCAATAGGAGAAAGAAGACTGATCCTAAGACACTTCAGTGTATATTGTTAGGATACAGTATTACATCAAAAGCTTGTCGTCTCATAGATCCTAAGACAATGAAGATACATGAGAGTCGAGATGTGGTATGTGATGAATCATCATTCGATTCCTTATCATAGAAAGAAGAGCAACAGCCTCCTACTTCTCATAAATTACTCTCACAATCAGATGATGAGCATGTGGAAGACTCTCATAGAGAAAGTGAACTACAAGGAGAGTTGTATGTTGATTTGGGCCCTCTAGAAAACATTACATACCAGTAGAAGCACAGTCAACCTTCAAAGTAGGTCCAAAGTACAATTAGGGACTCTAACCTGCACACTCTTCCAGACACTTCATCAGGAATCAGAACTAGGAGTCAGACAAGAAATGAAGTGAATCTTGCACTCATGAGTACTGTTGTTGACAGCACTGAACCTGACACAGTTCGAGAGGCATTAAGCCAACCTCAGTGGAAGAAGGCTATGGATGCAGAGTATGATTCTCTGATGCAAAATCATACTTGGGAACTTGTCGATTTGCCTGAAGGGAAGAAACCCATTGGCTGCAAATGGATCTTCAAAACAAATTACAAGGCAGATGGATCTATCGACAAGTACAAAGCACGACTTGTAGCAAAGGGATATGCTCAACAAGAGGGCATTGATTATGAAGAGACCTTTGCACCCACTGCAAAGATCAAAACTATCAGAATGGTCTGTGCATTGGCAGCACAGAAGGGATGGAAGCTTCAGCAGATGGATGTCAAGAGTGCTTTCTTAAATGGTGATCTCAAAGAAGAAGTGTACATGACCTAGCTAGAAGGGTTTGTTGATGAACATCATCCACACAAGGTATGTCATCTTATCAAATCTCTTTATGGCCTTAAGAAAGCTCCTAGGGCATGGTACATCAAGATTGATGGTCACCTATTGCAGCATGGATTCACCCATAGCCCCTTAGATCCTAATTTGTATATTAAGAAGGTAGGCACAGAGATCGTCATTCTAGTTTTGTATGTGGACGATCTTATTCTCACTGGCATCTTAGACAGTCTCGTTGATGATGTAAAGAATGATCTCAAGAACTCCTTCGACATGATAGATTTGGGGCTACTTCATTATTGTCTTAGCTTGGAGATATGGCAGAAGAAGAACCACATATTCATCTCCCAAATGAAATATGCCAAGACACTCCTAGAAAAGTATGGAATGGTCAACTATAAGCCTATTTCCACTCCAATAGAGAAAGGTTTGCAACTATCCTGTTTCCAGGATTCACCTCAAGTAGATGTCACTCTCTATAGGCAGCTGGTTGGGAGCCTTATCTACTTGACCTACACTAGACCAGATTTGTGTTTTGCTGTAAGCTATCTCGCTAGATTCATGCAGGAGCCAAAGAAGTGTCATTGGGTTGCAACAAAGCATGTGTTGAGATATATCTAAGGCACAGTTGATTATTGTTTGGAATATAAGAAGAACAATTAGTTCTTCTTACAGGGATATACAAACTCGGATTATGCAGGATCTGTAGATGACAGGAAATCCACCTCAAGTTATGTTTTTCATCTTAGATCTGGGCCAATTTCGTGGGTTAGTAAGAAGCAAACTGTTGTTGCTCTTTCATCCACTGAGGTTGAATATCGCGCCACACGAGGAGTTGTGTGCGAAGCGATTTGGTTATGTCGCATTCTAGCAGATATGGACATTCCTGAAGAAAAGTCACTAGTTCTCCATTGCGACAATC
This sequence comes from Cunninghamia lanceolata, assembly GCA_027924645.1. Classification (NCBI taxonomy): domain Eukaryota; kingdom Viridiplantae; phylum Streptophyta; class Pinopsida; order Cupressales; family Cupressaceae; genus Cunninghamia; species Cunninghamia lanceolata. The sequence goes on from BSBN01000803.1 coordinate 16,991,786, forward strand.
AAGGTGTGTTAAAACTTCTGAAGAATCCAGTTTTCCATGAGCGCACTAAGCATATTGAGGTCAAGTGTCATTACATTCGGGATCAAGTTTTGAACCACCACATCCAGCTCCAGTACTACCCTACAAACTCTCAGATAGCAGCTATGTTCACCAAATCTCTTGGTAGGATCAAATTTGAACTGTTTAGGGGGTACATTTGTAAAAAATGTAATAAGGGGGGGAATGTTAGCATAATATATTACATTATTATATATATTTGTTTGTTACATAACCATGTAGTTACGTTAGTTGATTCTGGTTCTGCAATTATACCAACTGCTGTAACAGTTTCATAAACTGTTACCTATTATTTATACTCACATTGTAATGCATTCATCATCGAATATATTTTACTCTTCTCCTAGCTTACCATTAAGTTTTAGGCGTCTGGACTTGTGGAGCCAGTGTAACGGGGGGTGGAGAAGTTGCGGGAGTACCATCCTCAAGGATCTTGGGATCATTTGCTCCATTAGTTGTGGCTTTAATTCACCATTCCAATTTCTCCTTAGGCGGGAGCCTCCTACAATTCTCCAAGGAATGATTGCACATTCTGTAGCTTGCACAATAGGGTTTCTAATCTTCAATTTCAATACTTTGCATCCATTCCCCATTCCTTGTGTGAAGTTTTATCTTTTTCAGAATCTCCTTCATAGCTGCAATTTTAATTTGAGTGAAAATATAAGAGATTTCCTCCAAAATATCTAGATCTAGCACAATTGTCTTACTTAGACCATTGCTGATCTTTGTGAGGCTTTCTTCAGACCAAAACTCAATAGGTAAATTGTATAGGTGAATCCAAACTGGCCTATCGCAAGGGGATAAAGACGCTGAATTAAAGAGGGGATGCCATTTCTGGACCAGGATTGGGTGGTCATCTTTCATCCAAATTCCCCCTGCCAGCACCTTATCTCTATCTTTGGGATTGGAAAAAATAGCAATAAAGAAGCCCTTTAGAAGGAATTTGGTTAGATGAGGCCATGGCCAATTTTCTTGGAGCCATTGGAGAATTTCATTCCTTAAAACCCTAGGGCCAATGATTCGGCCAATTATTGTTGTTTTATCCAACATTCCCACATTTGCCAAAGTTTCATTCTCCAAATCGACTTCTACCTCTTCATTAGTCCTTCGCACAATCTCCTCTTCAACATTGCGGAAAACTAGTCCCTGCTTCTATGGAAGTTTTTTTCGCCCTTTCCACGCCATCTTCATCACGTCCTTATGAAAAGGACTTATGTAGTACTTCTTATTAAGAGAAGGCTTATCAGTTTAATTATTACAATACTTCAATTACAAATACTCCCACCTAATACTTGTTAAAGTCAATAAAATTGGTGATTGTAAATTTAATGTATCTTTTTTATCATAGTTTTTTAGTCTCTACTATTTATTTATATAATTCATGTAGTACTCCTCACTAAGAGAATGCTTTTAAGCTTAATTACTACAATACTTCAAATACAAGTACTCCCACCTAACACTTAATTATTACAATACTTTAAATACAAGTACTTCCACCTAACAGTGATTAAAATGAAGAAAATTGGTGATGATATTGTAAATTTAATTAATCTTTTTTATCATAGTTTTTACGTTATTTATATAAGTCATGTAGTACTCCTCATTAAAAGAAAACTTATCAACCTAATTATTACAATACTTCAAATACAAATACTTCCACCTAACACTCGTTAAACCTAAAAATTGGTGACAATATTGTAAATTTAATTGATCTTTCTGATCATAGTTTTGAGGTTATTTATATAATTCATGCAATACTCATTAAAAGAATACTTATCGAACTAATCATTACACTTAATCCCACCGAATTCTTTTTAAAGTCTTTCATTCATTAAATGGGATAGGAATACGTGTTAGCCGATGTTGCGTGTGAATATGTAACACAAGAGAAGGCTCGTCTCCTCTCCATTACCCCGCAAATTCACATGACAAAGCTTAATTATCCGTTGTTGGCTGGATTCTCTGAGTGCTAAATGTTTATGTGGATTGGCTTATACTCCGTTTAATAGCATTCCTTAGACAATATTAACTATGTCGGAAGAATATTAAGCTTTCACCGTCTTTACTGTTCACATGAAACTTGTGAAAAGTTATCCGGATGTACTGTGGAGTTTGAATAGGGTAGCACATTCTCCCAAGACTAAACACCCGTGAACGATACGCAACAATCTCAAACTAGGTTAATGAACATGAGGAGGACTAGACAATATCAACTATAAATAGGGGTGGCAAATGGAGGATTAAAACCACGGAAAACAAATCATGGCCGTGAAAAATTTTAAGGGCAGCATGTCCTCGTCCTGTTCGTTATGTGTAATGCTTATGTTATTATTAGTATTAGTGGATGTGGGAGTTTGTCAGAATTGTGGGTGTTCCAGTGGACTGTGTTGTAGCAAATTTGGATACTGTGGAACGGGCAATGCTTACTGTGGAGACGGTTGCAAACAAGGCCCTTGTTATTCTTCTTCTCCTTCTCCTTCTACTGGTGGAAGTGCGGGTTCCATAGTTACTGCTTCTGTTTTTAACTCTAGTTGGAGGAGCAGGCAGTGGGTGTAAAGGAAAAGGGTTTTATAATTATAATGCTTTTATTAATGCTGCCAATGCTTTCAATGGATTTGGGACATCTGGGTCTTCTGATGTTAAGAAGAGAGAATTGGCTGCATTCTTTGCTAATGCTGCCCACGAGACTGGAGGTAACACATACGTTGCATAAACTTGAACTTATTTTATGTATCTGTATAATTTATTTTTATTTGCAATTTAAAAAAAAAATTGTGTTGCAAAAAAATATATTAATGGGGTTGTATGCATTGTATAATAGGGTTCTGCTACATTGAAGAGCAAAATCCTACAAGCATCTACTGCGATTCGTCTAACACACAGTATCCTTGCAAGCCTGGAAAGCGTTACTATGGCAGAGGTCCTCTGCAACTTTCATGGTGAGCAATAAAGTTTTCATTTCCTACATAACTACTTTCAGTCAGTGAAATGTTAACAAAATAGCTAAGCTAAGATAATGCAAGGTGATGACAGGAACTATAATTATGGAGCGGCAGGAAACTACTTGAAATTTGATGGGCTGAACAATCCAGAGATTGTGGCAACTGATTCCACTATCTCATTTAAGACGGCGGTGTGGTTTTGGATGCTGGACAGCAACTGTCACAAGGCAATAACATCTGGTCAAGGCTTTGGAGCCACAATTAGAGCCATTAATGGCATGGAATGCAATGGAGGAAATTCTGGAGCTGTGAGTAGCAGAGTCAATTATTATCAGAAGTTTTGCAAGCAGCTTAACGTCGATCCAGGATCGAATCTTCGATGCTAATTTGCTTTTACTTGTTATCATTAATACTTAAAATAAGAAGGCCACAAGCTGCAATAGTTGCCGCTCCACATCATGTTCATCTAAACACTTATGTATTTCAAAGCGCATGGTAATTATAATATAAATCTTCAAAATTCTCAATTTAATTCACGTGTTTGTTTTTTCATTATTCTTTTAATTTTTGGATTTTGACTTTCCATTGTGATATTTGAATTCAGAAACACAAAACTTAGATATCTTTGAATTGGATGTTTGTGAGGTCATACATGCACCTCTAAATTATGTTACATAAAAGTGGGATCTACGTATAATGGAGGCATGGTTCTATTAAATAATGGATAGAATCTCATGAAATTTTTCTTTAAATAAGATAATTGTTTATCACTTTTGTATATTAATGAGTTAATAGAAAAATTGGTAAGACTTCTTCCTTGGACACTGGAAGTTTAAATTCAAATCTCATTTTAACACTTCAAAATAACTAGACTATTTGACTATTGAACCATATGATATTTAATCCAATATTATACAAAACTTTTGATGTATATCATTTATCTCATTAAGTTATCATTGTGTTTGTGGTGGGTTTTGTCATTCATACTATTTATTAAATTTTAATTTCATTATTATGGCACATGCACCTCTTCAATATTTCAATTGCACATGTTCTTATAAATGTTAATAATTAGTTTATTGCCATAAACAATTTATATATGTTTTTTCATTGTATGGGTTGACATCAACATGGTTGAACATTACCTAAAAATAACAGATATAAGTTGTATTAGAACAACGATGATACCTATTAATTATAAGAACACATTCTATTCAAACTTTGGCAACATGTACTTCAATTGATAGCATCAACTCAATGCTATATTCAAAGAATTATTGATGTGGACAAGAGTGCATGCCACTTGCTTTTGAAACATAAAGGTCATAATAAGTATCAAGATGAACTCATGCTTTAAGTAATACCATAATGAATTGTAATATCTAATTACTTGCCACAAAAACGTAGATTCAAGATGACCCACACACTGCATACAACAAACATTGTTCTTAGTTTTCCTTTTTGCAACATAGTTTGCATTCTCTATCTTTGAGTATTTCTTAAATGAGAATAGCAATGATATTCTCAACAACTCAATGGGTTTAACTCATGACATAATAGTAAATGCCAAACATGTTCTCTCCATGTCACCCACATCTATTATTGCTTAGTGATGCAGGGACTTTTGGAGGTCATAACTTTTGACTCGGATGTGGGTTTTGGGTTTTCTATAAAATTTTACAGGTGGATGCATTATGAGGTGGCATGTGGTTTCCCAACCAACCCTAGTCGGTTGGACCTCATCTTGGCACTTTTTTGGGTTGGGAAACCACATGCCACCTTATAATGCATCCACTTGTAAAATTTCATAGAAAACCCAAAACCTACATCGGAGTCAAAAGTTATGACCTCCGAAAGTCCTTGCATCACTTAGTCTATAATGGGTTCACCTTTTTACTTTTGAATATTGAAAAATTGACATAACAAAGCATCTTTGTCAACAGGACCCTTATATCTTGCCAAGAACTTAGTCTTCAATGAATCCCAATCAATAATACACTTATCTTCCAAATAATAAAACCAATCTACTGCAAGTCCAATAAGAGATTCAATAAATAATCTGACAAAAACATATTCTTCACTTACCCCCAAAATGCCACATACAACTGTGAACACCAGAATGTGTTCTTCAGCATCTTGAGAGCCTTCTCCACTGAACTTTGGAAAATGCTTTCTTGATCCTTCAGGCAATAGTGAAAAATGGGACAAAAAGAGAGGTCCAAAGTGATTTCCCCATGGCTGAGGAGAAACCAATGCCATAATGCAATTCTAAAAAATAAACCAGACAGGAGTCTTTGCTGTAATAAACTGCTTTTGGGCACTTCCAACTTCATAGAGCTGCCATCCTCCATCCTTGGGGAGGCACCTTCAAATTTATGGGAAAGCAATAGCACCGGTCTTCAATTTTGATTTCCCCAGCGGAGTCACCAAAAATCTGTTGGTTAACAGATTTGTCATTCAAGTTTATACTGCTTTGCCCACACGAACGACAACCTAACCAATAGTTGAGTCACTTGCAATGTTGGTTGCAAGTGCTTTCTGCTTATTTTACAAGACGCAACTACCTTCGAATGATTTACAAGGAATGAAAAATAGAGTATGCTTTTGACCAGAAAGTAGAAAAGGTAAACTAACACCCACTCATAGCCATGAAAGTGAATGCAAAAGATTAATTTAGAATTAAATGAATGCATATAAATGATACACAGTCCACCTATTCCACACCCATAATTAGTAATAAATTGATAAAAAGAAACATATACATCTTTCTTAACACATACCAACATAACAGAGGTAATATTGAAGACAGATTAGGAATTGACATATGAACAATTGCAATCATAAAGATATTTAAAGACACAAAGTTTTGGAAATAATTCTTGATTTCTTCAATATGACAAAATTTAAAGTTTCTAAAAAATGCTTCTGTACATAAGCTGAGTTAAGAAAAAGATAACTAGGAACAGAATAAACTTGCTCCCTTTTCCCCTGCTCACAGCCAATCGGAAAAGGATACTGTTGGCAAGAGACACTATATGGATTCATGGTTGTTGTCATTGATGGCAACAAAGGTCATCCCACATATCCGCAAGTCATGGTGTGTCTCTACCGGAAGTCAGAATGAAGATTGTTGTGGTCCAGTGAACAAGAACAGAGCATGTGGCAAGGTCCGACAGATTGGTCCGGATCTCTCAGAGGAAGTGTCTTGGTGCAGTGCGGATTTGGGGAAGTCAAGAGGACTACCTTGAGTAGTATATTCCAAGGATTTAGCCTCCGGTGATGAACAAAGAAAAAGATATGAATAGTTGAGTACCGGATTCCTGAGAGACAGTGAGAACAGAGGAAGAACTGACTGACAGAGTATCAGACTATTTTCTGGATGTGTTACTATTGATGGTAAAGGTTGTGAAGGCATGAATCATGTTTGGCCGACATAATTAATGATATCTACAAGTATATGCTTGATCCGCATTACTTGATATGCAAGGATTCAGCTGACAGAACAGAGTTTGTGAGAAGATAGATGATTCCGGGTGCCGACTAGAAAGATAATGAAATCACTAGTGCGGATATATATAGAGGATGGATTTAGTTGTGAAAATTGTGATGATGTGATGGTGTATGCGAATAAGTGCAGAACAGAGCAGAAGTAGTAAGAAAGATCCGGTATGTGAAAGGATAGCAGAATAAAGAACAGAGGAAAGATGAAGTGCAGCAGATCAGTGTACTGAGCCTAACCGGAACTGAACTCCAGCATATGTAGATGCTTCCAATCAGTTCAAGACTGTGATTCTTATCACTTTGTAGACAATGTGTCTCCTTGTAGGCAGTGGGCCTCTTTGTGAGCAGTGTGCTCGGGCAGTGAGCCCTAATTGGCAAGTGCCATTTTGTAATTCCTTATTCTTCTAACAGAGAATAATCTTTGGGTTAATCACCCCGTGGTTTTCTCCCTTAACAGGGTTTCCACGTCAAAAATACTCTGTCATGTGTTTTTCATTTCATGGTAATGTTTGTTTGTTTGATTCAATGCTGCATTGATTAATAAGAAAGTTCAAAAGAAGAAATAATTAGGATAACTGATTCACCCCCCCTCTCAGTTATCAACAATTGGTATCAGAGCTAAGTTCCTCCTAATAGAGCCTAACAGCTTGAGGAAGATCTGGGAGTTCAAATGGATGCATATGGTTTAAGGGAGCAACTCAAGACTGCCCTTGAGGATCTTGAACAGTCAAACTCTGAAGTCAATGTATTAAAGGAAAGACTCAAACAGGCTGATGAATTCATGAGAGAATTAAAGGACAAATTAAGTCTCTCTATGAAAAAGAGAAAGGAGCTGCTCCAACAATTGGCAAGACAAAGTGAAGAAAGCAATACAGATGAAGAATTGACTGAGAAAACCAAGTTATGTGAAAAGTTATCAAAAGAAGTCATTATGTTAAGACATGAAATGGAATCAGGAACTATAAAGTTTACTCAAGAGATTGAAGAAAAAAGAAAAGATGAAGACAATCTAAGACAATCTCTTAAAGAGAAATCAGAAGAATGCCACCAGATGGACAGGATTATCAGACATCTTGAATCTGATCTTGAAGATGCCAAAGATAATGAAGAAAAACTTGAGGATCAAATTATCTCTCTCAAAAGAGATCTTCAAACAGCAAATGAATATAAAGAAAAATTCAAGATAAGTTCTGCCCAACTTGAAGTACTTCTTGGAAGTCAAAAGAGGACAGATGACAAGTATGGTTTGGGATATGAGAAAGGAGAAAGCTCCGGATCTGGTCAAAAGAATTTTGGATCAGAAAATCCAAGGAATAGGCCTAGAAGACCTCCGGTAAGACAGCCCAATGCTCAAAGATATCCATCTTTCAATGGATACTGCCATAGCTGCAATCACTTTGGTCACAAAGCTAATCAGTGCAGAAAAAGGATGAATCAAACTAATCCATCCTTCTCCGGACAGTGCTTTAACTGCAAAAGGTATGGACACAAGTCTTATGAATGCAGAAATATGCAAGTAAACAAATCATTCAATGGTAGATGTTTTACATGCAATAGAGTAGGTCATATGGCTAATCAATGCAGATCAAGAGGTTATCAGTCAAATATGCAAAGAAATGTTATTTGCCAAATCTGTAATAGGTCCGATCATAATGCTAAAGTCTGCAGAAGCAAGAATCAGGACAAAAGAGGTCCGGTGTATAATCAGAATCAAGACAAGGGTAAACAAAAGATGAATGCGGATGAAGTTAGGAATCAGATGAACAAGATTTGGGTGAAGAAAAGTTCAGAGAATGTAGAGGTTGGATCCGCACCAGACTCTGGTGCTGATATTTCTTCCAGAAATTAAAAAGTGAGCTCTGGCTCAGGGGGAGACTCAAAGAAAATCCTGTTCCCCCAGCCAATCAAGTGGTGCTGGATGTGATACAAGATGCGGAGTAAAGGGTTTGAAGATATAAGTCCTGAGATGATCCAGACAAAATTTCAGAGGTCCGCATGAAGATGCAAAGAAGTTGTGATCGATCAAGTAAGACCTATTCTGGGAGATGCTCCGGAATGACAGAGGACTACAAAAGGGTCCGGAGAGATCCGGAAGTACATTATTTTGCTCTGCGGACTGGACATAATGTTTGGGATGTTCTTGTAATGTGTCATCTTGATTTATTCATGATTGAAAGATCCGCATGATGTTCATAGATCAGAACTGATCCGGGATACTCCAAGCTATCCGGATAAGGCAAACCAAAACAATATAGGTGGAGCATTTATTGCAAACAGATATTAGGGTTTGCGAAATGATATAAGGGATTTCTCAACAATCACTTGATCATTCCACATCCAAGAAGAAGCTAAAAGCGGAGCTCTGCAACAAAATTCATCAAGTTTACCGAAGATCTCCTGTCGAAGTCATTACATACAGAAATCAATCCAGCTACTCCGTGCAATCGAAGATGCAAAAGGTATTTTCCACTTTTGATATCTTGCTACAAATCTTTTGAAGAAATGGCTACTCCAAATATAGTAAAAATCTCAGATAGGCCCCGACCTAAATTTAAGAAACATCCATACAAGTCATTGGAGGTAGATCCCTTAGGAGCATTTTCCAGTGTTCCTCACGGAGTTTTACACACAGAAGACATTAGGGTTTACATACATGCAAGCATTGAGGAATTTAGGGAATTCAAATTGAGAGATCTCTATCACAAACAACTGATAGACAATGCTTTTGAGCTTAAACCAGAGTATAAGGGTATCCAGAAGAAACAATTTGATCAATTCATTCATTTCCCCTGCTTTGAAGAAGATGAATGGGTCCGGTATGTACTGAGCAGGATGCATGACAACTTCCTATGGCTGGATAGACCCTGCAAGATCACAAAAGAGGCAATTAGAGCAGTAACTGGTCTATACTCTTCCGGAGGGATACCTATCCTCAAATCTGTCAAAAATAACATTGCAACTGAGGCCACCGGATCAAAATTTGATAAGAGGGTAATGACCATTGAAGATATTTCTGATCCGGATATCAAGTATGCGTCCATGATAATAGGATACAAGATCTATCACTCCAGCAGGGAGAATTCTGTATCCGGAACTGCAGTGTATACTGCCTATGAAATGCTAAGGAAGAATGCAGAATATGATCTCTGCGAACTGCTCTTAAGCTAATTAATGGAAAATATACAGAAAATCAAGAAGGACAAGAAGAATTCCTTTAAGTATGGTACTATTATATTATGTCTATTCTTCTACTTCATGAATGAGCTGCCTGAATCAAGTGGATGGGCATGGCAGAATGACAAACCTGTTGCAGTCCAAATAAGAGACTATCTACATGGGCTTGGGGATGCCAAAGCAAGAAATACAGCCCTATGGAGATACTTCAAAAACTTCCAAAGCATGATGCAAGCAAGAGAAAGAATTCCCCAGTCTCTTGCTGAAAAATACAAAGACTCAGTGTGCTTTATGGTGGACACTGATCAGTGCCTAATGGAGGCAGTGGAGCCAAGGACTGTCTGGATCATGCCCATGGGGTATGAAGTGGATGAACAAATAGTGGAGCTGCATGTTCAACACATGCTAAGTCAGCCCAAAGATCCAAAGGCAGAAAGGTTTGGAACCTTTGAAGAGCTGAGTGTAAAGATACATGTAGAACTCAGGGAACTTGAGATAAAGAGGAAGGTGAGAAAAGAAGTTGAGCACATTGCTCAAGGCCTAGGCATCTCAAAAGAGGCACTTGATGCCAGCCGAGAAAAGAGAAGAAAATCTGAGGAAGAAAAGAAAGAGGCAGAAAAGAAAAGTAAAGAAAGTGTTCCGGTTGAAACTTCCACCCGGACCAGATCATCAAAAAGATCTGCACCTCCCACAACCAAAAGTTCAAAACCAGAAGTCCAGGCATCTGGTAAAAGATCTAAGACAAAAGCCACAAGGGCTTATGAAAGCCAAAAGGATGAAGAGGAAACTGAGTCAGATGAGGGAGTAAAATAAATAAAGAAGCAGAAGAAGAAAGGATCCGGGAAACCCTCCACAGGCCAAGACAAGGAAGAAATGGCAGAAGACTTTGCTGAAAAGCCCACTCTATCCCTAGATAGTGTAGTCAAATCAGTCACTGTGGATGGGAACCTTCAACCGGTGGCTGAATTTTATGATGACTACAACGAGGCAGATCAAAAGATCCTGCAAGAAGCTATAATAAGGTACTTGAACATCTACAATAAAGCTTTTATTGAGATTATCTCTAAAATCCCAAAGAGCCTAGAGATGGAATTAGAGATAAGAAAGAACAATGCCATGGCAAAAGACCTTGAGATCAGGGAACAGATAGCTATTCAGCTATATCCTTCAATTGATCACAAAACAATGAACATGGTATTCAAAGACTGCAAGGATGAATTCAGGAGCAAAGCAAGGATGAATCAGCTTATGCTTGGTGCGACCGACAAGGTAGCCAAGGACACTGAAGAGATTCTCTAGAAAACCTTCAAAAGGTTTAATCTTCCTGTTGTAGAGGACTTAGGTGCAGAAACAGCTGTGGACTTGGAATCATCTGCTCCGGAAGAAGTGGCCCTTGAACAGACTAACATCTCTCCTCCGGTTTCCCCTATAGTCTCCGGATCTCAAGAAGAAGAGAAACTACAGGAGAAAGAAGCAGCAGTTAAAGAAAAAGAGGTTGACAGCACCAAGGATGCAGAGAAAGAGAAGACCCCAACAGAGAAAACCACAATTGAAAGTGGTAAGAGTAAGGAAGGAGAAAAGATTCCAAAGGACAAAACTGCAGAAGAGAAGAAACATCTGTCTCCGGCAAGAGACACTGCACAAATTGTTCAAGAATTCTTGACAAAAGCCACTATAGAAATTGATGAACCGGACCTGCTAAAAGGACCATTAGATTTTGACTCTTTGTCACCGGTGCAAACAATGAAAATAGCCTCATTTGCAAATGAGAAAGTCAAAGAGAAACTACTGAAATCTCACATGGAAGACTGTGAGCTTATGGAGGTAGCATCTGGAGTGCTGGAAAAGATCATGCCATCTTTTCAGAAGGATCCCACAGCCTCCTCTTCCGGTAATCTCAAAACCTTAGTCAGCAGTGTTAGTACACATTTTGAATCTCTAGAAAAATCAGCTGAAGAAAAGGTCCGGAAGGAGTTTTTGGATAAAAGGTTCTCCGAGGTTCAGGGTTTGATCATTAATGATAGGAGAAACATGAACATTGGGATAAAGAGCTTAGAAAATGCTCTTAAGGATGGCGGTGAAATATACAAATTTTGTATCTCCTGGTCCAAGGTAACAGTGGACATTGAGAAGAAAATAAAAGAGCAAGAGGACACACTACTCAGCTTGTCTCAAAGTTTTGATCCTCTTTCTTCCTCTATAACAAATCAAGAATGTCAGACTATTGCAGTCTTGAGTGAAATCAAGAAATTGGAGAAGGAAAGGAAAAATAGAATAAGCAGGTTGAGTGAGCTCAGGGGGTTAATTGTCCCTAAGCTAGAGGCCATGCATGAGGCCATAGCAGAAGCTCAAATCACAGCCCAGACAAGTGATCTGAAAGATCTAAAAAGGGCAGATGCATTTGCATTTTTGTTGAGTGGTCACATTTCAATTTTGGATAGAATGAAGCAAAGTTGGGCTACAGAACTGATCCAACTGAAGGCATCTTTTGTAGACATTCTTCAGTATATGTGAGTATGTAAATATGCGGCTATGTATAGAAAATTTTTGAAAATTTTGGTGTGCGGACCCTACCCTTTGCCATTGATGTCAAAGGGGGAGTGAGGAGCAGTGAAAAATGAGGAATCCAACTAAGGGGGAGTTCTGGAAATTGTATATAAAGATAGAGCATCAGCCAAGGGGGAGCATAGTGTAAACACTTAGTCATTTTTCACTAAGTGTTGCCATCAATGCCAAAGGGGGAGATTGTCGGCAAGAGACACTATATGGATTCATGGTTGTTGTCATTGATGGCAACAAAGGTCATCCCACATATCCGCAAGTCATGGTGTGTCTCTACCGGAAGTCAGAATGAAGATTGTTGTGGTCCGGTGAACAAGAACAGAGCATGTGGTAAGGTCCGATAGATTGGTCCGGATATCTCAGAGGAAGTGTCTTGGTGCAGTGCGGATTTGGGGAAGTCAAGAGGACTACCTTGAGTAGTATATTCCAAGGATTTAGCCTCCGGTGATGAACAAAGAAAAAGATATGAATAGTTGAGTACCGGATTCCTGAGAGACAGTGAGAACAGAGGAAGAACTGACTGACAGAGTATCAGACTATTTTCCGGATGTGTTACTATTGATGGTAAAGGTTGTGAAGGCATGAATCATGTTTGGCCGACATGATTAATGATATCTACAAGTATATGCTTGATCCGCATTACTTGATATGCAAGGATTCAGCCGACAGAACAGAGTTTGTGAGAAGATAGATTATTCCAGGTGCTGACTAGAAAGATAATGAAATCACTAGTGCGGATATATATAGAGGATGGATTTAGTTGTGAAAATTGTGATGATGTGATGGTGTATGCGAATAAGTGCAGAACAGAGCAAAAGTAGTAAGAAAGATCCGGTATGTGAAAGGATAGCAGAATAAAGAACAGAGGAAAGATGAAGTGCAGCAGATCAGTGTACTGAGCCTAACCAGAACTGAACTCTAGCATATGTAGATGCTTCCAATCAGTTCAAGACTGTGATTCTTATCACTTTGTAGACAATGTGTCTCCTTGTAGGCAGTGGGCCTCTTTGTGAGCAGTGTGCTCGGGCAGTGAGCCCTAATTGGCAAGTGCCATTTTGTAATTCCTTATTCTTCTAATAGAGAATAATCTTTGGGTTAATCACCCCGTGGTTTTCTCCCTTAACAGGGTTTCCACATCAAAAATACTGTGTCATGTGTTTTTCATTTCATGGTAATGTTTGTTTGTTTGATTCAATGCTGCATTGATTAATAAGAAAGTTCAAAAGAAGAAATAATTAGGATAACTGATTCACCCCCCCCCCTCTCAGTTATCAATAGATACCTCTTCCCCTGAAATGTCCTCCCTTTATAGTTTTTCAAAACCTAAAAATATATCTAAATGTAATTGTCCGTAATGGTCCTCTAAGTAACTATTATCAAGAAAGCGACCTCAAATAGAAACAATTACATTACATCAAAATTTTGGTTAGCATTACTAATTACAAAAAGATTTCATGCATGTCAAACAAGTGACATTAGACTGCCCTAGTTATGGGGGTGATTCCTAATTCCAGTCATATTTCCATAAAAAGATAATGCAATTTAGCACGTTCTTCCTCTTCTTCTAGAACGAAGATTAACCTGCGATATTCAACATAACTGGTCTTCTCTTTCCACACAACTGTGCACAACTAGGAGATGATATCAATTTGCTCTTCTTTGGGCCAGTTCAAATCGGGTTATAGGACAAGCATGGGTTCACTATCCCAAGTCTCATTACTTGCAGGAAGTCCCCTTTTGAAAATGTCTTGGTTGATAAAAACTGAACTCAATGGTACCACCACCTTTCTCTGTAGACAAGCTGATTCAATTACACCAGTAGGTAATGATGACTTTTAACTTGTTGATGTCGTGCTACCACCTTAGTGAGCTCTGTTACACTTTTCATTTAAGAGGTAATTAATGTAGCATTGATTTTGTATATTGAGAACTGAGTCTCAAGATTGAGTTCATATTTCATGACTCCTAAAAAGACATTCTCATGATATGTCGTATGAATAATCAAATGAGTTGACGACGCTTTGAAAACTAGGAATCTGTTGGAGGGTCATGGAGTTGCAAAAAGCAAAACCATTGAATCACATATCAAAAGTTCTGGGATTTCAAAAACCTCTAACAATGAATGAAGTTGGGCCATCAGAGCTCTTGCGAACTTTCAAACTATTAGAGTGAAGTTCAAACACTTTCAACTTCCCCAACAATAAGAGGAGTCGGAAGGTCGGCCATTTCATAAACTTAAGAACATAAGTCAGGGGAACAAGGAATTTATGAACTTGAAAAATCCCTGACAACAAAGGACGAAGTATCGATAAAGTCTATAAAGTCTTTGAGTTACAAATGAGTATTGGATTTTTATAAAATAGACTTTTAAAAAAAATGTCCCCATGACTTGATTTGTAAGACTAAAATTTCACAAGAGGTGAGATATTTGGGAACGGAAAATGACCAGATTGGGGCAAGGCAATGTTATGATTAAAAATTTATGGGTTTAAATTTTGGGGGAAATACCATGAAAGTTTCAAAATATTTGAAAATTACTAAAAGGCAACTAATCCTCAACTTTCTAATCTAATTGCAAGTAAAGTTTGAAAATAAATTGAGAAATACAACTTGGAAAATCCTGAAAAACACATTAAAACCTCATTTTGAGGCCCTAGATGATCAGATAATGTCCCAAAAAAGTGTCAAAATGGTGTGAGATTTTTATTAAACTCTTCAAGATGCATCTACCCACCAAATTTTAGCTCCAACAGATCTCCGGGTCAAAAGTTATGACCTCCAGAAGTTCCTGTATCATTCTCCTCTAGTTGAAAAAAATGCATCTCCTGCAAGTTGTTTTCCTAGAACTTGTGCCACTTGTCTAGATCTAGCTTCTTCACTTCCCAATTTGGAATTCATGTATTATCTGCTTGTGTTAGACCTTCCCATTGTACCAAAAACTTCTTGTATTGACCCTATCAAGTGTTTATGGTTTGCTTGTTCAGAATCTGTGCAATCTTTTCCCTTTTCTTTCTTAGGACCCATTGCTTCTAAGCTACTTCAACCTCACCTTCATCATCATGATAGTCACCATGAAAAGCATAAAAATTAGAAATATTAAACACAAGAGAAATGCCTAACTACTCTAGTAAATCTACCTCATAAGCATTGTCATTGATTTTTTTGTAATCCTGCAAGGGCCAATTTTCTTGTATTTCAACTTGTTGTAAGTTCCAGTGAGAAACCTCTCTCTTCTCAGATAAACCATCACTAAGTCACCTTCAATGAATAATAAATGTCTTGTATTAACATCTACTGTAGTTTTATACTTTTCATTACTTTCTTGGAGCTTCTACCTTAACTATTTCTATAATTGTTGAATAGGTTTTGCATATGTTTCTCCATCAGCACTAATCTTGTCTCCAATTGGTAGCTGCACCAAATCTAAAACACCCTTAGGATTCCTACCATAAACAATGTGAAATGATATTTCCCTGTTGATCGATTGAGTGAACTATTATAGGCAAATTCAGCTTGTGGTAAGGCCAAGTCCCACTGTTTGGGTTTCTCTCCAATGATGCATCTTAGCAGGTTTCCCAAACTCTAATTTACAACCTTTGTCTACCCATCTATTTGGGGGTGATAAGAACTGTTGAATTAGAGCTTGGTTCCCATCTTCTTCCATAGGGTCCTCCAAAAATGATTAAGAAACTTGGTATCCCTATCAGATGTGATAGTTTGTGGAACACCATGCAATCAAACAATTTCTTTAAAAAATAATTTTGCTACCCTAGTTGCATCACTAGTCTTCTTGCAAGCAATAAATGATCCATCTTAGAGAACCTATCAACAACAACAAAAATGGAATCATTACCTCATTGTGTGTTTGGTAGCCCTAACACAAAATCCATGCTTAAATCGATCCATGGTTCAGTAAGTACTGGTGATGGCATATACAACCTTGTATAAATTGTGAATGACTTTTAGCCATTTGACAAATTCTACACCTTTTCACATATCTTTTTATGTCTCTTTTCATCTTTGGCTAGTAGTATTTATCCTCTTCTAGAGATATGGTCTTATCCTTGCCAAAATGTCTAGCCAACCCACTGCTATGAAGCTCTCTTATAATATTCTCTCTCATGGACCCAACTGGAATACATAATTGCTTTGCTTTAAAGAGATAACCATCTTGCATAAGATATTCACCTTGAATGTGGTCCATGCTTCCCACTACCAAGGTTTTCAAATGTTCCACAATCTCCCAAAAATCATTGTCAGATTCATATATATCTTTGATGGCATCAAAACCAGTCATCTCATTTTCCATTATTGTTAATAGTGTAACACGCCTACTTAAAGCATCTGCAACCTGGTTCTATTTTCCTGACTTGTGCTTGAGAACAAAGTTGTAGCCTTGTAAGAAAGAGACTCATTTTGCATGCCTACTATTCAATTGTTTTTGTGTGTTCAAGTATTTCAGGCAATATGGTTTGTAAACACCACAAACTCTTTCGGCATTAAGTTGTGACTCCAATGTCTCAATGCTTGTACAATTGCATAAAATTCTACGTCATAAGTTGAATAGTTATTTCTTACCTAATTTAACTTTTCACTAAAGAAGGCTATGGGCTTACCTTTTTGGCCAAGTACAACTCCAATGCCCACATACGAGGAATCACAATCTACTTCAAATGCCTTATCAAAATATGGTAATGCTAAAATAGGAGCTTCTTTCACCTTCTTCTTCAGAAACTTAAAATCTTCCCTAGCTTCCTTGGTCCACATAAATTTCCTTCCTTTGGTGCAATCTATTATGGGTGCTACAATACTGCTAAAATTTAGAATGAATTTTTGGTAGAATGTGGCTAACCCATGAAAACTTCTTACCTCTATTAAGCTCCTTTGACTAGGCCACTCTAAAATTGCCACGACCTTTTCTATATCCATTTTGACACCATCTGTGGAGATGACAAAGCCTAGGAAGACTAGACTTTCTTGCATGAAACTGCACTTCTTTAAGTTTGCATAGAGTTTTTCTTTTCTCAACACATCTAATATGACCCTCAAGCGTTGCAAGTGCTCCTCTTTACTCTTGCTAAAAACCAAAATATCATCAAAATAAACCACCACAAACTTACCAATATAAGGACGCAATACAATATTCATTATCCTCATAAAGGTGTTGGGTGCATTAGATAACCTGAATGGCATAACCATCCACTCATATAATCCATCCCTAGTCTTGAAGGTTGTTTTCCATTCATCCCCCTCTCGAATCTAGATCTAGTTCTAACCACTGCGTAGATCAATTTTACTGAAGTATTTATCCGTTGCAAGCACATCCATCATGTCATCCAAACGAGTGATGGGGAACTAATACTTGATGGTGATTTTATTGATTGCCCTACTATCTATACACATCCTCCACATGCCATCCTTCTTTGGAGTTAATTGCGTAGGTATAGCACATGGGCTCATACTTTGCCTCACTGCACCTTTTCTTATGAGGTCTGTCACTTGTCTAATGAGTTTTGCATGGTGGGTAGAGCTCATTATATAAGCTACCTGATCAGGTAGAGATGCCCTTGGGATCAAATCAATGCGGTGCTGAATATCTCTCTTTGGTAGTAGATCATCAGGAAACTCATCTGGAACAACATCAACATATTCTTCTAGTATCTTTGTTGCTTTTATTGGTACTTGTATTTCCTCACCATCTTCTTTTTGCACCATTAGTGCATAACAGAACCCTGTCACCGTCATTTCCTTCATAAGTTCTCTTGTGGACAACATACTCTCAACCTTCCTTTCCTCCTTAAGAGGCAATAAAATCACTTTAGAACCTTCTTTCCAAAAAGTGTATGTATTCTTTTCTCCATCATGCATTACCTTCTTGTCGTATTGCCACGACCTTCCCAACAACACATGTCATGCAACCATTGGAATGACATCACACCATATTTCATCCTTATAAGTCTTTCCTATGGAAAACTTAATTAAACACCTCTTATCAATAGTGACTTCATTTCCCTTTTTGAACCATGCAATACAATAAGGATGGGGATGTTTTTCATAGTGTAGATTCAGTTTATCTACCATTTATGTAGAAACCATATTTTCACAACTGCCACTATCAATAATAACTTGGCATACCTTTCCTCCTGAGGTGCACCTGGTTCAAAACATATTGGTCCAAATCTAAGAATCATCACAACCTTTAATCTTTATTTTCTCCTTTTTTGGAATCACCATTGCTCTTCTCATCATGCGATTCTCACCCACATCTGGTGAAACCTCTAGTTTTGCCCCTTCTCCTTCATGCTCAGCTTGAACCAAGTTCAACCTGGGTTGTTCTCCTTGTTTACTTTCTTGCATGTGATAGCTTGGATAGTCAAATGCCTTATGACCCTCTTCACCACAACTATAACAAATGAAAGGCTTTGGTGGGCCTTCCCATCCTCTTCCACCCCCGTAACCTCTACCCCTCTGAAATCCTCTTCCTCTTTATTGACTTTGAGGATCTTGTCGGATATCTTCTGATTTCTCTATTCCTTGGAATGATTCTCCCTGACTATAATTCAAACCACCTCACAAGGGAGATGATGTCCCTCTCCTTGCTCCTCTATTCCTTTGAAAATGTTATCTGCTTTTCTTTTCTTCTGCCTTTAAAGCTAATTGGTATGCCTCTTCCATATTGTTAACCCTATGCATGCTTAATTCATCTTGAATAGAGAATTTTAGACCATTTGCATACCTTGCAGCCATTTGTTTATTAGTTTCTTGATGCTCCACATGAATGGACAACTTGTAAAATTCATTTGTATAGTCTTGCATAGTAGATGAGTTTTGTTTCAAATTTTGAAATCTATGAAAAAGAGTTTATGCATAGTCTACAGGCAAAAAATTATCTCTCAACTTCTTCTCCATTTTGCTCCAAGTCTTGATTTTATCCTTTCCCTTTCTAGTTCTTTCCTTTTGCAGATGATCCCACCAAATCGTTGCATGACCCTTTAACTTTGTGCATGCAAACTTCACCTTCTTTTCTTCTGTCATAATCTTCCATTCAAAGAATTTTCCCATGTCGTTCAACCAATCTATCAACTCCTCTGGTTTGAGACTACCTGCATACTCAGAAACTTCATTTTTAATCTTGTCATTTTTTCCCTCTAATGCTTTGAGCATCCTTTCTTCAAAAGTCAGGCGTTCTAATTGTGCTTCCTCTTCAGCTCCTACATGTTGATCTTCATCTTCTTGGCATGTTTCTTCATTAGAATAATCTCTTGGTGGTCTCAATCTCTGATTGGCCATCATACCTGCAATTTCTTGTACTTGTCTTTGTAGATTTTGTACATCCCTCTGCATCTGGGCAATACTTGCTCTTCCTCTTCCTCTCCCAACCATCTTCTCGCTCTAATACTAGATGATGCAACCACAAATTCGTAGCATAAAATTCAATAGTATTATTATTGCAAAGAATATAAAAAAACTCAGAACTATTTTCAACTTCCTTCTCATTCCATTCCATCCTGCTACAACTGAAAAAATACCAAGTTTATACAAAACAAAAATTATCATTTTTGGCAGATTTTAGCAACTTTCTAAAATTTCCATTTTTGGTAACTTCTCATCCTTATCCCTATGACCATGAAAGTTTCCAAATATTTTAAACTTACTAAAAGATGACTAATCTTCAACTTTCTAATCTAATTGCAAGTAAAGTTTGAAAATAAATTAGGAAATACAACTTGGAAAATCCTGAAAAGAACATTAAAACCTCATTTCGAGGCCCTAGATGATAGGATAAGGTCTCGAAAAAGTGTCAAAATGGTGACCTACAAAATTTACCAATTTGGTGGGATTTTTATTAAACTCTTCAAGATGCATCTGCCCACCAAATTTCAGCTCCAATGGACCTCTAGGTCAAAAGTTATGACCTTCGAAAGTTACTGCATCAAAAGTGAGAATCTAAAAAAAAATTGAATATAGAATAAGAATCAAGGGAAGCCAAATTTTCTCTTTCCTGGAAGCGTTCCAATTCCTTGTTCCTCTTTTCAAGAGGTCGCCTCCCACTTCCTTAGCAACGCCTCCCCTATTAGTCGTGCACCACTTTCCTCCTCCTTTTCTATGCTGGCACTCCCACTCTCTCTTTTTATTTATCTTGTTTTGACATCGTTGCCTCTATGAGGTAGTTCAACTTCTTAATTGGCACCTCTAGAATGAATCAATTGAATTCTAAGAGGCATTTTGTTTGCTATATAGGAACCTCTTCTAATGTCTTTCTACTCTTGATATCTTCAACGACCCCCATCTAACATTAAAGATATCATACAAGTGTTTAATAAATTCCTTTCTTATGAGATCTATAGTTGATATTTGCTCTTTACAAGAATGACATTTGAATTTCACATCTTTTCCATTCAGTAGGGGAACTTTAAAAGTACTTAACCTTTTCAATTTATCAACACCTCTAATTATTCAACCATTTGAACTTCAAATGCTACCACCAATCCATAGCACTTAAAACTTTCAACCATCTATGATGTTCCTTTTGGTGAAGCATGAACTGCTTAAAGCATATAGTGGTTTATGAATCTTTTAACTTAATCATTTGATACTTGTTTTTCCTATATGAAACATTTTGTTGATTCAGTTCTCTCATGAACCATGGATCACATTGTATCAACTCTCCAAAATATCAATTCAATATGCCTTTAGAGAACTATTTGAGATGTTGACAATATGTGTTAACTTGAACCATTATGAAATTCAAGGTGGATTGTGAAAAGTGTATGTTTTCAAAACAACTGCCAAATGTCTACTGGTAGCTGAAAACCAACTTTCTTCATAACTTCTTACCAGAAGTTTGAAACCTCATGAAAACTTTCCAAGAGATGTAAATCAACATTCTCAAGCCTTCTACCAAGTCATTTTGTACCAAACCTCACGAAATTCAAAATTTTAAACTTTTGCCAAATCACCAACACTGATTAGAAAATGACTAAATCTTGAAAACCATAAAGAATCCAATCTCAAAACCTTCACCAATAATTCAGAAATGGATCCAATAATATGAATCTAAGAGGTTTTATAGTCAAACTTCTCTGATCTCCCCGAATAATTGTTTTTGTGAAGCCATCCT
Source organism: Cunninghamia lanceolata (assembly GCA_027924645.1). Taxonomy (NCBI): domain Eukaryota; kingdom Viridiplantae; phylum Streptophyta; class Pinopsida; order Cupressales; family Cupressaceae; genus Cunninghamia; species Cunninghamia lanceolata. The sequence continues at coordinate 17,013,143 of BSBN01000803.1, forward strand.
ATTATGAGCTGAAACTGACAAGACTAGTTTCTTGTCAATCTGACAACACCATGTGTCTCCAATACTATGTGATGTCCAAAACAAAACTCAAGCAAACCAAAACTATTTTTGGGTAATGTCAATTGCACGTGTGCTCGGGTACTCCTGCATCACTATGTCATGCTCTATTTTGCAAAACAAGAAATATATATATTTCTAAACACATGTGAGATATGAGCACACATAATCAATCTTGAAACTACTCTATATTTGACTACTTGTGGAAGTCAAAAGAATAAAATAAGGACTTGACCATTTCTACAATCTCCCTAGCAATCACCCTGATTCTCTCTATTTTATCCATAGGTATTCTTCATGGTTTTCTCACACAGAGGGTTTGAATTTTCCTCTCATTGTATTTCTATCATTCCTCTTAACTTAGCTTATATATATATAAGCTAAGTTAAGAGGAATGATAGAAATACAATGAGAGGAAAATTCAAACCCTCTGTGTGAGAAAACCATGAAGAATACCTATGGATAAAATAGAGAGAATCAGGGTGATTTCTAGGGAGCTTGTAGAAACGATCAAGCCCCTATGTTATTCTTTTGACTTCCACAAGTAGTCAAATATAGTAGTTTTGAGATTGATTATGTGTGCTCCTATCTTACATGTGTTTAGAACTAAGAGCGATAATTAGTAGAATAAAATATAAAATATTAGAATAGAAATAACTATATCTATCACTATCCTAATGTGTATGATAATAGGAATGGGAGATGTAATGGGATATCTAGAGATCCCAACAAAGATATAAAAGATATGAGAGTAAATGTGGACAAAGGGTTTTGGTATTATCTATCCAAGAAAGTAGAAAGCTCAATGTAAAAACTCATAATCCAAGTATTCACAACTCAATAGAAGAGAGTAGACTTTGGAAATACAAATAAAATATGTCACAATCACTATTATTAAATAGAATTTGGATGAAGAGATAGAAATAAAGAGAGCTAGAAATGAGTAAGAGCAGTGTCACCTTGTTATGAAACTTGTGAAGAAAATATTTCAAAACAAGTGAGAAGTTGTCATTACTCAAGAAAACATCTCTCCTAAAAACACTACCAAATAGTAATGTAGAAGAGAACCCAAAAAAATATCCCACAAGCTTCAAACCTTCTTGCATTATAGATACAACTAAGTGCAATGAACACTCAAAAATAAAGCTCACAATAATACTAGTATCACCAAAGTGTTTGGGAAGTAAAGGTTGCATTAAAAAAATCCTATAAAAAACTATATGAGAAGACAAAGCATAACTATTCTATTGCATGAGAGATTGCCAAAGAGAAAAATATCTAATCTTTCAAATCCACAATAATCTATTGCTATTCTTGACAAAGAGGTTAGAGGAATATCATTTAGACTCAACATAGGCTAGGTGAAGGATGGTTATAATCAAAGGGAAGACAAAATATCATTCTTGTCTATTAGATGGGATCCATATAGGTGTACTATTATGGGACAAAATCATGATTTTTCAAACATCTGCACAACTACATTTTAGTCTAAAATCAATCAAATTAAAAATATTATAAAATTATTACAATAAATTAAATACACATTAAAAATCCATGATAATTAACACTAACATAGGAACACAACATAGTTAGCATTTAAACTTGGAAAAAGGCTAAGGATGGGATGAAATAAGTCCTAAAACATGCTAAGGGAATGAGCACTAAAAGGAGTATAGTTTGTAGTGTCAAAAATATAGGGTATGTAAGTTTCAACATTATAAAGTGATGTATAAATATAAAATATATATAATTAAATATTAAACAAAGAAAAAATGAACACATAAAACATAACAAAGCATATACCTCTAGAAAATCCTTTCAAGAAGAAAACCCAACCTCCAAATATCAAACCAATTTTATTATTAGTAGCACAAAGAGGGTTACAATACAAATGCATGCTCAAGCCTTCATAGAAGATTATATCAACATACAAATATGGAGATATTTTAGGAACATAACAAAACTTGCAAAATTAAACCATGAAACATCCATCTCAAGCACCTAATAAATAGGAGAAGCAATACATGAAACCATCAAACAGTAATTAGGGAACCATGAGCAAAAACCACTCAAAATACAACACCTAAATAACTATTTAAAATCTAATGCCTATTAGGAAAATGGTGTTGTACACCTTGCACAAGAAAGATAAATTTTTAATTATGTTACAAACATGAAATCAGTACTAATTTTAAATATATAGTGATAAGCTTATTTTAAAGAGGGATAGATGTAGATATTCACTATATGAGGGTTTCATGGAGGAAGTTGTGGAAATGAGCTTCTAGAATAAAATAAACCTCACCATTAGATTCAAAGGCCCGAGAGATGAAAATGACATAAAATTTGATATATTTTAGCCACAATGGCCTAGAAGTGGAAATAACCCTCTCCCTATTTTTCCATATGGTCATATGGTTGTATGATTTAGAGTCTAAAATAAATAAATTAAACCAAAGAAAAAAGATCTTGCAGTTAATTTTTTTTAAAGAAATTTAAATTGACATTTGACGTATAGGGTCTACATAGGAAGGCAAACATGGATTTTATGGACTAGTATGAAGGAGGTACATTGTCAAAGTTTTAATGGAGGTGGTACAACATTGACTAAGTAGTGATAGTTGGCAAGGGAGTCATTAGTAGGATCTCAGTGGTCATCCAATTGGCAAGCTTAGTCCCTGGTTCTAGTCCTGGATGGGTGGGCCAAAACTTAGCATGTCCCCCCTACATAGGATTTTTTCAAAAATTAAAACATTAAATCAAAACATACAACCTTGTTGGGTCCACTGCCAGAAAAAATGAAACTTGAAAAGTTAAAATAGTTTTAAATGCCCTTTGAAATCCACTACCAACCATAAGCCTACGTGCCACCTCACACTACCAACCCACCACCAATGCACCACCCAAGCACTTGATTATGTCATGATTGTATGGATAGGTCCCTTTGGGACCCTTTCTAGCCCTTTAAAAGTGATCTTCTATAGGGCATAATTTTCACCCATGGTATTAGATTTTTGACTTTTTATAGACATCAAAAAGCTCTCTCTGAGCACTACATAGTGATATAGGTTTGTTCATTAGATTTTTCTTTTTTTTTTGGTCAAAATTTGGTGCTTGAAGCTAGGTATTGCTTTGAAATGGTTAATAAGTCATAACTTGAGCATATAGAATCATATTTTAGATTTTGAATAGGCAGTGGAGAGTAGCTACAAAGTACTACACATTGGATGTGGTGGTTTTCACTTGGATGGGTAGAGAGAGGATTGTACATACTTTTTTGGGAACTTGTAGAACCCTAATATTCAAGGTGTGATTATGTGAGCATTCATATGGATTGGTAGGCAAACACATGTGGGAGTACATGTTTTTATGAGACCAATATAATGGTATAGCTAGTTTTCATATTTGGTACTTCTTGATACAAGTTTATAGGTTTTTTTAGAGTATTAAATTTAATGGTGATAGGTACACAGGTTGTCTTCTAGTTTAAGTACATGGTTGATATGTGTGTGAGACTAGGAGTCTCAATTTAGTGGAAGTGAATAGTACATGTATCATGATGGTGATGATTACGGTGTCATGGATATGCATGTATGTTTGAGAATTGGCATGAAATGATCGTGTATGTGGTTAACATGTTTAGGTTGTGATAATTTTATTGATTCATACTTACAGGTGGTGGTGTGGTTTAGTTTTAGGAGGTTGTTCATATCTCCTAGATGGTTGATTGGTTTCTTGACTATGGTTGTACTCATTTGTGGACTTGTTTGGAAAATTGTGGCATTAGGCATCACTATACAAGGGGTGAGATCCAAAATGTTTCTTGGATCAATCTTAGTGCTTTTTAGGGTAGAGGGAAAAGAGGACCCATAGTAGCATGCTAGAGTCAAACTAGCATCCTTGGGTTGTGATAGTTTCCTTGTACCATAGAGGAATCAGGGAATGTTCGCCATAGGATCCATTCATATAGAGTCCATCGAGGTGTCTACTTTCATAAAACCATATTGCTTCTTGTAGAGGTGTCTTGGGAGTTATGGAAGCATCCCAGTACTCCTTTCGATGTAATTTTTTATCCTTTTAAAAGTTTTGATTAAATATTAGAATGCTTAAAACATTTTTATTCTAATTTTGTGTGGATTACTAATTTAGTTTTTTGTGATCTTTTGTTTTGTTGCAAGGAGCTGCTATGTTAGGGGAGAGGTCATATAACTAGGTACTAATAGGCTATCATGATTAAGAGTTGATAGTAGGCAATGTAGAACACTTTAGTGTAGTTGGGTTATATTGGGAAATCAGGTTACCAGACATGACATATAGTGAATGTGTACTAATTGTAATCATTGAGAGATGGGATGTAGATACATCTATTTTTTATTGTCCATATGTGAGTTCACTATCACATTGAAGGACATGTTGTAGTATATGCATTTATCAATTCAAGGTGTACATGTGGAGGTTCATGAGAGGTGGAGCCAAGTAGAGTTTTCACAAGGGTACATTTATGCATTAGGGAGAGAGGTTGAAGGGACTATAGGGCACATTGAGTTGTATCTACTATGGATTTTAGGAAATGAGGTGTTGCTAGTTTAGTGAATCATGATTATAGTCATTGCTATAGTTGTGATGGTTGATAGGCAAGGAAGACATCTACATAGTGGCTTAATGCATTGCATCTATTTTATGGAGGGGAGAGTTGTCTACAACTAGGGGAGGTATATGCTAGAGCACCTCTACCTTGATTTAGCCTAATTTATGTGGGGTAAGGGAAAAAGCTTCATTGCTTGCACATTGCTATATGTATGGTCTTTTGAGCACATATGATTGACATGACTAATTATCTTTCTAATTTGCATAGATGTAGATTCACCATGAGTGTACAATTCCATAGGCTATTGGTCATAGTCATTGGAAAAGGGGTTCTATCACATTTTAGAGACAAAAGTTGACAAGATTCCAAAAGAAATGATCATCTATAGGCCATATAGATAAATGCGGGAGTGACCAAAGGATTTTTATTAGAGTGATCATCTTATCTAGTTCCTATTTTACTTTTACCTTCACATTAGGATTAAGATGGTAAGTTCTTTTCTTATAGGTTTTGTACATTATTTCAATTTATCTTCATTATAATGGCCACTTCTTTGATGCCTTTCAAATAAGTAAAAGTCCTAGGGAAAAGATCTTCATGTTCTTGTTGTAGATTAGGATATCAAATAAGGTAAAAACACAAACTAATATGTACTAAATCACAAAGTTATACCTCACTTGAAGACCCAATCTCATCGAGGGAAAGGAACCATGCACCCAAAACAAGTTCCTAAGATAAGATTATCCCTAGACAATGGATTAAGATGTAAAATGCTACTCTAGTTTGCAATTTACTATTCTAGATCAAGAGTGATTTTGGCATTATAACATTGTATAAACTTGGATGATGAAAATGGCTTGGGAGAGGTTCTATTTATAGATTTTTGGAGGGGATTTTGATCCAAGGGTGGAGATTGATTTGGGAGATCAATGGTGGAGGATAAAAGTGATGTGGAGGGCCTAGATTTAATCTTAAATGAATGGAGGGCTAGGAATAAAAGTAAATCTTTTATTCATTTTGGGAAAAGGGACATTAAATAAGGTTGGGTGAGATGGATTATTTTTGAATTAAAGATTCATATGGGGGAATGGAAATGAATTAAAAATTTATTTGGGGAATGTAAATGGGGAATGCAAATGAATTAAATGAGGTATGGGGGTGTAAGGAGAATTAAATGTGATGTAGGATGTTTTAAAATAAAAAATTGACTTATGTGGCTTTATTTCAATTTTTTATTTGGAGGATGTGGGGAAGGGTGTTAAACAAGGTTTGACCACCCAAATGAGAGGTTAGGATTAATCAAATATAGGTTTTATTTAATTAATCCTAGGGCTAGGATGAGGTAGACTAGGGTAGGCAATTAAATAATAGCTATTTAATTGTCTAGGGTAGAGATAGGTCAATTAGTAGGCTGGGTTAATTAGTTAACATGGTTTTTAACTAATTAAATAGATTTAGTGGAAAGGGGAAATTAATTTAATAAATATTTGCATATTTATTAAATCAATTGGCTAAGGTTTGGACTATTGAATTAATGAAATTAATTCAATTTTGGGGACATTGTGATGTGAATTTGGAAAATGAAAGGGGTAATTAATTAAATAAAAATTTAATTAATTGATTAGAAGGAAATTTGGTATGTTTAGGGATGTTGGGAGTTGGTTTGATGGTCGAGACATTTTTAGGTGTCTACACTTGTAACACTTCAACTACCTACATGATTTATTTCTCCCCCTAATAGTTGTCAATTATTGCTAACTTAGTTGTTCCCTCACTTGTAATGTTTTCTTCTCTTATCCTTAAGTGTTGGTGAAAGTATTGGGATTTTTCTGAGTTTTATGTCACTAGTTCTCTTTCTCCTTCCTCTATCTATACTTCCAAATTCTTGGGGTCTTATTCATTTTTTGAAGTGTTGTCTTCTTGCTTTTGTAGCAATTATTGTTGAGTACTTTCTCCATTTCGTTCATCCACTCTACTATTCTCCATATCCCTTGTTCTTTTTGTGGAGCTTTCACCTCATATTTTTTCTCAAAAATTCTCCCTCACTTCTTCCATAGGAAGGGTAATTACTTGTTTCATTCTTTGTAGGATATTGTGTAATTATTTGTTAGGGTTGGTAAATTAGACTGTCTTACATAACCGTCTTTAAGCATCATCCAACTTCTTGTTTATTCCCTCTTTTCTTGGTTGATAAGCCATGTTTTAACAATTGGTGGTAGTGTCCAATAAAATACTTGTACTCAAAGCCTTACATAAAATTCTCTCTTTCCATCTTAAATTTCAATGCATTGTTGAATATGTTCCTTAGGGTCAGTTGTGCCATCATACTCTTTAATACAATCTCATTTCCCTTCTTCCTACAAATATCTAGTTTTTATAATAATTGTTAGTGCTTTCTAGGTAGGGATGTTAGGCTTATGAGTGTACCAACATCTCCCCATACTACACACTAGTGTAGCATTTAAGACTTTTCTTCTTAGTTCCTCCTTAAATGTTTTCTTCATAACGTCTAGGTATCCCAATAAGTCTCCTACCCCAAAACAATGAGGTAGCTTGATATGAGACTTGATATGAGATATTCCCCTTGTAATGTGATGAATTCTAGGGGTTTGTGGTGTTACTACTTCCCTTTCTCTATTGTTTTCTATTAGTTTTACTGTGATTTTTCCTTTTACAGTATTGTTGCTATCTATTTTGTAATTTTTTCAAAGGCTATTCACTTTTCTAACCCCTAAAACTCTTTCAACCCTCACTTCTAGCTTGTTGAGAAGCCATGCTTTTATTGCATCTTTGTTGTCACTACTACAATGGCTATTATCTAACTTATCTTCCCCCTTTAAGTTTAGGTTTTTGTCTATTTCTACCTTGGAAATTATTCCTAAGGAGTAGAGACATTTATAGTCTTTCTCATCCTCCACATATTCTTTTTGTGCTACTTCTTCTATGTATGTGCCACTTATGTTAATATATAAGGGTATGTGAACTACGCTATCCTCACCATAGAAAACCAATTCCTCTTTTCTAGAGTCAAACACTCTATTGCAATTTACAAACCACTCTAAGTTCAATAGAACAATGAATGTATTAAAATACTTTCATTTCTATGACTTCAAAATCTATTGACCTCTTTATCCTAACAAATTTACTTCCACATTTATGCAAGTTCCTATAATGTCTATAGCTAAGTCATCTACCAACACGATGTTGTATGAAGTTTCATGCAACACTAATCTTTCTAGATCTTCCCACACTTGTCTAGGAATTATGCTTACATCAACTCCTAGGTCTACTATTAATGTTTTTCTCATCCGTCTACCATAGAGTTTTACATTTATCAAGATAGGGTATTTGTGGCATCTTCTGGTGGTTTTGGCCACACTTCTTACTTGTTGCATTGCATTAATTTGTTGGTGCTTATTTCAATATTTAGTGAATTATTTTAGTTTTCCCAATATGTTCTCCTCTTTCACCAAAATGGCCAATTCCTTCAATATCAGTGCTTCCTTTTTAGAAAAATAGGCCTTATGGTAATCCTCTTTCTCCTATTCCTATCTTTAAATAATCTTTGTATCTTCTTTACTATCAAGTCATGACCTTTCTAAGTTGGGAAATCATCCACACTTTCTTCTTCTGATTCTTCTATTACTAATATCTGGTGGGGGGTAAATCACATAACACACAACAACACATATTGCTAATAGAAAATAAGAATGTTCTTTTATTGAACTAAAAATAAATTACATTACAGAAATTGGGAGGATGAAATCCTCAACAAGTTGCAACACATTACATCTTCTTATCTCTGGATTCTAGAACCTTCTGTCTTCTGTAGCTTCAAATCTGTTATTTCTTTTTTCTCTCCTTTTCATGACTCACCACTTTCCGTCTTCTCTACTACTACCAAAAGATTCTCAAAAATGGTCATAAATAACACCTTTTGGTGCCTTCCAACCAAAATTTTGAAATTTGTAAATCCATCCAAAAATAGCCCAAATTCCCAAAGTTATAACTTTTGATCCGAGTGTCTGATTGATGAACCATTTAATGCATTGGAAAGCTTGTGAAGATATCTATGCTCTTAGAATTTACTTTGTTGATTCCATCCATTTTTGGGGTCGTACGGGGCCTCTAAGTGCATCATATTTGACTTTGAAACCTTTTCAGGGGTTTTTAAAGAAATGGAAATTTTAATATCTTTCGACCCACAAATGATCTTTGGCCAATTCCTTCACCAAAGGTTTTATTTTTCAATTCCTAAGCTTTGAGTAAATTTTTGTTTCCATAAACTTTTTAAAATAGCAGTTTGTTATTTTTTGTAGGTTGGAAATTTTGAAGGTTCAGAATCATTATTCAAGTAAATGGGTATCCGAAAATACCAAAATTGAAAAGAACAGAAAAAAAAATCATCATTTTTTTGGGTGATGCAAGATTGCCCTTACACCACTGGATGCTCCTACATCAATATCCCTCTTATGGTGTTTGTACCACCTATTGTTACCACCACTACCTTGATTTTCTTTTATAGTTGTTTCTCTTTAACAATTTCTTCCTTTCAAGTATTCCTTTCCTAACTATTCCTCCTCTATTAGATAATTTTCTTCCTTATGCCCTTCACTAGTTATTTCTACTTTTTAACATCTAAAAGCATTTAGAGGGTTTACCTTGGGTATTCTCATTATAACCTTAGCCCATTTTGGCACATTTGGTCCAAACAATTCCTTTCTCTTTGTAATGGTTTGGTTATTCTTGTAATATTGAGTAGCTCTTGGATAACAAAAAGATCATGATTGGAATCGCTGTAAAACCCACAAACTTTCTTAGTTTCCTCCATGAAATCATTTTCATAATGTCTTATTTTTTTGAATTTGTAGCAGGTGGCATCTTCCCTCCTTTATCCTTGGACTCTTCCTCTACAACATCCTACTCTAAACTTGTTGTGATAGGGCCTATTATCATTATAATAATTCCCATAGCTAGTAGAAGGTTTATCTTCTAAAACTTGTGGTGCCACATTTTTAATTAAGTTGATATTACATTGGTCTCTCCATTTGGTCTATTTATACCTAAAATCCTATCTATGAGAGGCTCCTTCTTCCAATCCTTTGACCCTTGCCATACCCTTAAGATAGGGCCCAGTATCTTCATAGTTGCAGTTACACTAGTGCTCATGTTTTTCTTCATCTCTCAATCAGAGTAGCAAGGATGGATAGTCATATGTTTCATGGTCATCCCACTCACCACAAATACCACATAAAACACTTTATATCCTCCTTGGAGGTTCTACAAAGTCCACTTTTATTGCCATAAAACTTCTTTTTCCCTCTTGGACTGGGCATTCATTCCTTAAATATCCTTCATTGGAACAATAAGAACACTAGATTTTCTTTCTTCAGTTTGACGTCATGTCTTGGTTGTTCTCCCCATTTTCTAAAATCTCTTGTTTAATTTTAAACTACTTCAATTCTAGTTTCAATTTTTCTATTTCAATATTTTCTTCACTTTCCCTCCTTCAAGGCTAGACTTCAAATATTGATGCTAGTTCCACTACTTACACATATATTTCAAAAAATCTTCCATCTAAAGAGGTTTTGATTGTAGGTAACAAGATAGACACAAACCATTCTACCCTTTTCTTTTCTAATAGGATTTCCTCCAATTTCCCAACAAACCCTTTGAAGTGTTGATCAAATTCTCTTATGACTCTCCCTTTCTCTACAACATTTCCCTCATCTTGCTTACACTCTCTGAAGAGATATCAAGGGACTAAAAATTGTTTAAGAATCCTTCTTTTGTATCATCCCACTCTTTATCATGTTTAGGATAGGCCTCTATGTACTATTTAAGGGCTTCATCCCTTAAGGTGCCCACAAAATCATAAAGTTTAGTTTGGTTTTTTCTTACTTCATTCTTTTTCCATGTAGATTCCAAGAAAAATATATGCTCAAAGGCTTCTTTGGTATCTTTGCCAAAGGTAGGAAGTTTGACGTGATTTTGATCCATTGTTTTAGGTTCCTCTAATGTATTGTTGTTTATTGAGGTTTCCCTTACACTCAATTTTCTATCTTTGTTTTTAATTCTTGGATCCTTATGTTCCTTGTCAAGTTAAAATCCTTTCCTTTCCTATCACACTTCTCATGTTTTCACTAATTTACTAGTTTCCTTGTTTTTCCCTTATCTCTAGACAATTTTATCTCAAAGAAATCTCTTCCCAATATCTCTTCATACTCAACCACAAACTCTTTACTTTATCTTAGATTGGGAAAATCTTAAGAATAACTAGCTCACTCTGGAGATTCCCTCTCGACATAAATCACCCACATCTGAGAGGGTTTCCATGTTTCAATAGGACAGTCAAACTTGACCTGACTAGTGGTGCAATCTTGATTGACAACAATATCTTTAGGACAGTTGGGAAAATATTTTTTCAAAACAAATTCTTTACCCTAACCATGTACAAGGGAGGTGCCACTTCAAATATCTCATCTTCTATTGCCACTTGTGTGCCTTGTGCCCTTGATATGAGCCTTGCAGTTTTAGCTTCCCCTACTATCTTTTCCCCAAAAAAATTAATAGCATGTCAATCTCTTCCATCCTAGACATTTTGTTGGATACTAACTACTTCCATGTGAAGCATGACTCACAATTTATAGTCTTATCAACAAATAGACCTAATATGTCTAATCCTTGGATAGGGCTATAAAGTCAAAATCATGGAGACACATTGTCTTGGAGTCCAACATGGACTCCACATCATTGACTCTCTTGTCCATGTCATCGGATATGGAATGTGCAATCTCTCATTTTGAGCCCCTTCTAAACCAAAGTGTATCCATGTGCTATGGGATATTGATGTGTGTCAGTAGGTTCCAGATGAGAATTGCCATATGATTCAAAAATGGCAAAATGAATGATGTAGATTATTTCAATTATCTTGCTCCTGTATTAATTCATATATGTCATTGATCCTCAAAAATAGGGAAAATGAAATGAAAATAAAAATGTTTGTAGATGTTTGATGAGGGTACATTGACATAGATGCACGGGAAAGATGATTTCAATCATCTTACACCATTGTCCAAATCCTTGTGTTGTTGATCCTCCATGGCAATGTTTTGAACAAAAACATTCATGAAGATTGAATTAGGAAGATGAAAGGAAGCTAGGTGTGCAGAAAATACTTCCTACACTAATCTAATGAGAGGAGGAGAGTGCAAATTCAATTTTATCTTTATAATTATAGCTATGTTAACCCACTAATAGAGATATTGTAGCAAACACATACATAAGAATATGAGACAGAAGAAGAGAGACACAAAATATACGTGGGGAAAACCCTTACGGGTGAAAAACCCCACACTCCAAAACACAGCTCAAATGTATTCCATAAACAATGAAGGTTACAATACAACACAAAGCCAATGCTCTTGTAGGAGTCTTCGACACTCATATCTGGAGATGATCTGGCAACATAATAGTACCTATCAAACTTGTAGTACTTCTCCTCTCCAAAGCACCTATTTATATAACAATTACAAGGCAAAAATGGCTCCACATTGGGATGGGCGTCCAACATGGCCTCATGGCCCTAAACCCACGCCTATGGACACTTATCCAACACTGTAGGATGCTCCTGAGACTTGTCAAGTCACCCCATTCCAAGGAGGTCACCTATTTCCAAAATGGGCTATGACAGATGCTCTTATGAGTCTTACAACCATCATAGAACCTGTCATAGCTGTCATAACTTATAGCTATAAGAGAATCTGTCATACATAGGCTATAAATATCATATTCTCTTAGAAAATGTCATAGTCCACCTTGGGGCACCCAAAGATGCCTTTTTCAAAGATGCTCTTCAACACATGTCTTCACCTGTCATAGAATCTCCTATTTTTGACTCTTACATGTCATAACTTTGTCATAGGAATCTATCATGACCATTACGGTTAATATTCCCTTACACAACATCCAAGATACCAACACATGGTAAAATATTCCAAGTACCACTAAGTGGGATGTGTATCTCCTCATGTGAGGACAAAATTACATGTGGTCATATGCCATGTAGGATGACACATCACCGTGCCAACTCCCACAATATGACAACATATGATTTGAATCTAATTAATACAATAGGCAATAAATAAATAAATTCAATGTAAAAATATAAGGAATTACCAAAGTTGAGACACCTTAATTTCCAACATTCTCCCACTTGTCAAACACCTTGTAAGAGCCAATAGAATTAACAAAATCTAACTGCTATTGGCCGAGAGGCCCATAGACTCCAAACACCATTTGAACTTCTCTGTGCCCACTGCCTTCATCAATGCATTTGCAACATTCTTCAAAGTATCTACCTTCTCCAAATTTACTTTCCCATCCTCTAGTATGTCTCGCATGAAGTGAAACTGTACATCAATATGCTTTGTTCTGGCATGGAAAGTTGGATTCTTCACAAAGCAAATAACACTCTGACTGTCACAACAAATCATGATCTGTCTTGCATCAACACCAATATTTGAACACAATATCTTAATCCAAATGGCTTCCTTGCAAGCATGAGTTGCTGCCATGTACTTAGCTTCTGTTGTGGACAAAGCAACCATAGGTTGTCACTTACTCATCCAACTAATTGCACCACCAAACATAGTGAACACATAGGCACTGGTGGATCTCCTATTGTCAATGTCACCTACCCAATGAGAATCCATAAATCCATGAATACAAACTGAATGCAGAGGTCCTGTAACATTATCATGATAGCATATGGAATACTTAGAGTACCCCTCAAATATCTAAACACTCACTTAACTGCATCCTAATGTACCCGTCTAGGATTAGCCATAGATCAACTAAGGACTCCCACTGCTTGGGCAATGTCTGGTCTAGTGCAGACCATAGCATACATCAAACTACCAACAACACTAGCATAAGGTATTGTGCTCATGTCATCCACCTCACTAGGAGAGTTTGGACAATCATTAACAGACAACTTTATCCCCAATGAAACAGGAACACACAATGGTCTACAATCTTCCATGTTGAACCTATCCAACACGGTCTTCACATACTTACTTTCGCTTAACCAAAGTTTTTTGTTAGCTCTGTCTCTTCTGATTTCCATTCCCAAAATGTACCTAGCTGCCCCGAGATTTTTCATCTCAAACTATGCTAACAACTGAAACTTCAAATCAGAAATCATATTCTTACCATTCCCAATCAACAGTATATCGTCAACATACAATGCAATAATGAGAATGCAATCATTTTCAAATTTGCAATACACACAATGATCTAATTTTGATCTCAGATATCTAATCGACAACAAAAAGGAATCAAACTTCAAGTACCACATCCTAGGAGACTGCTTCAAACCATACAAAGACTTCTTTAACTTGCAAACCAATTTTTCTTTACCTTTCTCTATTTAATGCTTTGGTTGTGACATGTAGATTTCTTCCTCCAAATCACCATGAAGGAAAGTTGTCTTCACATCCATCTTTTTTACCTCTAAGTCATAAGTAGCTACAAGAGATAACAAGAATCAAATGGATGTCAACTTTGCAATGGGAGAGAAAATTTCAGCATAATCAATTCCCTCCACTTGTGAGTACCCCTTCGCAACCAATCTAGACTTGTACTTTTCAACACTGCCATCTGCACCGAATTTCTTCTTGAACACCCATTTGCATCCAACAGGTTTTTGTCCATCAGGCAAAAGCACCAAGTCCCATGTTTTATTCTTCTCCAAAGAAGCCATCTCATCCTCCATGGCCTCCTTCCAAGAACCTACATCTTTCATGCCCATAGCCTCTTTCACAATTCTAGGCTCATCAGTGTTAGTAAGTTAAGCAAAAGCACAACTAGAATCAAGTAATGAATAACTAAACCTATTAGGTTGCTTTCTTGTTCATGTAGACCTCCTCAATGACTGAGGTTGAGGTTCTGCTTCTTCTTCTAAGCTTTCAGAGCTTTTAGAGCTCTCCTCATCATTAGGTCTCATAGGGTCTATTTGTTCAGTCTTCTTAGGGGTAGAAGGAAACTGAACCACATCCTCTTTCTTTACTATCTGTTCTGGCTGTAGAACAATGAAAGAAGGTGTTATTTCTCTGAAGATAACACTTCTGCTATACAACATTTTTTTAGCCACAGGATCCCAAAGCTTGTATCCTTTCACACTGACACCATAGCCAATGAAAATACACTTAACATCCTTGTTCTCCAATTTAGACCGTTTCTCCCTAAGTACATGTGCATATGCCTCACAACCAAAAATATGAAGATGTCTAACTGAAGGCTTCTTACCAAACCACACCTCTATAGGTGTCTTACCAACAAGAGTTGATGTAGGAGATCTATTTACTAGAGAGCAAGAAGTGGCAATAGCTTCAGCCCAAAACTTTTGTTTGAGGCTTGCTCCACTAAGCATACTCCTAGCCTTCTCCATCAGTGTCCAGTTCATCCTCTCTGCAACTCCATTTTGTTGTGGGGTGTATGGAGTTGTCTTATGTATTTCAATCCCTTGCTCTTTACAGAACTTATCAAAATCTGTTGAACAAAACTCACCATTGTTGTCAATTCTCAAACACTTAATCTTTTTACTAGACTAATTTTCAGCAAAGGCTTTAAAGTCCTTAAACTGACTAAAGACTTCAATCTTGCTTCTAATAAAATAAACCCATGTCCTTCTACTGTAATCATCTATGAAAGATACAAAATATACAGATTTGGAAATCAAAGGAACATTAACAGGACCAAACACATTAGAATGAATAAGATCCAATACACCAGAAGACTTGTGAGAACTAGAGTAAAACTAAACAGGGTTTTGCTTTCCATAAATGCAATGTTCACAAAAGTCAAACTTGAGATTACAATCATTTAACCCCTCAATGAAGTTTTTATTTTTCAGGGTACGCAGACCCTTCTCACCAATGTGGCCATATCTCAAATGCCATAACCTAGTGATTTCAATAGGAAATTTAACTTCCAAAGCATGTGCACTACCATCAGAAAGTGTTACAACAAATTTCTTCACTGCTTGTTCAGATGGTGGGGATGAAGTGACTGCAGCTTTTTTATTTGAGTCAGAAGAACTATTGCACTATGAAGTACATGCCTCCAGCTGAAATAGAGTACCTCTCTGAGTACCCTTTGCAAGCACCATATATCCTCTAGTCATCTTTGAAAGGAAGCAAGGTGTGCAGAAATCGCTTCTACACTAATCTAATGAGGGGAGGAGAGTGCAAATTCAAATTTATCCTAACTATTACAGCAACATTAAACCATTAACATGAGATATTGTAGCAAAAACATAAGGAAGAAAGAATGATAGAAGAAGACACAACATATAGGTGGGGAAAACCCTTACGGGTGAAAAACCCCACACTCCAAAACATTGCTCAACTATATTACATAAACAAAGAAGGTTACAATACAAATCAGAGCCAATGGAGTCTTTGAAACTCATATATAGAGATGATCTAGTAGCATAACAATACCTATAAAACCTATAGTACATCACCTCCTCAAAGCACTTGTTTAGATAGAGTTTACAAGGGAGTTTTGGCTCTATTTTGGAATGGGCATCCAACATGGCCTCATGGCCCAAAACCCATGCCTATGGACACTTGTCCAACCTTTTAGAATGTTCTTGACACTTTTTAGGTCACCCCATCCCAAAGAGGTCGCCTATTCCCAAAATGGGTAATGACATATGCTTCTATGACTCTTATGACCGTCATAGAATCTGTCATAGCATACTGACTTACAACTGTAAGAGAATCTGTCATACACATGCTATAAATAGCATATTCTCTTATAACATGTCATAACTCACCTTTGGGCACCCAAAGATGCTCTTCGACACTTGTCTGTACCTGTCATAGAATCTCTTATTTCTGATTCTTACATGTCATAAAATTGTCATAGGAATCTGTCATGACCCTTTCGGTCAATATTCCCTTACACAACACCAAGGATGCCAACACATGGAAAAATTTTCCTACCACTAAGGGGGACACCTATCTCCTCATGTGAGGACAAAATTACAAGTTCTCATCTTCCATGTAGGATGACACATCACCGTGCCACATCCCACAAGATGACAATATGGAATTTACAATTAATTTACATCATAGGCAATGAATAAAAAAATATAATGAAAATAATACAAGGAATTACCAAGGTTGAGACACCTTAAATCCCAACATTCTCCCACTTGTCGAACACCTTGTAAGAGGCACTATAATAACAAGATTTAACTGCTATAGTCTGAGAGGCCCATAGACTCCAAACACCATCTGAATTTCTCTGTGCCCACTGGCTTCGTCAAAGCATCTACAACATTCTTCAAAGTATCTACCTTCTTCAAATTTACCTTACCATCCTCTACCATGTCTCACACGAAGTGAAACCGTACATCAATATGCTTTGTTTTGGCATGGAAAGTTAGATTCTTTGCAAGACAAATTGCACTCTGACTGTCACAACTGATTGTAATTTGACTTGCATCAACACCAATATCTGAACACAATCTCTTAAGCCAAATGGCTTCCTTACAAGCATGAGTTGTAGTGATATATTTAGCTTCAGTAGTGGAAAAAGCAACCACAGGTTGTCGCTTACTCATCCAACTAATTGCATCAGTGCCAAACATTATGAACACATACGCACTGGTGGATCTCCTACTGTCAATGTCACCTACCCAATCAAAATCCACAAATCCATGAATATAAACTGAATGTGGAGGTCCTGTAGCATTACCATGATAGAAAATGGAATACTCAGAAGTACCCCTCAAATATCTGAACACTCGCTTAACTGCATCCCAATGTACCCGTCCAGGATTAGCCATAAACTGACTAAGGACTCCCACTGCTTGGGCAATGCCTGGTCTTGTGCAGACCATAGCATACATCAAGTTGCCAACAACACTAGCATAAGGTACTCTGCTCATGTCCTCCACCTCACTAGGAGATTTTAGACAATCACTAACAGATAACTTTGTTCCCAAAGAAATAGGAACACTCACTGGTCTACAATCTACCATGTTGAACTTGTCCAACACGGTCTTCACATACTTACTTTGGCTTAACCAAAGTTTTCTATTTGCTTTGTCTCTTTTGATCTCCATTCCCAAAATGTACCTACCTGCCTCAAGATTTTCCATCTCAAACTGTGTTGACAACTAAGACTTCAAATCAGAAATTATATTCTTACCATTTCCAATCAACAACATATCATCAACATACAATGCAATAATGAGAATGCGATCATTGTCAAACTTGTAATACACACAATGATCTGATTTTGATCTCAGATAACCAATTGAGAACACAAAGGCATCAAACTTCAAGTACCACATCCTAGAAGACTGCTTCAAACCATACAAAGACTTCGTAAGCTTGCAAACCAAGTTTTCTTTACCTTTCTCTATGTAATGCTCTAGCTGTAACATGTAGATTTCTTCCTCCAAATCACCATGAAGGAAAGTTGTCTTCACATCCATCTGTTCTACCTCAAATCATAAGTAGCTATAAGAGATAACAAAAATCTAATGGATGTCAGCTTTGCAATGAGAGAGAAAATTTCACCATAATCAATTCCCTCCACTTGTGAGTACCCCTTGCAACCAATCTAGCCTTGTACTTTTCAACACTGCCATCTGCACAAAATTTCTTCTTGAAGACCCATTTGCAACCAATAGTTTTCCATCCATTAGGCAAAGGCACCAAGTCCCATGTTTTGTTCTTTTACAAAGAAGCAATCTCATCTTCCATGGCCTCCTTCTAGCAACTTGCATCTTTCATGCCCATATCCTCTTTCATAGTTCTAGGCTCATCAGTGTTAGAAAGTAAAGCAAAAGCACAATTAGAATCAAGTAATGAATAACTAAACCTATCAGGTTGATTTCTTGTTCATGTAGACCTCCTCAATGGCTGAGGTTGAGGTTCTTCTTCTTCTTCTTCACTTCCAAAGCTGCTAGAGCTCTCCTCATTATCAAGCCTCACAGGGTCTATTGGTTTAGTCTTCTCAAGGGTAGAAGGAAACTGAACTGCATCTTCTTTCTTTTGTGACTGTTTTGGATGTAGAACAATGGAAGAAGGTGTTAGCTCTCTAAAGATAACACTTCTGCTATACAACACTTTTTCAGTCACGAGATCCCAAAGCTTGTATCCTTTTACACCGACACCATAGCCAATGAACATACGTTTAACAGCCTTGTTCTCCAACTTAGAGCATTTCTCCTTAAGCACATGTGCATATGCCTCACAACCAAAAACATGAAGATGCCTTATTGAAGGCTTCTTACTAGACCACACCTCCATAGGTGTTTTGCCAACAAGAACTGATGTAGGAGATCTGTTTACTAGATAGCAAGCAGTGGCAACAGCTTCAGTCCAAAACTTTTGTTTGAGGCTTGCTCCACTAAGCATACTCCTAGCCTTCTCCATTAGTGTCCTAGTCATCCTCTTTGCAACTCCATTTTTCTGCGGGGTATATGGAGTTTTCTTATGCCTTTCAATCCCTTACTCCTTGCAAAACTTATCAAACTATGCCAAACAAAACTCACCACCGTTGTCAGTTCTCAAACACTTAATCTTTTTACAAGTCTGATTTTCAGCAAAGGCTTTCAATTCCTTAAATTGCCTAAAGACTTTAGTCTTACTTCTAATAAAATAAACCCATGTTCTTCTACTATAATCATCTATGAAAGATAAAAAAAATATACAGATTTTGAAATTGAAGGAACATTCACAGGACCAAACACATCAGAATGAATTAGATCCAATACACTAGAAGACTTGTGAGAACTAGAGTAAAACTAAACATGGTTTTGTTTTCCATAAATGCAATATTCGTAAAAGTCAAACTCAAGATTACAATCATTTAACCCCTCAATGAGTTTTTTATTTTTTAGGGTACACAGACCCTTCTCACCAATGTGGCCATATCTCAAATGCCATAACATAGTCTTTCCAATAGGAAGCTTGGCTTCCATAGCATGTGCACTACCATCAGAATCAGTTACAACAGATTTCTTCACTGCATGTTCAGATGGTGTGGATGAAGTAATAAGAGCTCGTTTCCATGAGTCAAAAGAACTATTGCATTGTGAAGTGCATGCCTCTAGCTGAAACAATGTACCCCTCTAAGTAGCCTTCACAAGCTCCATAGATCCTCTTGTCATCTTGCATCCATCCTTCGAAAAGACAACCTGCACACCTTCATCATTCAACTTACTTATAGAAAGCAGGTTCTGTGCAAGGCTTGGAATGTGCATAATTCTAGTGATCCCCTTCACTCGTCCATCATGGAATCAGATTGAGACTCTTCCACGACCAACAATCTACAGATGAGAGTCATCACCAAGGTACACCCTTCCACCATCGAACTCTTCATACTTAGTAAACCAGTCTCAATGTGAGGTCATGTGGAATGATGCACTAGAATCAATCATCCACATATCATCAGATGCATGGGTGGCCAGGGCTGCGATGAAGGCATCACCGTCATCTTTGTCAGAATCTAAATTAGGAGCTTTCTTTTTCTTTTTCTTCTCCTCTTTCAATTCCTTTTAGAAATGCCCAGACTTGCCATAGTTTCAACAGAGAGCCTTGGACTTTCTAGGAGATTTGGATCTCCCACGGGATTTGGATCTGCCCTTCTCAGCTTTCTTGTCTTTCTTCTTCCCTTTCTCCTTGGGTCTTCCACAAACCATAGGAGCCTCTTTGGTTGATTCAGATGTCTTCCTCCTCATTTCTACAGATAATAGCGACGAAACCACATCTTCCATCTTGAAGGTGGTAGTGGTGCTTCTGATAGCCATGACAAGATGATCCCATGAATCTAGCAAAGAACAAAGCAGGGTCATGCAACGATCCTCCTCCTCCTTTTTCACACCCACAGATGTTAACTGTGCAATGATCATGTTGAAAGCATTCATGTGGTCTACAACAGATCTTCTGTCTTCCATCTTCAGAGAAAACAACTTTTTTTTTTAGGAAGAATTTGTTCACCAAGGACTTGGCCTGATAAACATCACCCAACTTCTTCCAAAGATCCTTCGTTGTCTTCTCTTCATGGATGTTCAATAGAATAGAGTCAGCTAAACAGAGTCTAATGAGACCCTTAGCCTTTTGATCTTTGAGGTCCCAATCAACTTGTCACATTGTTGTAGGTTTCACACTGGATACAGTTTCCCATAGGTCACGATCAACAAGTAGGTCCTCCATCTTGAGTTTCCACAACTCGAAATTAATGCTATTGAATTTCTCAACCTCTAACCTTTCGGATGTGGTTGCCATCTCTTTGCTGCAATAAGATATAGAATACTCTGCACAAGACTCCCACTCAACCTAAGATTAGTTCAAAAAACCCTCACCCAATAGCTAAGACCAAAATTGGCCAAGCTCTGATACCAACTGAAAGGAAGCAAGGTGTGCAGAAATCACTTCCTACACTAATCTAATGAGGGGAGGAGAGTGTAAATTCAAATTTATCCTAACTATTATAGCAATATTAGACCATTAACATGAGATATTGTAGCTCAAACACATAAGGAAGAAAGAATGATAGAAGAAGAGAGATACAAGATATAGGTGGGGAAAACCCTTACGGGTGAAAAACCCCACACTCCAAAACACTGCTCAACTGTATTACGTAAACAAAGAAGGTTACAACACAGATCAGAGCCAATTCTATTGTAGGAGTCTTCGACACTCATATCTGGAGATGATCCGATAGCATAACAGTACCTTTAAAACCTGTATTACATCACATCCTCAAAGCACCTGTTTAAAAAGAGTTTACAAGGCAGTTTTGGCTCTATCTTGGAATGGGCATCCAACATGGCCTCATGGCCCAAAACCCACACCTATGGACACTTGTCCAACCTTGTAGAATGTTTCTGACACTTGTCAGGTTACCCCTTCCCAAAGAGGTCTCCTATTCTCAAAATGGGTAATGACAGATGCTTCTATGACTCTTACGACCATCATAGAATCTGTCATAGCATAATGACTTACAGCTATAAGTGAATCCATCATACACATGCTATAAATAGCATATTCTCTTACAACATGTTATAATCCACCTTGGAGTGCCCAAAGATGCTCTTCGACACTTGTCTGTACCTGTCATAGAATCTCCTATTTCTAACTCTTACATGTCATAAAACTGTCATAGGAATCTGTCATGACCCTTTTGGTCAATATTCCCTTACACAACACCCAAGATGCTAACAGATGGCAAAATATTCCTACCACTAAGTGGGATGCCTATGTCCTCATGTGAGGACAAAATTACAAGTTGTCATCTTCCATGTAGGATGACATCACCATGCCACATCCCACAAGATGACAATACGGAATTTACAATTAATTTACATCATAGGCAATGAATAAATAAATACAATGAAAATAATACAAGGAATTACCAAAGTTGAGACACCTTAATTCCCAACAATCTTGCATCCATCCTTCGAAAAGACAACCTGCACACCTGCATAATTCAACATACTTATAGAAGCAAGTTTCATGCTAGGCCTGGGATGTGCATTATCCTAGTGATCCCCTTCACTCATCCATCAGGGAATCAGATTGAGACTCTCCACTACCAACAATCTTCAGATGAGAATCATCATCCAAGTACACCCTTCCACCATCAAACTCTTCATACTTCGTGAACCAGTCTCGATGCGAGGTCATGTGGAATGATGCACCAGAATCAATCAACCACACATCATTAGATGCATGGGTGGTTAGGACTATGATGAAGGCATCACTATCATCTTGTGACTGTTGAGTATATGTGTCTCAGATGTACAGTGATTGGCAAGAGTCACAGTGATCTTGATGTTCATAGTGAGTTGTTCTTTGTATCAGGCTGACTAACTATATCGGTCAAGCTATGAGATGTCTCTCTGAAGTTATGTGTCACCTCGATGGATGTATCCTATTGGCAAGAGAATCACTATCGGCGAAGGATGTGGATGTCACTTCGATATTAACTGTCTGTCCAATGAAGTGTTGGCGAGGCTTATCATCGGTATGAGGCTTTCTATCGGCGAAGGCTGTGAAAGTCACTCTGATAGCTATGTGTTACTCCAATAGAGTCGGGCGTCGATGAGAGGACATCTATCAGTCAAGCCTTGTGAAGTCTTCCCGATGGGAATGGTCTCACCGATGGTGGAGTCCCAGTCAATCGGCGAGAGATCCTTTATCGGTACACCTTTAAGTTTTCAGG
Organism: Cunninghamia lanceolata; assembly: GCA_027924645.1. NCBI lineage: Eukaryota > Viridiplantae > Streptophyta > Pinopsida > Cupressales > Cupressaceae > Cunninghamia > Cunninghamia lanceolata. The sequence continues at coordinate 17,036,040 of BSBN01000803.1, forward strand.
CTGATGAATGGTGGTCACTCCAATGGAGGGTTAGCGGAGGTTTGGCATCAGTAGGAGTAACATTGTCGGCAAAGAGGGATGAAGTTATACTGAAGGTCATGGTCTCTCCAATGGTCAGTGAATGGTGTATTGCTTAGTCTTATCAGCAAAAATGCTGATGGTTATATTACGTGTGTTCGTGTATATATGTAGTTGCTGTGTTTGATGACGGATGCATGTGGGACTAATCTCACGAATGCGAATAGTCAGAAACAATAGTTTGGACGGTTGGTGAGCATAATTGAAACGGTTGGTTGCTCAGACAGTTGAATCGATTGTATTGCTAAAGCAATGAGAGATTGGCAAAAGGTAAAAAAAGAGGGAGTGAGTCTAAGGTTGCATAGTTCAATCTGCTGAACTCTGGATTTCTTCTTTAGTGAAGTCCTATACTATATGTTGTATGCAGCATGTTAACGGTATGTGAAGGGACTGAGGAGAGAGTGAAAATAGAGTTCGTGTGATGGGGGTTCTGGCTGAGAAAGGTTATATTGTCAAATATTCTTCAGAAGGAACAAGATGTTAATCTCCTATAAAGGCTATGAGCTTGTAAATGTATTGTAACTTTTGTTGCTGAATAATACAATAGCTCGATGTTTTGGAGTGTGGGGTTTTTTACCCGTAAGGGTTTTACCCATGTAAATTTGTGTTCTTGTTCTGTCTTTCATGTTTAATGTCTCTACTGTTGAAACTGGTTAATGTTCACTTGTACTTTCCTCTAAGGTCAATGTTGGAAATGTTCTATGTCAGTTTCTGCTTTAATGGCATAGTTGTGTGTGTTTTTGAAGTAGTTGAAAAGAATTTAAATCTATCGAAGACACCACTGTTCTTAGAAATACGTACTGAGATGCCCTCATTTCCTTACAAGTGGTATCAGAGCTTTCTTCTGGGATCTACTTTGTTGCTCACATTTGTACATTTGTGTGCTGCATGTGTTCGCATGTAAGAGTTCCTAGTGTATAAGGTCTAGGTATTCCTTCTGTGATGATTTCTTAGTGTGACAGGCTTGAGGAAATCTGAAGGAATCGTCTGATGTTTTGATTCTTGTTTTGAGTGAAGTCTGGTAGTTGATCTTGTGTTTCTGTTTCAACAGTGCTTGAAGGATGGTGAAACTGAAGAGACTGGAGCTGGTCATGATGTGGCCTGAGGCTCTTAATTGACAGTATTTAATCCTGTTGAATGGGGTTTGCTTTGTGGTTGCGTTGTTGCAGTAACTTTCATATTGGGTGTCTGTGTGAGAGGCTCTTTGATGATATGAAGAAGTTTGTGTTACTACTCAGCCATGGAGTGTTGTTCTTATGCTGGGTGTTCTATTCCCGGTATTGGAAGGCATAATTTTTTGTTACCCTGACTGCATGTAGGCAATGGAGTTGATCATTGGATGGTCTGAGAGCTTCTATAATAGCCTGATTCTCTCTGTGCATGTTGGTGGTTGAGGGATTGGTCTACAAGTGGGCCTGAAGCCCTTGAACTGCTATTTCCTTATTTGGATATTTTTGTACTTGCATGACTCAGATTCCTGTTTACTAGATTTGAGGGGTTTTATAGTTTTTTTTTTTAAATCTATGGTTATGCATATTCATGGTGATCCATTATTCTGGGTTAACTGTTATGGAGTTTATGTTGCAGACTTTTGGGTCTTCCAAATGTGAAGTGGGTATGGATGTGCATAGGTGTTTTTCAAACACAGTGGTTTTGCAGGTTTTACACGGCCAAAAGAAAAACTTGTGGTTTTGTGAAGCTGCAGTTAAGCTATTTCTAGACCCTGGCTTTTGGGATGTTGTTGGATGATATAGTTGTAGTTTTGCATGCATGCTCTATGCATGGTGTGAGGAGGTGAAATGCTTTCTCTGCATTGGAGTGCCGGTATGTGATTTGACACTCAGCATTTTTGTGGTAATGTTTATATTTTCTCGACTATGGTGCTTAGGTTGTGGACTTTTTTGGCAAATCAGTTTTGTAAGTAATCTGATGTTTAAGTCATGTTGTCTACATGGTTTATCTATTCCTTGAAATCTCAGTTTTGCAGTTTCCAGTGTGATAGTGAATTTGCATGGTACATTGGTTGGATCTACGAGTTATGTAGTTTCGTGGGCTGATCACCTATTAAGCTACAACAAGATGACTCGGATGTGGAGTATCTTTATCCACAAGATTGTTTCAATGTTTATGCAGATTTGTTAGCTGGCCTTGTCTTGGTCACTTGTGCATTGGTGTGACTATTTCAGGATGAGAGGATGGATGTTGTAGAGTATCTGAATAGTTGGTTATGGAGACTTGTAGTATGTTTATCATGATGTCATGTATAGCTTGAATACACAGGTTTGTGTAAGCTATTGACAATGATAGTTTATTTCCTTGGTTTGGAGGTCTTGGTGTCACTTGGTTTTATAGTCACATGGACATGTTAATGTGTGGGCTTGGAAGATCTTCAGATTAGGAGATGTTTGGTCAAGATGCTTAGAAATCTCTGTTGTTATAGTTCAGTGGGAGCTTTAGCATTGATTGTGTGTTCGTCACTTTGTGGTGAATGATCTTCTTTAGTGTGGTAGATGTTACTAGGAGGAGCTCTTTGATTCTGTTATTACAGAAGGGTTCTTTTGCATTTGCAGGGGCACTATTTGAGAATGAGTAACATCTTGAAGTCATGGAGGATTCATGAAATTCTTGGCTGAGGTGTTGGTGGTGCTTGACAGGTGATGTTGGTTTAGAGTTTTGGTTTGTTTCATATCATGATTTTTTGCATTTGAATTTTGGTATGATACCTTAATCTAGAGACCATGGTTATGTTCACCTGGAGCATGGAATCTCCTAAGGGAGATGGTAAGATCATGATGTCATGATAAGTTCTTGATTCAGCTGATTGGAGCTTTGACAGTGGTCTGGTAACTTCTCTATGTTTGGGTACATTTATCATTTGCTTGATTACTTCATAGTGTTGTAGTGATGCAGTTGGAGTTCAGCATGAGGTGATTGTTCGTAGGTACTTATGGATACATGGAGAATAAGGTGAGACTGTATTTGTTGTACTTAATAAGAGTTTACAGCTAGAAGTTTGAGGAGTCTTTACCTTGGTTGAATGTGAGTTCAACAAAAGATCTAGAGGAGATTGTTCTTGGAGAAAGTCTTTGGGACTTGGATATCTTGGAAGAACAATCTCATTCCCACTCTTGGTCTACTCGGCATTTTATTACTTGAGAGGTATTGCCCATTGTTTCTCTCAGGTGTTTTTTGCTTTCATTCATAGATATGGATCTTGAACTGCTCATAGATGGTTCTGGAGGATTCATTGTGAGAGATGGATAGCATGTTTATCTCCTTTTGCATTTGAGTTTAAGATATCATTCATTGACGAGGTTTCTTAGGAGATGATTTATGGGCTGATTTCCTGAAATGGGAAATGAATTAGTTTGATCTTCTTTGGTTTGTGTGGCTTACATCCATGTTAGATACATGATATATATGTTGTATTTGATCTCTTGAGATTGAATGGTTGTTTGGGTGTTGTTATGCTATTCACTTTGGGGTGATTTGAAGGAGATCATACTTGGCACAGTTGGCATCCAGAGGTGTATGTAGAAGGATTGTCTACAAGTATATGATGTGCAATGTTTCTCTTGGTCTCAGTTATTTTCTCTGATGGTGTGTTTCACATTACATTGTTTTGAGGTTTTGTTCGGAGCTGAAGTGATCACTAGTTTGTGGTTATGTGCTTTCACTTATGTTGTTGGGTGATAGCATGAAGGTTCTGTTCTGTTATCTCTTTCTTTGTTGGATGTAGAGAACTTGGGAGAACTTTGGACTGGTGGTGAGGAGTTGTTCTTGCAGGTTATTGATTTACATATCATGGTGGATGTTTCCTTGTTACTACATGATGTTTACATTTTCTATGTAATACAATTGGTGGATTTTGTATGCAATGATCTTTTTCAGATCTGAATTATCTATGCAGTGGGAGTTCTTGATGTGTTTGGTCTTCTTTGACTAGCTGACACATGGAGCTTGTATTTGCAGTTGATGGGTGTATGTGTAGGCGGCATGAGTCTACTGATGTTCATACCTTCAAGGTATGAGTGATTGAATGTTTTAGCACTGGCTGTGTGTGCTATTTTCAGTCACATGGGTTTTTTATTCAGTTGGATGGGAGTAGTCAGCTTGCTGATTGTTGTTCTAGCAGATGAGTTATCTTACTTTTGGAGGATGTTTTTCATGGTTGTGTTCTGAAAGCTTTGAAGTTGGTTTTGTTAAAGCTTCTGTGGAGCTTGTGAGCTCAGTGGAGTGGTGGCAGTATCAGTTTTAGTTCTATGACTTGGAGCGATGATGAGTTCCTATAAATCCTTCGTCAAGTGGGAGAATGTTGAGTATATGTGTCTCAGATGTATAGTGATTGGCAAGAGTCACAGTGATCTCAATGTTCATAGTGAGTTGTTCTTTGTATCAGGCTGACTAACTATATCGGTCAAGCTATGAGATGTCTCTTTGAAGTTATGTGTCACCCCGATGGATGTATCCTATCGGTAAGAGAATCACTATCGGCAAAGGATGTGGCTGTCACTCTGATATTAACTATTTGTCTGATGAAGTGTTGGCGAGGCTTGTCATCGGTATGAGGCTTACTATTGGTGAAGGCTGTGAAATTCACTCTGATAGCTATGTGTTACTCTGATAGAGTGGAGCGTCAGCGAGAGGACATCTATCGGTTGACCCTTGTGAAGTCTTCTCGATGGGAACGGTCTCACCGATGGTGGAATCCTAGTCAATTGACGAGAGATCCTTTATCAGCACACCTTTAAGTTTTCGGGTCGATGAATGGTGGTCACTTCGATGGAGGGTTAGCGAAGGTTTGGCATTGGTAGGAGTAACATTGTCGGCAAAGAGGGATGAAGTTATACCAAAGGTCATGGTCTCTCTGATGGTCGGTGAATGGTGTACTGCTTAGTCTTGTCAGCAAAAGTGCCGACGGTTATCTTACGTGTGTTCGTGTATATATGCAATTGCTGTGTTTGACAACAGATGCATGTGGGACTAATCTCACGAATGCAAACAGTCAGAAACGGTAGTCTGGATGGTTGGTGAGCATAACTAAAACAGTTGGTTGCTTGGACAGTTGAATCGATTGTATTGCTAAAGCAATGAGAGATCGGTAAAAGGTAAAAAAAAGAGGGAGTGAGTCTAAGGTTGCATAGTTCAATCCAATGAACTCTGGATTTCTTCTTCAGTGAAGTCCTATACTATATGTTGTATGCAGCATGTTAACGGTATGTGAAGGGACTGAGGAGAGAGTGAAAATAGAGTTCGTGTGATGGGGGTTCTGGCTGAGAAAGGTTATACTGTCAGATATTCTTCAGAAGGAACAAGATGTTAATCTCCTGTAAAGGCTATGAGCCTGTAAATGTATTATAACTTTTGTTGCTGAATAATACAATAGCTCGGTGTTTTGGAGTGTGGGGTTTTTTTACCCGTAAGGGTTTTCCCCACGTAAATCTATGTTCTTGTTCTGTCTTTCATGTTTAATGTCTCTACTGTTGAAACTGGTTAATGTTCCCTTGTACTTTCCTTTAAGGGTCAATGTTGGAAATGTTCTATGTCAGTTTTCACTTTAATGGCATAGTTGTGCGTGTTTTTGAAGCAGTTGAAAAGAATTTAAATCTGTTGAAGACACCACTATTTTTAGATATATGTTCTGAGATGCCCTCATTTCCTTACAGTGACTTGTCAAAATCTAAATCAGGAGCATTCTTCTTTTTCTTCTTCTTCTCCTCTTTGCATTGCTTTCAGAAATGCCCAGTTTTTTTATAGTTCCAATAGAGAGCCTTGGACTTTCCAAGAGATTTGGATCTCCCATAGGATTTAGATTTGCCCTTTTCACATTTTTTGTCCTTCTTCTTCCCTTTCTCCTTGGGTCTTCCATGAACTGCAAGAGCCTCTTTCACTAACTCATAAGACTTTCTTCGCATCTCTTTAGATAATAGTGAAGATACCACATCTTCCATCTTGAAGGTGGTAGTGGGGCTTCCGATAGCCATAAGAAGATGATCCCATGAATCTGGCAAAGAACAAAGTAGGGTCATACATCAATCCTCCTCTTCCATTTTCACACCCACAGATGTCAACTAAGCAACGATCATGTTGAAAGCATTCATATGGTCTGCAATAGATCCTATGTCTTCCATCTTCAGAGTGAACAACTTCCATTTCAGAAAAAACTTGTTCACCAAGGACTTGGCCTGATAAACATCACCCAACTTCTTTCAAAGATATTTCGTGCTCTTCTCCTTGTGGACATTCAACAGGACAGAGTCAGCTAAATAGAGTCTTATGAGATCCTTAGCATTCTGATCTTTGAGGTCCCAATTAGCTTGTGACATTGCTACAGGTTTTACACTGGATATAGTTTCCCATAGGTCACGATCCACAAGTAGGTCTTCCATCTTGAGTTTACACAACTCAAAATTAGTGCCATTAAATTTCTTCACCTCTAATCTTCCAGGTGTGGTTGCCATCTCCTTGCTGCAATAAGATATAGAATACTTTGCACAACACTCCCACTCAACCTCAAAAAATGCCTACCCAGCAACTAGAACCAAAATGGCCAAGCTCTGATACCAACTGAAAGGAAGCTAGGTGTGCGGACAATGCTTCCTACACTAATCTAATGAGGGGAGGAGAGTGCAAATTTAATTTTATCTTTACAATTACAGCCATGTTAACCAACTACCAGAGATATTGTAGCAAACACATACATAAGAATATGAGATAGAAGAAGAGAGACACAAGATATACATGGGGAAAACCCTTACGAGTGAAAAACCCCACACTCCAAAACACAACTCATGTATTCCATAAACAATGAAGCTTACAATACAACACAAATCCAATGCTCTTGTAGGAGTCTTTGACACTCGTATCTAGAGATGATCCGGCAGCATAACAGTACCTATCAAACCTGTAGTACTTCTCCTCTCCAAAGCACCTGCTTATATAACAATTACAAGGAAAAAATGACTCCACATTGGCATAGGCATCCAACATGGCCTCATGGCCCAAAACCCATGCCTATGGACACTTGTCCAACACTGTAGGATGTTCCTTACACTTTTCAAGTCACCCCATCTTAAGGAGGTCACCTATTTCCAAAATGGGCTATGACAGATGCTCTTACGACTCTTACAACCATCATAGTATCTGTCATAGCTGTTATATCTTACAGCTGTAAGAGAATCTATCATACACGGGCTATAAATAGCATATTCTATTATAACATGTCATAGTCCACCTTGGGGTGCCCAAAGATGCCTTTTTCAAAGATGCTCTTCGACACATGTCTTCACCTATCATAGAATATCCTATTTCTAGTTCTTACATGTCATAACTTCATCATAGGAATCTGTCATGATCATTACGGTTAATATTCCCTTACACAACATCCAAGATGCTAACACATGGCAAAATATTCCTACCACTAAGTGGGACGTCTATCTCCTCATGTGAGGACAAAATTACATGTGGTCATATGCCATGTAGGATGACACATCACCGTGCCAACTCCCACAATATGACAACATAGGATTTGCATCTAATTAATACAATAGGTAATAAATAAATAAATACAATGTAAAAATACAAGGAATGCCCCAGATTGAGAAACCTTAATTCCCAATAGAAGACACACAACCTTATCATAGATCTATGATCTCTTCTATCCAACTTGTCTCATTCATCTTGATCCATTACTAATGGTAGAAAATTGAGTGCAACAATTATTATGATCCATTGATCTCTCTCCACTAAAAGATCTTTAACCTTCAATTTCTACAACCCAAAGTTTTATCTATTGAACTCTCTCTACCTCTCTCTTTTGTTCTATCTCTTCATCTCTCTCTCTCTCTCTCTAATTCTCTACCTCTCTAAACAAAAATGAAATTCTAAAAAAAATAAACAAGAGGAAGTCTTTTACAAATCAAAAGAAAAAAAGCATCTCTCTACCCCCACAATTACAATTCAAAACACATAAATAAATAGTTGCTGGAAAAATAAAATCAACAGCACAGATGCCTACAAAAATCACTCACAACTTTATTTAAATAAAAATACTAAAGAATGCACAGGGGTATGCAAAATGCATAAATACTTTACACTCAATCAACAATATTTTATTTTTTGGATCCTTTTTCAAGATCGAGGTAAACAATATATTATCTCTATCTCCCTTCCCCCTTCTCTCACATACTTCCTCTCTCTGATATATCTCTCTCCCTATGTTTCTCTCTGTGTCTCTCTACCTCTCTCTTTTGATCTCTTTCTCTCTTCCTCTCTTTATTTATCTCTTCTCTCTCTATCCTAGTCTACCTATCTTTCTCTTTATATCTCTAGTGGCACATGCCCATGCGGAGAGAGATGAAGAGAGAGGAGACAAAGGTAGAGAGAGAAAAAGAGAGATAGAGAGATAGAGGAGACAAAGAGATTTGGATATATATGAATAGAAAAAGAGAGTTAGAGTAGGAAAGAGATAGAGATAAGAGATATAAAGGGAGAGAGACAAAGAAAAGAGAGGTTGACTTTTGGTCAACCATTTCATGCCAACAATCCACATATGGCACATGTCCATGGGGAGAGAGAGGAATATTGAGAATATTTTAAATTATGGCTAAATTTGGACATTAATCATTGACATCATCTTATAATTTGATGCAAGATAATAGAAATGATGGGTGTCGCTAGATCCATTCCTTTCTTGTGTTTATTGACTGAAAACCTAAACCATGAAAGAAAGAGGGGGGAAATAGAGAAATAGAGATCTAGAGAAAGAGAAAATTAGAGATATAGAAATTGTTTTTGATGTTTTAGAAATATCACATTTTACAGTTTCTAGGGTTTCTCAATATACAAAGTTACAATAATACAATAACTTAATATCATCTCCAATATCCAATATAATTATTTTCATCAAACCTTTTTTAATTAAAAGGCGTTGAATTTTAAAAAAAAATCCACACATTCAAAACAAAGTTAAGTGACTAAGATCCACAAAATAAACAACTTCAAAAGAGTTTGGTCTTAATTTACATTAGTTGCTACTTCAACGTTCTTTCCAAACTCATGATCCACAAAAGCATATTCAACAATGGGTACCTTAATGAGAGGCCACAAACTACACCCAAAGTCAGCACATGGTGACCATTTCTTCTGCCATGAACCAATACGCATTGTACAGGTGTTGCAAACTTTCACGGTTATGGGTTCAAACCACAGGATGAGTGCAGTAAAACATCGTGAGGCAAAGTTTTTGCTTTAGTACAATAAACAATTTTTCTACTATACATGTAAGGACCACCAAACACGACTTTGCAAACATCTAAAGGAAAAGCATTGTTTGTGTAAAAATGTGATGTGTTTGAATTATGTTAGAGCATAGGCTGTATTAGTGTGTGAGATTTGTTATTATGTTTGTGTTAGTTGGTTTTGAGAAGTTGGCTTTATAAGCCTATGAATGAAATAGTAAAATCTATCCAAGCATGTATGAATAAATAATGTTATGGCCTATGTCTATTTTAAATGTGATTTCCACAATTTTGAGGCTTTCTAATCCAACAAACTTATCAGAGCCATGGAAAGGAAATGTAGAAGTTATTGTAGTTGGTGATTATGTTGATTGAAGAGTAATACCATGAGGTTGGGGATTGTGTTAGTTTTTTTTGCGTAAGTTCCTTGTTTTGGAGCCATCCTCTCCAAAGTTAAAGATCTTCACTTTATGTATGCAAAAAGATATATTGAGATCTATACTCCTGATGTAAACATTTTTTTGAGTGTTTGATATAGATAATCTTGTCTATACACCTTTCATTCAAGAAATAGTTGAGTAGCTTCCTATCCATATCTATTGTAGGATGAGTTAATAACATGAACAAATTGTTTAATAGAGCAGATTAGGTCATGACAAGGATTTTGTACCATGCAAAAATTTCTTTGTATTAATACACTACTAAATGATTGTTGTAAGGTACAATCTCAATGGACATTTGAGATTGTATAAAGGAGTTAACTTGTGTGCAATGCATTATTTTAACCATGTGTTTTGCATGAGACATTACATGACAAGTAATTAAAATAGGTGGCGATCAAATACTTTCCTAAAACATTGATTGTATCTCCACATAAATGTCTACAAGCACTTGCAACTACAACATCAGACATGTCTTATGCCAATTAGTGAAGACTTCCACCAAGTATAAATGCCAAATATGAAAGAATCGAATAAGTATTTAATATAATATTAAATTGTACATTTGTATATTTGAATTAAATATATTATGTATATTTATTATTTAATTATATATCTATTTTATATATAAAACCTATATTTATTATTATATATTTTATTTTATATAATCTTATTTTTATTATCTTATAGTCTATAGATATAATTAAAGTTTTTTAAAAAACTTTTAAAGTATTAAATAAAAAAGAAGAATTTAAATTATACCCCAATCACAGCATATATTTGTAATAAATTTTTTAACCTTAATATTTAAATAAAATAAACTTATATATTTATTTTTTATTTAATAATTTTTATATTTTTAATAACATAACGATCAATATTTATTAATATTTTAAAGTTATTGTAAACTATAATTTTCAACATATTAATTAATTGTTAATAACCACGCTTGGAATTTATATAGAGTTTGTAAGCTTAACATGTTCTTAGGAATGAGTGACATAAAGTACGAGTTAATGTCGCTAGTTAGCAAGATTGCAATATTTTTGCTTTCTTCGTTATCCATTCACTCTTTACATACACTCAGGGTTTAAATTTGACGGTTGACCCTCCTTGTCAAGCAATTTTTTTATGATAGTTATCCATTCAAAGGTGCCCTTAACATACTATGACATACCATAGTATAAGTAAAATTACATATAAACCAAATATATATAATTATAATTCTATATAAATTTTGACAGTTTTTCAAAAAAATTTCGTTTCATATGATAGTCTTTTGAAAATATTGATTGTATTTTACAATAAAAATGTTTAAATACAGTCATACGACCATCAAATTTAAGCCTTGCATACGCTGTTCACCGTAAATATTTTTCTGTTGTAGTTTCGGCCTCTCGTTCGAGCTAAGTCAATATTAGATGTACTGTCATTTGACTCGATGTGGAAGAAATACAGAAGCATTTGCGTTAGGTGACGGCATACGAAGGGTGGTAGATAAGGACGACGGTTTTATAAGTTCCTTTCCATGAAATTCCGCTGGCTAGTTCCGTGTAACGCGACAAACTGGTAAAAAAACGCGAACGAAAAAAAACAGCCGAAAGAAATAAACGGCACCGGAAAGCAAGAAAAAATCCGGCAGGATCGAACGGCAGGCGACGATTCAATCATCTTGCACGCCTCTGCTCTATTCCTACCATCGATCCTTCAACCCATGTATCTATTCGCCAAAGGGAACACCTTCTGCGTAAAAATGGATCTCCATAATTATTATAATACTTCATATACATTTCCATTTATTTATTGGATTACAAAATAAATACCATTATTACAATACTTCAAATATAACTACTAATACTCCCACTACGTAACAGTTCTTACATTCATTGAATGGGGTAGGAAAACGTGTAAGCCGATGTTGCGTGTGAATATATAACACATGAAAAGGCTCTTGTCTCTTCTCAATTACATTCGTGGTACCTAGCAAATTCACGTGACAAAGCTTGTCACAAAATAGAAATCTAATTTCTCTACCCTTTGTTTCACGTCAGACAGACCTTTTGTTTCACTTGTAGAATTGTCCTGCTTATTTTTATCCACAAAGATATTATCGGTAAAACGGATCACTGTCTGTTTTTGTTCCTTTCTTCTAGATTTCTTTCCGTCATTTGAAGGTTAATATCCAACTTAATTATCCATTGTTGGTTGGATGATCTGAGTTAAATGTTTATGTGGATCGGCTTATACTCTGTTTAAAAACATTCATTACACAATATTAACTATGTCGGAGGAATATTAAGCCTTCACCTCTTTACTGTTCACATTAAACTTGCCAAACCTTATCCGGATGTACCATGGAGTTTGAATAGGGTAGCATATTCTCTAGACTTGACTCCCAAGATTAAGCATATTTTACTTAAATATCATCCACTTCAATCACTTCAATGGTCAAACAGTCAGTAGCAATTTTACACCTCATTCACTAAACACGGATGGACGTAAAGAATACGCAACAGTCTCAATAGAAATGCACAATATCAACTATAAATAGGGGTAGCAAATGGAGGAGAGAAACCACGGAATATAAATCATGGCTGTGAAAAATTGTAGGGGCACCATGTCCTCGTCCTGTTCGTTATGTGTAATGCTTATGTTATTAGTATTAGTGGATGTGGGAGTTTGTCAGAATTGTGGGTGTTCCAGTGGACTGTGTTGTAGTAAATTTGGATACTGTGGAACGGGCAATGATTACTGTGGAGACGGTTGCAAGCAAGGCCCTTGTTATTCTTCTACTCCTTCTCCTTCTACTGGTGGAAGTGCGGGTTCCATAGTCACTGCCTCTGTTTTTAACTCTATAGTTGGAGGAGCAGGCAGTGAGTGTAAAGGAAAAGGATTTTATAATTATAATGCTTTTATTAATGCTGCCAATGCTTTCAATGGATTTGGTACATCTGGATCTTCTGATGTTAAGAAGAGAGAATTGGCTGCCTTCTTTGCTAATGCTGCCCACGAGACTGGAGGTAACATATACGTTGCATAAACTTGTCCTTATTTATGTAATTGTATAATTTATTTTATTTGCAATTGTGTTGCAAAAAAGAATATTAATGGGGTTGTATGCATTGTATAATAGGGTTCTGCCACATTGAAGAGCAAAATCCTCCAATGGACTACTGCCAATCCTCCAACACACAGTATCCTTGCAAGTCTGGAAAGCGTTATTATGGCAGAGGTCCTCTGCAACTTTCATGGTGGGTAATATATTTTTCATTTCCTACATAACTACTTTCAGTCAGTGAAATGTTAACAAAATAGCTAAGCTAAGATAATGTAAGGTGATGACAGGAACTATAATTATGGAGCGGCAGGAAACTACTTGAAATTTGATGGGCTGAATAATCCAGGGATTGTGGCAACTGATTCCACTATCTCATTTAAGACAGCAGTGTGGTTTTGGATGGTGAACAGCAACTGTCACAAGGCAATAACATCTGGGCAAGGCTTCGGAGCCACAATTAAAGCCATTAATGGCATGGAATGCAGTGGAGGAAATTCTGGAGCTGTGAGTAGCAGAGTCACTTATTATCAGAAGATTTGCAAACAGCTTAACGTCGATCCAGGATCGAACCCCCGTTGTTAATTTGTTTTTACTTACTATCATTAGTACTTAAAATAAGGCAACATGCTTAACAGTCGTCGATCCACATCATCTTCATCTAAATACTTATATGTTTCAAGAACATGGTAATTATAATACAATAAATCTTCTAAATTCTCAATTTAATTCACGTGTTTGTTTCTTCATTATTCTTGGATTTTGACTTTCTAGTCTCGTCATATGTTTTGATGAATAGGTGTCTATATCATTGATAAGAAAATAATATTACGCATATTCATTAAAAAAAAAAAATGGGTGGAGAAAATCACAAAACTTGATATCTTTGAATTTGACGTTTGTGAGGTCATACATGCGCTTAAAAATTTTGTTATATAAAAGTGGGATCTAGGTATAATGGGGGCATGGTTCTATTAAAATAATAGATAGAAAGTCATGCAATTCTATGGCCAATAGGTTAGAGGCTTATCACTGTATAGTTGGGTTATTCTTAGGTTACCCCAAAAAATAAAATTAAATAAGATAATTATTTACCACTTTTGCATATTAATGAGTTAATAAAAAAATTGGTAGTCTTCTTCCTTGAGAGCTAGTAGTTCAAATTCAAATCTCATTTTAACACTTCAAAATAACTAGACTACTTGACCATTGAACCATATGATATTTAGTCCAACATTGTACAAAATTCTTGATGTATACCATTCATCTCATTAAGTTATCATTGTGTTTGTGGTGGGTTTTGTCATTCCCATTATTTATTAAATTTTAATTTCATTATTATGGCACATGTGCCTCTTCAATATAATTGATAAATATTTCAACTATACATGTTCTTTAAAAAATATCATGTTGTCAACGGGCCCTTGGTCTGTTGGTGAAGTTGAAAGGTTTTGAATGAGCCCACTAGGGATTAAGTCTTGCTGAGTGCAAGGCCCCGACACCTATAAGGGATGGGGTTGGGATCATGCCCTGGGCGGATTTTGGTGGAATGGATACCCCTCATACCTTGGCTCTAATCTAAAGGGGACCCCCTCGAGGGTATCTCCAACACAAATTAAAAAAAAAAAAAAAAATTATTATTATGTTAATAATTAGTTTATTGGCATAAACAATTTATATATGATTTTACATTGTATGGGTTGACACCAACATGGTTGAACATTACCTAAAAATAACAAATATAAGTTATATTAGAACAACAATGAAACCTATTAATTATAAGAACACAATCTATTCAAACTCTAGCAACATGTCATATAATTGATAGAATCAACTCATTGCTATATTCAAACAATTATTTATGTGGACAAGAGTGCATGTCACTTGCTTTTGAAACATAAAGGTCATAACAAGTATCAAGATGAACTCATGCTTTAAATAATACCATGATGAATTTTCATATCCAATTACTTGCCACAAAAATGTAGATTCAAGATGACCCACAGTGCATACGACAAATATTGTTCTAGAACTTTTCTTTTCTGCAACATAGTTTGCATTCTCTATCTTTGAGTACTACTTAAATGAGAATAACGACAATATTCTCAACAACTCAAGGGGTTTAACTCATGAGATAATAGTAAATGCCAAACATGTTTTCTCCATGTCACCCACATCTACTATTACTTAGTCGATAGTTAGTTCTTGTGACTTATGTATGATTATATCCAATGTTATTTAAAAAAAATCGTGTATGGCTGCCTCTCGTAATTAGTGGAATAGGAAGCCACACTAGGCTGTGTATGTCCCATGTCATCTTGCATAATCATTGAACTCAATAATTGTGCACACAATGATAATCCATGTTGACAAAAATCTTGAGGGTGCACTCTATTCTTTCCTTACCAAGTGCATCATTCACCAACCAATCCTCCACCCACATAGTGGACACCAACATTATTCATTTCCTAGCACACAGTATTGATTTGTTGTCCAAATTATCATAATATCATGGTCTTGTACACTTAGTCTATGGGGTTGCAATGCACACAATTAGTGTTAAAAACAACTTTAACATTCTCTTATGGGTCAAAATTATACAAAGCTTTGCTTGTTCCACTCTTCAGCAACAAGAAAAGACATGAATTAAAATCTACGCATAAATAAGCAAGTTTCAAACAACAAGGGCTTTCAATTGAACCCATTTCTTAGCACCATTTGGTAGCATATTCAATCAACTAGGTTTGATTGAATCCCTGTCAATCGAACACCATTAATGCCTATATATAAATGCATTTGAACTCTAGTTGGAACTCATATTTTCAATCAAGCTCCTATGTGCTTTCCTCCTAGTCTCCTAATTCTAAGTAGGTGATTTTTAAAATATGTTTGTATCTATAAATATAATATTAATTAAATATATAATATAATATGTTATATATTATACATTATAATATAATAGAGTATAAAAAATTGTAAGATATAATGTCTAAAGTTGACTAATCCCATCTATAGTGCATCAAATAAAAACATTCAACAAGATTACTATTGGTAGGACAGAGCCACGTAGCTCAAAGGACAAGATTAATAAAGCTAGAATCACTACAGGTCACATACGACACTTAAGATTGACCTACAATAGAACGTAAGGGTCATAACAAGGAAGAGGGACACATCCCTCTATGTAACAATATGTATAAATATACCACGAGTAGAAAGTAGGAATGGATGTTAGGAGAAGAAGTAGTAGATTAGTAGAGAAGGAAGAGTAAGAGATGAGGAGAAAGATGTTATATGTAAGAGGGATATGAATGTGAGATGAATATGTAACAGAATAATGATGTTAATGTGTTGCAAGTATATATAATGAGTATATGATAGTTTATACTAGCTGTTATATGAATGTGATGAATAGTTATGTGTATATATTTTGATTTATATGCTTTGTATTCCACCACACTTCATTGCAATCCATCACACTTATTCTAATCTTCCTCTTACCCCTTTACACTAGGTATAAACTATAACTCTAAAGAGCATACACATAGATCTTTAGCCTATGCTCCCTCTCCATCTAACATTTTGGTTCCATTGCTGGGACCTAGTAAGAGGTAAGGAAAAGGTTGGAACTTAGAAGAAAAGATTTGTGGTAAGGAAAGATATATTAATAAGGATTTATAAACATAAAAGAAGCATGTTTGATGATTTATGGTAGAATACATTATGTCCTATCTATTAGTGTGAAAAGTGACATTATCTACCTTGTTAACTTTTAGCATGTCTAGGAGATTTCTATTCACAATAGCTTAAGTCCAACGTTGGGCTTCTTACCTTTTTGTCTCACCTCATGTGGTGAAGACATATGTACTCAGCTTTGTGAGACACCCACTCCATGCAAACTTGCCACTTACTCAAACATGTGTCACTTGAGAAAGACAAGTGTTGCACCTTTGGAGGGTTGCTCAGTTGTTGTGTATGACCTTCTCACCTCCTCTACCTTGCCTATGTATGCAAGGCTCTTATGTACATCTTTCCCATCTTTTGGCAATATCAATAGGTTTATTGTGTGCAAATAACTTGTGGTTGGATTATTTCTTGTTGATCCTCGCTAATCCCAACATGGTATCAGAGCCATGCATGAAAAATTATGCTTGTTATTTCAAATCCTACAACTAGCCAAGTTGAAAGATCCTCGTAGAGCTAGGAATTTTTGTCGAAAAAGCAAAAAAAAATTAAAAATCTAACTTTGGACAAGATTTCTTGGCAAAATTTTAGTTTTTGGCTTGAATTTGGGTGATTTTTTATTGATTTGTTTCTTCTAATTCGAGGGTTTCATCAGGTCTTTTTGACCAGTGGTGTGTTCTAGCATCGTTGGTTTGATCTTTGGTGTTTGCAGACGTGATTGGTGTTTACAAGCCCTATTCACAAGCTTTTCTTGTGGGTTCATCCCCCATTAACACATATAGTTCGTCTATTGTCCTTAATCTCTTATCGATTGTAATTTTGGGTGTTCCTACTTAGGATGACCCTATCATCTCATTTGCACTATTCTTGTGGTTTCTACACCTAGTTCGTGAGTGCGCTATCACCACTCTCTTAGGTGGTCCCTACCTCCTTCCATGGTCATGGTGTCGATGATTTAAGTTTGTTAGAGGTTACTATTTATTAATAGTCAAGATCAGCTACAACCTCGCCTTTAAGAATATTAATTTCTCCCCATCATAATGTATTAATATGACAGTTTTAAAGCAGGGTCTAAATATAGGTTTTTGCATGTAATTGTTTTGTAACAACTATGCAGGTGTAAATGCATATCTTATACACACTCATTTATAGAATATTATTTGTAATCTGGAGTCCTCCATTTAATGAGGGATTTGTAATTGTTTCATTATCAAGTATGAATTAATAAAATTGCTAAGTGTTGTAGCACTCTGGTTCCTATGTAAATTTTGTGTTTGTATATTTTGTGTTTATGAATAATTAAATGTTTTGTGCATTCCATGCAAAGACAACAAGTGGTATCAGAGCCAAGGTTATTGGGAAGTCAAAAAGCTAGAAAGAGAGATCGTGGGTTCATTGCATCTAAGTATGAGGAAAAATCATAGATTTGTTTGAAGTTGAAGACATTGTAAGCCAACACAAAAGGGACCGATCAGTCTAAAGCCACTAAAAGTTAAAAAAGAGTAGTTGTTCAGGATGAAGTTAGTCACTACCTAGCAGGAGGAGGTTGTTAAAATCACCAAAGGAAGCCATAAAAAATGTAT
The DNA here is from genome assembly GCA_027924645.1 of Cunninghamia lanceolata. Lineage (NCBI taxonomy): Eukaryota > Viridiplantae > Streptophyta > Pinopsida > Cupressales > Cupressaceae > Cunninghamia > Cunninghamia lanceolata. The sequence continues at coordinate 17,054,119 of BSBN01000803.1, forward strand.
GAAATTGCAGCTGAAGCTACCAGTAAATTATTAAAAAGGGAGAAAATCACTGAATGTGAAGTTAAAAAGGAGAAGTTTGAAGATTGGATCATTGAACAAAAGAAGGTAAGAGAAATTTGTTATTTTATTAACTGTTGAAAATTGCAATGGTTGTGTGATGTTTGAAGCCAATCCAGACATAAAATAACTCCAAAAGCTATCAGATCTGAAGATCTTCATTTGAAGTTTTTAGAGAAGTCGTTGCAGCAGAAGAGAATACCAAGCCACTGTGGGAAGAAGATTTCCAGAAGTTAAAAGTGAATAAGTTAGAAGCTATAAAAGCATGGTGAAGGAGCTGTGAGAAAAATCGTTGAAAGTCAGCAAGTAGGTAAACAAAAAGGGAAGTTTGAAGACAATGAAAGGAATGAGTGAGGCACATGAAGCTACCAAACAAAGAGGAAATCAACAATCAAGGATAAGTTCAGGAGGTAAGTAAATCATTTATTTTCAATGGGAAAAGATAAAAGAAAGAAGAAAGAAAAAGATAGTTGGGAAGAAGAGAGAAAGGAATTGTTAAGGGATTTCAAGTAAGTTTCAATAGAGAAAACTGGATTACAGATAAATATATGAACTTGATATTGAATTGAGTAAAGTTAAAGGGAAAAATGAAGAGTTAGAAGAAAACTTGAAACTATTTGATGAAGTTAAAAAGAATAATGAAAAGTTAGAAGAAACATTGAAGCTATTTGATGAAATGAAAGAAAAGACAGAGAGATTAGAAGAAGAAAATAGTTTACAGAAATAAGAAATATCAAAATTGAAAGAAGAGAATGATCAATTAGTAGCATGCAATGAAAATATAAGATTAAAACCTTTGGTTTGTGATGTTTCGTGTGATACATGTGATTTGTGTGAAAGAATTGAAGGTTCATTGGATAAAGAATGCAAGGTTGAAGACAGTAAAGAGATTGGATCAACAAAATTTGCTATTTGTGATGATATTGATAAAGAATGTAAGGATGAAAATGATGATGAATTTGTTAACATTACTAGTTGTTTTGATGAGAATGTTGGTTTGAAAATCATGAAGAAAATTGGTTATAAAGGTGAAGGTTTGGGTAACCATGAGAAAGGAATCAAAGAGCCCATTGAGTCACTTGTGAGGACTAAGTATGAAGGTCTCAGGTATAGAGGTAAAGGAAAAGAAAAGACAAATGTTTTTGCAAGTACTAAGAAGTCATTTCAAGAAAAGGAGATTTTACATTGTTCCCATTGTGATAGAGAAGGACATAAAAAAGAAAATTGTTGGGATTTACATCCTTGCAAAATTTGTGGTTTGAAAAATCATTGTGAAAATAAATGTTGGAATAGAGAGTTGAAAAATGAATCTATGACAGGTTGTTTGAAAATGAATCGTGGCTGGATAAATGTATTTGATTAGCAAAAGGTCACTAGTATGTTTATAATGTTTTATAGGCACAAGTCTTCTCGTGTTGAGAAAAAGGAAAAAGAATTGAACAATAGAAACGAAACAACCAAATATAGTGAACAACCAAGTGCAGAGAATAGTGAAGAAATTGAAGAAATTGAATTGTTTTAGCATAGTGCAGAAGCACGAGGAAGACAAGGAAGAGTCTTTTCTAGAAATTTTGAATTGTAGATTTGAAGATCAAGTTGAAGACAAAGTTTGAAGGAAGTGGTCAAAATTAAGGGGGAGTGTTGGAATATTAATTTCTCCCCACCATAATGCATTAATATGATAGATTTAAACTAGTGTCTAAATATAGGTTTTTGCATGTAATTGTTTTGTAATAGCTTTGCAGATATAAATGCATATCTTATGCACACTCATTTCTAGAAGATTCTTTGTAATCTAGAGTCTTCTATTTAATGAGGGATTCGTAATTATTTCATTATCAAGTATGAATTAATAAAATTGCTGAGTGTTGTAGCACTCTGGTTCCTGCGTAAATTTTGTATTTGTATATTTTGTGATCCTGAATAATTTTGTTTTGTGCATTCCATGTAAAGCCAATAGCTACAAGCTCGCCTTCAATGTTTCATCAAGCCCATTTATTGGTCACTGAGGTTATAATATGTAAAGATCTTAGCTTGTTGGTTTGAAACATTGTGGGATGACTTCTGCAAACCTTGCCCACCCCTTGCCACATCATTTCATGTTTTGGTCGTGAGCGATCATCTAAGGTTAAGGTTTTGTGGGAGGTGCCAAAGTTTCAAGCATCAGGTTACTAGTTTCATACCTACAGATCATGTCCTAGAAGCAGGCCGAGATCTCTGGGTCAAAGTCTCCTTTCTCATTTTGGTCTATATAACCTCAACAAAGGCAATAGCCTTCTGCACATTCCAACGACTTGCCTACAAGGTCGTGGGTTTCCATATCACTGATGTGTATTTTGGAAGCTCGTTGGATCATTAAAACCTTGGTTGAGGTCAGTCAAAGTCAAGCTCATGTTTTCCATTCTCCAACACCATCTCTTCTCAAAGTTGGCACCTCCAAATCTGAGTCATGGTTTTCTAACACCACCAGGTTGGTTGAAGTCTTCAGGATTCTCTTTTGGAGTTTAGTTCATGGATTTGTAGAGCATTTCTCCACATGGAAGTACATCTTCCTTGAACAATTCAACATCTTCAACATTTGTTGCCACAGTTCTTGAAAAACACCAAGTTTTTTGGCATTTGTTTGTAAAAATCTGTCAGCATCAGGATAACATAAGTCTTTTGGTTAGTGATTATTTAGAAGTAGATTTAAGTATCTTACTCCATAAATAATGTTGTTTCTTATTGTTGACATCTCATAACTAGAGACTTTGTCAAAAAAATGACATTTTATGTTGTAGTTAGTCGTTCATGTTGTTACACTGTATTTAGTTAACATATAAAACTGTTAACATTATATGCTAACATTAAGCATTTTGTTAGGAAAGCATAGGTGTGGAATACAGCTTCCCTAATGTTAATTCAGAGAGGATAATGCAAACAAGTAGCTTTCAATCAAAATGCCACAGATGAATATAGCAGAAAAACAAAATAAACAAAATAAACAACACAGAATGACACCAGTTTTACGTGGGAAAACCCTTTCGGGTAAAAAACCCACCACCATAATAGAAGCCATCTTTATTACAACAAACTGAAAGATTACAATAAAGATTCCCAGCTCTAATGTTCAGGTATCAATTCTATTTACAATTGTACAAAGCAGTTTATATCATCTGCACATTCTATAGAAAATAAACTGTACAAATCAAATTGTTTCATCCATCAATAACGATGCCAGAAGATTAGTTTTATAACATCAGTCTACAAGAGCAAAAAATGGTTACTCGACTGTTGCCCTAACTGAATGATTCACCTTCCCCATCGTCATTGCTGCTCAGCAGTTGTAACTGTTCGCATTCCATGAGATGAATAATCCCACATGCATCAGGTCGCGTATACTATTTCAGTTTATAACCATAGACGATCAAAATAACTATCGTCAATAATTTTGTTGCTGACAATGATAGTTAAAGACTCATTAGGATAACCTTCATCATTGGCAAACTGATCAACATTTACTCTGACGGATCCTTGTCTTACCGACGCCAATTCTATGCTAACCCTTCATTAGAGTGACTAGTAACTTCAGAGAGACATCTCAACATTGGGCCGATTATAGTTCTTATGCCGATGATCCATTGATCCCAACGCACACTTCCATCAGGGTAACTCAATACTATCGGAATGACCACCATGAGTTTACCCGATGCCCAACCTTATGACGATGGACTTCTCACATCGGTATGACCCTCATCGATTAGAGAAGTAACTTAAGACTGTGCCGATATAGTAAGACTACCCGATAGCTTGTCCCTTCATCGATGTGAACAAAACTGTCGGTATAACATTCACTAGTTCTGCTGAAACTCTAGTGTGGCCAACGACCAATGAAAGAAAGAGGTTCCAAGCAATAACTTGAGACACTAGGTCTCTTCAATCTCCCACTTGTCGAAGAGATTATTGCTAACCTCTTAATCCTCAAAAGGATTAATGAGAATTATGGGCCCGAAGACCCATTTCATCTGAACACCATTTGAACTTGGATGTGCTTACTGGTTTTGTTAAGACGTCAGCGACATTTTCCAAAGTGTCAACTTTTTCCAGCTTTACCTTCCTATCTTCCACCATATCACGAACAAAGTGAAATTGGACATCAATATGTTTTGTCCTAGCATAAAATGTAGGATTTTTCACCAAACAGATAGCACTTTGGCTGTCACAATGAATTTGTATTTGCCCTACATTAAAACCAACATCAGAACACAACCTCTTCAACCAAACAGCTTCTTGGCATGCACGAGTAGCTACCATGTACTTTGCCTCTATTGTGGACAAGCGACTACAGACTGTCACTTGTTCATCCAACTAATAGCACCACCATTTAACATGAATACATATCCACTGGTAGATCTTCTACTGTCAATGTCCCCTACCCAATCAGAATCAACATATCCCTAAATGCTGATAGATCTCTTAGATCCATGTGAGTTTCCATGATAGCAAATAACATAGTCAGAAGTTCCCTTCAAATACCTCATAACTCTTTTCACAGCATCCCAATGTGATCTGCCTGGATTCGCCATAAATCAGCTCAAAACTCCCACTGCTTAGGCAATGTCTAGTCTGGTACAGACCATTGCATACATCAAACTGCCAACAATACTTGCATAAGGCACTTTTTCATATCATCTACTTCATTCAAAGATCCTGGACAATCTTCAACAGATAGTTTCATTCCCTGCATCATTGGAACAACTAACTGTTTAGAATCAGACATATTAAACTTATCAAGAACATTAGTAATATACTTGCTCTGGCTGAGCCAAAGCTTTCTCTTAGATCTGTCCCTTTTGATCTCCATTCCCATAATGTACTTTGCTGCCCCCAGATTCTTCATTTCAAATTTCAAGGACAATTGAGATTTTAAATCTGAGATCATCCCCTTACCATTGCCAATGAATAACATATCATCCACATACAGTGCAATTATAAGAATCTGATCACCTTTAGTTTTATAATAGACATAATGATTAGATTTAGATCTCACATATCCTAAAGACAACACATACGTATCGAATTTTTGATACCACATTCTGGGAGATTGCTTCAAACCATAAAGAGACTTCTTAAGTTTACATACCAGATGTTCTTTACCTTTTACCACAAAATGCTCTGGTTGGGACATATAAATTTCTTCTTCAAGGTCCCCATGAAGAAATGTTGTTGTCACATCCATCTACTCAATTTCAAAATCATATGTTGCTACAAGTGACAACAAAAATCTAATGGATGTCAGCTTAGCTACAGGAGAAAAAATTTCTCCATAATCAATACCTTCCTTTTGGGAATACCCCTTAGCAACCATCTAGACCATATTTCTTTTTAAATACCCACTTGCAGCCCATAGGTTTTCTACCTTTAGGCAAGGGCACCAAATCCCAGGTTCCATTCTTATCCAATGATTTCATTTCACTATCCATGGCTTCCAACCAAGAATTTGAATCAGGTAAACTAATAGCTTCTTTCACAGTCCTAGGTTCATCAGTATCAGTAAGTAAAGAATAGGCACAACTTGAATCAAGTACTGAAAATCCATATCTATCTGGTTGTCTTCTTTCATGTGTAGACCGTCTCAAAAGCTGAGGTGCAGGTTCAAGTTCTTGCTCTGGATCTGAATCTTTAGAGCTACTCGAACTCACATCTGAACCATCTACACTTGGTGTTTGTTGTTCCTCTTTTACAGGGGTCAGAGGAATATTCACAACACTCTTTTCTTTCTTCTTTTCTATCTTCTCTGGCTGAGGATCAATAACCAAAGGTTTCAGCGCTCTGAAAATTACATTCCTGCTGTAAATTACTTTTTCAGTTTCAGGATTCTAAAGCTTGTACCCTTTAACACGACTCCATAGCCAATAAAGATACATTTGACTGCCTTTTTATCTAGCTTAGATCTTTTTACCTCAGGATTATGAACATATGCCTCACAGCCAAAGACACGAAGATGTCTTAGAGAGGGCTTCTTTCTAGATCATGCTTCCATAGGCGTCTTATCAACCAATGTTGAAGTAGGAGAACGATTCAGCAAGTAACAAGTTGTAGCAACTGCCTCAGCCTAGAAATTTTGTTCAAGCCCAACATAACTCAACATACTTCTTGCTTTCTCCATCAACGATCGATTTAACCTTTCAGCAACTCCATTTTGCTGTGGAGTATAAGGTGTAGTCTTATGCCTTTTAATTCCATGGTCTACACAATACTTATCAAAATCCACATTGCAATATTCACCACCATTATCCATTCTCAAACATTTTATTTTTCTACTAGTCTAATTTTCCACAAGAGTTTTAAATTCTTTAAACCGACTGAACACTTCTGATTTATTCTTTAAAAAATATATAAATGCCCTCCTTGAATAATCATCAATAAACGATACGTAGTATCTTGATTTAGACATAGAAGGAACATCGACTGGACCAAAAACATTAGAATGTACATAGTCCAGAACACCAGAAGATTTATGAGAACTAGAGTAAAAAGAAACATGGTTCCATTTTCCATATATACAATGTTCGCAGAAATCGAACTCCAGATTACAATCAATTAGCCCATCTACCAAGTTTTTGTTTTTCACCTATGTGACCAAGTCTATGATGCCAGAGCATTGTTTTCTCTGCAGGAAGTTTAACTTCCATAGAGTTTGCATCATGTGTTACAATAGTAGCTTCTTCAGATTTTATAGAGACATTATTACAACACACTGGTTTTGCATCTAACCTATATAGAGTTCCAATGCGTTCACCCTTTGCCAGTACAATAGACCCTCTAGTCATCTTACAGCCACCATTCACAAAAGTAACTTGCACTCCAACATCATTAAGCTTATAACAGAAAGTAAATTTCGGGCCAGACCTGGTATGTGAAGAACTCCATTCATTCCCTTTATCCTGCCATCCAGGAACTAGATTCTGACTCATCCTTGGCCAACAATTTCCAGCCAGGAAAACCTTCCCACCAGCATACGGTTCATACTTTGTGAACCATTCTCTGTGAGATGTCATATGAAAAGATGCTTCTGAATCCACCAACCAAACATCATCAGATGCAGACATTGCCAAAGCAGCAATGAAGGCATCAGCATCACTCTATGAAGAATCAGAGTTAGAGAAGCTCTTCTTCTTTTTCTCCTCTTTGCAGTCTTTCTTGATGTGACCTTTCTGCCCACAATTCCAGCACTTCACCTTGGACTTCTTGCCAGGGGATTTTGATTTCCCCTCTGATTTGGACTTAGACTTCTTATCCTTCTTGCCTCTTTCCTTTGATCTACCTCGAACAGACAGAGCCTCTTTGGCCATACCAGAAGACTTCCTCCGCATCTCTTCAGACAACAGCGAGGCAACAATAATTTCTGTTTAAAATGTAGTTGTTGCACTTCCAATAGCCATCACCAGATGGTCCCATGAGTCAGGTAAGGAACACATTAGAAGCATACATCGGTCCTCCTCTTCTATTTTTACACCTATAGATGTCAACTGAGTAACAATCATATTGAATGCACTCAGATGTTCTACTACAGATGCACCTTCATCCATCTTTAGAGAATACAATTTCTTTCTGAGGAAAAGTTTATTCACCAAGGACTTGCCCTGATAAATATTATCCAACTTCTTGCACAAATCACTTGCAGTCTTCTCCTCACGGACATTCAATAGAACAGAGTCAGATAAACTCAATCTTATCAGTCATTTGGCTTTCCTATTTGCCAAATCCCAATCTTCTTGCTTCATGCCTGTAGGTTGAGTTCCAGACACAACAAGCCAAAGATCTCTATAGACCGGCATGTCTTCAACTTTAAGTTTCCACAATTCAAAGTTTGTGCCATTGAACTTTTCAATGTCTATTTTGTCTGATGTACTTGCCATCTTATTTAACCAAATAAATCTCTACAGAACTCCCACTCACAGAATTGACACAAAAAACCCAAACTACCAACAAGGATAGCACAATTGGCTAGGCTCTGATACCACTTGTTAGGAAAGCATAGGTGCGGAATATAGCTTCCCTAATGTTAATTCAGAGAGGATAATGCAGACAAGTAGCTTTCAATCAAAATACCACAGATGAATACAACAGAAAAACAAAATAAACAAATTAAACAACATAGAATGACACTAGTTTTACGTGGGAAAACCCTTTCAGGTAAAAAACCCACCACCACAATAGAAGCTATCTTTATTACAACAAACTGAAAGATTACAATAAAGATTCCCAGCTCTAATGTTCAGGTATTGATTCTATTTACAATTGTACAAAGCAGTTTATATGATCTGCACATTCTATAGAAAATAAACCGTATAAATCAAATTGTTTCATCCATCAATAATGATGCCAGAAGATTAGTTTTATAACATTAGTCTGCAAGAGCAAAAAATGGTTACTCGACTGTTGCCCTAATTGAATGATTCGCCTTCCCCATCGTCATTGCTGCTCAACAGTTGTAACTGTTCGCATTCCATGAGATGAATAATCCCACATGCATCAGGTCCTGTATACTATTCCAGTTTATAACCATAGACGATCAAAATGACTATTGTTGGTAATTTTGTTGCTGACAATGATAGTCAAAGACTCATCAGGATAACCTTCATCATCGGCGAACTGATGAACACTTACTCTGACGGATCCTTGTCTCACCGACGCCAATGCTATGCTAACCATTCATCGGAGTGACTAGTAACTTTGGAGAGACATCTCAACACTGGGCCGATTATAGTTCTTACGCTGATGATCCATTGATCCCAACGCACACTTCGATTAGGGTAACTCAATACTATCGGAACGACCACCATGAGTTTACCCGACGCCCAACCTTATGCCGATGGACTTCTCACATCAGTATGACCCTCATCGATCGAAGAAGTAACTTAAGACTGTGCCGAAAACTGTCAGTATAACATTCACTAGTTCTGCCGAAACTCTAGTGTGGCTGACGACCAATGAAAGAAAGAGGTTCCAAGCAATAACTTGAGACACTAGGTCTCTTCACATTTGTTGTAACCATCATTGTAACCATTAAGATTAGTAAACTATGAATATGCTAACTCTTAGAGGTTAGTTAAACAAACTTCCCAAATAAAACTTTTTATCCTAGGCTATCCTTTTATGTCAAAGACATTATATGCTAGGGTGCTCTCAACTTGCCCAAGGAGGCTGATTTTTTTATTTCTCCATAACTTTCTCCCATGGAGGTGAAATTAGGCATATTTATAGTCGATGAGAAGTTGAGACCCAATTAGGCGTATTAATAAAGCTAGAGTCACTGCAGGTCACATACGACACTGAAGATTGACCTACGATCTAGAACCTAAGGGTCATAACAAGGAAGAGGGACACATCCCTCTATGTAACAATATGTATAAATATACCACGAGTAGAAAGTAGGAATGGAAGATAGGAGAAGTAGTAGAGTAGTAGAGAAGGAAGAGGATGAGGAGAGAGATGTTATATGTAAGAAGGATATGAATGTGATAAATAGTTATGTGTATATATTTTGATTTATATGCTTTGTATTCCACCACGCTTCATTGCAATCCATCACACTTATTCTAATCTTCCTCTTAGCCCTTTACACCGGGTATAAACTACAACTCTAAAGAGCATACACATAGATCTTTAGTCTATGCTCCCTCTCCATCTAACATTTTGGTTCCATTGCTGGGACCTAGTAAGAGGTAAGGAAAAGGTTGGAACTTAGAAGAAAAGATTTGTGGTAAGGAAAGATAGATCAATAAGGAATTATAAACATAAAAGAAGCATGTTTGATGATTTATGGCAGAATACATTTGGTCCTATCTGTTAGTGTAAAAAATGACATTATCTATCTAGTTAGCTTTTAGCATGTCTAGGAGATTTCTATTCACACTAGCTTAAGTCCAACTTTGGGCTTCTTACCTTTTTCTCTCACCTCATGTGGTGAAGACATCTGTACTCACCCTTGTGAGACACCTACTCCATGCAAACTTGCCACTTGCTCAAACATACATGTCACTTGAGCAAGACAAGTGTTGCACCTTTGGAGGGTTGCTCAGTCGTTTTGTACGACCTTCTCACCTTCTCTACCTTGCCTATATATGCAAGGCTCGTATGTACATCTTTTCCATCTTTTGGCAATATCAATAGGTTTATTATGTGCAATAACTTGTGGTTGGATTATTGCTTGTTGATCCTCACTAATCCCAACATGGTATCAAAGCCATGCATGCAAAATTCTATCTGTTATAGCAAATCTTGCACCCAACCAAGTCAAAAGATCCTCGTAGAGCTAGGATTTGTTTGTCGAAAAAGCAAAATTGTTTTAGAAAAATTTGACTTTGGACAAGATTTCTTGGCAAAATTTTAGTTTTTGGCCCGAATCTAGGAAATTTTTATTGATTTGTTTCTTCTAATTCAAGGGTTTCATCAATTATTTCTGACCAGTGGTGTGTTCAGGCATCATTGGTTTGATCTCTGGTGTTTACAAAGGCGATTGGTGTTTACAAGCCCTATTCATAGGTTTTTCTTGTGGGCTCGACCCCCATTAACACTTATAGTTCATCTATCGACCTCAATCTCTCACCAATTGCAATTTGTGGTGTTCCTATTTAGGCTAGCCCTATCATCTCATTTACACCATACTTGTGATCTATGTTACCAGAAACACAACGGCAAGGCTTCATTTCCCGTTTTAATGAGCGAAATGTCATTTCAGTTGTGAACAGTCATTTCTAAGGCTGTCGTGACATTGCTAGATTAAAAAAAATTAAAGCAAATAAATACTCAAATGTTTTTGATAAACTGCGTTTTTAAAAAGAGTTCATAGAAAAATCCCTGGTTTTTCATTTTTTTAAACTTCAAAATTTTATTCTTTTTGGGTTCAAGAATTTTTTTGGCTTTGTTTTTAAAATGACTTTTTTTGGATTAAGTTTGTTTATTTTTATTTTATTTTATTATAAATGATAATTAAAACTAAAGCACATAATTATTTTTTAGAAATTTTGTTTTTGCTAAAATTAATTTAGAAACTTGCTTTAACTTAAATATTTTTTAATATACGTGAATATATATATATATACACATATATATACATATATATATATTCTTATATACATATATACATATATACATATATGAATATACATATATGTATGTATATATATATATCTATATGTATATACATATATGTATATATCTATATGTATATATATATATATATATGTATATATATATACATATATATATCCGTTTCTTATCCACAACCTCTAAATATTCCGTTTCTCATCAGGTTGTCATTGCCATTATCATTTTCATTTCTCATTTCTGGTAACATAGCTTGTGGTTTCCATGGCTGGTTCGTGACTGTGCCATCACCACTCTCACGAGTTGTTGCCGCCTCCTTCCATCGTCATGGTGTCGATGATTTAAGTTTGTTGGAGGTTATTGTTTATTAATAGTCAAGATCAACTACGACCTCATCTTCAACATTTCATCGAACCCATTTTTTGGTTGCTAAGGTCATAATATGTAAAGATCTCAGCTTGCTAGTTTGAAATGTTGTGGGATGACTTCTGCAAACCTTGCCCACACCTTGCCACATCATTTCATGTTTTGGTCATGGGCGATCATCTAAGGTTAAGGTTTTGTGGGAGGCGCCAGAGTTTCAAGCATCGGGTTGCTGGTTTCATACCTGTAGATTGTGTCCTAGAAGTAGGCTAAGATCTCTGGGTCGAAGTCTCCTTTCTCATTTTGGTCTTGATGGCAAGTCTTTCCAGTCACAAGGTATTTCAATTCCACAAAGATGTAAACACAAATAGTTACACAACAATGATAGGAAGTTCAAGGTTCTGATCAAGAACAAATTTAGATAATGACTCGCAGATAGATTAAGAATGATCCAAACTTTAACACTTAGGTAGAGGATCTCTAATAATTAAGAGGGAATTATTAATACATAGATAAAACTAATGTATTCAATAAAACTGGCAAATTCATTGGACATTAATAACAATAATCCAATATAAACAGAGAAATGATGATATATTATTTATGAACAGAGAAAACTTTGAAATCACCAGAGACTCAATGAACACAGAGTTTTATTACTTCCACATTCTTTGTTACAAAGTCTTTCTATCGACTCTCAACTCACTACTACCAGTCTTCTCTCTACGGGCTTCCTGGCTTTCTCTCCTTCACCGTATTTTATTCCTCTTCTACATATCAGTCGAACACAACTGAAAACCACCTTCCTATGTGTCAACGACCTTCCAACCAATCATACAATAGTCACCAATACCTTACACAATAGTTACAAATAACTAACAGACAAATGGATACTGCCAGAGTGATTAAGGAAGGATCAGACAAAGAAATCAAGTTCCTGTCACAACTATGATAGGAAGTGAAACAAGACCAAGATACTAACACAAAAGAGATAATTCCTATCTTAATGGCTACAGGAACAAAGATATAAGACAAGGTAACAATGACAAAGAACACTAACAACAAAACTGGAAAAAGAAATAAACTAAACTAATCAGACAATGATGCCCCTACTTCAAACTCCCCGGGCAAAAAGAATTCATGAGCTCCTGCTCATGAAATCTGTTAGAGAATAACCCAATTGACTAATTTCATATTCGGTGAGCCATGAAGCATCTTCCACTAGATGGTTACTCCATTTGACCAAATATCTGAAGTATTCATGCTTTTGGGTTTTCTTCCATAGTTGTGTGTCTAGAATGCATTCGATGTCTCACAGAGAAAGTGAAACACCTTGTTGTTTCTCAGTGTTTGAAGACTCTTTGACCTCTATTGTACTATCCTCAACATCTCCTTTGTAACGAAACAGATCTGCTATATTAAAGATAGGAGAAATGCCAAGGTCTAAAGGCAGAGATATCTCATATGCATTATCTGAAAACTGTTTAAGAATTTTGCAGGGTCCAACCTTCTTCATTTTCAATTTGTTGTATTCCCCCTTGTTAGTGTAGGTTTTTATTTCCTAGTGGGTTATTTATTTTTCCCTATATTCCTAGGTTTTTCCTACACTTCTATTAATCTTGCTTAGGTTAATAAAGCATGTCTTATTAGGTGAGTGGTTGTGAGGTGTCACCTTCCTACATGTGAGCATCCATTAGCTATCTTGGGAAGATACTTTGCTATCTTTAGTCCGATAGATGGTTGCTCCTGATTGGTCGGTGTTGCCACCTCCTCCCTCTCCCTAGACTATATAAGCATGCTACCTAGCTTGTATTTTGTATCTTGTGCTTTTGCATCCTCTTAATGCTATTTTTATGCTAGCATTTGCATTACTCTCTTGGAGACTAACTCTGTGTTGCTATTTTGATTTCATATCATTTGCATTCATAGTTTAAATATCTATTCGTTTGCACTAGTTTTCTAGGTTAATAATCTTTTCAGATTCTAACATGGTATCAGAGCCTTGCTATGTGCAAGAGTAGATTTTAGTTTCCTTATTTGAGAGATTTGGGGGGGCTAATTAAGCTTATTGCAGTTTTCTGAAAAACCCAGTATGCTCTTCTGTTGCATCTTTAGATGATCTAGAGAATCATAAAAGTTTGAAGGAAACATTTTAATCTCTGGGGTTTGCACATGTGTTTTATGAAATCTGGGTGATTACAACATTTCTATTTATACTGGTAGCATTTCTGACTATTCCAACGCATCCAGGAGGCTCAGAAAAGTCATATTTGGCTTTCGCTTCACCAAAATAAGAGATCATTAGACATAGTTGCGGAATCGGGGTTTCAAGTTCAAATCTGACAACCAACTTGCATATATTTGGTGTTTTCAATCAATATTGCAGGTTCTAGCATGCATTTGCTTGTCTTAGGTAGCTAATTCAGCCTTTGCATGCCATTTTTTGGTTGCTGAGGTCATTTTTTGTTGCTAAAGGTGTTTTGTTTACATTGGATCAACATCTTCTGTACATCAGAAAGAAAAATGCCTTTTGGGTTTTGTTCGCAGCACAGAAAAACCATGTTAGTATGTTTTAGGTTTTGCATGCAGTCTATATATTTTGTATAAATGTACTTAGAAATCTACAGCAAGGTCCCTCTCCATTGGCAGTTGCAATTTTGAAAGCAGTTTTCAAATGCTCTGTTCTTCCTCATACGGAGTCTGTTTCCCACGAAATGTTTTTTTTATTTTGGCTATTTTTTCGTGCTCTATGCACTAGTGTAGACATTTTTTTGATTTTGATGTAGAGATTTTTTGGAAATTGTAGATTTTCAGTCATGACACTGTACAGTTCTTGTTTTGGAAACTTCAGAGGATCATAACTTTCACATATAACCTCGTATCAAGGCGATTCTTTTTTTGAAAGTGCATGATTTTTTGAGGAGATCATAGTGGTGCTGTATATTTCTTTGCTTATTGTGCCAAAGTTGTATTTTTAGCATATGCTCTTCGTGAGGGTTTTGTAATGCATTGAAATCAAGACCACTTAGTATTTCTTGCTAGTGGCAGTTGTAAACACACTAATATAAAGTGCCAAATCATATTTTCTTGGGGGGGTTTTCTTGGTTGTGTTCTCTTCTTTTCATCATTTCTTCTCTGCATTTCTTCATTATGGATCAGACAAATGTGCCCATCCTAACTCCATACAATTACTTTGAGTGGAAATCACGCATGACAATTCACTTAAGGAAAGATGGATTAAATAGGATAACTATGGGACTTAAAACTGAACCTGCTAAAGATGAAGATAAGCCTAAGTGGTTTAAAAAATGTGATGAGGCATATGGAACATTGTGTTTGTCTGTTTCTCCTAATTTGCTCTTTCACATTAAGTCTTTGAATTCACCAACTGAAATATGGACAAAGCTAGAAACACTATTTGGCACACAAGATTCAATGAGGGGTCATATGTTGGAAAATGAACTAATTAGTTTAAGTCTAGGCAATTTCAACACAATTCAAGATTTCTTCACTAAATTGAAATCACTAAGGTGGTAGTTAAAACAATGTGGAATTGAAAAGAAAGATGAACAATTGATTCTTAGTATTCTCTCTAAGCTAAGTTTTGAATATTCTATGTTTGTTTCTACCTTCTATGCTACTAAGGGTGCACTTGGTACTCAATTCACCATGCCATCTTTAGATGATTTTGCTATCAATCTCACTCAGGAACAAGACAAGCTAATCTAGATGGGCACTCTTAAGTCATCTAAGTCACATGCCTTGGCTGCCAACCAAGGCACAAAAGAAAAAAAAGGACAAAGTAGTAACAACAATATTAAGGATAAGAAACAGAAGAATAGCAAGGAGAAGAAGGATCAGATACTAGTTGCTTCAAAAGCAACTAATGAGACCCAATCCTCCAAGGGTGACAAGCCTAAGAAAGAGAGGGTCCAATGTGCCTATTGTAAAAGACCTGGTCATGATGAACATAAATGTCTGAAGAAACAAATTGATCACTTGACACACATTCTTGAGAAGATTAATATCAGTGTTTCTGAGTCTATCAAATAGAGTTCTAATGAGGAATCTAATAAGGCAAAAGAAAATAACGAGGGGAAAGGAATGTACAAGGCCCTTGTTGCAGTTGCTTCATCACCATCCACTTGGGTTCTTGATTCAGATGCTTTGCACCACATGGATTCATCTAAGGAAGAACTTGTATCTTTGGAGCCGTATACTATGCCTTCTATTTTGATGGGTGATGACACTCTTGTTGAGGTGTGTGGGAGAGGATCTATTGATGTGGAGGATGGTACATTCCATGATGTTCTTTGTGTGCCCTCATTATCAACTAATCTCCTATCAGTATACCAGATCACTCACACAGGTTCAGGCAAGCAGGTTGAGTTCACTCCTAATTCAGTGGAGATTCGTGAGTTGTACAGTGGTTCTACAGTTGCAGTTGGGAGAGTAGATCATCAGTCACAGCTCTATCTATTTTCTCACTTTGTTCCTGATCCTCCTTTGATTGTTTTACTCACTCATTCTAATGATGTGAGTAGATTATGGCATGAACGGTTTGCCAATATTAACTTCCGCTACTTGTAGCAGCTCAACTAGCAAAGCATGGTCACATGGTTGCCTTCAGTTTAGTTTTTAGATGGTGTTTGCCAAGGTTGCATTCTTGGTAAGCATCCTAATGAAAATTTTGACAAAGGTAAGGCATAGAGAGCTTTACAGATACTAGAGTTTGTTCATAGTGATTTGGCTAGTCCATTTCAACATCCTTCTTTCAGCAGGGCCCCATATGTCCTCACATTCATTGATGACTTTTCTCGATATACTTGGGTGTACTTTCTCAAATAGAAGTCAGAGGTATTTGATCATTTTTAGTACTTCAAAACTTTTGTAGAGAAGCAATCTAGGAAAGCCATCAAAGTTTTGCGCACTGACAATGCTGGTGAGTATGCCAACCATCAGTTTGAGAGGTTTTGCACTTTAGGGGGGGATTGATTTGTAGCATTTAGTTCCATATAATCCTCAACAATATGGTGTTGGAGAATGGAAGAATAGGTCCTTGAAGGAAATGGCAAACTGCATGATTCACTCTAGATCTCTTGCACCACAATATTGGGCAGAGGCCATTAACTATGCTTGTTATATCTAGAACTGTGTTCTTCACTAAGCCTTGAAGGGAGTCACTCCTTTTGAAGCTTGGAGCGGTCAGAAACCATTAGTTAAGCACTTTCAAGTTTTTGGTTCTCCTGCATGGGCCCACATTCCTATAGAGAAATCCAAGGCCTTGGATCCGCAGAGCAGACCTTGCATATTTGTAGGTTATCCTAATGGTGTGAAGGGTTATCGGTTGCTCCACCCTATTACACATGAGTTGTTCATTGGGAGGAGTGTTTAGTTTGAGGAGGGCACTTTAAGCTCACTTTCTATTGCTTCTCCAACTCCTTCTACTTTGACATTGGAGTCACTTGGGATACATGACAAATCTTCTGATGAGTCAGATTCACCTGAGCAGTCTTCTACCTCCACTTCCAATGCAGAGAACGATTCAGAGGACTCACCTCTTTCCTCTCCTAGTCATCATTTAGAGGTTGATGAATCTCCTCCAGATTCTCCATCTTCCAGTTCACTTTGGGCTAGATAGACCTTCCAGTCTGCAGGTGATTGGGTCGGGGATCCATCAGACACCAGGCGGACTCATTCACAGTTCCAGGATGCTCCACATGTCTTCATTGCTACTGCCTCAGATCCATAGTCTTTTCATGAGGATTCTGGTATTCCTGAGTGGGATACAACTATGCAAGAGGAGTATAGTTCCTTGATGAGGAACCACACTTGTGACCTTGTCCCTCTTCTTAAGGGAAGAACACTTGTTCGATGTAAGTGGATCTATTAGACAAAATTTGCACTAGATGGGTCGATTGACAAGCATAAGGCTCGATTGGTCACCAAAGGATTCTCCCAGGTTCCTGGGATTAACTACTCTAAGACTTTTGCACCAATTGCCTGAATGAATTCGATCTGACTTGTTCCTGCCATTACTTCAACCAATTGTTGGGAAGTACACCAGATGGATGTGAAGAGTGCTTTTCTTCATGGTGACCTTCAGGAGGAGATTTACTTGTGTGCTATCTTTGGAAGTCTCTCTATGGCCTCAAACAGGCTCCTTGAGCCTGGTATGCCAAGATAGACTCCTTCCTTCTGATAGTTGGGTTCACTCGGTGCAATTTTGATCCCAATGTCTACATTCTGCAGCAGGATGATTCACTCCTATTTCTGGGTCTGTATGTTGATGACTTGTTGATCATAGGGAGTTCTTCATCCACCATTGGGGCTATCAAAACTGCCCTTCATGACAGGTTTTTGATGACTGACTTGGGATTGAGATCTTTTAGTGTTCTTCCGAGATCACCATCACATAGTCCAAGTATGCTCTAGATTTGCTCTCGAGGTTTCATATGGCTGACTGCAAGCCTGCTTTGACTCCCTTTCTTTCTGGAGTCAAACTTGAGGCTTAGTGTTCTTCTCCACTTTTTGATGGCACTTTGTACCAACGGCGTGATGTGAGTCTCATTTATTTGACTCATACGATACCTAACATTTCATATGCTATAGGCATGGTCTCTCGATTCATGTAGGAGCCTCATGAGCTGCACTGGAAAGCAGCCAAGCGGATCCTTCACTACATTCAGGGTACTTACAGTTTTGGGATTCACTACACAGTAGGCATTGAGCTTGACTTGGTGGGCTACATAGATTCAAATTGGGTAGGCAATTCTTAGGATCACAAGTCTACTTCAGGTTACAACTTCTCCCTTGGTTCTAGTCCTATTTGTTGGTCGAGAAAGAAGTAGTCTATTATTGCTCTATCTTCTACTGAGGCTAAGTATTGGGGGGTTGTGAATGCCGCCACTGATGCCATCTGGCTTTAGAATCTTCTCACTGAGTTTGGTATCTAGATCAAATAGCCATCAGTCATATTCTATGACAACCAGAGTGCCATTTAGATCTCACAGAATCTGGTCCATCATCAGCGGACCAAATACATAGAGGTCCACATGCACTACATCTAGGAGCTCATCCATGGCCACGTCATCGACCTTCACTACTGTCTGACTTCCGAGTAGGTTGCTGATATCTTAACCAAACCCTTCACTGAGAGTAATTTCCTTCATTTGTGAGCTTTGCTGGGGGTGCAGGATGCTTCATCTTATGGGGGGCTTCTTCCTCTCACTCGGAGTCCTGACTCTCTCTACTTTGGGGGGGTCTCTTCTCTCTATTTTTTTTTGGGGGGGGGATTTTCTCTCTCTTTGGGGGGTAATTTTATGTACATGGGTACCTCATCAGGATTGATTTTTTGGGACCCATTTCTACATCCACCTAAGCTTCACTTATGGGGTTAGTGTAGGTTTTTATTTCATAGTGGGTTATTTATTTTTCCCTATATTCCTAGGTTTTTCCTACACTTCTATTAATCTCGCTTAGGTTAATAAAGCATGTCTTATTAGGTGAGTGGTTGCGAGGTGTCACCTTCCTACATGTGAGCATGCTTTAGCTATCTTAGGAAGATACTTTGCTATCTTTAGTCCGATAGATGGTTGCTCCTGATTGGTCGCTGTTGCCACCTCCTCCCTCTTCCTGGTCTATATAAGCATGCTACCTGGCTTGTATTTTGTATCTTTTTTCTTTTGCATCCTCTTAATGTTATTTTGCTTCTAGCATTTGCATTACTCTCTTGGAGACTAACTCTGTGTTTCTATTTTGATTTCGTATCATATTCATTTGCACTAGTTTTCTGGGTTAATAATTTTTTTAGATTCTAACACCCCTTAGGAAATCTTTCATTTTGGAGGTGAGCCAATACAAGGTCTCCAATCTAAAAATGTATCTCTCTCTGCTTTTTATCAGTATGTTGTTTATACTGTTGATTACTTCCTTCTATATTTGTTTTGATCTCTTCATGGAGGTCATGGATGAGTTTAGCGAAATCTTTACCTGCTGCACTTCACCTTTCCATATTACCAAGGTCTCTCAACTCATATACCCCCCTTGGATGCATACCATACATCACATAGAATGGACTAAAACCAGTACTCCAGTTAGAAGAATCATTAAATGCAAACTCAGCCTGAGCCAAATTACCTAGTGTTTTTCCAACAATGCACCTTAACATGTTTCTGAGACTTCGATTGACAACCTCTGCTTGACCATCTGTTTGGGGGTGCTAAGAAGAACTAAAATTCATATTTGTGCCCAATTTCTTCCATAGGGTCCTCCAAAAATGACTAACAAACTTAGTATCCCGATTAGAGATAATGCTTCTAGGAGTCCCATGCAATCTTACTACTTCCTTGAAGAATAAATTTGCAATGTCAGTTGCATCACTAGTTTTCTTGCAGGGTATGTAATGCACCATTTTGGAAAACCTATCTACCACAACAAAAATTGAATCATTTCCCCTTTATGTACGAGGCAAACCCAACACAAAGTCCTACTCACTAAATTCCAAGGTCTAGTTGGAACTGGAAGTGGCTTATATAAGCCAGCATTTTGGCTTCTTCCTTTGGAACATTGACAAGTGTTGCACCTCTCAACATATCTCCTCACATCCGCTTGCATCTTTGGCAAATAATAATGAGTGTGGTGCAGGAGCACCTAGAAAATTTACTTTTCTTTTGAAATAAGGTCTATTTGACCAATGCATTTTCATTTCAATTTGTCTCTAGGTCTTTCAGGACCTAGAACCCATTTTGTAGGTCCAAAGTGACTTAAAACACGCTTTTGTCATATTGTAATCACATAGTGCCAAAACATGGCAGTAGGACAGTTTGAAGTCGTTTTAGATTGGTTGGTCTCCCAACTATTTGCATCAGTTGGTTTTCCAACTGCTGGTAGGTTGAGTTGATAACAACCAGAGGTAGGAACCATCAAAGGAGAGGAAGGAGAAGTGTGTGAATGTGATTGTGTATTGTTCTAAGAAGAAATAAAATTATTCAGTTCCGTCAATTTGATTTCCATTCCCTGTAACTACAATTTGTATAATTGTAGACTTCTATTCTTTTTGTGCTTTCCATTGTTGCAGTATGTCGACATGAAGCATTCCACTAGTATGATTTCTGTCAAAATCAGTGGAATGACTTCATTGTACAAGTATTTGTTTTTGTTTCTTGCTTTGTTTTTGTGTTAGACGGTGCAGAGGATCTAGACAGAATATTTTGCACAGTAGGGTGACCTAGCATCTCCATGTGCTAGGGTTCGGTTGAAGAGAAGAAAGTAAACTGTGCGTCGGTGAATCGCTGGGACTCACAACAAGTCCACCGAAGTCGAACAGTCTCGCTGAGGGAGTTGGTCTATCGATGCATCGGCTAGAGTTTGTAAGAGCTCGCTGACGAGAAGAGTCTCACTGAAGACAAAAGTCATCGGTGTATCAGTGAAGCAAATTCTAACATATCTGATAGTAATTGTCTTGCTGACAAGTGAAAGTCAAAGGTGACGTTGGAGTGATCGGTGTATCGGCGAAGTAGAATCTAAAGTAGTCGATAGCACTTTTTTTGCCGATAGGCAAGAAGCGTAGAGTCACCCATCGGGAAGAGTTGCGATGTCAGAGTGATAAATTCAAAGACAACCGATGGTGATTTTCTTGTTGATAGGCAAGGAGTATTGAACCTCACATCGGAGTGACTAAGACTTTAGAGAGATAAGTTGTAAAGTGACCGACGGACAACGTGTTGCTGAAAAGGAAAGGAAGAGACCTGTTCTCCGAGCCTAGGAATGGTTCCAAAAGGTTCAAGAGATCAAAAATTCAATTTTGATCAATCATCCGTTCCGGCTATACGCTCCTCATCATATTGGCATCAAAGCGAGTTTTGAAGATCACTCGGGTGGTGTGGTCTTGGTGTATGTCAGACAACGAAAGTGAAGTAGAGGCTGACATGATGCCTCCTAAAAGTATGTCACAAGATGCAGTGAAGAAACTAATTGAAGCGATGTTTGAGTCCAAGCTCGAGGAGTTGAAAAGAACCCAAGGTAAGGATAGGGAAGAAGAAAGTGACAGTGATGAAGGAGATATAGAAATTGATGAAACCAATAAGAGGACAGAGGAGATACCAGCAGGCCAAAGGGTATTTGTAAATGCTTTGAAGTCAGTCAACAGGAACACCATAGATGGGTTACCTATGTATAGTGGAAGTATGGAAGCTGAAGAGGTGATTGACTGGATTGAGGCACTGAACAATCATTTCGAATACAAAGAAATCCCTGATGATAAGAGGGTTAAGTTGGCAAAGGCAAGATTGAAGGGGTCTGCTCTTGCATGGTGGAATTATGAGCAAGGAGAGAGAGTCAAGGAGGGGGAGAATATGATAACCTCCTGGGAAAGGATGAAGACCAAAATCAAGGCACAATTCTTACCCCTGGACTATAACGTACAGATGTATAGGAAATTGTAGAACCTCAGACAGAGAGAACTTGATGTGAATGCTTACACACAAGAGTTTCATAAACTCAATCTCAGATCAAAGAGACAAGAAGAAGAGTCAGAGAAGGTGGCAAGGTATCTGAATGGCCTACAGATGAATTGAAATGTCCCCTTCTAGTAAGCTGAAATTTTTCACAACCTTGCAAAATTTCAACTTAGTAAAAGAGAACATTAGTATTCATTCATCTTTATTTCAATATAAATTTATAAGACTATAACATATTAGATCATATTCATATTATAATTCATTTCATCATCATTCATTACAACATTCCTAATTCATAAATACATTCACATATATGTTATTCCTTTTTATCATTGGTTGGTGATATGACTTGTGAGGGACTTATGGTAGACTCTTACGTTAACCAGCTCTAGATCACCAAGTATGATTTCATTAAGGAAATAGTTCCATCTCTTATAGAGGCCCAAAGGTTTCACTCACACATGGAGTCCCTCACCATTTGGCTTGTGGGATTTCACTCACACACGGAGTACCTCATCCAGACGAGAGTCACCATCCATAGAGCAACTCTTACAAGTTCTCCTAGGCCCAAGGATTTCACCCACACACGAGGTTCCTCACCACTTGGCTCGAGGGACTTACGTCCAATCGAGAGATACCTAGGCTAAAATAAACTATTTCAACTACATCATACCTTAGAGGTGATAGAGGGGTTAAAGGGAGAGTCTGAGGCAGCTCCAAGCATACCGCCAACTTATCTTTTATTTGATTTCATAGATGCCATAATTGTTCTCATTATCATTTAACACAAGATGCCTTATATTAGACATCATGGCCTTATATCAAAATTGATCATATATCATTGACATTTATTCATTATATTAGTTTATCCCTATGCAATTCATAGTTTGTTTTAGTGTATTTATTTATCATTTACAACATGCATATATTTATTCTTTTATATATAATAATCTTACCATTTATTTTTACTAATTATAGATTGAACAAATTAAATATAAATACTTACTTACCTATTGTAGGTTTCCTGGGTTTCGTTACCTATGGTTGTCGTCTTCTTTTTATTTTCCATTGTTTTCCTTGCTCAATGGAATGATTAATATAATTTTTATTGTATTGTTGTTTCCGTTTATATATATATATTTTTAATATATATTTTATACACTTTTACTACTGATGTACATATCTCTATATATTAATTTATGATATGTTTCCTACTTATGACTCAATGTAGATCTAAATATATGTATTTATCTGATACTCTTTTTATATTTTCTTCCAATGATCTTTTGCTTCTATCTCACAACCTTTATTTATTTATCTTTCAAGGGATATGTTTCGAAGAGGCACGTCTCTTATTATGCTTGGTGGTAAAAGACATACTTAACCCTCTTATAATTTATATTACTTTATATTAATTCCCTTTTGTGGTAAAACTAGTTCGTAACTCCCTTATCATAAGAGGATAGGTTAAAAGATGTTTATTTATATTATTATTTATATTATTTGTATTTATATTATTAGATATATTTATAATATATTATTTATTAATGTGATCTTGGTGTCAACCAACTTAATCATTGCACTTATAAATATTCTCCTTCGGCCTCCCCTTAATCTTTTTAAAGTACATTATTTATATAATATATATAGTATAAATAAATACATTTGTTATTAAGTAGGGGAGCTCTTTTATCTTATTTGATTCACAAGCATATAATATGGTGGGATAATGTTTTTGTCTTATCAGACTTTTATCTTTATATGATTTTATTTCGAATTTGACCTTTTGTTCCAAATTACTTTACTTTCTAGCTTTAATGGGTAAGACTTTTCATAATATTTATTTTTATATATAATAATATATCTTATTAATTATTCACATAAATATTATATTAAAATATTTATATTTATAATATATCTAGTTAATTAAATATATATATTTCATATATTTTATAATATTTAAATTATATTAAATTAATAATATTATTTATTAACTAATACATATTAATAATATATTTTAAATAAATATATTATATATTTAGTTTATATAAGGCTAACTTATTATTTAAATAAACGATTCAATTATAAATCATTATAGGGACATGGCAATGCAGAACCTCAGATAGAGAGAACTTGATGTAAATGCTTACACACAAGAGTTTCATAAACTCAGTCTTAGATCAAAGAGACAAGAAGAAGAGTCAGAGAAGGTGGAAAGGTATTTGAATGGCCTACGGATGAACATCCAAGATGAGATCAGCATCTTAGCACCATAAACAATGAACAAGTGTTTCCAAATGGCCTTAAGGGCTAAAGAGAAGATAAAGAGAAAGAGTGAGTAGAATAATAGAGGTAGAGGAGGAAGAAATTTCAAAGGCAGAAGCAGTTTTGGAGGAAGAAGTCCTAACCAGAGGCCTAGTGGTGAGTCTAGCCAAGAAGAGCAAGTTGGAGACTCAAGTAGCAGAGGAGGTTACTGAAGAAGAAGGCCTAATGGAAGGGATGGGACAAATGGATCAGGTAGAGGATCCAAGTTCTCCAATATGAGATGTTATAATTGTAATCAGATAGGGCACTCGACATACAAGTGTCCAGAGAAGGCCTCAAATTCTCATGGCGATGAGAAGAGAACCACTTTGATTCAAGAAGATGCAAGGAGTGTGACATCTCCTAAAGTGAATCTAACATCAGAGATGGGAGAAAATCTAATGATCAAGAGGACGCTGCTCAAGGAACCAGTGTAGATTGAACCATCTCAAAGAAGGGCTTTGTTTAGAATCAACTGCAAGATCCAAGGTAAGGTTTGTAAAGTTATTATTGACTCTGGTTCTACTGATAATATCATATCTTTGGAAGCAGTGAATAAGTTGAATCTAGAAAAGATACCCCATACCAGTCCATATAAAGTTAGTTGGTTGAATAAGGGGTAGCACATACTCATCAATGAACAAGCATGGGTAGAATTTAGTATTGGGGAGTATAGAGATAAAATCTTGTGTGACATCCTTCCAATGGATGCTTTCCATCTTTTGTTAGGTAGACCATGGTAGTTTGACAGAAAGGCTCATCATGATGGAGAAAAGAATGCTTACTCATTCCAAAAGGATGGTGTGACTTATAGGATACATACATTGGTAGAAGAGGATCCACAACATGTAGGGTCTAGTGTAATGATGGTAGGAGAAAAGGAATTCATGGACATAGTAAAGGAAGGTGGTGGAGTAGGTTTTGCTTTGATTGTGAAGCCAAAGGGTGAAAGAGAGGAAAATGTGAGAGAAGTAGGAACTAAGGAGGTCAGATATCTGCTTGAAAGTTACAAAGGGGTGATTGCAACAGACATACCTGATTCCCTGTCACCTGTCAGAGATATTAGCCACTAGATAGACCTCATACCAAGAGTAGTACTTCCTAATAAGGTAGCATATAAAATGACCCCTCAGCAGAATGAAGAGATAGCAAATCAGATTCAAGAACTCCTAAACAAAGGGCTGATAAGGAAGAGCCTTAGCCCATGTGCAATACCTACTATTTTAGCCCCAAAGAAGGATAGGAAATGGAGGCTTTGCACCAATTCTCGGTCCATCAATAGGATAACCATTAGGTATAGGTTTCCTATTCCTAGAATAGAAGATCTAATGGATTGTTTGGGAGGGGCCACTTATTTCACCAAGATAGACTTAAAGAGTGGATATCACCAAATACAAATAGGAGAGGGGGATGAGTGGAAGATAGCATTAAAAACCAATGAAGGGTTGTATGAGTGGCTTGTGATGCCTTTTGGTCTTTCAAATGCCCCTAGAACCTTTATGAGACTAATGAATGAGGTGTTGTAGGAATTCATAGGGAAATTCGTGGTAGTCTACCTTGATGATATCTTGGTGTTTAGTAAGAGCAAGGAAGAACACTTGAAACATTTGGAGATAGTCTTGAAGAGGCTGCAAGATCAGAAGTTAATGATAAACTTGGAAAAGTGTGACTTCATGAAACAAGAATTGGTTTACCTAGGCTTTGTCATCTCAAAGGGTGATTTAAAAATGGATTTTTCCAAGGTAGAAGCTATTTTGAATTGGCCTACACCTAGGATAGTAGGAGAGGTCAGAAGTTTTCATGGTTTGACCACATTTTATAGAAAATTCATTAGGAACTACAGTGATATTTGTGCACCTATGTTAGAGACCATCAAGGGTGGAGGTAAGGTGAAGTTTGTGTGGACAAAAGAGGCAGATCAGAGTTTTGAAAGTCTGAAGTAGAAAGTTGTCAAGTATCCTATCTTAGTACTTCCTGATTTCAATAAAGTATTCACCATTGAATGTGATCCAAGTGGGATGGCCATAGGGGCAGTGTTGAGCCAAGAAGGTAGACCAATATCCTTTTTTAGTGAAAAATTGAATGAAGCTAAAGGAAGTGCTCCTCTTATGATTTAGAGTTGTATTCCATGGTACAAGCTCTGAAAAAATGGAGGCACTACTTGCTTCCTAAAGAATTTATTGTATACACTGACAATCATGCTCTTAGTTTTTTGAATGGACAAGAAAAGCTCAGTCATAGACACATGAATTGGGTGGAAAGTCTTCAAGCATACACCTTCATCATCAAACATACGAAGGGGATAACCAATAAGGTTGCTAATACTTTAAGCAGAAGGATGTTGATAGTGCAAGAAGTGTAGCTACAAAGCATGGGTGTTGAGGCACTCAAAGGATTGTATGAAAAGGACCAAGATTTCAAGGAGATTTACAAGGTATGTAGTGATTTTGCCAATGCTTTCCACAGTGAATTTTTAGATTATACATTGCAGGATGGACTTTTGTTCAAAGGAAATCAACTATGTATCCCTAAGTGTTCAATGAGGGATAATATAGTGAAGGAGAAACATAGTGGTGGTTTAGGAGGACATTTTGGGCTTAATAAGACCTTAGATCTAGTAAGAAGATTTTACTTTTGGCCAAGGATGCCATCTGATATCAGAAGGTTTGTTAAGAGTTGTATGATTTTCCAGAGAGCAAAGGGGGTCTCAACTAATGCAGGACTGTACAAACCTCTGCCCATACCAAACAGAAGTTGGGAAAGTTTGAGTATGGATTTTGTGATGGGGTTACCAAAGACAAGGATATGTTATGACAGTGTTTTTGTTGTGTTAGAGAGGTTTAGCAAGATGGCTCACTTTATTCCTTGTAAAACCACCAATTATGCTAGTTACATTGCAGGCTTGTTCTTTATAGAAATTGTCAGGATTCATGGATTGCCTTTGAGTATTGTATCTGACAGAGACAACAAATTTGTGTAACAATTTTGGAGAACCTTGTGGAAAAGATTGGGTACAAATTTGTCCTTTAGTTCAGCCTATCATTCTTAGACTTATGGCCAAACTGAGGTTGCGAATAGGTCATTAGGCAATCTGCTGAGATGTTTGACAAGAGAACATGGAGGTAGTTGGGATGTGGTACTCCCACAAGCAGAATATGCCTATAATGATTCTACAAATAGAAGTACGGGTCTAATTCCTTTTGAAGTTGTCTATGGTAGTCATCCTAGAGGAATTTTTGAATTGAGAGATGTTCAAGGGTTAGACAAAAGGAGTGAACATGCTGATACATTTGCAGAGGCTATGAAAGAGATCCATCAACAAGTCAAAGATACTCTACACAAGAATAGTCAGAAGATCAAGGCTAGAGTGGATCAAAGGAGAAGGGATGTGTAGTACTAAATAGGAGATATGGTCATGGTTCATCTCAATAAGAATAGACTGCCCAAGGGAAACCACAACAAGTTGATGATGAGGAAAATTGGACCTTGTAAGATTTTAGAGAAATATGGTCCTAATGCTTACAATATTGAACTCCTTGATGATATTTCTATTTCCCCTATATTCAATGTTGTTGATCTAACATTATATAGGAGTCCTGATATAGGAGAAGGTACAACAGATTCTGTCCAAGACAATGCAGAGTGGGTGCAACATTTACCACCTAAGGAACCACCTAAGATGGAGTGCATCTTGGATAGCAGGACAGCCAAGAAGATAAGAAATCAAACCTATTTTGAGCACTTAGTCAAATGGCAAGGACTTCCAGACTCAGAAGCCACATGGATGCTGAAAGAAGACATCAAAAAGTAGGGTGGTGATTTACAGCAGTTAGTCTCTAAGAGGACTTGAGACAACTTTCACTTGGGGAGTATGGTGCAGGAGCACCTAGAAAATCTTGTTTTCTTTTGTAATAAGGTCTATTTGACCAATGCATTTTCATTTCAATTTGTCTCTAGGTCTTTCAAGACCTAGAACCCATTTTGTAAGTCCAAAGTGACTTAAAACACACTTTTGTCATATTGTAATCACATAGTGCCAAAATAGGGTAGTAAGACAATTTGAAGCCATTTTGGATCAGTTGGTCTCCCAACTATTTGCATTAGTTGGCTTTCCAACTGCTGGCAGGTTGAGTTGATAACAACCATAGGAAGGAACCATCGAAGGAGAGGAAGGAGAAGTGTGTGAATGTGATTGTGTATTATTCTAAGGAGAAATAAAATTATTCTATTCTGTCAATTTGATTTCCATTCCCTGTAACTGTAATTTGTATAACTGTAGACTTCTATTATTTTTGTGTTTTCCATTGTTGTAGTATGTTGACATGAAGCATTCCACTGGTACGATTTCTGTCAAAATCAGTGGAATGACTTCGTTGTACAAGTATTTTTTTATTTCTTGTTTTGTTTTTGTGTTCGACAGTGCAGAGGATCTAGACAGTATGTTTTGCATAGTAGGGTGACCTAGCATCTCCATGTGCTAGGGTTCAATTGAAGAGGAAGAAAGTAAATTGTGCATTGGTGAATCGCTGGGACTCACAACAAGTCCACCGAAGTCAAGCAGTCTCACTGAGGGAGTTGGTCCATTGGCGCATCGGCCAGAGTTTGTAAATGCTCGCCGATGAGAAGAGTCTCACCGAAGACAAAAGTCATTGGCGTATCAGTGAAGCAAATTCTAACGTGGTCGATAGTAATTGTCTTGCCGACAAGTGAAAGTCAAAGGTGACATTGGAGTGATCGGTGTATCGACAAAGTAGAATCTAAAGTAGCTGATAGCTTTCTTTCTGATAGGCAAGAAGCGTAGAGTCACCCATTGGGAAGAGTTGTGATGTCAGAGTGACAAATTCAAAGACAACCGTTGGTGATTTTCTTGCCAATAGGCAAGGAGTGTTGAACCTCACATCAGAGTGACTAAGACTTTAGAGAGATAAGTTGTAAAGTGACCGACGGACAACGTGTTGCCAAAAAGGAAAGGAAGAGACCTGTTTGCCGAGCCTAGGAACGGTTCCAAAAGGTTTAAGAGATCAAAAATTCAATTTTGATCAATCATCCATTCCCGTTGTGCGCTCCTCATCAGAGTGCTTAGCTGCAAATAAGTCTTATCCTATCTAAAGTGACCAGCAAGACTATCACAATGTTTTTCCTTCATCAAATTGTCCCTCATGGATCCCTTAGGAATACATAACTTTCTCCCTTTGAACACCAGTCCTTCTTGAATCATATAGTCTGTCCATGGCTCTTTATTCCTACAAATAGGATCACTGCAAGCCACAAATGCTTCTTTAAAATTTGCATCCTCTGCATACAACTCTTTCAAACTTTCAAAGCCCACACTGTTAGTTTGTATTTCACATAACAACAAATTCTTCATACTTAAGGCATCAACAACTTTATTCATTTGTCCACTTTTATGTTTCAAAACAAAGTTAAAACTTTGGAGATACTCAATCCACTTAGTATGCCTTTGACTCAACTTGTGTTGGTTGTTGATAAACTACAAAGCATGGTTATCTATGTACACAATGAACTCCTTAGGCAATAAATAGTGTCTCTATTTCTTTAAGGATTAAACTAAATCATAAAATTCTAAATCATAAGAAGAATACTTTCTTTTTGCATCATTTCGTTTCTCACTAAAATATGCCACTAGACACCTTCTTGACTTAGAATAGCCCCAATAGCCAACCCACTTGCATCACACTCTACTTGAAACACTTTGTCAAAATCAGGCAAAGCAAGAATGGGCTGCTCACTTACTCTTTGTTCTAGAAATTAAAACTCTCTTCAACCTTCCTAGTCTACACAAATGGCCTCTTATATTTCCTTTTATAGTTTCAAGAATAGGTGCTACTACATGACTGAAATTTCGAATAAACTTTCTATAAAAACTTGCTAGCCCATGAAAACTCCTTATCTCCATTAAATACTTTTGGGTGTTGGCCAATCAAGGATGGCTTGTACTTTTTCTTTGTCCATCTTCAAACCCTCCTTTGACACCACAAAGCCTAGATATACCAGTTTGGTTTGCAAAAACACACACTTTTTTAGATTAATCTGCAACTTCTCCTCATGTAGCCTCTTCATTACCTAACTCAAATGCTCTAGATGCTCCTCTTTAGACATGCAAAACACCAAAATGTCATCTAGATATACAATCATAAATTTCCCAAGGAAATGTTTCAAAACCTCATTCATGAGTCTCATAAAAGTGCTAGGGGCATTAGACAATCTGAAAGGTGTAACCAACCATTCATATAAACCATCACTAGTCTTAAAGGTTGTCTTCCATTCATCCCCTGGTTTGATTCTTATTTGGTGGTAGCCGCTTTTGAAGTCTATCTTAGAAAAATACATGGAGCCACTTAAACAATCGATTAAATCTTCAATTCTAGGAATGGGAAACCTATATCTTATGGTAATTTTATTAATAGCCCTTGAATTAGTACACATACGCCATTCCCCTCCTTTCTTCAGTACTAGTACTGTAGGAATAGCACAAGGACTTAGGCTTTCCCTTATCAAACCCTTCTTCAAAAGGTCCTCTACTTACTTCCTAATTTCCACATTTTCCCTAGGGGTCAACCTATAGATAGCTTTGTTTGGAAGTCTAGCCCCAAGAATCAAATCCATATGGTGGCTAATGCTTCTCGTAGGAGGTAATTCATTAGGCAAATAAGATGCAAAAATATCCAAATGTTCATTCAAAATATCTTGAATCTCAAGAGGTAAATCATCAAGTTTTGTAGATGTAAGTACACTCCTAGGTTTAAGAACCAAAGCAAATCCTACTTCCTCATTCTTCAAATCATGTAGAAACTCCTTACCACTTATCATCATGACCTTGCTGCTATTACTACTATTGTTGTCCTCTTCAGGGTCTTTCATAGGCATCAAAGTATGCTTCACTCCATCTTTCTCAATAGTATAAGTGTCCTCCCTTCCATTATGCACTGCTTTCCTGTCATATTGCCACGGTCTATGAAGCAAAACATGGCATACATCCATAGGCATTACATCACAAAGCACACTATCCTTATATCTACTAATCTGAAAATCAACATAGGCCTGCTCATTGACTAATAATTGATGTTTTTTTTGTAACCAAGATACCTTATAAGGAGATGGATGTTTGATTCTTTTAAGGTCTATCTTTTCTACCATTTCTGATGT
Organism: Cunninghamia lanceolata; assembly: GCA_027924645.1. Classification (NCBI taxonomy): domain Eukaryota; kingdom Viridiplantae; phylum Streptophyta; class Pinopsida; order Cupressales; family Cupressaceae; genus Cunninghamia; species Cunninghamia lanceolata. The sequence goes on from BSBN01000803.1 coordinate 17,085,564, forward strand.
AATAATATTATTTGTAGTACTACTATCAATGATTAGTTTACAACATTTACCTTGGGACTTACATTTAGTTTTGAATAGAGCCCTCCTTTGGACTAGTTCTTGGCTTTCCTTTTGGGGTTTCAGAAATACCCTCTTTAGCATCAACGATTAACCCAACTCTACTTCCTCCTTGTGAACAAGTGATCCCACACTTTCTTGATCAGCATGAACAATTTGATTGCTTCTTTCAAACTTGGATGGTCCTCCTTGAGATGGGTTAGAGTAGTCCCAACTCTTGTGTCCATATTGGTTGCACTTAAAGCATTTTCCCACAAACCCTCTACCTCTACCCTATGAACCTCCTCTACCATAGGATCTACCCCCTTTATTTTGAAAACCTCCCCTATCACTATTAGCTGCTCCACTAGAACTTTTAGCCTCCTCATGATGTTGTTTCCCTCTACCAATTTATTGTCCCCTTCCTCTAGAACCTCTTCCTCTCTTCCTCTCTAGTTGACTTTGCTTCCTTCGCAACTTCTCTTCTACCTTTAAGGCAAATTGATAAGCCTCTTCTAGGTTTCTAGGGGACACAAGGGTTAATTCATCTTGTAGGCTGTACTTGAGACCATTCATATATCTAGTTATCTTTTCTACATCTTCCTCACTATGCCCTGATCTGATCACCAACTTATAGAATTCCTTTGTATATTCTTTTACAGTCATGTCTTTTTTATTCAAGTTCTGCAATATTTTGAAGAGATTAGTTTGATAATCTCCAAGAAGGAACTTAGCCTTCAACTTTGCCACCATTTGATCCCAAGAATTAATCTTCTCATTATCTTTTCTTCTCCTCTCAGTTTGGAAAAAGTCCCACCACATAGCAGCGTGGCCCTTCAATCTAATGCATGCAAACTTCACCTTTCTATCCTCTACTACATTCTCAAATTCAAAATACTTATCCAAATCATTGATCCAATCAATCAGATATTCTCCATTGAGACTCCTCAAATAAGTAGGGACCTCTATCTTGGGTTTGGAACCCACATTCATGACTATCCTTAATAACCTTTCCTCAAATCCTTCCTACTCTCCTTGTCTTTCTTTATCATCCTCTCTTGTTTGCACTTCCTCCTCCTCATCGTCACTTGCATCCTCATCAGGAGTCCCTCTTCATTGTGCCCTTTCCAAGGCATCCATTCTTGCTATCAAATGTTGTAACAAGTCTTCATCATGAACCCTTTTGCCTCTTCCTCGGGCTCTACCTATGCCCATTCTTCTTGGAGGCATATTGTCTACTCACTACTACCTGGAATCACTTTGTGGCTCTGATACCACTTGATGGCAAGCCGTGCTAGTCATAGGGTATTTCAATTCCACAGAGATGTAAACACAAATAGTTGCACAATAATGATAGGAAGTTCAGGGTTCTAATCAAGAACAAATTTAGATAATGACTCACGGACAAATTAAGAATGATCCAAACTTTCACACTCAGGAAAAGGATCTCTAATAACAAAGAGGAAATTATTAATGTACAGATAAAACTAATGTATTCAATAGAACTGATAGATTCATTGGAAATTAATAACAATAATCCACTATAAACAGAGAAATGTTGATATATTCTTTATGAATAGAGCAAACTTTGAAATCACCAGAGACTCAATGAACATAGAGTTCTATTACTTCCACATTCTCTATTACAAAGTCTTTCTATCAACTCTCGACTCACTACTACCAGTCTTCTCTCTGTGGGCTTCCTGGCTTTCTTCCCTTCATCATATTTTATTCCTCTCTACATACCGGTCAAACACAACTAAAAACCACCTTCCCGTGTGTCAACGACCTTCCAGCCAATCATACAAAAATTACCAATAACTTACACAACAGTTACAAATAACTAACAGACAAATGGATACTGCTAGAGTGATTAAGGAAGGCTCAGACAAAGAAATCAAATTCTTGTCATGATTGCGACAAGAAGTGAAACAAGACCAAGATACTAACACAAAAGAGATAATTCCTATCTTAATGGCTACAAGAACAAAGATATAAGACAAGGTAACAATGATAGAGAACACTAACAGAAAAATTGGAAAAAGAAATAAACTAAACTAATCAGACAATGATGCCCCTGCATCAGGTCTGCACAACCTCAACAAAGGCAACAGTCTTCTGCACATTCCAATGGCTTGCCTGTAAGGTCATGGGTTTCCATATCACAAACGTGTATTTTGGAGGCTCGTTGGATCATTAAAACCCCCTAGTTGAGGACAGTCATAGTCAGGCTCGTGTTTACCATTCTCCAACGCCACCTCTTCTCAAAGTTGGCACCTCCAAATCTAAGTCGTGGTTTTCTAACACCACCATGTTGGTCAAGGTCTTCAGGCTTCTCTTTTATTTGATGTTACATTTTTTGGAGTTTGGTTCACAGATTCGCAGAGCATTTCTCCACATGGCAGCACATCTTCCTCAAACAATTCAACATCTTCAACATTTGTTGCCATAGTTCTTTAAAAATGCCAAATTTTTTGGCATTTTTTTGTAAACATTTACCATCAGGATAACATAAGTCTTTTGGTTAGTGGTTATTTAGAGGTAGATTTAAGTATCTTACTCCATTTAATGTTACTCTTATTGTTGACATCTGTCATAACTAGAGACTTTTTCAAAAAAATAACATTTTATGTTGTAGTTAGTCATTCATTGTTACACTATATTTAGTTAACATATAAAACCGCTAACATTATATGCTAAGATTAAGCATTTGTTGTTGTGACAGGGAAAACTTGCAATGCAAACATAAATGAAAGATAAACCAAATAAGTATAATTTACCTCCCTTTCGCACAAACAAATTGCCTACACTGATCGAGCGAATTGAAGTTGTACCCAAACTCAATTGATTGCTCCTTTCTTTTTCTATGTGGATTGCTGTATTTGCTAATAACGTAAATATTGATCTCCTAAGGAATGAAAATGACAACATAAGTTTACTAAAATGAGAGATGATGAGAAATGGAGAAAGAGGTTTGATTTATAGACTTGTGAGACAACAGATCTACGGTTGAGGATGATCAGAGAGATCAATGGTTGAGGATGGTTGAGAGAATGTGCATGAATGAGAGAAGGACAAGTGTCCTAGCTTCCTCATGCATCAAGAGAGTTAATAGATCTGATTAAGGAGTTGACTTAATTGATTGATCAAATGACTAAATTGATTGTGTAGTTAAGTGAATTTATTGACTAGCCAACTAAATTGATTGATTAGTTAACTGAATTGACTAACCTGTTAATTGATTTGATTGATTTAGTTAACTAAGTTGATTGATTAGTTATCTAAATTGATTGATCTGTTAACTGATTTTGATTGGAGGAATTTATGGTGGGTGAGGATAAGTGGGAAATTAAATAATTAGTTAACTGAATTGACTAACCTGTTAATTGATTTGATTGATCTAGTTAACTAAGTTGATTGATTAGTTATCTAAATTGATTGATCTGTTAACTGATTTTGATTGGAGGAATTTATGGTGGGTGAGGATAAGTGGGAAATTAAATAAATAATTATTTAATTTCATGTGCACATGGGATAATTGAATTAAATATTCATTTTAATTCAATTTGGAGGAAATAGATTAATTAAATAAATATTTTTGAATTTATTTAAAGTGGAGAGAATTTTGAATATTTAAATAAATAATTTTGATTTTATTTATTTAAATTGGACAAATAATGATTTAATTAAATAACTTAGATTATTTAATTAATTTAGAGGAATAAAAATGGTTTAATTAAGTAATTGGAATTATTTAATTAACATGGAAGATAAATTGATGGTGATTGATAGATGAACTTGATCAAATAATTAAGAATTATTTAATTAAAGTGAATTATGGTAGACAAAAGCCTGATCTAGGAACAGGTCAATTTTAGGTGTCTACAGTTGTAACCATCATTGTAACCAACAAGATTAGTAAACCATGAATATGCTAACTCTTAGAGGTTAGTTAAACAAACTTCCCAAATAAAACTTTTTATCCCAAGCTAGCCTTTTATGCCAGAGAAGACATTGTACACTAGGGTGCTCTTAACTTGCCGAAGGAGGTTGATTTTTTTCATTTTGCCATAACTTTCACCCATGGAAGCAAAATTAGGCATATTTATAGTCGATGGGAAGTTGATTCCAGTGCCAACAAAGCTGCATTGAGACAATTTTGGAATTGCCCCATTTTCTCAAACATTTTTCTCCTTCTTTGTACAACAAGCTAAGCAACTCAAAAAATAATTGTATCTTTTGATTGGAAACTTGAAATTGAGTGCCACTTTTTTAGAAAGTGAATACTTTTTCAAACCTAATCTATTGGAAACAATTTTTCACTGATGTTATAAAGTGCCATTTTTTGTTCCAATTAGACTTGATTAGCACACTACTATTATAAAGTGCCATAAATTCAGGGGGGTGCCATTGAGTTTTTTCCTTATGATACATCTAAGTCTGTAACATACATCTCATTTGCATGGTTTTATAAGTGTGATCAAGTCTATCTCCAAGAACTTATATTCATATTGGGACCTTGAAAACACCCAATGAGCTCTATATAGCTCTTTGGGAAGGTCAATGAACAAAGAAGTCACGAGCTCATAAGTATAAGTCCAAGAGACTCTAATACTATAGAGGATTATGTCACATAATTTAACTCATTGAGATTGTAACTAAAATAAGGTGGGATGGAGTCATATCAACCACAAATATCTAGGATAAATATATTGAATTATGGGGGGGTTCATAGAGTTGTGTCAAGAACATTTTTGAGTTGTGCCAAGAGCACTTCCATAGAGATGTGTCATGAGCACTTCCACATCTGAGTTGCTAGCCATCTCATCAAGGTCTCTGGTTACGCCTTGCCAAATGATATCTTCTTTCCTAGCTGCAATGACCTCAGTGTCTAAGATACTATAGGAAACAACAACTCAACTCAAAAAGGCTTAGGTTACTTCAAGATTGATGGTGGATTCCTTAGGGAATCAATACATGCAGAAGTGGAAAACCCTACAGTTGATTAAGAACCAAGATGATGTAACTGAAGTTGATTATTAGTTTTCTTGTGTTGAACTTGGTCCTTCTACCCATGAAGGAGATATTCATAACTTTCAAGTTCAACTGCAAAGTTAGTCGAAAGGATGCAAAAAGAAAAGGAAAGTAGGGAACAAGTTGAGGAACAAGTTCATATTTTGACTTCTTACATCAAATCAATTGTAGATACATCCTCTCAACCTTTGGTGGCATCATTATTAGCTTCTAATAATGCAAACATAAAGGATGTCAATAAGCAAACCATGGAGAAAATTGGTAAATACCAAGTGTATGGCAAAGCCTTCGAATCTTGGGTTGAACAAATTGTTCTAGATGGATTGAAATTTATTAAGGAAGCAATAAGGTTGTATCAAATGGTTCATAACAAGAAGGAAGAACAATAATTCATTTCTTACAAACCAATTCTTTTAACCATTGAGAGGGAGATGTAACAAATATCTTTTTGGGGCTAGAAGTAGAAGAGGAAATAATAGGAGGAAGGATGGCCTCAGGTAGAGTATCCATCATGACATCATTTTGGCATGGAGGAGGAGGAGAATTATGTTTTGAAGGTGTTTGATAATTCACAAATGAGCTTCAAAATCCTTTTTATAGTCTGTATTTTCTTTTTGTCATTTGATTCTATGCCTTTTTGAACCATGTCAGAGTTTTAAAAGATTTTTAAACTTCAAAAGAGGCACTGGACTTCTCTCTATTCTCTTCTCTTTACTTTGGTGTCGACATTTTCCATCACTCTTGAAACAATGTCAAAAAGTTTAGAGAGTTCTTGAACCGATGAGGTTTCTGACAATTTTTTTTCTTTGTTATCTTTTCTCCTTTGTCGATGAGTTGGGGATTTCATGAACTATTGAACTCTCTGAAAGGTGCATGAATACAAGAACTTGCTGATGAAGAAATATGTCAAAGATTTAGCAATTTAATGAAACATGAAATCTCTTACTTCTACTCCATTTGAAATCTTCTAAGTGCTTCTATTAGGGCTTCAAACAATATAGGAACCTTAGTCCAGGGCTTCAGGGAATTCAAGAACCTGAATATTAAAGTTTAGTCATAGTTGCACCATCATTTTGTATCCATGCTTGGTGTATTTTGTATTTCTACATTAACAATGTTGATTGAATATTATCAAGGAAGTCAACAATGTTTTCTATACCTATAGTAGACCCCATTATGTTTTCAACACAACCCCTTATTTAGAAAATTGTAGAAGAGGCAAGCACTTTTTAGGAGGTTACATAATTTTCATATAAGGTAACACTTGTTAGACTAGGTTGTGAGGATGTCCTAGTCTAGAAATAGGTCATAGACATCTATTTTTGTTTGAGACAACAAAAATCTCATAACATTTCTATCATAGTATTGGGACCTCTATTTCATTACTAGGTCTCACTTTTTAGTCTTCTATCATAGTACATCAATAGACCAAAGAGGTCAAAGTTGACATCATGCCAAAATCCAAATAAACTTCTATTTCCTTCTCAAATTTTTGATTTTTCAATCTTAATTACTCAAATGTTAGTTGTTTATTTTAGTCTCAACTTATTAAATATTTGTAAAATTTAATTAAACTTAAACTTAGTGTAAGAAACATTCATTTTCTTCATATATATTTATATATATAGTATGTATGTATGACCAAAAAGTCTTATTCTTTACCAAATTTATAAAAACTAATTTGAAACATTGAAAAATCTTGATAAAAAGTATTTTAATTGACTATTTTATATTAATTAATTAGAAATTCTGATAAATTGATAGCCATGGTATTTTCCTTTGATGAGTAATATTAAGAAGGTAATAAAACCTTACAACATATCACATATTTATAAGGTTTTTAATTAATTGTCAATGAAATCGAAAAAACAAAAAGTTGACATTATTAATAATAAGAATATAAAAAATTTGGTCCTCAGTTTGTGCATGTTGTTCAAGTGCTCTTTGTTTATGTATTTGCTTGCATTACCATTAATGGCCATCAATCTTGAGGCTTTGGGGCTTTTTCATTCAATCCACCAAGGGCTACCCTTGGCTCTTGTTCTATATGTGATTGATGTAGAAGGCTTTGTATATCTCTTGGTGAATGTTATTTATCACAACTTGGTTAAAGGCATCTCTTTTCCTGATTCTTCAACCCAATTAGTCAATGGTCATTATGTTGATGACTCATTTTTTACTCTCTTGGAGGAATCTTGAAAATAACATCAACCATAATATTCAATGCCTACATATTTTTTTGTAAAGCTTCAGGATCTAGTATGGTGGCAGAAAACTCAATGTTATGGGCCCAATCTTTTTTAATAGGCCTAATTGGCTAAATTCCTATGGCTAGAAGTGGAATGATCATGGGTAATTGTTCAGATTCCTTGGCATTCCTTTTTCCTTTCAAACTTCTCCATCTTCTTTGTGGTAAGCTATTATTTCTCAAGTTGAGAAAATTTGGTTTATTAGATTACCAAGCATGTTTCTTTGACTAGTCGAAAATGTTCAAAGTGTGCTCTAAAATTCATGTTGGTGTGCTCCAATGTCTCATATCTAAAGATTGAAAAACTTCTAAGGGATATTTTATGGGCCTCCCCTAACCAACGCAAAGGATTTCATAAAGTCACCTAGGAGTTTTGTTGTCTCCCTCATGACTCTAGTGGGCTTGGCTTAATTTCAATCCAACATCAAGCTATATCTATATGCACTAGATCTAGATTATCAGATATCTAGAAGGGAGTGAGGTTCGAAAGATCTTGATTAGGCATTACATTTCTATGAGATTTAGAGCTTGAATTCTATAATCTTCTTATCATGAAGGAGCCCATTCAGAGCTAGAGCACTTTTGTCATCAAAAATATATGGAAATCTTGTGTATCCATTAAGACATGGCTTCCATGGTGATAGGGAGGACTCTAGGCTACCTGCTCTGCATCCTGTAGGTGTACAAGACTGTTTGACAACACTAGCCTTCCTACCAATTCAAAGTGCTAAAAGACATACTCTTTACAGAGATGGAAAACTCTACTACTCTGCTTGGTGTGGGACACATACATTGTCTTCACTGCTTTCCAGATACTACCTTAATGGCACATAACTTTCTGAGCCCGTTGCCCACCCTTCTCACTCTGTTCCAGGGTCTAGACTGCTTGGTGCTCACTTTCTTTCTCTCTATTTTTCCACCCCTGCAAATCTATTTTCCTACTTGTTTAACTAGCCAGACTCCTCACTGAGCTTGCCTAGAACAAGCATGCATTGCCTCTAGCCGGCAATCTGACCACCCCACAAAAGAAAAATAAACAAAAATCATGGCTCCGCTTGATGACCTCCATACTGTACAGTGGAACTTGAGGAGTCATCAAAACAGAGTCATGGTTTGCAAAAGAAAACAAAATTGTAGAAATAGAAAGACTAATCTACTTCAGAATGGTAAACTGAAAACAGAAAAGAAAATACACAGATGATCGAACTGCTATACTTTATTTCTATTCAAAAATTCTGATTACATAAAAAATGCTTCACACACCAAAATTCACTTCTTCGATTCTTCTTCTACTGAACTCCTCTACAGAAAGAATGCTACATTTTATATCTCTGCTCATGTCCGTTACAGGACGGTTCAACTACTAGATGGTTCATAATCTAACTGTCGGTTTAGCTTTGTGTTATTGGCAAGATAACACAGATGTCTCATCGAAACATACTTTCGCATTCATGAGAACTTTTAGTCCCACATGCACCCGTTCAAATCGGCCACTCCGGTTTATATATCCGTCAGCTTAGTAAACTCTTGTCGGCACTTTTGCCACCGACGACCCCTGTCTACCCCCATCGGCACAACTCAAACTATCGGCACAACCACAACCATGCACTCCGATAGTCCCTTGTCTCACCGATACCAATTCTTCACCCTTCATCGGCATGATCACTAAGCATCAGCCTAAAGCCTTAAAGCTACGCTGATAGAAATCCTTGCACCGACGTCCAACTCCATCGGAGTAACACATAGCTGTCAGAGTGACCTTCCCAGCCATCACCGATAGCAAGCCTCATACCGATGACAAGCCTCGGCAACACTTCATCGGACAGACAATAAATATCGGAGTGACACCCACATCCTTCACTGATAGTGATTCTCATGCCGATGGCCTTCACCAACCTTTACCACTCCATCGGGGTAACACCAAGCGATCGGAGACACAACCACAGGCTCCGCTGATGACCACCCTCATGCCGATGGACATCACACATCGGTAAGACTTGCCTCCATCGGTGGAACGTTCTCCTTGCTTGCCGATATCCATTATCTTCCCGATGGTTAGTGCCATCGGCCAGACCTATGTCTTCGGCCTAACCTTCTGATCTCCTCCCGATAGGCATCTCACTCCGATAAACCCACTACTCCATTCGCTAGACCATTGAACCTCAACAGCGGTTCAAATGCAAGGTTCAATAGTGAGGTTCATCCTCCACAAACATGACCGGCTGAAACATTGAACCTCAACAGTGGTTCAAAACGCAAGGTTCAACAATGAGGTTCAACCTCAAATAAAATGATCGGCGATTTCAACTCCACTACACAAAAAGAATGAACCCGTTGAACCATTGAACTTCAACAGTGAGGTTCAATCACAAGGTTCAACGAAATGGTTCAACTATTGAACAAAATGCCGAACACCTTCAAAATGCTTTAAAAACTCCAAAAATAAAAACACAAGCTGCAAACTAAAAATTGACAAACCAAAAACTATGTACGCTTGCATTGAGCCTTGGTGCTCCTGCACCATACTCCCCCTGTGTGGAAAGAAACTAAGTCACCTTTGGTGACAATGAGGCAAAGTCAATGCCCCTCTTTTTGAATTCTAACTCTGCAACCCAGGTAGCTTCTGCTTCAGGCAACTACTTCCATTTTACCAAATGCTCCATGTAGACACCATGTCTGGTTTGCTTCTGTACTCTTGAATCCAGTATTTTCTCTGCCTGCAGCTTGGGTTTTAGTGGCAAAGTCACATCTTTTGCTGTCTGTTCCTTCTCTGAAATGGATCCATCTGCTGCTGACTGAGGACCCCTGTATTGCACCAGGTCTTGGACATTAAACACTGGTGAGATTGCCAAATCTTCTGGCATTTCAATTCTATATGCATTATTTCCATACTTGTTCAGTATTCTGCAAGGACTAATTCTCCTCATCTGCAGTTTGGTTGGTATTCCTTTTTGCATTCTGGCTTTGTTCAAGTGCACCATAACCAGATCACCAACCTCAAACTGAATATCCCTTCTGTGGGCATCTACTCTGTCCTTGATCTTCTGTGTGTTCTTTGTCAAGGTTTTCTTCACCTGCTCATGCACTTCTTTCATGGATTGTGCAAAATCCTCTGCATGTCCACTTCTGTTCTCCATGTTTCCCATATTTCTAAGCTCACATATACCTCTGGGATGCATTCCATAGACTATTTCGAATGGACTCTTACTAGTAGTCCTATTCACACTGTCATTATAGGCAAATTTTGCCTGATGAATGACAAGATCCCAACTCTGCCCATATTCTTTGGTTATACACCTTAACAGATTGCCCAATGTCCTATTTACCACCTCTGTCTGACCATCTGTCTGTGGGTGATATGCTGAACTTAATGACAAATTTGTCCCCAATCTCTGCCACAACGTTTTCCAGAAATGCCCCATGAATTTAGCATCTCTGTCAGACACAATACTTGCTGGAAGTCCATGAATTCTGATCACTTCTCTGAAAAACAAGTGTGCTATATGACTAGCATCATGAGTCACTTTGCAGGGAATGAAATGACTCATCTTGCTAAACCTGTCCACAACTACATATATGCTGTCATAACCAGTCTTAGTCTTAGGCAAACCAACTACAAAATCCATACTTACACATTCCCATGGCCTGGAAGGAATGGGTAAGGGTTGGTACAGTCCTGCATTTGAAGTGGTTCCCTTGGCCTTCTGACATACGATACACTGCTCTACATACCTTTTGATGTCTCTGTGCATCCTTGGCCAATAATAGAACCTTTGGACTAGCTCCAGTGTCTTATTCAAACCAAAATGGCCACTCAGACTACCATTGTGCTTCTCCTGTATGAGATTTTCTCTCATAGATCCTCTTGGCACACATAATTGTCCACCTTTGAATAGCAATCCCTGCTGTAAGGTGAAATCTGCAAACTCACTGTGAAAGTGATTCTCAAAATCTTGACATACCTTGTATGCCTCAGCAAAATCTTCATCATCTCTATAGAGATTCTTGAAGTCTTCAACTCCAATGCTCTTCAATTGCACTTCCTGCACTATGAGCAATCTTCTGCTCAAAGCATCTGCAACTCTGTTCAGCTGCCCCTTCTTATGCTTAATTGTAAAGGTATAAGATTGCAGGTACTCCATCCATTTGATATGCCTGCTGCTTAACTTATCCTGTGAGTTTAGAAAACTCAGAGCTTGGTTATCTATGTAGACCACAAATTCTTTAGGCAGGAGATAATGTCTCCACTTCCTCAATGCTTGGACTAGAGCATACAACTCTAAGTCATACGAAGAGTACTTACTCTTTGCTTCATTCAGCCTCTCACTGAAAAAGGTCTGTTTTCCTGATTTAGCACTGCTCCTACAGCTATATTACTTGCATCACATTCAATAGTAAATAGCTTATCAAAACTAGGCAACAACAAAAGAGGTTGTGTTGCTACCTCTTTCTTCAACCTTTCAAAACTTCTATCTGCAGCTGGTGTCCATCTGAATTTTGCTTTCATTCCACCCTTAATTGTATCCAACATGGGTGCACATATTCCACTGAAATTTCTGATAAACTTTCTATAAAACTGGGCTAAGCCATGAAAACTTCTCACCTCTGTGGCTGCTCTGGGAGTAGGCCAGCTCAATATGGCTTCTACTTTGGACTTGTCCATCTTCAACTCTCCCTGGGACACCACAAAACCAAGGTATACCAATCCTGCTTCATGAATTCACACTTCTTCAGATTGATGGTTAGTTGTTCATCATGTAATTTTTGCAAAACAGTATTTACATGTTCTAGATGTTCTTCCTTGGTCTGACTAAAAATTAGAATATCATCTAGAAAAACAACAACAAATTTACCAATGTAATCCTTTAGGACTTCATTCATGAGTCTCATAAAGGTGCTGGGTGCATTTGATAGACCAAATGGCATAACAAGCCACTCATACAGTCCTTCTGTGGTCTTGAAGGCTGTCTTCCACTCGTCTCCTTCCTTGATTCTTATTTGGTGGTAACCACTCTTCAGGTCTATCTTGGTGAAATACTTTGGTTTTCCAATACAGTCCATGAGATCTTCAATTCTGGGAATTGGGAATCTATACCTTATAGTTATCTTGTTTATGGCTCTAGCATCTATGCATAATCTCCATGATCCTCCTTTCTTGGGTGCCAATACTGTGGGCACAGCATAAGGACTAATACTCTTCCTGATCAATCCTTGATCTAGCAACTCCTGCACTTGCCTGGAAATCTCTTTGTGCTGATCTGGAGTCATCTTGTAAGGTGCCTTGTTTGGCAAAGATGCCCTTGGAATCAGGTCTATCTGATGGCTTATTGCTCTCTGTGGAGGCAATGTGGCTGGTGTACCATCACTGATTATGCCTTTATACTTCTCCAGTATAGGCTGCATTTCTTTGGGAATCTCTGTCTTCTTATCCTATTGTCCTTCTTTTGGTTTTACTATGATGGCATAACCAATACCATCTTACTTAAGAGTATTTAGAAACTCCTTTCCACTCACAACCAAGATATTAGGACTCTTTGTCTGAACTGCATCTTCATCTTCCAATGACTAAATTTTATAGGTGACACCATCCTTCTGAAAAGAATAGGCATTCTTCTCACCATCATGTACTGCTTTTCGGTCATACTGCCATGGTCTGCCCAATAAGAGATGGCATGCATCCATGGGTAGTATATCACATAATACCTTATCCTTATAGCCACCTATACTAAACTCTACCCAACTTTGTTCATTCACTACCACATGTTGACCCTTATTCAACCATGTGACTCTATATGGGTTTGCATGAGTAATTCTTTTCAAATCCAGTTTCTTAACTGCTTCATCAGAAATAATATTATCAGTAGATCCTGAGTCTATGATAATTTTACATACCTTATTCAAAATCTTGCACTTGATTCTGAATAGTGCTCTCCTCTGGCTTGGTTCAGACTTTACTGGTTCCTTCATCAAGGTTCTCCTTATCATCAGGTTCTCTCCATCTTCTGAGTTCAGATTGACCTCAGGTAACTGGCTGCTGGATGCATTGTCTTGGACATAGTGATTCCTCTTATCACCTCCTTGAGAAGAGGATGTGGCCTTTTCTGGGCACCTATATGCTGGATGGCCAAGATTGCCATAGTTGTAACACTTCATGTTGGTGAAATAGGATCCTCTACCTGATCCTCCTGACCTTCCTCTGTTAGATCCTCTTCCTCTGTGGTTTCCTCTACCACTTGACTCCCCACTCTGCTCTGTGAGTTTGGATTCTACTTGGGATCTATTGTCAGCATTCCTTCCACCAAAACCTCCTCTGTGTCCTCTGTTATCTCTGCCTCTTCCTCTTCCTCTGCTATTTGAGTCTTGTTTCCTCTTATTCTTTTCCTCCACTTTTAGTGCCAGCTGATAGCATTTTTGCACTATTGTAGGACACAACAAACTAATTTCTTCTTGTATATTCCACTTCAGACCTTTAAGGTACCTTGCTACCTTTATGCTTTCATCCTCCATTCCTTTGGACCTTAAGCATAGCTTTTGGAATTCTTCAATGTATGCACTGACATCTAATTCCTTTTGTCTTAGATTTTGTCTCTTCCTGTGCAGCTGTATTTCATAATCTTCTGGCATATATGCTTCTTTAATTTTAGCTACCATTCCCTTCCAAGTAGATATGGGCTTCTTATCTTCTTTTGCTCTTTCAGTCTGCACAAATTTCCACCAGGTTAAGGCAGCTCCCCTGAGTCTAGATTTGGCCACCTTTACTTTCTGTGCCTCGCTTACACCATCACATTCAAAGTGATTTTCAAGTCCTTCTATCCACTCCATGACCAAATCTGGGTCCATTTTCCCACTGAAAAGTGGTACTCCTTCCAATGTTTTACCACTCATTGCTTTCAAAGCTTTCAAGAATGGTTCTTCTTCCAACTTAGGATCAGGTGTGGGCTTTTCATCTTCTACAGACACACCTTTTCCCTTATCCTCAGAATATTTAACTCTCTGGCTGACTTCTTCAGTCTTTTACAACATTAAGCCTAGCTTACTCTCCATTTCTGCTAGTCTTTCTTGTAGGAGTCTATTCTCCTCTTCTTGATCTTCAACTTTCTTTGCTAACTCTGCATTAGTCACCATTTTCTTGGATGAACTAACAGACTCACTTGAACTTGGTGATGACATACAACTCTTCTATTCCTATCTAGGAATAACCCAAATCTTACTGCTCTGATACCAATTTGATAGGGAGGACTCTAGGCTGCCTGCTCTGCATCCTGTAGGTGTACAAGACTGTTTGACAACACTAGCCTTCCTACCAATTCAAAGTGCTAAAATACATACTCTTTACAGAGATGGAAAACTCTACTGCTCTACTTGGTGTGGGACACATACATTGTCTTCACTGCTTTCCAGATACTGCCTCAATGGCACATAACTTTCTGAGCCCATTGCCCACCCTTCTCACTCTGTTCCAGGGTCTGGACTGCTTAGTGCTCACTTTCTTTCTCTCTATTTTTCCACCCCTGCAAATCTATTTTCCTACTTGTTTAACTAGCCGAACTCCTCACTGAGCTCGCCTAGAACAAGCATGCATTGCCTCTAGCCGGCAATCCGACCACCCCACAAAAGAAAAACAAACAAAAATCATGGCTCCGCTTGATGACCTCCATACTGTACAGTGGAACTTGAGGAGTCATCAAAACAGAGTCATGGTTTGCAAAAGAAAACAAAATTGCAGAAATAGAAAGACTAATCTACTTCAGAATGGTAAACTGAAAATAGAAAAGAAAATACACAGATGATCGAACTGCTGTACTTTATTTCTATTCAAAAATTCTGATTACATCAAAAATGCTTCACACACCAAAATTCACTTCTTCGATTCTTCTTCTGCTGAACTCCTCTACAGAAAGAATGCTACATTTTATATCTCTGCTCATGTCCATTACAGGACGGTTCAACTACCAGACCGTTCATATTCTAACTGCCGGTTCAGCTTTGTGTTATCAGCAAGATAACACAGATGTCTCATCGAAACATACTTTTGCATTCATGAGAACTTTTAGTCCCACATGCACCCGTTCAAATTGGCCACTGCAGTTTATATATCCGTCGGCTTAGTAAACTCTTGTCGGCACTTTTACCGCCGACGACCCCTGTCTACCCCCATCGGCACAACTCAAACTGTCGACACAACCACAACCATGCACTCTGATAGTCCCTTGTCTCACTGATACCAAGTCTTCACCCTTCGTCGGCATGATCACTAAGCATTGGCCTAAAGCCTTAAAGCTACACCGATAGAAATCCTTGCACCGACGTCCAACTCCATCGGAGTAACACATAGCTGTCGGAGTGACCTTCCCAGCCTTCGCCGATAGCAAGCCTCATGCCGATGACAGGCCTCATGATCGAACTGCTGTACTTTATTTCTATTCAAAAATTCTGATTACATCAAAAATGCTTCACACACCAAAATTCACTTCTTCGATTCTTCTTCTGCTGAACTCCTCTACAGAAAGAATGCTACATTTTATATCTCTGCTCATGTCCGTTACAAGACGGTTCAACTACCAGACGGTTCATATTCTAACTGCTGGTTCAGCTTTGTGTTATCGGCAAGATAACACAGATGTCTCATCGAAACATACTTTCGCATTCATGAGAACTTTTAGTCCCACATGCACCCGTTCAAATCGGCCACTACGGTTTATATATCCGTCAGCTTAGTAAACTCTTGTCGGCACTTTTGCCACCGACGACCCCTGTCTACCCCCATCGGCACAACTCAAACTGTCAGCACAACCACAACCATGCACTCCGATAGTCCCTTGTCTCACCGATACCAAGTCTTCACCCTTCGTCAGCATGATCACTAAGCATCGGCCTAAAGCCTTAAAGCTACGCCGATAGAAATCCTTGCACCGATGTCCAACTCCATCAGAGTAACACATAGCTGTCGGAGTGACCTTCCCAGCCATCGCTGATAGCAAGCCTCATACCGATGACAAGCCTCGGCAACACTTCATCGGACAGACAATAAATATCGGAGTGACACCCACATCCTTCACCGATAGTGATTCTCATGCCGATGGCCTTCACCAACCTTTACCACTCCATCGGGGTAACACCAAGCAATCGAAGACACAACCACAGGCTCCGCCGATGACCACCCTCATGCCGATGGACATCACACATCGGTAAGACCTGCCTCCATTGGTGGAACGTTCTCCTTGCTTGTCGATATCCATTATCTTCCTGATGGTTAGTGCCATCGGCCAGACCTGTGTCTTCGGCCTAACCTTCCGATCTCCTCCTGATAGGCATCTCACTCCAATAAACCCACTACTCCATTCGCTGGACCATTGAACCTCAACAGCGGTTCAAACGCAAGGTTCAATAGTGAGGTTCATCCTCCACAAACATGACCGGGGACAACAATGACGTCTACAAAAGACTTGAACTATTAATCAACATTCTATTTGGTGATCTCCTATTATTTGTTGTAAAGATCGACCCCTTCCTAAAATGCCTTGGGTGCATGTTTTGAAATTCTAGCACAAAGGAATCAAGACTTCGCATGATCATTTTTTCTAAAACTAGTAGGATTTTCTTTCTTAGCCTAAGGCCAAATTGAAATACAAGCTCTCTAATCAAGACTTCAAGTCATTCCAAACTATTCTTGAGTCTTATTCCTCCCCATATAGTTCAGAAAATTGGGGTGAGAAGTTTCAAACCTTGGTGAAAAGATTGGAAATGGTATCCAAACACACCATTTCACAAATATAGATCATGCAAGGGATACACTTGGCTCTCTTTGCTCTTCATATGGTTTTGAAATTGAATCACATATGGCTTCTTCAATCTTCTCTAAGTTCTTAGCACCACAAATTTTAAATTGTTTGGTTAGCTATCCTTGAGTCAAAGCTTGCCCATTTTACTTGGTATATTCTTTATTAAGGCCTTCTTGTTGGTACTAGGCTCACTTAGCTTGGTGTTCTCAATCCTCATTTTCCATTCCATAGAAAGTTGGAGAACTTTAAGAACCTCTTTTAGCTTTGTGCCAAAGCCCAGACTGCTTGGAATTGGATTTATGATTTCTTTAGGCCTGAGCGTTTTCATGGCATATGACTCTTTTGAGAAACTAGCCTAAATTTCTTGCTAAATTCACCTAGACTTGGCATGTTTTCACAGTGGAAATTCTTTTTAGCATTTAGACAAACATGAATTCAATAATATTCTCTACTTGTTTTGTTGATATTCACCTCTCACTTTATACTAAGGTTGTGATTTTGTCTAATGTTCTCAAGCAAATTCAAGAGCAAGCAAATAAAGTTGCACTTGAAGTGGCCAATTTATAGGTGCTTTTAGATAATTGGAGTAATGCTCCATGTATGGTTGCTAGAGTTTAGTTGACCCTACCTTCTAGCAGGGGTCACTCCCCTCCTCGTGGTTGTCACGTGGATGCAGTTAAACTACCTGTGGTCACTCTCTGTCACATGCTTCTAAACCCCCTCTAAAAATAGCCAAGGACTAGGTTGCCCATGGATGGTCTCAACCATCTCATCCACCTTTGACTTTTCCTAAACCTCAGGATCATGGAGCCTCTAGATGGCCAAATTTTTTAAAAAAAATCTCACCTTGCTTTGGTCATTTCTCCTATTCGTGATGCTCAACCCCCTATTGAAGAAGAAAAAGAAGAGGGTGTAATTATTAGCTAGGAGTCTATTCTTGATAATCCAGCCCCTACTAATGTTTGGGGAAAGCCAAATGACTGTGATCCACATCCTTCTAGTGTTTTAGCTCATGTCGCTTAACGACTTTGTATTTTGTCTCTCTAGTTATGTTAGATAAGGCTTAGCCTTGTGAACTTCAAGGTGTGACTTTTTCCACCCACTCTTTTGTTTGTGAATATATGTAATTTTAATCTTTTTCACAAGTATATATAATACTTATTCATTAAAATAAAACATAAAAAAATTGTGTACAAAATTTTGTTTGTATCTTGATGCTAAGATCCAATAGTGCAATCCAAAATATTGATTTACTGGCGAAAAATTTGTTTACTTATAAAAACTCATATTTCACACCACGTTGATCAAGATGAAAGCAAATCCAAATTCAAGCTGAGTAACCATAGTTAGGAGGAATAAAGGCTACAATTGCTAAATAATTTGAATAAAAAACAGAAGAGTGAAACGCTTCTTTATAGTCCATCTGGTGCAACATCTTACTTATTGGCAGCACTGAGGAGTTAAGATGCATGATAAGGAGGTTGAGGAGGCAGGAAAGTGTAGGATACAAGGGGAGGCTCGTGCTCTACAATTCTTCTTTGCAATTTTAACCCCCATATCATTGCCGGATCGCCATCTGCATTTAACCCAAAACTCATACGTTTGTATTCTTTCAACAACGACCCTCCCATGAATGCAATACCTGCAAATGAAAACGTATATTATAAGAAAACATATGGCAAACGAATAAACTTAGAATCATAAGAGTGGGAATTAAAAATACCTGTTTGCATCAAGAGGAGCAGAAACAGCAGGCTCAGAAAACGTGTGCTTTGAGAAGAAGCCATGGAGGAAATGCAGTGGTGAGTGATGGGTATTTAACTCTATTCATTCAAACCGTTGTGTTGCTCTTGCTCTTGCTTTTGTTTATTTCTTGGTACGTGGCACTCAGTCTGTGTAGAGATTGACTTGGATTATCACGACTATTGATTGGAAAGCAAGCGGCTAGTGACTTGCTTCTGTCTTTCTAAGTCATGACTCATGGGAGGGTAGTGACCCAATTCATTTTACACGGCTAGAATCTCATGGCACAGGAATGAACTTCAAATTCAAATTTTAACTTTCCTTCATTTTTTCACTGGTCATTATGAACCAACTTAACATATGTTTGTGCAACATGTTACTATGTCTTGGTATTTAAAGACATTCAATGTGTCATTAATTTATATTAGAAGAAATCATAGTTGGCAAAATAAGGAAGAATAAGCAACATTAAGGGGAAATAATTTAGAGTACACTTTAATTTTCTAAGGAACAAATAACTAGATATGCATCATCTACATATAGCCCACCTTGCATGTTTATGTATGTTGTCTTCAAATATTCACCACTAATAGTAAAATCGATCAACCCTAGGGTCTAACCTAGAACTTGTTCCTTGTGATCCTATAGATTTCCTTAAGGTGTTTATAAACATTGTTGTGCTTACAAGTGCATCGTACATCCAAGATCAGGGTGAATACATTTCAGAAGTTTGTGTTTTATTAGTTCAAATCCACACATTATGGATCAAATCAACGACGATCAAGATTGAACTCATAGCGCTTGATATTGACACTCAAAGTTTTTGTGTCTACTTAGATTCCAAGACATGCATCAGACAAAAGGCACAACTTTTATGATAGTGGTGAATCAATCATGTGTACCATCTCCTCATCATTACATTCCTAGAGCTAAGTACCCAATTCCTCTCATTTAATTATTACATTTATTTTTTCATTTCTCAACCCACTCTAAATTTAATCTAGGCTAATAATTGTGTGATTACTAATTGCATATATTTATTAGCCTAGATTAGATTTTTTTAAATTGTAATAATATTGTAAAATTTTATTTTATTATATTTATTGGTGAATCTGACTTTGTTTACATGACCTAGAGTTCCCTTTGGGGTTTCTTCCTCATTGGGATTTTTCAAATCTATATTTTTTTATTGTTTTATCATATTTTCATATAATTTTGCTAGGGTTCATATTATCTATTCTATTGCAATTTAAAGCTCCATATGCTTATTTAGGGTGTTGTCAACTTCATTGGTATATCTTATCTTTTAGCCACCCTACCCACCCTTACTTTGGCCTCTTAAGGTTTACATGTCACACTTGTTTCAAATATTCAATTATTAACCAAATTTTTTTAATCATCCTTTAGGTCATCTTTATCTATTTTTCTCCTTTAGAGTTTTGAGGCCTATTTGTATGCCAAAATATCTTCCCTCTAATCCACCTTTACTGATGCAGAGGTAGGAGGACCAAAACTATCCTCAATAACATTAACAAATCAAAGAACTAATCCAATTGCTTTTTTCAGATTGAAGAGAACATTAATACAAACTTTTCATCCAATTTTCATGAAAATCCAATGGTAGGAGAGAAAGTTATGACTCTTTTCCCAAAACTACAAACCCTAGGCAGCGTTCAGACCTGCCCTCACCAAAAATACCATAACTTATTCAAGTCTTAATGAAATTTGATGCAACAAAAAGAAATGGAAATTAGACTCAATAATCTTTCCAACCATATATGGCTTGCTCTTGTATATGTCCGTACAAAACCGTACCAAACGCTGCAACAGGACTATTGCAGGGAAAATCAGAAAATTACAGTCCATAAAACACTCATATCTTTCACAAAACTAAATAAAAATGCATGGGACAAGAAGAAAATGGAAGGTGGTTGAAGGATATAACATTTTCAATCCATTAGGAATCCATTCAATTCCATATAGGGCTATACAATAGCAAAAGACAGTAAATTTCTGAATGAAAATATAGGAAAACATTGTTTTTTTCTCATTCCATGCTCAAATCTTCAACCACCCACAAATTCTTCATGGTTACAAGGCCTTTTAAAGGCATTAAAACATGTCTCTTCAGTTCATAACTGATTTGGAGTGAACCAAGAGCCAAATGACTCTTCACCTTCCAAGTTTGCATCTTTTTTCCAATTTTACATTGACAACCTTTACATGGTTTGCAATATTTTGCATTTTTGAAACTCCTAATGACCTAAACACATAAAAATGACTTGATAAACCTCATTACAATGTGGAATCATACAAATTTAATCAAACTCAAAGATTTGTCCAGGGCAATATTAATTTGCCAAAGTGCTTCTGCACCATACAACCAACCAACACAATTTTCAAGTCCCTTGGAAATGTATCTGCAACAAAAGTCTCTTTCCTCTGTCTTTATCTTCAATCTTCTTAGCTACAATCTTCCAATCTATAGAAATGGTGACCAACCAACCAACAAAATAAACTACCATCTTCACAGAGCATCCTCAGGCTCCTTCTACTCCCATCAGTGGAGTACTCTTCAGGTTGCAACATCAAGTGCTTCTTTAGGTATCCATCTCTCTCACTGCTTCACAACAAACCAACTCACCAAACCATTCATCTCACCCAACAGTAGATCCTGGTGATGCACCTACCACTCTCTCCTCAGTGGTTTCTCTATGCATCCTTCTCCAGCCAAATCTCTATTGGAGAATGGTCATGACAGACCTCATCTTGTCTGCCCACACACAACCTCAGAAAACATCTTTCTGCAGCTAGATGGATAAGCACCTGCAACCAAACAACTGAGCAACACAAAATCCAAAAGGTGTAGATTGCCTCCCTCGGCGATCTATCTACACAATCAAGATCTTCTCGCTCTTCACCTGCCTTCTCAGTGACAGGAAAAAAAAAATACACACCACCCAAATCTTTCGCCAGTTCTGAGACCAAAATGATGCAGAGGTAGGAGGACCAAAACTATCCTCAATAACATTAACAAATCAAAGAACTAATCCAATTGCTTTTTTCAGATTGAAGAGAACATTAATACAGACTTTTAATCTAATTTTCATGAAAATCCAATGGTAGGAGAGAAAGTTATGACTCTTTTCCCAAAACTACAAACCCTAGGCAACGTTTAGACCTGCCCTCACCAAAAATGCCATAACTTATTCAAATATTAATGGAATTTGATGGAACAAAAAGAAATAGAAAGTAGACTCAATAATCGTTCCAACCATATATGGCTTTCTCCTATATATGTCCATACAAAACCGTACCAAACGCTGCAACAGGACTGTTGCAGGGAAAATCAGAAAATTACAGTCCATAAAACACTCATATCTTTCACAAAACTAAATAAAAATGCATGGGACAAGAAGAAAATGGAAGGTGGTTGAAGGATTTAACATTTTCAATCCATTAGGAATCCATTCAATTCAATATAGGGCCATACAATAGCAAAAGACAGCAAATTTCTGAAGGAAAATACAGGAAAACATTGTTTTTTCTCATTCCATGCTCAAATCTTCAACCACCCATGAATTCTTCATGGTTACAAGGCCTTTTAAAGGAATTAAAACATGTCTCTTCAGTTCATAACTAATTTGGAGTGAACCAAGAGCCAAATGACTCTTCACCTTCCAAGTTTGCATCTTTTTTCTAATTTTACATTGACAACCCTTACATGGTTTGCAATATTTTGCATTTTTAAAACTCCTAATGACCTAAACACATAAAAATGACTTGATAAACCTCATTACAATGTGGAATCATACAAATTTAATCAAACTCAAAGATTTATCCAGGGCAATATTAATTTGCCAAAGTGCTCCTACACCATTTACAAAGGAGTGCTCACATAAATCCCCATATGGTTCAATCCATTAAGAGTAGTGTCTCTAATGATGTTCCCATGAGTAATGTGGCTACTATTGTATTTGAGAATGACACATTTGAAGAATATGATCATGATGAGAATATAGCCCTACAAGAGCTTGATAGCTTTACTAACATTGAAAATCCTATATAATTAGTAGATATGATCCATAATTTATTTATCAACAAACCATTTATGTTAGAAAGCTTTCAAACTATCGGTGCTAAGGTTATTGCTCCTAGCTCTTTGACTAGTTCATCAATCCTCCCTTCATCCATAGACATGCCTTCTTCTTTCATTATACAATCTCCTAACTTTGTTCCTCAACATGGACTACCTCTTAATTTTACTCCCCCAACCAATACCCATATCTCACATGCAAATTTTCACATCTATTCTCCCTTCTTCCCAACCCATTATCATTCCCCTTACTACTTCCATCACTCCTGCACTCATTGTTTCAACCACTCCTTTGACTAAATTGACATTCCTACTTCCACTAGTACCTCAACTATAGCCATGTATCCTACTCCATACCTTATTATATTCCTCTACATACACTTTGTTACATATCCTCATGTATACCCATGCCCATTCTATTTTTTATTCCTCCTTATATACCTCATACCCAACCTCCTTTCATTGCTCCTTCCATAGCTCCTACATATACCTAGGTTGGTGGTGCCCAAGGCTCTTTAGTTACCATTCCATCTATCATCCTAGATGAAATATTTCAAAATATTAATAAAATTGAAAAAAGAGTTGATATTCCTAGGGGATTCACTTAGTAAGCTTATCATATATCAACTTCAATCATGAAACTTGATAGCACGCTCCACAGAGATGCTCAGTTCACTCATACATTTTATCAACTAGATATCTGGTTTCACCACATAAACAGTCTCCTACAGACCTCCTGTCTCATTAACGACAGTAACCAGGACAGTAACATAAACAACTATGTGGAAGAATATTTTTAGATTAACATCCAGTGACAGAATACCTAGTCTCTTCATTTTAAACTAATTTCAATAGACCTCTTGTCACAAAAGTGACAGGAACCGAGTAGGAACAAATAAAGGTTACCGATATAGCAGAACATAAGTGATCTCAGTTATGTGACAGGAACTTGCAATTAACACTCAGAAATTTTATCTACAAGACGACATGAACTCATTACCACAATGCAACAAGATGTCATCAGAAAGGACCATGTCATTTGAGACAGGAATAGCCAACATACACATATCAATAACTCAAACCCTTAACACCATTTTATATTAAGAAGGAATAGATTACAAATGTCTTTGATTTCATACAATGCCTAGATGGATTTGGGCCACAGGGGATAAATAGTTACCTATTACAATGATCATCATGCCTCCACTTGTTTCTGCATTCTTCAATGTCCCCCATTCTTAGCCTTCCAACATGTTACCCTTTGGGCCTCTATCTTCTCTATTCGTTCTCCTCCTTTTTATCAACATCTAGCCTTTTGTCTATCTTTTTCCTTGTGCCTACCGCCTTTCTCTGTTCTTAGTCTCCTTATTTCTACATTCGGCCTACTCACAACGCCTTGACATTTCCTTGTCAGCGGCCTCTCTTTCTCCTTTCAGCCTTGCTTATTTTCTTGGGTGTGGCCTCCTATAGATCGACCTTCTCATTCCAGCATCTAACAAACTCATGCAAATCATCCACCTTCCTTTTCATATTGGCCTCCTTCTCCCTTTGTTCGGCTTGCACTGGTCACTTCTATATGGTTGTTCCCTCTCTATTCAGCCTCTTCTTTTATTATCAGCCTTCTCTCTTATTTACATCCTTCTCTCTCTTTAGATCGACCTCTCTCTCTTGATTATATTGTTGGTCTTTCCTTTTATCGTCGCCCCTACCAAATGTTTAGCCTCATCCACATTTCAACTATCACTTGCCTCTTAATGATTGCCTCTCTTCATAACCGCCACTTCTCTTTGCAGCGAGAATCTTTTATTACCACTCATTCTCCCTTCTACATTGGTTACCAAAATGCTGCCGCTCCACCACCTGTTAAATATTTTATAACTATTGCGGAGGGGCTGTGTTCCTTCCAATCATCATTCATTTAGCCACCACATTCAACCATTCCTTTTTCAAAACTGTAACTAGCGACATGAAGAATAAATGACATGAGACTTCTTAGCTAAACTTATACACTAGCTGGCGACAGGAACTCAATATCATGATAGGAGAAACTAGAAAGGTAACAATGATTATTCCTGAAAGAAAGCCAACAAAATCAAAACTGCAAATGACATAAAAATCAAAAAAATTTAAAAGCATGAAGCCCCTACATCAAAATCCCCAGGGAACAAGATTGTGTGCTCCTGCACATGTGGTTCTTCCCTAACTTATTTAATCTTTTCTTCCGCTTCTTCCAGCATCTTAATGCTACTGCTGCCACATTCCTTTGACTCTATGGTTGATTATTCAATTCTCCACTCATGACAACATTTCCCCTATTCATCATTCTCCTTCTATTCTTGCATAGCGAGTCTTTAAAGATTTTAATGCCTTCTAGTTTACTCATTCCACATCTCTGCATAACAACCCCTATTTCAATTTCACACTTCATCGTATTTGCACTTCCTACCACCTCACTTAACACATTTTATAGCCAATTATCATCCATAGCCAACTGCTACAACACTAGACCATTCTCAGCTTCATTATTTACACCCTAATACACAAAATCTTTTGCTAAATCTATCTTCTTCTCAGCAACAATCCCTTAATCCTCATCCATAACTTCCATCTGCACATTGGCCATTATTTCACTTGTTTGTATTCCTCTAAAATTATCATTCCACTCCTTTTCGTTGGCTGGTAACAAGTTTGCCAATAAATCCTCTTCTGTGTTTTCACTTACTATTCCTCCGTCTAATTCTATTATTGCATCATCTTCATCATTCTTTTGTTTGCCTTCTTCTTCTTGGGTCATTGCTGCTCCATCATCACCCTCTTCATCTGTGGCTGCTCTCTTTTCCAAATTTGCACTTTCATGCCTTCCACCACATGCTACTACTATCCTCTTTTTATATTCAGCTCTGCCAACCAACTTTTCCTCTTTTCTATCACACTCACCTACGTACATTTTGGATTTCCCAATCTACCTTTGCCTATTTTCTTTCTCTTCTAATATTTCCTCCTCCTTACATATTTCTCATCTACAATCCTCCACATCTCCACCTCATACTCATTCATCTCCCAACCACCATTCACTTCATTAACCTTGTTATCTTCTTTATTAATTTTATACAAAGCCTCATAGCCATTACTATCACAATCTGACATCTCGTTTAAATTTTCTCTATCTTTTATTTCAACAAAATCATCCAAAATTTCAAAAACATTATGAAGTAACTCAACTTGCTGACCCTTCACCTCACACGGAGTAACCTTTAACCGCTACCCATCTACTGTCTCAATGTTCTTTACATCAAACTCCTTCACATGCCCTTTACCAACATCCTCTTTTCCAACTTTCATTCTTTTATTTGTCTTAGCATCATATGTTGTAGCACTACTTGCCTTTTGTGCTACCACACTCTTTTCCTTCCATACTTTGCTTGCCACAACCTTGGGCTGATCACTCTTTATTGCTGCACTTGGTCTTCTTTCCTTTTGCCTTCCAATATTTTCTTTATGCCCCTTTGCTAGCCATTCTATCTTCAAATCTGTATGCCACTTATTCCTGTGTACAGTTTTCATTCTTTGCACCTGCTGGTTAATATAAACATAATCAAAAGCAACACTCTCCCTATATTTCAACTGCTGCCCCTTAACATCTTGTTTCTTTTGCCAATATGGAACATGTATCCATGATCTACCAATTTCTTTTTATCTGGACAAACTTGCTTATTTATATTCTCCTTTCTATATACAAAATCAAAAACATCATTTTTACCTTCAATAACTTGCTGCCCCACATTTTTCCTTTCATTTGCTTCTTTGACTTCTGTCTCTTCATCTACCTGAGCATCTTGTACTGCATCTGCAACTTCTTCCAAGGCATCATGAAATTCTGGGGCTGCCTTCA
This sequence comes from Cunninghamia lanceolata, assembly GCA_027924645.1. Taxonomy (NCBI): domain Eukaryota; kingdom Viridiplantae; phylum Streptophyta; class Pinopsida; order Cupressales; family Cupressaceae; genus Cunninghamia; species Cunninghamia lanceolata. Next base: position 17,112,395 of record BSBN01000803.1, read on the forward strand.
CATCTCCACCCTTATATTGGAAATCTTCAGCATAATACTCCTCATCATTCTCAGGTACTCTGCTATGTACCACTGCTACAAACTCGTTTTGACATGCTACTGCAATCAATCTTCCCTCATCTTCAACTCTTTTTTCGGGTGCTATACTTGACCCATCACTCGATATCTTCAAGGTCCCTTCCTCGACCTTCCTCCACACATTCTTCATAACTACAAACACATACTTAAAGACCACATTAGATAATAAAACCAGAGACCACAATGTCTCTATAATTGTCTTCTTCAAGGACACTCTCCTCTCTTCGTTACATCTTCCTTTAAGTGCTTCTTTCTGCACTTTGTCTTTTCTCCTTTCCTTCAAGTCCTCTACAATATGAACTTCTTCAACCTCTTCTGGTCCATGTTGCTTAACAGGCAACTCTCTATTGTCCCAAACTTTCAGGGATCCTCTCATACTCTTATCTTTTCCTCTTAAGGCTTCTACATTCTGTCTTTTCATCTTCTCAACAAGCTCCCTTATAGGCCACTTCACTTTTTTCATCATTGGCCATATGCAAAAATATTCTAGGATACTTTCTTCTAGCCATTGTTGCCTTGCAATCATGTACTGCTTTAAGTCTCGTCTCAATGTTGCCAGCTCTCTTTCAAAATTAGTGCTTTGCTTCTTCATGTTTTCCTGGCTAAGTTTCCTCACTTCAGTGATCTACTCAGTGCACAAAACCTTTTGCACTCTGATACCAATCTGATATCACGCTCCACAGACATCCTCAGTTCACTCATACATTCTATCAACTAGATACCTAGTTTCACCACATAAACAATCTTCTACAGACCTCCTATCTCATTAGCAATAGTAACCAGGACAGTAACATAAACAACTATGTGAAAGAGTATTTTCAGATTAACATCCAGTGACAAAATACCTAGTTTCTTCATTTTAAACTGATTTCAATAGACCTCTTGTCACAAAAGTGATAGGAACCAGGTAGGAACAAATATTGTTACCAGTATAGTAGAACATAAGCAATCTCAATTATGTGATAGGAACTTGCAATTAACACTCAAAAATTTTGTCTACAAGACGAAAGGAACTCATTACCACAATGTAACAAGATGTCATCATAGGGGACTACGTCATTCGAGACATGAATAGCCAGCATATACATATCATTAACTCAAACCATTAACACCATTTTATATTAAGAAGGAACAGATTACAAATGTCTTTGATTTCATACAATGCCCAGATGAATTTGGGCCACAGGGGATAAACAATCACCTATTACAATGATCGTCATGCCTCCACTTGTTTTTGCATTCTTCAATGTCCCCCATTCTTAGCCTTCCAACATCTTATCCTTTTGGCCTCTATCTTCTCTATTAATTCTCCTCCTTTTTGTCAACCTCTAGCCTTTTGTCTGTCTTTTTCCTTGTGCCTGCCACCTTTCTCTATTCTTAGTCTCCTTATTTCTGCATTCAGCCTACACACAACGCCTCGACATTTCTTTGTCAGTGGCCTCTCTTTCTCCTTTTGGCCTTCCTTATTTTATTGGGTGTGACCTCCTACAGATCGGCCTTCTCATTCTGGTATCTAACAAACTCATGCAAATTGACCACCTTCCTTTTCATATCGGCCTCCTTCTCCCTTTGTTTCGCCTACACTGGTCACTTCTATATGGTCGTTCCCTCTCTATTCAGCCTCTTGTTTAATTATCAACCTTTTCTCTTGTTTATGAACTTCTCTCTCTCTAGATCAACCTCTCTCTCCTAATTATATTGTCAGGCCTTTCTTTTATCATCGCCACTACCAAATGTTCAGCCTCATCCACATTTTGACCACCACTTGCCTCTTAATAGCTACCTCTCTTCATAACCGCTACTTCTCTCTGCAGTGAGAATCTTTTATTACCACTCATTCTCCCTTCTACAATCATTACCAAAATGTTGCCGCTCCACCACCTGCTAAATACTCTGTAACTACCATGGAGTGGCTAGGTTCCTTCTAATCGTCATTCATTTAGCCACCATGTTCAACCATTCCTTTTTCAAAACTATAACTGGCTACAGGAAGAATAAATGACAGGAGACTTCTTAGCTAAACTTATACATTGGCTGGCGACAGGAACTCAGTATTGTGACAAGAGAAACCAAAAAGGGGGTTAAGTGCAAGAAGATGGGGGGCCAAAAAGGGGTCTTAAGTGGCCACTTTTTTTTCTAAAATCAGGAAATGTTGGCCTTAGATGAGAAATTGAGCATAGTTACACTCAAAAAATTTAAATGCAACCAAAACAATGTTCGTAGTGCTCCAAGTCTACTTTCTAAACTACTATTTTTTTTTAAAATGGTATAAATTAGGGGTTCAAAAGAGAGAGCCACATAAATTGGTGTTGTTTCTGTCAAAAAAACATAACATAGCATGTTTTGTGGCTCCCTCAAAAGGTTAACTTTTTTTGGGTATTTTTAAAATCGCTTCAGTGAGAAATTAGCTAACAGCATGTAGTTTATGCCTAATTTTTCTGATAATTTGTTGATAAATATTTGATTTTTTACTAATTTTTAAAGTGGACACATCCTAAAAAATAGAATTTTGGCTGTGCTACCCCTATAAATTTTGAAAACTAATTAAAAATCATTTTTTAAAGATGTGTGGAATGGAGTCTAGTTTCTAAATATGTAATTTTTTTGAAATTTCAATGAATGGTTAATTTACAATGAAAAAAAGACCAAAGAGTGGTTTTTGCCCAAAAACGGACACACAAACAAAAGAAATTATTTAGATGAAAGACTTAACATTGTCAAAATGTGAAAAACATTACATCGTTAAATATCTAAGAGAAAGCCTAACATTACCCAGGTGCTCGATTTGTTTGACCTTGAAACACGTGCAAATCTGAGGGTTAGCACAAACAAAATTATGTGAAATCTTATAGAATTTGCAAAAACACATATGTGGATGTTGAAAAGGTACTCCAAGCCTTTGGGTTAGAAATCCAAAGCAAACCCCAAGCCTAAGGCTTGGGATTCCCAAAGCACAATATAATGCGAGTGCATTATAATGTGCTCATGTTATATTGTGCTTTTTTCCTTTTTTGCGTGTTTGCCGATGTTTTCCTAGCTCGACATAATGCGAGAATGTTATAACGTGCTCACGTTATGTCTTCCTTTGAATGACTTATGTTCAAGTTTCATAAGTATGTTTCATGGATCTATATATGTATGATTGTAGGTATGTATGCATGTACATGTATGCATGCTTGTATGTATGTACATGTATGCATGCTTGTATGTATGTATGTATGCATGTTTATATGTATGTATGTGTGTGTTTTATGTTTAGGGTATATAAGGACCTGAGCCTATATAGTTTTGAGCATTGAGGGTCGAGGGATTAGGGCTTAAGTAATAGGTAGAGGGTAGAGGGTAGAGATTAGAGGGTTGAGGGTTACAATTGAGGGTTAATATTTCAGTTGTTGAGTATATAAGATTAAGTGTGTAAGGCGCAGGGATTAGGGTTTAGGATATTGGGTTTAGGGTTTACGATATGGATTGAGGGTATGTAAGGCATAGGGTGACTTGGGTTGAGAGCACGTATGGTTTAGGTTTAATATAAGTATAGGGTTGAGGCACAATATTCAGGGTTTAGGATATAAGGGTGATGTTATATGGTCTAAGATGAGGGTTTCTAGGTGAAGGCTTCAGGGTTTAAGGTATAGGGTTAATGATTGAGGGATTAGGGCTTAAGTATATGGTTGAGGGTATAGGGTTTAGGGTTTAGGGATAGGTTTTAGGGTTTAAGGGTTAAGGGTTAAGGGTTGAGGGATATGGTTTAAGGTTTAGGGATAAGGGATTAGGGTTTAAGGTATAGTGTCTTGGGTTGAGGGTTTAGGAATAGGGATAGCATTTAGGGTTTAGGGATGAGGAATTAGGGTTGAGGGTTGAGGGTTGAGGGATTAAGGTTTAAGGTATAGTGCTGAGGGTTGAGTGTTTAGGGATAGGGTTTAGGGTTTAGGGTTGAGGGATTAGGGCTTAGAGTTGAGGGATTAGGGTTTAAGGAATATTGTTGAGGGTTGAGGGTTTAGGGTTGATGGATTAGGGTTTAAGGAATAGTGTTGAGGGTTGAGGGTTTATGAATAGGGTTTAGGGTTGAGGGATTAGGGTTTAGGGTTGACGGATTAGGGTTTAATGTTGAGAGTTGAGGGTTGATTGTTGAGGGTTTAGGGATAGGGTTGATGGTCAAGGGATTAGGGTTAAAGTAGAGTGTCGAGGGTAGAGGGATTAGGGATAGGGTTTAGGTTTGAAGGTTTAAAAATTGAGGGTTGAGGCCTTAGGATTGAGGGTTAAGGGATTGGGGTTTAAGATATAGTGTTGAGTGTCAAGGGTTTAGGGATAGGTTTTAGGGTTTAAGTTTTAAGGGTTAAGGGTTGAGGGATAGGGTTTAGGGTTTAGGGATAATGGATTAGGGTTTAAGGTATAGTGTCAAGGGTTGAGGGTTTAGGAATAGGGATAACATTTAGGGTTTAGGGATGAGGAATTAGGGTTGAGGGTTGAGGGATTAGGGTTTAAGGTATAGTGTCAAGGATTGAGGGTTGAGGGATTAGGTTTTAGGATTAATGGATTAGGGTTTATGGTATAGTGTTGAGGGTTGAGGGATTAGGGTTTAGGGTTGACATATTAGGGTTTAATGTTGAGAGTTGAGGGTTGAGGGTTTAGGGTTTAGGGATAGGGTTGATGGTCAAGGGATTAGGGTTAGAGTGTTGAGGGTAGAGGGATTAGGGATAGGGTTTAGGATTGAAGGTTTAAGGATTGAGGGTTGAGGCTTTAGGGATGAGGGTTTAAGGCTTAAGATATAGTGTCGAGTGTTGAGGGTGTAGAGATAGGTTTAAGTTTTAAGGGTTAAGGGTTGAGGGATAGGGATTAGGGTTTAAGGTATAGTGTTGAGGATTGAGGTTTTAGGGATAGGGTTTAGGGTTGAGGGATTAGGGTTTAGGGTTGACGAATTAGGGTTTAATGTTAAGAGTTGAGGGTTGAGGGTTTACGAATAGGGTTGATGATCAAGGGATTAGGGTTAAAGTAGAGTGTCAAGGGTAGAGGGATTAGAGATAGGGTTTAGGGTTGAAGGTTTAAGGATTTAGGGTTGAGGCTTTAGGGATGAGGTTTAAGGGATTAGGGTTTAAGATATAGTGTCAAGTGTCGAGGGTGTAGGGATAGGTTTTAGGGTTCAAGGTTTAAGGGTTAAGGGATAGGGATTAGGGTTTAGGGATAAGGGATTAGGGTTTAAGGTATAATGTCGAGGGTTGATGGTTTATGAATAGGGATAGTGTTTAGAGTGGAGGAATTAGTGATAGGGTTTAGGATTTAAGGTTTAAGTGTTGAGGGTTGAGGATTTAGGGATAGGGTTTATGGTTTAGGGATAAGGGATTAGGGTTTAGGGTTTAGGGATTAGGGTACGATAAATTATAATTAGGGATTAGGTTTTATGGTTTAGGAATTAGGGATTAGGGTTTAGGGTTAAGGGATTAGGGTTTAGGGTTTAGGGATGTACAATTAAGGGGTACCATAAATAAACTAGAATTTAGGCAGGGTTGGGAAAATTTTGTGAATCATCATGGGCTAGAGATTGGAGATTTTATTGTGTTCAAGTACATATCCAAGTCATATTTTAAGGTTAAGATATTTCATAGAACAGGGTGTGTGAAAAATATCAATGTGAGCTTCGACTTATGAATACCAACATTGATTCAAATAAAAGATGCCCTTCTTCTAATAGAGTATGCAGTTCAAGTCAACCAATAGGCAACAAGTTGTTGAATGAATTGGTTTAATGGGTGTGCCTCCTTCAAAATTATGCTTGGAGACTTTACACAAAAACTGGTAATTCTATACATTATTTTTCATCCTTTTATTTCTTGTACATTGTTAAAAACTTGTAAAATCTAATTGTATAATGTGTTTATGGCAGCACATTCCTACTGCATTTGTTTCATAGTTTATAGACAACATAGACAAACATATGGTGTTGCAAAGTCCAGGTGGGTAGGAGTGGGATGTACAATTAGGGGGTACCATAAATAAACTAGAATTTAGGCAGGGTTGGGAAAATTTTGTGAATCATCATGGGCTGGAGATTGGAGATTTCACTGTGTTCAAGTACATATCCAAGTCATGTTTTATGGTTAAGATATTTCAAAGAACAGGGTGTGTGAAAAATAACAATGCTCTTCAGCTTATGAATACCAACATTGATACAGATAAAAAAAATGCCGTTCTTCTAACAGAGGATGCAGTTCAAGCCAACCAATGGGCAACAAGTTGTTGATTGAATTGGTTTCTGATGAAGAAAACAATGGTGTTGTTGAAGTAATGGAAGAAAATCAAAATTGTAAGTCTAATTTAATTTATTCCAACTTTCAAAGAAGGCATTTGAATTGTAGCTTTACCAAGAGGATTGGTATAATAAAAACTTAATTCTATTACAGGCCTTTCTTTGAAGAACCCTAGACATTATGGACCCTATCATCTAGAAAAGAACATGACAGTGAACTCTGCCCCACCTTTCAAATCAAATAAACCTTTTTATTCAATGAAAATTTTGTGAATCATCATGGGCTGGAGATTGGAGATTTTGTTTTGTTCAAGTACATATCCAAGTCATATTTTAAGGTTAAGATATTTCAAGGAACATGGTGTGTGAAAAACATCAATGCTCTTCAGCTTATGAATACCAACATTGATACAGATAAAAGATGCCCTTCTTCTAACAGAGTATGCAGTTCAAGTCAACCAATGGGTAGCAAGTTGTTGAATGAATTGGTTTAATGGGTGTGTCTCCTTCTTCAAAGTTAGGCTTGGAGACTTTACACAAAAATTGGTAACTCTATACATTATTTTTCATTCTTTTATTTCTTGTACACTGTTAAGAACTTGTAAAATCTAATTGTGTAATGTGTTTATGGCAGCGCATTCCTCCTGCATTTGTTTCATAGTTTATAGACAACACAGACGAACATACGGTGTTGCAAGGTCTAGGTGGGCAAAAGTGGGATGTACAATTAGGGGGTACCATAAATAAACTAGAATTTAGGTAGGGTTGGGAAAATTTTGTGAATCATCATGGGCTGGAGATTGGAGATTTCACTGTGTTCAAGTACATATCCAAGTCATATTTTAAGGTTAAGATATTTCAAAGAACAGGGTGTGTGAAAAATATCAATGCTCTTCAGCTTATGAATACCAACATTGATACAGATAAAAAATGCCCTTCTTCTAATAGAGGATACAGTTCAAGTCAACCAATGGGCAACAAGTTGCTGCTTGAATTGGTTTCTGATTAAGAAAATAATGATGTTGTTGAAGCAATGGAAGAAAATCAAAATTGTAAGTCTAATTTAATTTATTTCAACTTTCAAAGCAGGCATTTGAATTGTAGCTTTACTAGGAGGATTGGTATAACAAAAACTTAATTTTGTTACAGGCCTTTGTTTAAGGAACCCTGGACATTATGGACCCTATCATCTAGAAAAGCATATGACAGTGAACTCTACCCCACCTTTTAAATCAGATAAACCTTTTTATTCAATAAAAATGAAGTCACGAAATGTAAACTGGCCATGCATATAGTAAGATCAAATTCTGTGCCTTCTATTCTTATTAATCTTACTTTATTAAGAGAAGAGTGTCAAAAAGAATGGGTTTAATTGTAAGCTAACATAAGGCAAAGCAGTTTTGTTATTACATTTTTCTGAGCGATCTCTAATAGTCTAATATAATGTAGTCATCTATAATATGAACATGTCTGCATTTGTGTGAATGCTAATCTTTAATAGTAGAGTATTAAATTAATGCAATAGTAGAGTATTAAATCTAAAGTAGAGTTGGTTTAGGGATAGGGTTGATGGTCAATGGATTAGGGTTAAAGTAGAGTACCAAGGGTAGAGGGATTAGGGATAGGGTTTAGGGTTGAAGGTTTAACGATTAAGGGTTGAGGCTTTAGGGCTGAGGGTTTAGGGTTGAGGGATTAGGGTTTGACTTTGAAGGTTGAGGGTTTAGGGATAGGGTTGAGGGTCGAGGGATTAGGATTAAAGTAGAGTGTTGAGGGTATAGGGATTAGGGAAAGGGTTGGAGGGTTTAGGGATAAGGGATTAGGGTTTAAGGTATAGTATCAAGCTCATTGAGGGTTTAGGATTAGGGATAGAGTTTAGGGTTTAGGGATGAGGGATTAGGGTTGAGGGATGAAGGATTAGGGTTTGGGTTAAGGGATTAGGGTTTAGGGATAGGGTATAAGGTTTAGAGTTGAGGGATTATGGTTTAAGGTATAGTGTAGAGGGTTTAGGGATAGGGTTTAGGGTTGAGGGATTAGGGTTAAGGGTTAACGGATTAGGATTTGACGTTGAGGGTTGAGGGTTAAGGTTAGAGGGTTTAGGTTTTAAGGATAGGGTTGAGGGTCGAGGGATTAGGGTTAAAGTAGAGTGTCAAGGGTATAGGGATTAGGGATAAGGTTGGAGGGTTTATGGATAAGGGATTGGGTTTTAAGGTATAGTATCGAGCTCGTTGAGGGTTTAGGAATATGGATAGCATTTAGGGTTTAGGGATGAGGTAATAGAGTTGAGGGATTGAGTGATGATGTAGAGTAGGGAATACTGTCACTATTCATAGGACTATTATCTAGATTGGAGCAGCATGATTGTGGCTATCTTCTTGCTCTCATGATCATTTCAAGGCTTGGAAAGTAGTTCAACATAAGATAAGTGCATGGAAGATTGACTAACACCTTCAAGATAAATAGAGATATTCACAAAGTGATTGATCATACCTAACAAAGGTAGATAAGGAAGACACTAAGGACCAACTAGTAGATTGTCCTAATGTGACTGTTCTGTCTTCCCAAGTATCATGGCTGCTAAGAGTGAAATATGCAAAAATAAAGAGTAGATGATTTAACAAAGAGTCTGACCCTCCACTACACCTAAGACTAACTCAATATCATTAATAGAAACCCATGGAACTCCTCAAGAGACTTGGAAACACAAACTTATATTCATTCTCCACAATTGGCCTTAATGGCTTGTAAACCTATTAGTGGGGTTTTTAGAGCACAACTTACAGAGGAAAAGTCAAACCCATGAAAGGAGGTGTTTTTTAGACACCCATTGTGATGATACATAACATATCAAACATGCAATGGAGGTTCTTTTGTAACACAAATCTCAAAAAAGGGTTGTCCTCTGCTGCAACATGCCTAATTAGGCCTCTTCCACACACTACAATGGCTCTAAACTTGTTCACAGCCTTTGCACTTTTCTCCAATACATTTATCATGATAGAAAAGGTGTGTCTACTCAGACTTTGGGCCTCTTAGGTCAATCCAAGCTACTGTCCCACTTGAGCTCTCACTCTCCAAGCTTACAAATGCCCAATAGATGGAGATATTGCGCCTAGATTGCACAAATAAACTCACTCCATCCATGCCCTGCTTTTGCAACATAAAAATTAGTTAAAACCATCCTAATAAGATTCAATCCATCCATTTTGAGTTTTGGTAGAGGTGGATTGGGTTAAAACTCCATCGAATTCCCTAAACCCTACAAAACCCTCTAAAACCCTAGTTAAAAGAGCAAAATCAGAAAAATGTTTACAAGATCCTTCTATAGTAATTAAAATTAGTCTAACTAGATTGAAATGAAAGTTAACTCAATACACTACTCCATCCTATGCATTTGGGTCCTTGACAGTATTGTACGACTATATGGGAAGTGATGAAATAACAAAAAATAGTAAAAAATGCAGCAACAACAAAACATTTATAAAAATGACTCAACCCAAATGTCAAGACTACCTATTAGCCTCAAATGAAAGGTTACTCCATACACTTCCAATTTCTATGCATTTGAGCACATGAATATGTCGTACGCTCTAGTACTAGGCATAAAAATAGTGAAAAAGATAGTCCAAAAAAATTGCAGAAATAGTGAACTTCTGTATTACTTTTTCTCCTAAAAAATTGCATGACCTTCTACATTTGACCACACTATGCATATTTCAATGCATTACCACCATTATAAAGATAGAAACCATGATTTACATCTAGTTCCATCATGGAAAAGCCATGCAAAAAGGTAAAAAATTGATGTCCCCAAAAATAGCAGTCCCACTACATACGTGGACTTGGGGAAAATAACTCAAAATCATAAATTCTAACCCCCACTACAAGTTATGCCATGAAAATGGATTTATTATTTTAATTTTAAACCCAAAAATCCATGTCTATATTAATGAGACCATTACAACCCAAAATTATGACTAGGAACAAGTAATTTGACTAAGTCACGCTATGGTGTCCTACACCATACACCCTAGGAGAAAGTATTTCAGGCACCTCCTAAAATCAGATCAATCATAGTAGTGCTATGTTTCTCAATGTCCTCAGCTATCATCCAAGTGGCATCCTCATGAGGAAGACCTTGCCACTTCATGAGATATTCATTATAAACTGTGTCTTGTCCTCTTCACTTTTTTGGTGTCTAGGATGGCTTCAAGTTTGACTAGTGCAGCAGGAGGAAGATCTTGAATCCAATCAACATCAACATTAGTAGTACCTTCATGAGCACCTGTTCCTGCATCCAAAGATTCCCTAAAAGGATATAGGTCAGCAATATTAAATATTGGTGAGATAGCAACTCCAGGAGGGAGTTCTATCTCATATGTATTTTCACCAAACTTGTGGACCACCTTACATGGCCCAATCTTCTTCATCAGTAACTTAGTATATCTACCCTTAGGTAACCTCTCTTTCCTAAGATGAGCAAGTACTAAATCTCCCACTTTCAGCTGAACATTTCTCCTCTTCAAATATGCATGCTTCTTGTAGGTTTCAATACTCTTCTTGAGTTGTTCTCTAACTTGATCATGGCTATCCTTCATAGCCATTGCAAACTCCTCTCCTTTAGCACTTCTCTTCTCTACTCCTCTCAAGTCTCTTAATTCATTTATGCATTTGGGATTCAATCCATACACTACCTCAAAAGGGCTTCTACCTATGCTCCTGTTAATGGAGTCATTGTAGGCAAACTCTGCTTGAGGGATAACAAGATCCCATTTCTATCCATGTTTTTTCAAGCATCTAAGTAGATTTCTTAATGATCTATTCACTACTTCAATCTTCCCATCTCTTTGTGAGTGATAGGCAGAGCTGAAAGTCAAGTTGGTTCCATGTTTTCTCCATAATGTCCTCCAAAAATGACCTATAAACTTGGAATTTCTATCTAAGACAATGGTGAGGGGTAGCCCATGAATTCTAACAATAGCCTTGAAGAATAAACTTGCAATGTTTGATGCATCACTAGTGCATTTGCATGGAATGAAATGTGCCATCTTTCTAAATCTGTCCACAACTACAAAAGCACTGTCTACTCCTCTTTGTGTCTTAGGTAGGCCTAAAAAAAATCCATACTAAGATGTTCCCAAGGTCTGCTAGGAATTGGAAGAGGCTGATATAAGCCTACATTGGAACTAGAGCCCTTGGTTCTCTGGAAAACTCCACAAGACTCAACAATTTTTCTGATATCAGTATGCATCTTAGGCCAGAAGTAAAACCTTATTACCTATTCAAGTGTTTTGTCTATGCCAAAGTGTCCTCCAAGACTTCCACAGTGCTTCTCCCTTATAAGATTTGTCCTCATAGAGCATCTAGGGATGCATAACTGAGCTCCCCTGAATAGCAATCCTTCTTGTAGTAGAAAATAAAAAAAATCTTCATGAAAAGTACCTTGGAATTGGTGGCAAATAGAGTAGGCATCCTTGAAATCTAGATCAACAACATACATGTCCTTTAGTGCTTCCAAACCAACACTCTGAAGTTGTATTTCATGCACTAGGACTGATCTTCTATTCAGTGCATCAGCTACCTTGTTTGCTTGGCCCTTCTTATGCTTGATTGTGAAAGTATAACTCTATATATACTCCACCCATTTAATATGCCTATGACTTAACTTGTTTGGTTGTTCAATAAACTCAGTGCATGATTTTCTATGTAGACTACAAACTCTTTAGGTAAGAGGTAATGTCTCCACTTCCTTAGAGACTGTACTAATGCATAAAGCTCTAAATCATATGAAGAGTACCTCCTCTTGTCCTCATTAAGATTTTCACTAAAGAAAGCTACTAGCCTGCCTTCTTGGCTCAGGACTACACCTATGGCTGCTCCACTGGCATCACACTCTATTGTAAATACTTTGTCAAAGTTAGGCAAAGCAAGTATGGGCTATTGTGCCACTCTCTTCTTCAGGTATTCAAAACTTTTTTCTGCCTCTTCAGTCCATTGAAACTTTCTTTTCTTATCTCCCTTAATGGTGTTAAGAATAGGAGAACAAATATGACTGAAATTCTTAATAAACTTCTTGTAAAAGGTAGCCAAACCATGAAAACTTCTTACCTCTCCTACTGATCTTAGAGCTAGCCAACTGAGTATGACATCAACCTTTGAAGGATCCATCTTCAATGTGCCTTTGGAGATCATAAAACCCAAGTATACTAGTTCCTCCTTCATAAGTTCACACTTTTTGAGGTTTATCATCAGCTTCTCCTCATGCAACCTCTGCAAAACCATGTCAAGATGCTTCAAGTGCTCGTCCTTTGTCTTACTGAACACAAGAATATCATCCAAATAAACAACAACAAACTTTCCAATAAAAGGCTTCATGACCTCATTCATTAGTCTCATAAATGTGCTAGGAGCATTAGACAAAACAAAGGGCATTACCATCCATTCATATAGTCCTTCATTGGTCTTGAAGATAGTTTTCCATTCATCTCCTTCCCTTTTCCTAATCTAGTGATATCCTCTTTTGAGATCAATTTTAGAAAAATAACATGCACCTCCTAAACAATCCATTATGTCCTCTATTCTAGGGATGGGAAATCTATACCTGATTGTGATTTTGTTGATTACTCTTGAGTCAATACACATCCTCCACTCTCCACTTTTCTTGGGTGCTAAGACTGTAGGAACAACACATGAATTTAAATTCTCTCTGATGAGTCCTTTATCCAATAATTCTTGGATTTGTGTTTTGATTTCTTCATCCTACTGTGGAGTAAGCTTGTATGTAGCCTTGTTAGGCAAATTTGCACCAAGTATCAGGTCTATATGATGGTTGATGTCTCTCATGGGAGGCAGTGAACTTGGCAACTCATCTACCACTATGTCCTTGTATTTGTCCAGCAAAGCCTGAACTTCACTAGGTATGTCTTCCACCTTATTTGTTGTTCCATCAGACTTAGTCTTAGGTCTAATCACAATTGCAAATCCTTGTCCTTCCTCTTTCATTGTTTATAAAAACTCCTTCTCTCCTAACATCATTCTAGATCCAATCTGCTTATCAGACTTTTCTTTAGGAAGAGGTGTTAATTCAACTGAGACTCCATCCTTTTCTATCACATAAGTGTTCTTCTGACCATCAAGTTTGCTCTTTCTATCATGTTGCCAGGGTCTTCCTAGCAATATGTGATAAACATCCATGGGGATGATGTCACAAAGGATCTTATCCTTGTAACCACCAATATTGAACTCCACCCGTGCCTGTTCATTTACTAATACTTGTTGGCCCTTATTCAACCATGACACCTTGTAAGGTGTGGAGTGAGGAATCTTCTTCAAATGTAGCTTCTCTACCATTTCCAAAGAAACTAGATTATCAGTGGATCCTAAGTCAATAACTACCTTGCACACTTTGCCATGTGATTTGCATGTTGTTTTAAACAATGACTTCCTCTGTGAAGGCTCCTTGGCTGCTGGCACCTTGAGGAGTGTCCTTCTAAACATTAATGCATCACTCCTCTCAGGAGCAGTAGGTTGCAATGGTGAATTGACACTTTCACTATCTTCTTCATGTACTATTTGAGTCCTTCATTCACCTCCTTGAGAAATTGATGCTTGCTTCTCTGGACATTTGAATGCAGGGTGTCCAAACTGATGATAGTTGTAACATTTGCCTAAGAAAGTGTTTGACCCTCTACCTTGGCCAACAAACCTTCCTCTATTGTTTGATCTCATACCTCTAAAACTACCTCTTTCACTTGACTCACTTCTTGGCTCTTGATTGTCCTTATTGTTGCCACTTGATTCTCCTTGTTGTTTCTAGGACTATCCTCTTGCACCAAAGTTCCCTCTTCCTCTGAAATTCCTACCTCTGCCCCTAGTCTGCTGATCTTGTCTTCTTTTTATCTTTTCTTCTACCCTTACTGCCAATTGGAAGCATTCTTCCACATTTCTAGGGTGGCTAGACCAATTTCATCCTGAATATTGAGCCTAAGCCCATTGATATACCTAGCAATCTTCTCAACTTCATCTTCAGTGTGTCCTATCCTCATGGTCAACTTGTGTAATTCCTCAGTATAGGCTATAACATCCATGTCTTTTTGTTTTAAATTATGCAATCTCCTGAAGGTTTGGATTGCATAATCCTTAGGAAGAAATTGACTCTTCACTTTGGACACCATCCAGTCCCATGAACTGATCTTTTCTTTTCCTTGCCTCAATCTCTCTGATTGAATATAGTTCCACCATGTCAATGCTAGACCCTTCAACTTAGTCTTGGCCAATTTGACCTTCTGCACTTCTGACATTTCCTTGTACTCAAAGTAGTTATCCAAGGCATCGATCCAATATAATACTTCCTCAGTGTTCATTTTTCCTTCATACATGAGCAACTCCATTTTGACATCAGTGCCCTCTCCTTTCATAGTTTGTAGCATCTTCAGAAACCTTCTATCATCTGGATCCATCTCTTCCACATTGGATCCCTCGTAAGGGCCTACATTCTCACCCTCATTCTCTTGGTCACTATCTTCCTCAATGACCCCACCTCTTTTCAGGTTTGCTTCAATGGCTACAAGTCTTGCTAGGACTCCTTCTTGAGATTCCTTCATTATTCTCACTTCTCTAGTGAAGACTAGACTGACCCTTAGAGGCATCTTGCACTATCCTTTCTTCACACTTCAATTTCCTTCTTTCCTCCCAAATAGGATCTGCCCTAGGCTATGATACCAATTGATGCAGAGCAAGGAATACTGTCACTATTCATAGGACTGTTATCTAGATAGGAGCAGCATGATTGTGGTTGTCTTCTTGCTCTCATGATCATTTCAAGGCTTGGAAAGTAGTTCAACATAAATAAGTGCATGGAAGATTGACTAACACCTTCAATACAAATAGAGATCTTCAAAAAGTGATTTATCATACCTAACAGACGCAGATAAGAAAGACACTAAGGACCAACTAGTAGACTGTCCTAATGTGACTGTTCTGTCTTCCCAAGTATCATGGCTGCCAAGAGTGAACTATGCAAAAATAAAGAGTAGATGATTTAACAAAGAGTCTGACCCTCCACTACACCTAATACTAACTCAATATCATGAATAGACACCCATGGAACTCCTCAAGAGACTTGGGAACACAAACTTACATTTGTTCTCCACAATTGGCCTTAATGGCTTGTAGCCCTATCAGTGGGGTTTTTAGAGCACAACTTACAAAGGAAAGGTCAAACCCATGAAAGGAGGTAGTTTTTAGACACCCATTATGATGATACATAACATATCAAACATCCAATGGATGTTGTTTTGTAACACAATTCTCAAAACAAGGTTGTCCCCTGTTGCAACAGGCCTAATTAGGCCTCTTCCACACACTACAATGGCTCTAAACTTGTTCCCAGCCTTTGCACTCTGCTCCAATGCATTTATCATGCTAGAAAAGGTGTGTCTACTCAAAATTTGGGCCTCTTACATCAATCCAAGCTACTATCCCACTTGAGCTCTCACTCTCTAAGCTTACAAATGCCCAATAGATGGAGATATTGGGCCTAGATTGCACAAATAGGCTCACTCCAAGAATGTCATGCTTATGCAACACAAAAATTAGTTAAAACCATTCTAATAAGAGTCAATCCATCTATTTTTATTTTTGTTAGAGATGGATTGGGTTAAAACTCCATCGAATTCCCTAAACCCTACAAAACCCTCTAAAACCCTAGTTAAAAGAGCAAAATCAGAAAAACGTTTACAAGATCCTTCTATAGCAATGAAAATTAGTCTAACTAGATTGAAATGAAATTTAACTTAGTACACTACTCCATCCTATGCATTTGGGTCCTTGACAGTATTGTACAGCTATATGGCAAGTGATGAAATAACAAAAAATAGTAAAAAATGCAGACACAACAAAACGTTTATAAAAATGACTCAACCCAAATGTTAACACTACCTATCAGCCTCAAATGAAAGGTTACTCCATACACTTCCAATTTCTATTCATTTGAGCACATGACTATGTCATATGGTCCAATACCAGGCATAAAAATAGTGAAAAGGATAGTCCAAAAAATTTGCAGAAACAATGAACTTCTCTATTACTTTTTCTCCTTAAAAAAAATGCATGACCTTCTACATTCAACCACACTATGCATATTTCAATGCATTACCACCATTATCAACATAGAAACCATGATTTACATCCACTTCCATCGTGGAAAAGCCATGCAAAAATTAAAAAAAACTGTTGTCCCTAAAAATAAGAGTCCCACTACATATGTGGACTTGGGGAAAATAACTCAAAATCATAAATTCTAACCCCCACTACAAGTTATACCATGAAAATGGCTTTATTATATTAATTTTAAACCCAAAACCCCATGTCTCTACTAATGAGACCATTACAACCCAAAATTATGACTAGGAACAAGTAATTTGACTAAGTCATGCTATGGTGTCCTACACCAAGGGATTAGGGTTGAGGGTTGAGGGATTAGGGTTTAGGGATAGGGTTTAGAGTTTAGGGTTAGGGAGTCAGGGTTTAAGGTATAGTGTTGAGGGTTTAGGGATAGGGTTTAGGGTTGAGGGATTAGAGTTAAGGGTTGAGGGATTAGGGTTTGACGTTGAGGGTTGAGGGTTTAGGGATAGGGTTGAGGGTCAAGGGATTAGGGTTAAAGTAAAGTGTCAAGGGTATAGGGATTAGGGATAGGGTTTAGGGTTGAAGGTTTAAGGATTGAGGGTTGAGGCTTTAGGGCTAAGGGTTAATGGATTAGGGTTTAGTGATAGGGTGTAGGGTTTAGGGTTGAGGGATTAGGGTTTATGGTTGAGGGAATAGGATTTAAGGTAAAGTGTTGAGGGTTTAGGGATAGGGTTTAGGATTTAAGGTTTAAGGGTTAAGGGTTGAGGCTTTAGGGTTTAGGATTAAGTGAGACCTAAATGGATAAGGATGGATGGACAGGTAGACAAGGAGCGACGGAGAGACATAGAGAGGGGAGAGGTAGAGAGGTGAGGGGGAGAGATATGTGAGATATAGAGAGGTGAGAGATAGAACATGAGCTAATGGAACTAGAGGTGAGATATTGCAAAGGTGTTATCAAAGATGAGATAGGCAAAAATATTTATGGATCAATCTATAACAGAACAAAATGCGAGCGCATTATAACACGCTCATGTTTTGTCCTACTATAGAAATAGTAAAAAGGTCTAGACCCCCGTGATCCAGGCCCACATGCTCTATTTTCATGCTGATTATGCGTGTGTTCTGACAAAAAAATGTGTTTTCATGCCGTTGGGAAGTTCACATGCACATTTTATACATTCTACCACCTTTGCATGATCTTTCCACCACCTTTTCTTCTTTGCCAACTTGAGAAGGAGGAAATAACATAGTTTTCACATCAAATTTGATATATATCTATTCAAGTTTCAATTTTTGTAGTGTTGTAGTGTTAATTATGATTCAATTTTAAGAATTTAACATTATAGATTGGTTAATAGTATTGTTGTTAGTAATTATATTTGAGTGTTATTCAATTTAACATTGAAAAGGAAGCAAGTGGTGAAAAACTCAAATTGTTGAGGAGTTTGATGCAAGAGAAAAAAACACTACATAATTGGGTACTCTTTCCATTCAAATTTCTATTTTTTAGGTATGTCAAGTCTTTACATGCATGTTCTTTATGTTTTCCTTAATTCTATTTGAATTACTTTATCATGCTTTATCATACATGTTTATATCACTTGTATCTAGTATGCATATTAAAAGACTATGTATACATATCTTGTGATTATATAATAGACTATGTTTTAAATTAGTTCATGGTATGCATAATAAAAGTGTTAGCAAGAGACACTGTGTGGCTTCATGAGTGTTGTCATTGATGGAGACAAATTCCATCCCACACATTCACAGTACATGATATGTATATACTGGAAGTCAGATTGAAGAGTGTTTTGGTCCAGTGAACAAGAACAGAGCATGTAGGAAGGTATGACAATTAGGTCCGGATCTCTCAGAAGATGTATCTCAAAAAAGTGTAGACTTGGCGAAGTCAAGAGGAGTACCATGACTACCACATTCTAGAGATTGAGCCTCTGGTGATGAAACAGTGAAAAGATATGAGTACCTAAGCAATGGGTTCCTGACAGGCAGAGTAGACTGAGTAAGAACTAACCGACAGAGCATTAGACCTTAATTCGGATGAGGAATTGATGGTGATCAAGCTTCTTGAGGGATCATTCATGGTTGGCTAACATGATTGATGACTTCTATAACTATCTCTTTGATATGCATCACTTAGTAAGAAAGGATTCAGCAGACAGTTAAGAGTTTGGGAAAATCTTGAGTATTCTAGATGCCGACTAGAAAGATGTTGAAATCTTTGGTGCAGATATTTATACCAGATGGATTTCAATGTGAAGGAGGGTGTTGTGTGATAAGATGTGTGAAGAAAAATAGAGAGTAGTGTGGAAACAGGTATACAAATCTGGTATGTGACAGAACAATAGCACTAAGCAGAGGAAGAATGAAGTGCACCATATCAGTATATTGAGCCTAACTAGAACTGAATCTCAACATGTGCAGATGCCCCTGATCAGTTCAAACACCTGGTTACTTTCTATATACCTTATAGATAGTGAGCCTCTTATGAGCAGTGTGCTTGGGTAGTGAGCCCTAATTGGCAAGTGCCATTTTGTACTTCTTATTCTTTTAACAGAGAATACAATCTTGGGTTAGTCACCCCATGTTTTTTCCCTTAACAGGGTTTTCCATGTAAAAATCCTTGTGTTATGTGTGTTGATTTCATTTCTGCTTTCATGTTCATTTATGCTTATATGTTTTGATGCTGCACTATTGTTAAAGAAGAAAAGAAAGTTAAGAAATTTAAGATAAGTGATTCACCCCCCCTCTCAGTTATCTGCCATGTTACCAACAATTGGTATCAGAGCTAAGTTCCTCTAGACAGAGCCTAATAGCTTGAGGAAGACCTGGGAATCTCAATGGATATGTATGGTATGAGGGAACAACTTTAGTCTGCCCTAGATGATCTTGAGCAATCTCACTCTGAAGTCAATAACCTGAGGGAAACACTCAAACAAGATGATGATTTCATAAATGAACTCAAAGAAAAACTAAGTATCTCAATGAAGAAAAGAAAGGAACTACTTCAACAATTAGCAAGTCAAAGTGAAGCCAATGATACTAATGAAGATCTGAATGAGAAAAATAAGTTATGTGAGAAGCTATCAAAAGAGGTCATTATGGTAAGACATGAAATGGAATCAGGGGTTATGAAATTCACCCAAGAAATTCAAGAGAAAAGATAAATTGAAGATAATCTAAAACAATCTCTCAAGGAGAAGTCAAAAGACTGCCACAAAATGGACAGAATAATCAGGCATTTGGAATCTTATCTTGAAGAAGCTAGAGATAATGAAGAACAACTTGAGAATCAGATAGATACACTTAAAAGGGATCTTCAAACTGCAAATGAATACAAAGAGAAATTCAAGATAAGCTCTGCTCAACTTGAAGTTCTTCTTGAAAGCCAAAAGAGGGTAGATGACAAGCATGGCTTGGCATATGAGAAAGGTGAAAGGTTCGGATCCGGCCAAAAGAACTCTGGATCAAGAAATCCAAGGAACAAACCTAGGAGACCTCCAGTAAGGCAACCAAATGCTCAAAGATATCCATCCTTCAATGGTTACTGCCACAATTGCAATAACTTCGGTCATAAAGCAAATCAATGCAGAAGAAGAATGAATCAGGCTAATTCATCCTTCTCTAGACAGTGTATTAATTGTAAAAGGTATGGTCACAAATCTCATGAATGTAGAAATATGCAAATAAATAATTCATTCAATGGTAGATGCTTTGCATGCAATAGAATGGGACATATGGCTAATCAATGTAGATCAAGAGGATACTAGTCAAATATGCAAAGAAATGTTGTTTGCTACAATTGCAATAGATCCAGTCATATTGCCAAATTCTACATAAGCAAGAATCAGGACAAAAAGGGTCTGGTGCATCATAACCAAAATCAAGACAAAGGAAAAGGAAAAGTGAATGCGGATGAAATTCAAAGGGAAATGAACAAGATTTGGGTGAAGAGAAGTACAGAAAATGTTGGGGATGGATCCGCACCAAAATCTAGTGTTGATATTCCTTTCGATAACTAAATAGATGAGCTCTAGCTCAAGGGGAGTCACGAAGGAAAACAAATTCCCCCAGCCAGTCAATTGGTGCCTAAAATTGGCACATGAAAAGTTGCGGATTAAAGGGTTCTCAGAGAAATATCTAAATAACCCTTAGTAAAAATATGGAAGATTTGCAAGGAGTTTTGAAGAGGTTAATCATCCAAGATTGATCTGGTTTAACAGTCATCCGATAAAAGCAGGAGTTTCACAGTTAGATCCAGTATGATTCAAAACTAAAACACTTTGAATTGCAAATAAATAGGATGATTCAAGGAAGGGAGATACAATGTAAGTTATCATTCTAAGTGCATCTCAGTGATCCGGAAAGATCTCTCTCAAAACAAGAAGAACAAGGCAACCGGAATGACTTAAGTTGTGCATTTATTTCAATATGGAATTAGGGTTTGCACAAAAATATAAGCGTTCTTTTGTTCATCATTTGCACATTTGCATTTGAGAAGTAAAAAGAAAAATCTCTACAACTAGATTGCCTCAACCCTCTCAACGATCAACCGCAGAACTCGATTCAACCAACAATCTTTTTGGCTCTTATCGGGAACCCTGGAAGGGTAAAAAGGTATTTCTGCTCTTGAATATCTCTCTCTGAATCTTTTGAAAGATGGCTACTCTGAATGTTGTTAAGATCACTGATAGGCCATGCCCTAAGTTCAAGAAACATCCTTACAAATCCCTAGAAGTTAATCCCCTTGGTGCATTCTCTAGCATTCTGCATGGGGTTCTGCATGTAGAAGATGTTAGGGTATACCTTCACGCCAACATTGAGGAATTTGGGGAATCCAAGCTGATGGATATCTATCACAAGAAATTAATAGATGAAACATTTGAAATTAAACCCCAATACAAGGCCATCCAGGATAAGCATTTTGGAAATTGCATCCATTTCCCTTATTTTGTAGAAGATGAATGGGTTCAGTATGTTCTAAGCAGAATGTATGACAACTTTATGTGGTTGATGAGGCCATTCAAGATCACAAAAGATGCCATTAGGGCAGTAACCGGATTGCACTCATCTGACAGGTTGCCTACTCTCAAATCAGTCAAAAACCAAACTGTAAGTGAGCCTACTGGATCAAAATTTGACAAGAGGGCAATGACAATAGAAGACATCATAGATCTGGATATCAAATTTACCTCTATGATAATTGGTTACAAAATCTATCACTCCAATAGGGAGAATTTAGTATCTGAAACTGCCATATATACTGCATATGAAATGCTAAGGAAAAATGCTGACTATGATCTTTGTGAGCTTCTCCTGAACCAACTGTTAGATAATTTACAGAAAATAAAGAAGGATAAGAAGAATTCATTTAAGTACAGTGGATTGATACTATGTCTATTCTTTTACTATATGAATGAGCTACCCAGATCTAGTAGTTGGGTATGGCAAAATGAAAGACCTATGGCCATACAAATCAGAGACTATATGTATGGGCTTGGTGATGCCAAGGTACAAAGCACAACACTCTAGGATTACATCAAAAACATCCAAGGCATGATGCAAGCCAGAGAGAGAATCCCCCAATCTCTAGTTGAAAAATACAAGGATATAGTGTGCTTCATGGTAGACACTGATCAATGCCTAATGGAGGCAGTGGAACCCAGAATAGTCTAGATTATGCCAATGGGCTATGAGGTGGATGAGAAAATTCTGGAACTGCATGTCCAACACCTACTAAGTCAACCTAAGGACCCTGAGGTAGAAAGGTTTGGCACCTTTCAAGAATTGAGTGTGAAAATTCATGTTGAACTAAGGCAACATGAAATAAATAGAAAAGTCAGGAAGGAAGTAGAGGAAATTGCCAAGAAATATGGCATATCAAAGGAGGCAGTTGATGCCAATAGAGAGAAGGTAGAAAGAGCAGAAAAGAGAGACAAGAAGTAGAAAAAGAAACTATTCCAATGCAATCCCCCTCCCGAACTAGATCCTCAAAGAGCTCTGTACCTGCCACCTCTAAGACCTCAAAAGCCTCAAAACAAGAAGCAAAGACATCTGGAAAAGGAGAGAAGAGAACAAAGACAAAGGCCATAAGGTCATACACAAGCCACAAGGATGATGAAGAGACAGAGACAGATGAGGAGGTTAAGAAAATGAAGAAGAAAAAGAAAACATCTGTGGAATCATCTGCCAGCAAGAACAAAGAAGAAGAAGCAGAAGAATTTGTTGAAAGGCCTACTCTTTCTGTTGATGATGTCATCAAAGCAGTCACTATAGATGGGAATCTACAGCCCATAACTAAATTTTATGATGAGTATAATGACACTGACAAAAGATTATTGGAGGAAGCCACAATCAAGTACTTGAATATCTATAATAAAGCATTCATTGAAATCATCTCCCCAATCCCCAAGAGTTTAGAGAAAATACTTGAACTCAGAAAAGACAATGCTAAGGAAAAGGATATGGAGATCCGAGAACAGATTGCTATTCAGCTCTATCCTTCCATCACTCCTAAAAAAATAAACATGATCTTCAAGGATTGCAAGGATGAGTTTCGGAGCAAATCCAGAATGAACAAGCTTATGCTCGGAGAGACTGATCAGGTGGCAAAAGAGACTAAAGACATCCTCTAGAATGCATACAAAAGATTTAATCTTCCTACTATAGAGGACATAAGTAATGAACCTTTTGTTGCAAGTATGGGCCTAACCATGTTGTCATTGATGTCAAACTACTCCTGTTGCATTAATGATAAGGATTGGATGAGCTGTGTGCTGAGGATATTGAGAAAATTAGTCTCAATTAGGAATAGTGAAGAACAGTGATGACAATAAGGTAAAAGTCCAAGATAGGATGAGGATTAGAGGATGTAGATTAAAGGGTTTGTAGATATGTGTCTTAAGGTGATCCAGTAGAGATTTCAGAGGTTCGCATGAAGATCTGAAGAAGGTGTGGCCGCTCAAGTAAAACCAGTTCTAGTAGGTGTTCAGAGGTGACAGAGTGATACAGACAGGTCCGGTGAGATCTAGAATTGCATTGTCCCATTCTATAGATTTGAGGGAGTGTTGAGGAAGTCTTTGTGAAATATCAACTAGATTGGTTCATGGTTTGAAGGTCCGCAAGCATCTATTCCTTTGTGACAGTAATGACAGACTGTGTTCTTGAGGTTCCAGATGAAGGGAGAAGGATTTCAGTAAGCAGATGAAGTGTGGATGTTCTTGGTGATTCAGGCAAGCTTGTGGAGGTCTTTGGATCATGTCCAATTCATGTTGGTGGTCCACATTGGAGTTGGAGTTCACAATTAAAGAATAACTTCTGGATACTGGTGTTCTTTCTGAGACTAGCCAACTAGATGAGTTACACATCTTGCAAATGTTCTTATTGATGTCTTGTATAAATAAGGGATTGCGAAGTCATTTCAAACTTGTCCTTGTGGAGATGAGAGTGTCATAGCAAGGAGAAGAGTGAAAGGTAGAGCAGAAGTATTGGGCTTAAATGGAACTGATTCAAGCATGGTGAAGATGCTATTCTCCAGTTCATGTATGTGATACTTATTTCTTTGTAGACAGTGTGTCTCTTGTAGGCAGTGAGCCTCTTGTGAGCAGTGTGCTCAGGTAGTGAGCCCTAATTGACATGTGCCATTTTGTTATTTCTATTCTTCTAATAGAGAATACTTTCTTGGGTTATTCACCCCATGGTTTTTCCCTTAACCGGGTTTTCCACGTCAAAATCTTGGTGTCTCATGCGTTGATGTCTTTCTGTTCTTGATTTGTTGCATTGCATCTCCATGATTAATTTATTATTATGCGGCTGAATTACTAAGTGGAATCAAGTGTGTAATTGAAAGAAAGTTTTGTACAACTGATTCACCCCCCTCTTAGTTGTGTGCCCTAAGTCTAAGAATTGGTATCAGAGCCAGGTTCCTCTAAAAGGAGCTTAACCACTTGAGGAGATCCAGGATGTTATCTTACTAGAAGGATAGTCTGAAGTTTGATGGAACCAATTTTAATCTTTGGAAAGGTCGCATGAAATGCCACTTGCAATGTATGTGAATGGTGTACTGAACCATGGATACAACATAGTATACACCTCCACAAGGTGGTCCAAAAACCCAAAATGAAATCACAGATGTTGAAAACAATCTACGAACTATAGAGGCTCTTCTAAGCGCATTATCTAATTCAAAGCTCTCAAATGTTATTGACCTACCAACTGCTTTTGAGATTTGGCAAAAACTGGAACTTTTGCATGGAGACAAGTATGTTAAATGTGCAAGGTTATAGAGTCTGAAAGGGAAATTTAAAATTTTGAAGATGAGAGATGATGAAAATATTACTACTTTTATGCCAAGAGTAAATGAGATTGTTTGTGGAATTAGAATTGTTGGTGGAGTCCTGGATGAAAATGAGATTGTTGGAAAAATTCTCAGATCCCTACCTGCTTCTTACAAAATCAAGGCTGCTGCCATTGAAAAATTCAAAGCCCATACAACTATCACAAGAGATCAATTGGCTGGAAAATTGGCTGCATTTAAAATGATCGAGTTTGGAGATGACCCCCCCAAGACTGAATCTGCATTCAACGCTAGTGCCTCTGTTAAAGGTAAACAAAGGTTTGATCTGGGAGAGAACTCATCAAGGAAACTTTCATGGTATGAAAAAGAAAGAAAAGACCTAGAAGAAGAAGAAGCTGAAACTGCTCAACTTGAAGCCCTTATTGCAAAAAGATTGCCAAGAGGATCCAGTAAGTATGAAGGAAAATTGCCTTTTAAGTGTTTCAACTACAATAAGATTGGTCATTTTGCCTCAAGATATCTAGAAAGATTTTCAAGGCCAAGTTCTAATAGATCAAGGTTCCAAAAGAATTGTTACTATGTTCATGAAGAAGATGATAATGAATGAGTAACAGATGATGAATCAAAGATAGGAAACAAATCCGGAAGTGAATGGGTGTTTATTTCCATCAAGGAAGAAGAACCAATATCATCTGTATCTATCAATCATAAAGTTTTAGAAAGAGCTCTGGTTGCCCAAGTCAAAGAAAAGGATGACTGGGTCATTGACAGTGGATGCTCTCACCATATGACAGGTGACAAAAACAAATTCATAGATTTGGAAAGGTATGAAGGAGGAATGGTAAAGTTTGGTGATAATTCTGCTAGTAGAATTAGAGGAAGAGGAACTATTTCTTTTGATGGAAGGAACAAAACTGGTAATGTACTATATGTTAAAGGATTGAAGCACAATCTTCTCAGTGTTGGACAGTTGGTGGACAAAGGCTATGATCTCTAATTCAAAGATGGAAAATGCAAGATCCTTGAAAGTTCTGGAACAGAGATTGCATCTGGTACTCAAACTAAAGGTAATATCTTCCACTTGGTTGGTACTGGTAAAAATTTCTTATTTGTTCAAGTTGATCAGAGTTGGTTATGGCATAGGAGGATGTGTCATGTGAATTTTGATAATATCATCAAGATAAGTAACACTCAGGCTGTAAGAGATCTTCCAAAATTGGTGAAACCTACTAATAGCTTGTGCAAAGAATGTCCATTGGGTAAGCTAAGCAGAGTCACATTCAAAAGTAAGGAACTCTCTTCTACCAAATTATTGGACTTAGTTCATACTAATATTTGTGGTATGGCAAGAATTAGGAGTGTACAAGGTGATAGTTACTTCATGTTACTAATTGATGACTATTCCTGGATGATGTGGGTAACCTTTCTAAAAGAGAAATCAGAGGCTCTTGAGAAATTCAAATTTTTTAAGGCTATGGTAGAGAATGAAACTGGATTAAAATTGAAATGTCTAAGGTCTAATAGAGGTGGAGAATTTACATCTAGTAAATTCATAGAGTTCTGTGAGAAACATGGAATAAAGAGACAGTTGTCTGCTCCTAGGACTCCATAGCAAAATGGAGTAGTGGAAAGAAAGAACTGGACCATCTAGGAAGCATCTAGGACCATGATGATGGAAGCAAATGTTCCTTAGATCTATTGGAGAGAAGCTGTCAGCACTGCAGTCTATACTCTCAATTGAGCTCAAATTAGAAGCAATACCGATACGACTCCTTATGAAATTTGGTTTGGCATCACTCCTACTATGAGGTATTCTAGAGTTTTTGGTAGCAAATGTTACATTAAAAGAGATGAAGATCTAGGAAAGTTTGATGCTAGAAGTGATGAAGGAATATTCTTAGGTTACTCTACTCAAAGCAAAGCATACCAGTTTTATAACAAGAGACTGAGAAAGATAATAGAAAGCACAAATGTGAAGGTTGATGAGGGAATTGAGAAACTTTCAAGGTTTTTTGAATATGATGAAGATGATCAGAATGGTGTTCTGATTCAAGGAGCCCAAGCCTCCTCTGTAAGTCAGATTTAAACTAATCCGGTAAATTAGGAAGAAGAGATAAGTTTCAATGAGCCTAATCAAGAATTAGAAGTACAAGAAATTCCCAAAGTTCCCAGGTATGTAAGACTGAACCACTAAAGATTAGATCATAGGTGATAAAAGCAAAGGAGTACAAACAAGAAGGAGAATTGCTCAAGATTCAGAAGAGTATTGTTTGATTTCAAAGATTGAACCTAAGACAATGAATGAAGCTTGCAATGATGAAAACTGAACTAAAGCAATGGAGGAAGAGCTAATGCAAATTGAGAAAAATCACACTTGGGATCTTGTTCCCAGACCTAGAAACAAGAATGTGATTGGAAACAAATGGGTCTTCTGAAACAAACTGAATGAAGCTGGTGAAGTAATCAGAAATAAAGCCAGATTGGTCTACAAGGGTTACTCTCAAATAGAAGGAGTTGATTTTGAAGAAACTTTTGCTCCGGTGGGAAGAATTGAAGAAGTCAGATTATTTCTTGCCTTTTCTGCCTTCAAGGATTTCAAGGTATATTAGATGGATGTCAAGTCTGCCTTCCTAAATGGTGACTTGGAAGAAGTGTACATCGAGCAATCAGATGGATTTCAATTGTCTCATCATGGTGATATGGTCTGCAAGTTGAAGAAGGCACTATATGGATTGAAGCAAGCCCCAAGGGCCTGGTATGAAAGATTGGACAAACATCTTTTGAAAATTGGTTTCAACAAAGGTACTACTGACAGTAATTTGTATTTCAAAATTGATCACGAAAACATCTTGATTGTTGAAGTGTTTGTTGATGATATTTTTTTTTGAGGAAGAGATAATATGTGTAAAACTTTTGTAAATCAAATGAAAAGTGAGTTTGAGATGTCCATGCTTGGTGAAATAAATTTCTTCTTGGGTCTGCAAATCACTCAAACAAAAAAAGGAATCTTCATTTCTCAGACCAAATATGTGAAAGAATTATTGAAGAAATTTGGGATGGAAGACTCAAAACCAATGAATACTCCCATGGAAACTAGATGTGAATTAAGCAAAGATGATGACTCTCCTAAGACTGATTAGACAAAGTATAGGTCAATGAGTGGAGGATTGTTATATCTCACTCAAACTAGACCAAACATTATGCAGGTTGTTGGTCTTGCTGCTAGATTCCAGGCTGATCCTAGAGAATCTCATGTCATGGCAATCAAGAGGATTTTTAGATATCTAAAAGGGACAGTTGAGTATGGTTTGTGGTATCCTAGAGATCATGATTTCTCTCTTCATACATATATAGATGCGGATTGGGTAGGAGATGTGGATGACTGGAAGAGTACCAGTGGTGGAGCATTCTTTTTGGGGAAGAGATTGGTTTCTTGGCTAAGCAAGAAACAAGAGGCAATATCTCTGTCTACAACTGAAGCAGAATATATTGCAGCAGTAGGCAGTTGCACTCAAGTTTTGTGGATAAAGCAGATGCTAAGAGATATCAAAGTTGAGTATGAGGAACCTATCACAATCTTCTGTGATAATTCAAGTTCAATAAACATATCTAAGAATCCGATGTTGCATTCAAAGACTAAACATATATCCATCAAGTTTCACTTTTTGAGAGAGCAAGTGAACAAGAATGAAGTCAGATTGGAGTTTGTGTCTTCCAAGGATCAAATTATAGACATCTTTACTAAACCTCTACCTAAGGACTCTTTTGAGTATCTCAGGGAGAAGTTAGGGGTTATTGTCCCTCCGGTGATGAACTAAGGTGCATTGATGTGCATTAGTCCGGTGGATATCATAGTCACATCTTGTGGTCCAGATTGATGATGGGAAGCTGCTACTCAGGGGGAGCAGTAGGTATGATTCTGAAGTGGTGGAATTGCAAGTATGTGCCCTTTGCCATTGATGTCAAAGGGGGAGAGAAGACATGTGAAAAAAAAGTGGGTGCTAATCAAAGGGGGAGTAGTAAAGGGAGAGAAGACATGTGAATGGTTATTGCTGATAGGGGGAGTTGTGACAGTGAGGAGGAGTTCTTGTCTTGATGGTTAAAACAATTTTTCACATCATATGTTGCCATCAATGACAAAGGGGGAGATTGTTGCAAGTATGGGCCTAACTGTGTTGTCATTGATGTCAACATACTCCTGTTACATTAATGATAAGGATTGCATGAGTTGTGTGCTGAGGATATTCAAAAAATTAGTCTCAATCAGGAACAGTGAAGAACAGTGATGACAATAAGGTAAAAGTACAAGATAGGATGAGAATAAGAGGATGCGGATTAAAGGGTTTGTAGATATGTGTCTTAAGGTGATCCAATAGAGATTTTAGAGGTCCGCATGAAGATTTGAAGAAGGTGTGGCCGCTCAAGTAAAATTAGTTCTGGTAGGTGTTTAGAGGTGACAAAGTGATACAGACAGGTTCAATGAGATCCAGAATTGCATTGTCCTGTTCTGTAGATTTGAGGGAGTGTTGAAGAAGTCTTTGTGGAATATCAACTAGACTGGTTCGTGGTTTGAAGGTCCGCAAGCATATATTCCTTTGTGACAGTAATGACAAACTATGTTCTTGAGGTTCCGGATGAAGGGAGAAGGATTTCAGTAAGCAGATGAAGTGTGGATGTTCTTGGTGATTCAGGCAAGCTTGTGGAGGTCTTTGGATTGTGTCCAGTTCATGTTGGTGGTCTACATTAGAGTTGGAGTTCACAATTAAAGAATAAGTTCTAGATAATGGTGTTCTTTCTGAGACTAGCCGACCAAATGAGTTACACATCTTGTGAATGTTCTTGTTGATGTTTGTTGACTTAGATGATCATTCCTAAGTTGATGTCTTGTTTAAATAAGGGATTGCGAAGTCATTTCAAACTTGTCCTTGTGGACTTGAGAGTGTGGTAGCAAGAAGGAGAGAAAAAGGCAGAGCAGAAGTATTGGGCTTAAATGGAACTGATTCAAGCATGGTGAAGATGCTATTCTCTAGTTCATGTATGTGATACTTATTTCTTTGTAGATAGTGTGTCTCTTGTAGGTAGTGAGCCTCTTGTGAGCAATGTGCTCATGCAATGAGCCCTAATTGGCATGTTCCATTTTGTTCTTTCTATTCTTCTAATAAAGAATACTTTCTTGGGTTAATCACCCCGTGGTTTTTCCCTTAACCAAGTTTTCCACGTCAAAATCTTGGTGTCTCATGCGTTGATGTGTTTCTGTTCTTGATTTGTTGCATTGTGTCTCCATGATTATTTTATTATTATGCTGTTGAATTGCTAAGTGGAATCAAGTGTGTAATTGAAAGAAAGTTTTGTACAACTGATTCACCCCCCCTCTCAGTTGTGTGCCCTAAGCCTAACACCTTCTGCCATGGATGTCGAAGGATTAAGTGCATCTAAGGAAGATTCTACTGAGAAAATTGCAGGAGAGTCAAAGGAGATAAGTGAAGAGAAGACTAAGGACTTGGATTCCTCTGTTCCAGAAGAGGAAGTCCATGAAGAAGTAAACATCTCTCTTCTGGATCCCCCAGCAGACTCTGGAACTAAAGGAGAAGCAAGAAGAGAGGACAAAGCAAGTCAAGAAGAGGAGAAAAGGGAAGAGAAGAAGAGCAAACAGAGAAGATCTCTGTTGACACCTCTAAGGCTACAAAAGGAAAGAAGTCTCTAGCAAGAGACACTACAAAAGCAGTAAAGAATTTCTTGACAAAGGAATTAGTGGAGATAGATGAACTAGAATTGTTTCATGGACCACTCAATTTTGACTCCCTCTCTCCAGTTCAGACAGTGAAGGTAGCATCTTTTGCTGAAGCTAAAGCAAAAGAAAATCTTCTAAAGTCTCACATGGAAGACTATGAGCTAATAGAGGTTGCATCTGGTGTGCAAGAGAAAATCATGCAATCCTTCCAAAAGGATCTTTTAACCTCCTCATCTGGTAATCTGAAATCTCTTGTTAATTTTGTTAGCACACATTTTGATTCCTTAGAGAAATCAACAGAAGAGAAAGTTTGGAAAGAGTTTTTGGGTAAGAGATTCTCTGAGGTGCAGGGACTTATAACAAATGATAGGAGAAATTTGGATATTGGGATAAAGAGCTTATAAAATGCTCTTAAAGATGGCAGAGATTTATACAAATTTTGTCTATCTTGGTCCACCGTGACAGTAGACATTGCCAAGAAGGTGGAAGAACAAGAGAGCAAACTATCAAGTTTATCTAAAAATTTTGATCCTCTCACCTCTTCCATAATGAATCAAGAGTGTCAGACTATTGCCACTATAAATGAAATAAAGAGGCTTGAAAAGGAGAAGAAGAATAGAATAAGTAGGCTAGGTGAACTAAGAGGGAAAATTATCCCCAAGTTAGAGGCAATGCATGAGGTCCTAACTGATGCCCGGACCAGTGATCTGGCAGACTTAAAGAGGGCAGAAGCTTTTGCATTTTTGCTAAGTGGTCACATCTCAATTTTAGACAGGATGAAGCAGAGTTGGGCAACAAAATTTGTCCAGTTGAAAATAACTTTTGCGGATATACTTAAGTATATGTAAATATGACATGTATATATATACTTATGCGGCTAT
Source organism: Cunninghamia lanceolata (assembly GCA_027924645.1). Classification (NCBI taxonomy): domain Eukaryota; kingdom Viridiplantae; phylum Streptophyta; class Pinopsida; order Cupressales; family Cupressaceae; genus Cunninghamia; species Cunninghamia lanceolata. The sequence continues at coordinate 17,143,768 of BSBN01000803.1, forward strand.
GCATAGGTTGATTTTTGTAAATTTTGGTGTGCAGATTTCACCCTTTCCCATTGATGTCAAAGGGGGAGTGAGGATTAGTGAAAAATGTGGGATCTAGCTAAGGGGGAGCACCGGTAAAAATGAACATAAGACAGAGCATCAGCTAAGGGGGAGTTTGTTACAACACTTAGCCATTTTTCACTAAGTGTTGCCATCAATGCTAAAGGGGGAGATTGTTGGCAAGAGACACTGTGTGGCTTCATGAGTGTTGTCATTGATGGAAACAAAGTCCATCCCACACATCCACAGCACATGATATGTCTATACCAGAAGTCAGATTGAAGAGTGTTTTGGTCTGGTGAACAAGAATAGAGAATACAGCAAGGTTCAAAAATCAGGTCCGGATCTCTCAGAGGATGTATCTCAGAAAAGTGCAGACTTGGGGAAGTCAAGAGGAGTACCATGACTACAACATTCTAGAGATTGAGCCTCCGGTGATGAAAGAGTGAAAAGATATGAGAACCTAAGCAATGCGTTCCTGACAGGTAGAGCAGACTAAGCAAGAACTAACCGACAGAGCATCAGACCTTAATCTGAATGAGGAATTGATGGTGATCAAGCTTCTTGAGGGATCATTCATGGTTGGCTAACATGATTGATGACTTCTATAACTATCTCTTTGATACACATCACTTAGTAAGCAAGGATTCAGCGGACATACCAGAGTTTGGGAAAATCTTGAGTATTCCGGATGCTGACTAGAAAGATGTTGAAATCCTTGGTGCAGATATTTATACCAGATGAATTTCAATGTGAAAGAGTGTTGGTAGGTGGCGACTGATCAGGAAAGTACTGTACACTAGCCATGTATCCTCGCCGGGGTTCGGATACAAATTTTTTTAGGGCCGACTTAAAAAATTCTATTTTTATGACCGACATAAGAAAACCCTAATTTTTGTAACCGACAAAAAGGCTTGATAAAAGGCGGCCAAGGGTTAGGGTTTGGGTAATTGTATTGTAGCATTTGCAGCGGTATTGAGTTGCAGGGATTGCTGATTGTAATCGGTTTTGATTTACTGGATAATAATATTGGACTCTCTGTTTGGTGGATGTAGCCCAAGTTTGGGTGAACCATGTTAAATCTTGTCTCTCGCTGTTATTAATTCTGTGTATTTCCATTTCTCTGTTTAATCTTTATTTGCATTTAATTGATATCTTCTGCCGGCTAACCCTAACAAGTGGTATCAGAGCGGGTTGTGTTCGATTATCGTCTGTAGGAAAGTCTCACGGTTGAGTGGGAGCAATGGCGGACGAGGGTAAAATGAAGGTTGATAAATTCAATGGGCAGAACTATCAGTTATGGAAGATGCAGATGGAGGATTACCTCTATCAAAAGGATTTATGGAGGCCGTTGGAAGGAGTAGCCAAGAAACCGGCAACAGTGTCTAATGAGGATTGGAATCTTCTTGACAGAAAGGCACTGGGAACCATTTGGTTGTGCCTAGCACCGTTGGTGGCATTCAATATAACGGAAGCGAAGACAACAGATGGTCTGATGAAAGCTTTGGCAAAATTGTATAAAAAACCCTCAGCCTCAAATAAGGTATTTCTCATGAAGCAGTTGTTTAATTTGAAAATGGTTGAAGGTGGATCTGTGACAGGTCATTTAAATGAATTTAATATGATTGTCAGTCAATTGACTTCTGTAAATGTAAAATTTGATGAAGAAGTTAGAGCTCTCTTGATATTATGTTCATTACCTGAAAGCTGGGATAGTTTGGTAATGGCGGTTAGTAACTCTGTTTCTGGTTCAAATACCCTAAAATTTGATGATGTTGTTGGTGTTATTCTGAGTGAGGAAATTCGTAAGAAAAGCTCAGGTGGGTCCAAATCAGGCAGTGTTTTGAATGCAGAAAGTAGGGGCAGATCAAAGGAGAGAGGAAAAGGTTCTGGAGGTCATGGGAAGTCACGAGGAAAATCAAAGGACAAAAGAGCCCAAACCAGAGGACAGAAGGATTGCTGGTACTATAGAAAACCAGGTCATCTGAAGAAAGATTGCTGGTCTCAGAAAAATAAAGGAGACAAACAAGAAGGCAATAAGGAAGCAAATGTGGTAAGCAATAAGTCTGAAGATGATGCTTTGATTCTTTCCCTAGATAATGCTGATGCTTCATGGGTTTTAGATTTAGGGGCCTCATTTCATGCTACGCCCCATAGAAGTTATTTCCTTGATTATGTCCAAGGGGATTTTGGGCTAGTTTATTTGGGAGATAATGAACCCTGTCAGATTGTTGGAAAGGGAAGAATCAAGATTAAGTTGCAGAATGTGAATCATTGGCTACTACAAGAGGTGAGGCATGTTCCAAGGCTCAGTAGGAATTTAATTTCAGCAGGGCAGCTAACTGAACAAGGTTGCACTGTTACATTTACTGATAAAAATTGGAAGGTTTCAAAAGGTGCCTTAGTAGTAGCAAAAGGTGTAAAAGTAGGCACCTTATATCTTTGTACAGGTCATACTGTTCCTTCTACTTTAGATTTTATAGAGGAAAAACAAATAGGTTTAGGAACAGTTGCTGCAGGTTTGCAGGAAGAGACTGGAAAAGTTGCTGCAGGTTCTGAAACAACACTGTGGCATAATAGACTTGGGCATATGAGTGAAAAAGGTATGAAGGTACTTCATTCTAAGAAAGTTTTACCAGGTCTGAAATGTATTAATATGGATTTCTGTGAAAGTTGTGTGTATGGAAAACAAAAGAGAGTCAGTTTTCTCAGAGATGGGAAGCAAAAGAAAAATGAAAAGTTGGAGCTTGTGCATACAGATGTATGGGGACCAGCTCAGGTATCTTCTTTCGGTGGCTCTCGGTATTATGTTACATTCATAGATGATGCAACTAGGAAGGTCTAGATTTATTTCCTTAGACAGAAATCTGATGTATTTGAAACATTTAAGAAATGGAGAAGCTTGGTTGAAAATGAGACAGGTAAAAAATTAAAATGTCTCAGATCTGATAATGGTGGTGAGTATTACAGCAAAGAATTTGAAGATTATTGTTCCTTTAATGGAATTCATAGACAGAAAATAGTTCCAGGGACTCCACAGGAAAATGGAGTGGCTGAACGCATGAATAGGACAATAATGGAGCGTGCAAGGACCATGAGATTGCATGCTGGACTGCCTTTAAACATGTGGGCAGAGGCTGTCAACACTGCTGTATATTTAATTAACAGAGGTCCTTCAGTTCCTTTGGGCTGTGGTATTCCAGAGGAAGCATGGACTGGTAAGAAGGTGAGTTATTCTTTTATGAAAACCTTCGGCTGTGAAGCATTTGCACATATAGATTCTGAAAATAGAACCAAGCTGGATGCAAAATCAAAAAAATGTACCTTCGTTGGATATGGCATTGATGAATTTGGTTATAGGCTTTGGGATTTTGAAAATCAGAAAATTGTGAGAAGCAGGGATGTTATATTCAATGAGAAGGTGTTGTACAAAGATCAGTTGCAGCAGCATGAGAAGAAAGAAAAGGATTATGTGGTGCTGGACGATACTCCAAATAGTGATGTTCCAGTGGTTCATCATGCTCCGCAACAGCAACTAGAAATACCACAAACTCCAGTGAATGTTAGACGGTCAACAAGGATAAGTAGACCTCCTGAAAGGTTTTCTCCCTCTTTGTATTCTATTTTGTTAACAGATGCTGGTGAACCAGAAGGGTATGATGAAGCTATGCAGGTGGATACACAGGTTCAGTGGGAGCTTGCAATGAAAGAAGAAATGGACTCCTTGCTGAAAAATTAGACTTGGGAATTATGTAAGTTACCTGCAGGTAAAAAGGCTTTACCAAACAAATCAGTTTACAGGCTAAAAGAGGAAGATGGAGGTAAGAAACGATTTAAGGCCAGGTTAGTTGTAAAAGAATTTGCACCGAAATAGGGCATTGATTTTGATGAGATATTTTCTTCGGTTGTCAAGATGACTTCTATTCGTACTGTTTTAAGTATTGTGGCTGCTGAAGATTTGCATTTGGAACAGCTAGATGTGAAAACTGCCTTTCTCCATGGTGATTTGGAGGAGGAGATATACATGGCACAACCACAAGGATTTGAGGTCAAAGGTAAGGAGAAACAAGTGTGCAGATTGAAGAAGAGTTTGTATGGCCTGAAACAAGCACCTCGGCAATGGTATTTGAAATTTGATAGTTTTATGGCTGAGCAAGGCTACAGCAGGTGTAATTCTGACCATTGTGTTTATTTTAAGAGGTTGGATAATGACAGCTACATTATTTTATGTTTATATGTTGATGACATGCTTGTAGCTGGGTCTAACATGGATCACATCAGAGAGTTAAAACATCAGTTATCACAGTCATTTGATATGAAGGATTTGGGGGCAGCAAAACAAATCCTTGGTATGAAAATTTGCAAAGATAGGAAGAACAGAAAATTGACTCTATCTCAGGCTGCTTATGTTGAAAAGGTGTTGCAGAGATTCCATATGGAGAATGCCAAAGCTGTCAGTACACCTTTGCCTAGTCATTTGACATTGACTAAGGAGATGTGTCCAAAGACGCAAGAGGAGGAAGAGAAAATGTCCAAGATACCCTATGCTTCAGCTATAGGAAGTTTAATGTATGCCATGGTATGCACAAGACCGGATATTGCACATGCTGTCGGAGTCCTTAGTAGGTATATGAGTCATCCTGGATTTGAGCATTGGAATGCAGTCAAATGGATTCTCAGATATTTGAGAGGTACATCTAATAAACACTTATGTTTTGGGGGCTCTAATACTAATTTAGCAGGTTATGTAGACTCAGATTTGGCAGGGGATATTGATACCAGGCGGAGTACTACAGGTTATGTCTTTACTGTAGGTGGAACATCAGTGAGTTAGATTTCTAGGTTGGAAAAGGTGGTTGCTTTATCCACCACAAAGGCAGAATATGTCGCTGCAACAGAGGCAAGCAAGGAGATGATATGGCTACAATCTTTCATGGAAGAATTGGGTAAACAACAGGCTAACAGTTCTTTGTATACAGACAGTCAGAGTGCCATACATCTTGCAAAGAATTCTGCCTTGCATTCAAAGACCAAACACATACAGTTGAGGTATCACTTTATTCGGTCGGTGTTGGATAATGGACAGTTAAGGCTGGAAAAGATACATACAGATGAAAATCCAGCGGATATGTTTACAAAGGCAGTGACAAGGGAGAAGCTAAGCTCCTCTTCAGCTTCGATTGGTCTTCTAGACTGAACACAATAAAAATTGAACAGTAGAGTCCAGGGTGCTTATTTCCAGTGGGAGCTGCATGCGCAGTGGTGTCGTCCAGGATTAGTCTCCAAGTGGGAGATTGTTTTGGTGTGGAGCCTGATCAGTCTCCAAGTGGGAGATTGTTGGTAGGTGGCAATTGATCAGGAAAGTACTGTACACTAGCCATGTATCCTCGCCGGGGTTCGGGGGCGGCAGCCCCCGAGAAACGGGGGTTCGGGGGTGGTAGCCCCCGAGAAAATTTTTTTTAGGGCCAACTTAAAAAATCCTATTTTTATGACCGACATAAGAAAACCCTAATTTTTGTAACTGACAAAAAGGCTTGATAAAAGGCAGCCAAGGGTTAGGGTTTGGGTAATTGTATTGTAACATTTGCAGCGGTATTGAGTTGCATGGATTGCTGATTGTAATCGGTTTTGATTTACTGGATAATAATATTGGACTCTCTGTTTGGTGGATGTAGCCCGAGTTTGGGTGAACCACGTTAAATCTTGTCTCTCGCTGTTATTAATTCTGTGTATTTCCATTTCTCTGTTTAATCTTTATTTGCATTTAATTGATATCTTCTGCCGGCTAACCCTAACAAAGAGGGTGTTGAGTGATAAGATGTGCTCGAAGAAAAGAAGAGAGTAGTGTGGAAGAAGCTATACAAATCTAGTATGTGACAGAATAGTAGCACTAAGCAGAGGAAGAATGAAGTGTAGTAGATCAGTATATTGAGCCTAACCAGAGCTGAACCTCAGCATGTGTGGATGCCCCTGATCAATTCAAACACCTAGTTACTTTCTATATACCTTGTAGATAGTGAGTCTCTTGTAGGTAGTGAGCATCTTGTGAGCAATGTGCTCAGGCAGTGAGCCCTAATTGGCAAGTGCCATTTTGTACTTTTTATTCTTTTAACAGAGAATACAATCTTGGGTTAGTCACCCCGTGGTTTTTCCCTTAACAGGGTTTTCCACGTAAAAATCCTTATGTTATGTGTGTTGATTTCATTTCTGCTTTCATGTTCATTTATGCTTATATGTTTTGATGTTGCACTATTGTTAAAGAAGAAAAGAAAGTTAAGAAATTTAAGATAACTAATTCACCCCCCATATCAGTTATCTACCTTCTTACCAACAAAAAGATATCTCAAAGGTCAACATTAATTAAAATAGACACATTCCCAATCAAGAAAGCACCCTACAATCTCACACGATGCCATGTATATTTTCTACACTTGGGCTCTTTAATAATTATGTGTAATAAAGAGACCTTAACATACCATGATGTCAAACTATACAAGAATAAATCCTTAAAACATAATAAAAATACAATCCCACTATTATCTTGTCATATTAACAAGTTAAAATACAAATGAATAGGTTCCAAGATCATACAAGTATGCACATGACATGATGATTTGTATGCACATATCTTATGCTAGGACATTCCTTATGCACCTATTCATGATGATTTGTATGCACATGACACAACAATATTTCAAAATTTCCTAATTGTCCTTTGTTAGCACATGATGGTGGTTACCTTGATCAACTATATACCATTCAATATCCTAAATTACAGAGATTAGTCTAATAATTTTTATGAGAGTCCTAGGTATGTGATGTAGAGGTAAGGTTCAACTCAATCCAAAGGGCTCATACCAATAGTTTATTCAAATTTCATATGCTTTCCTCTCAAGCAATCTCCCTATACAAAGGCACAAAGAGGGTCTTCAATACTTCAAAACCTAACAAGGTTACTAGAGGTCCTCTTTGTTGGCAAGAGACATTGTGTGGCTTCATGAGTGTTGTCATTGATGGCAATAAAGTCCATCCCACACATCCATAGGACATGGTGTGCCTATACCAGAAGACAGATTGAAGAGTATTTTGGTCCGGTGACCAAGAACAGAGCATGCAACAAGGTCTGACAATCAGGTCCGGATCTCTCAGAGGAAGTATCTCAGTAAAGTATGGACTTGGGGAAGTCAAGAGGAGCACCATGACTAATATATTCCAGAGATTGAGCCTCTGATGATGTAAGAGTGAAAAGATATGAACACCTAAGTGTTGGGTTCCTATTTGGCAGAGTTGACTGAGGAAGAACTGACCGACAGAACATCAGACCTTAATCCAGATGAGATATTGATGGTGATCAAGTTTCTTGAGATATCATTCATGATTGACCGACATGATTGATGACTTCTTTAACCATATTTTTGATACGCATCACTTAGTAAGCATGGATTCAGCCGACAGACCAGAGTTTAGAAATATTCTGAGTTTTCTAGATGCCAACTAGAAAGATGATTGAAATCATTGATGCGGATATATATACTAGATATATTTCAATTTGAAGGTGTGTGTGGTGTGTAGTGTTATGTGAAGAAAAGAAGAGAGTAGTGTGGAAGTAGCAATAAAGGTCTGGTATGTGACAGAACAATAGCATTAGAAAAGAGGAAGAATGAAGTGCAGCAAATCAGTATATTGAGTCTAACTAGAACTGAACCTCAGCATATGTGGATGCTCCTAATCAGTTCAAGTACCCAGTTTTCTTTTATAAACTATTGTAGGTAGTGAGCCTCTTGTGAGCAGTGTGCTCGGGCAGTGAGCCCTAATTGGCAAGTGCCATTTTGTACTACCTTATTCTTTTAATAGAGAATACATTCTTGGGTTAGTCACCCCATGGTTTTTGCCTTAACAAGGTTTTCCACATCAAAATCATTGTGTTATGTGTATTGACTTTGATTTTGCTTTCATGGTTATGAATGCTTATTTGTTTTGATGTTGCACTAGTTATTAAAGAAGAACATAAAGTTAAATAAATTAAGATAACTGATTCACCCCCCCTCTCAGTTATCAACAATTGGTATCAGAGCTAAGTTCCTCCTAACAGAGCCTAACGGCTTGAGGAAGATCTAGGAATCTCAATAAATATGTATGGAATGAGGGAACAACTTCAGTCTGCCCTAGATGATCTTGAGAAATCTCACCCCAAAGTCAATGAATTGAAGGAAAGACTCAAACAAGATGATGATTTCATAAATGAACTAAAAGAGAAACTAAGTATCTCTATGAAGAAGAGAAAGGAGCTACTTCAACAATTAGCAAGTCAAAGTGAAGCCAATGATACTGATGAAGATATGAATGAGAATAAGAAGTTATGTGAGAAGCTATCAAAAGAGGTCATTATGGTAAGACATGAAATGGAATCAGGAGTTATGAAATTCACTCAAGAAATTGAAGAGAAAAGAAAGGTTGAAGATAATCTAAAACAATCTCTCAAGGAGAAGTCAGAAGACTGTCACAAAATGGATAGAATAATCAGGCATTTGGAATCTGATCTTGAAGAAGCTAGAGAAATGAAGAACAACTTGAGAATTAGATTGACACTGTTAAAAGGAATCTTCAAATAACAAATGAATACAAAGAAAAATTCAAGATAAGCTTTGCTCAACTTGAAGTTCTTCTTGAAAGCTAAAAGAGGGTAGGTGATAAACAAGTCTTGGGATATGAGAAAGGTGAAAGCTCTAGATCCGGTCAGAAGAACTCTAGATCAAGAAATCCAAGGAACAGGCCTAGAAGACCTCCAGTAAGGCAACCTAATGCTCAAAGATATCCAACCTTCAATGGATACTGCAATAACTTTGGTCATAAAGAAAATTAGTGTAGAAGAAGAATGAATCAAACTAATTCATCCTTCTCCGGACAGTGTTTCAATTGCAAAAGATATGGTCACAAATATCATGAGTGTAGAAATATGCAAATGAACAATTCATTTAGTGTAAGATGGTTTGCATGCAATAGAATGGGACATATGGCTAATCAGTGTAGAATCAGGACAAAAAGGGTCCGATACATCATAATCAAAACCAAGACAAAGGAAAAGGAAAAGTGAATGCAAATGAAATTCAAAGGGAGATGAATAAGTTTTGGGTGAAGAGGAGTACAAAAAATGTTGAGGATGGATCTGCACCAGAATCTAGTGATGATATTCCTTCTAAAAATTAAATAGATGAGCTGTGGCTCAAGGGGAGTCACAAAAGAAAACAATTTCCCCCATCCAGTCAATTGGTGCCTGAAATTGGCAGATGGAAGGTTGCGGATTAAAAGGGCTCTCAGATAAACATCTAAATAACCCTTGGGAAAGATATGAAAGATCCGCAAGGAATTTGAAGAGGTTAATCATCTGAGATTAATCTGGTTTAACAGTCATTTGGTAAGAATAAGATTTTCATAGTTAGATCTGGTATGATTCAAATTTGAGGTATCTTGATCTGCAGATAAATGGAATTATTGGAGAAAGGTAGATAGATTGCTAATTTTCACCGAGAATAACTCTAAGTGCATCTCAGTGATCTAGAAAAATCTCTCAGGACAAGGAACAACTGGAATAACTTAAGTTGTGCATTTATTACAATGTGAAATTAGGGTTTGCATAGAAATATAAGGGTTCTCTTGGTCATCATTGGCACATTTGCATTTGAGAAGAAGAAAAGAAGGAGATCTGAAGCAAATTGCCTCAAAACTTCTCAAAGATCAACTACAGAAGATGATTCTCCCAGCAATCTGATCCAGTTCATATTGTGAACCCTAGAAGAATAAAAGGTATGTTCCACTCTTGAGAACCTCTCTCTGAATCTTTTGAAAGATGGGCACTCTGAATGTTGTGAAGATCTCTGATAGGCCGCGCCCTAAATTCAAGAAACATCCCTACAAATCTCTAGAAGTTGATCCCCTAGGCGCATTTTCTAGCATTCTGCATGGGGTTTTGCATGTAGAAGATGTTAGGGCATACATACATGCAAACATTGAATAATTTGGGGAATCCAAGCTGATGGATATCTACCACAAGTAGTTAATGTTGATAACTGAGAGGGGGGGGTGAATCAGTTATCCTAATTATTTCCCTTATTAAACTTTCCTTTTAATTGAAGCAGCATAAAATCAAACACAAAACATAAACCATGAAATAAGAAACACATGACACAGTATTTTTGACGTGGAAACCCTGTTAAGGGAGAAAACCACGGGGTGATTAACCCAAGAATTATTCTCTGTTAGAAGAATAGGAAATTACAAAAATGGCACTTGCCAATTAGGGCTCACTGCCCGAGCACACTGCTCACAAGAGGCTCACTGCCTACAAGAAGACACACTGTCTTACAAAGTGATTAGAATCACAGTCTTGAACTGATTGGAAGCATCTGCATATGCTGGAGTTCAGTTCCGGTTAGGTTCAGTATACTGATCTGCTGCACTTCATCTTTCCTCTGTTCTTTAGTCTGCTGTCCTTTCACATACCGGATCTTTCTTGTTACTTCTGCTCTATTCTGGACTTGTTCGCATATCCTCACATACATTCACACCTTTTACCACTAAATCCATCCTCTATATATATCCGCACAAGTACTTTCATCATCTTTCTAGTCGGCATCCGGAACAGTCTAGTTTCTTACAAACTTAGTTCTGTCGGCTGAATCCTTGCTCACCAAGCAATGCGGATCAAGCATATACTTGTAGATATCATCAATTATGTCGGCCAAACATGATTCATGCCTCCGCAACCTTTATCATCATCTGTAACACATCCGGAAAGTAGTTTGATACTCAGTCAGTCAGTTCTTCCTCTGTTTTCACTGTCTCTCAGGAATCCGGTACTCAACTATTCATATCTTTTTCCTTGTCCATCTCCGGAGGCTAAATCCTTGGAATATACTACTCAAGATAGTCCTCTTGACTTCCCCAGATCCGCACTGCACCAAGACACTTCCTCTGAGAGATCCGGACCAATCTGTCGGACCTTGCCACATGCTCTGTTCTTGTTCACCGGACCACCACAATCTTCAATCTGACTTCCGGTAGAGACATATCATGACTTGCGGATATGTGGGATGACCTTTGTTGCCATCAATGACAACAACCATGAATCCATATAGTGTCTCTTGCCAACAGTTAATAGATGATTCATTTGAACTCAAACCTCAGTACAAGGCTATCTGGGACAAACATTTTGGACATTACATCCATTTCCCCTATTTTGCAGAAGATGAATGGGTCTGGTATGTTTTGAGTAGAGTGCATGACAACTTCATGTGGTTGAATAGGCCTTCTAAGATGACTAAAGATGCCATTAGGGTGGTAACTGGATTGCACTCATCCGGTGGGTTGCCTACTCTCAAATCCATCAAAAACCAAATTGTGAGTGAGGCTACTAGATCTAAATTTGATAAAAGACTAATGACAATTGAGGATATCTCAAATCTGGATATCAAGTTATCTACCATGATAATAGGCTACAAGATATATCACTCCAACAAAGAGAATTTTGTATCTAGAACAGCAATTTACACAGCTTATGAAATGTTAAGAAAGAATGTTGACTATGATCTTTGTGAGCTTCTTCTGAACCAACTTTTGGAGAATCTGCAAAAGATAAAGAAGGATAAAAGGAATTCATTCAAGTATGGTGGCTTGATACTTTACCTATTCTTCTATTATATGAATGAACTACTTGAAACTAGTGGCTGTATATGGCAAAATGACAAACCTATTGCCATACAAATCAGGGATTATTTGCATGGAATTGGTGATGCTAAGGCACAGAATACAACACTCTGGGGCTACTTAAAGAACTTTCAGAGTATGATGCAAGCCAGAGAGAGAATCCCCCAATCTCTAGTTGAAAAGTATAAGGATACAGTATGCTTTATGGTAGAAATTGATCAATGCCTAATGGAGGCAGTGGAGCTAAGGATAGTCTGGATCATGCCAATGAGGTATGAAGTTGATGAGAAAATTCTAGAGCTGCATATTCAACACATGCTAAGTCAACCCAAGGATCCTAAGGAAGAAAGGTTTGGAACCTACCAAGAGCTGAGTGTAAAAGTTCATGTTGAACTAAGACATCTTGAGATCAAGAGAAAAGTGAGGAGGGAAGTAGAAGAATTCACCAAGAGGCATGGAATTTCAAAGGAGGCACTTGATGCAAACAGAGAGAAGATGGAAAGGGAAGAGAAAGAGAGGCAAGAAAATGAAAAAGAAAGTGCTCCAGTGAAAGCCCCCTCTCGGACCAGATCCTCCAAGAGCTCTACACCTGCCACCTCTAAGAGCCAAAAAGCATCAAAACTAGAAGTCAGGACATCCGAAAAGGGAGAGAAGAGAACTAAGACAAAGGCCACAAGGTCTTACATCAGTTAGAAGGATGATGAAGAGATCAAGAAAATGAAGAAGAAGAAGAAATCTGGTGAACCCTCTACTGGTCATAACAAGGAAGCAAAGGCAGAAGAGTTTGTTGAAAGGCCTACTCTGTCCATTGATGATGTAGTCAAATCAGTCACTGTGGATGGGAACCTAAAACTAATGACTGAGTTCTATATAATGAAGCTGACCAGAAGATCTTGCAAGAAGCTACAATCAAGTATTTGAATATCTATAATAAGGAATTCATTGAAATCATATCTCTAATTCCCAAGAGCCTAGAGAAGGAATTAGAAATAAGGAAGAACAATGTTAAGGCAAAGAACCTTGAGATCTGGGACCAGATAGCTATTCAGCTCTATCCTTCAATCACTCCGAAACAAATGAATATGATCTTCAAAGATTGCAAGGATGAGTTCCGGAGAAAAGCTAGAATGAATTAGCTCATGCTTGGAGAAACTGACAAAGTGGCAAAAAAAATAGAAGATATCTTCCAGAAAGCCTATAAAAGATTCAATATTCCTATCATAGAAGATTTAGGTGATGAACCCTCTATCATGGACAATGAAGAACTCAATACAACAAAGGAAGATCCTACAGAGAAAAATGTAGAAGAATCAAAAGAGATAAGTGAGGAAAGGACTCAGGATTTGGATTCCTCTATTTTGAAAGAGGAAGTCCCTAAAGAAGTAAACACCTCTCTTCTGGATTCCTCTGTTGACTCTGGAACTGAAGAACTAAGAAAATAAGAGGAGAAAAAGGAAAGAGAAAAAGATCAAATAGAGAAGGTCTCTATTGACACCTCTGAGGCCACAGAAGGAAAGGAAACTCTGTCTCTGGCAAGAGACACTGCAGAGGCTGTTAAGGACTTCTTGGTGAAGGAAATGATGGAATTGGATGAACTGGAGCTACTCCAAGGACCATTCAATTTTGATTCCCTCTCCCCAGTTCAAACCATGAAGATAGCATCCTTTTCTCAAGCAAAGGCAAAAGAAAAACTTCTGAAGTCTCACATGGAAGACTGTGAGCTAATAGAAATTGCATCCGGTGTTTTGGAGAAGATCATGCCATCCTTCCAGAAGGATCTCTCAGCCTCCTCATCTGGTAATCTAAAATCTCTTGTAAATTATGTTAATACACATTTTGATTCCTTACAGAAGTCAGCTGAAGAAAAGGTCTGGAAGGAGTTTTTGGGAAAAAGATTCTCTGAAGTACAAGGGCTATAACAAATGATAGGAGAACTATGGATATTGGGATAAAGAGCTTAGAAAATGCTTTCAAAGATGGTGGAGAAATTTATAAATTTTGTTTATCCTAGTCTAAAGTGACAAAGGCTATTGAGAAGAAAGTGAAAGAACAAGAGGGTAAATTGTCAAGTTTATCTCAAAGTTTTGATCCTCTCACCTCTTCCATAGTAAATCAAAGTGTCAGACTATTGCAGTCATAAATGAATTGAAGAAGCTTGAGAAGGAGAAGAAAAATAGAATAAATAGGTTAAGTGAACTTATAGGGATAATTATCCCTAAATTAGAGGCCATGCATGAGGCCCTATCTGATGCTCAGACCACAGCCCGGACCAATGATCCGACAGATCTAAAGAGGGCAGAATCTTTTGCATTCTTGTTGAGTGGTCACATCTCAAATTTGGACAAGATGAAGAAGAGTTAAGCAATAGAAGTGGTACAGCTGAAGACCACCTTTGCATCTATACTTCAGTATATGTAAGTATAGCATATGCGGCTAAGTATAGTTGGATTTTTGGAAATTTTGGTGTGCGGATCCTACCCTTTTCCATTAATGTCAAAGGGGGAGTGAGGAGCAATGAAAAATGTGGCATATAGCTAAGAGGGAGCTCTCAAAAAGTGTACAGTAGAACAAGAGCATCAACCAAGGGGAGTACAGTGTGACACATAATCATTTTTCACTAAGTGTTGCCATCAATGCCAAAGTGGGAGATTGTTGGCAAGAGACACTATGTGGCTTCATAAGTGTTGTCATTGATGGCAATAAAGTCCATCCCACACATCCGCAGGACATGGTGTGCCTATACCAAAAGATAGATTGAAGAGTATTTTGGTCTGGTGACCAAGAACAGAGCATGTAGCAAGGTCCGACAATCAGGTCTAGATCTCTCAGAAGAAGTATCTCAATAAAGTGTGGACTTGGGGAAGTCAAGAGGAGCACCATGACTAATATATTCCAAAGATTGAGCCTCTGGTGATGTAAGAGTGAAAAGATATGAACACCTAAGTGTTGGGTTCCTGTTTGGTAGAGTTGACTGAGGAAGAACTGACTGACAGAACATCAGACCTTAATCCGGATGAGATATTGATGGTGATCAAGTTTCTTGAGGTATCATTCATGATTGACTGACATGATTGATGACTTCTTTAACCATCTTTTTGATACGCATCACTTAGTAAGCATGGATTCAGCCGATAGACCAAAGTTTGGAAATATTCTAAGTTTTCCGGATGCTGACTAGAAAGATGATTGAAATCATTGATGTGGATATATATACCAGATATATTTTGATGTGAAGGTGTGTGTGGTGTGTAGTGTTATGCGAAGAAAAGAAAAGAGTAGTGTGGAAGTAGCAATAAAGGTCTGGTATGTGACAGAACAACAGCATTAGAAAAGAGGAAGAATGAAATGCAATAGATCAGTATATTAAGCCTAACTGGAACTGAACCTCAGCATATGTGGATGCTCCTAATCAGTTCAAGTACTTGGTTTTCTTTTATAAACTATTGTAGGTAGTGAGCCTCTTGTGAGCAGTGTGCTCGGGTAGTGAGCCCTAATTGGCAAGTGCCATTTTGTACTACCTTATTCTTTTAACAGAGAATACATTCTTGGGTTAGTCACCCTATGGTTTTTCCCTTAACAGGGTTTTCCATGTCAAAATCATTGTGTTATGTGTATTGACTTTGCTTTTGCTTTCATGGTTATGAATGCTTATTTGTTTTGATGTTGCACTAGTTATTAAAGAAGAACAGAAAGTTAAATAAATTTAGATAACTGATTCATCCCCCCCTCTCAGTTATCAACATTCTTACCCCTTAGGAACTTAGACACATCCATTCTAAACCCTTACTCAAGTCTACACTCTTCAATTGTTGTCTATTCCTTCACAAGCCACCCAAATCCTAGTAGCCCTAGTACCAACAAAACACCTTCTCAATTCCAAATTTCAACTTCTTGATCTAAACCATTTTCCACACTTTAACAATGCTCTTTCATCAAAACCCTACTTGAAAGCATCACTTTTCACCAAAAGAAGACATGTGATTTAACAATTATAGATTGTAGTGTTGCAATGTTAATTTTGATTGAATTTTAGGAATTTAACATTTAACAATTCTAAGCATTATATTCATCATAAATAAGTCACTTTTAGTCAATAGAAGCCAAAATACATCTATTTGCAATCATCAATTAGTTAAGGACAGCTACGTGGTAAATTTGTTACCATTAGCAACTTCACAAATTTGGTGTCTTATCTTGTCCTCCTTGGTTTTCTCCATGGATCTCCATCATTGTCTTCATGAATCATATAATTCATCATGTCATAGTGCCTTCATCATTCCATAATTGACTATCCCACTTGACAAGAGGCCTAATTAGGCTTGTGCAAATAGGTCACTATAGGTTTTTTGATCTCCAGGCTCTCAATCTTCAAACCAAGACACCAAACATGTCAAATTGGATCTGCATCAACCTTTTCAAGCATTACAAACACCTTCCAAAGAGTTTCTCTACAAACCCTAACCCTTATGCAACTTAATTGCCTAAAACCATGAGTTTTTAGCCTAGAATAATTTGCCTCTAAAATACACATGATTATCTACTTGAGTTTGGCATTGCCATATTAATGAGCCTTGACTTTAATACTTGTCTCTTGATATCCCTTATTCACCCTCTACACTAATCCAAACCATACCCTAGTGTGATGTCTCCCACGATCTCAATCACATATCCTTTCATGACTAGATGGTTATCAACAAGTAGTGAACATGAAGTCCCATGTACTCTTCACTTGTAGCCTCAATAGGTGACTCTCCTTTGACCTTATCCTCATCTAGGACTAAAGTGAACTTTGTACCATAATGTTTTTTATGGCTGTAATAACATTGTGCAATAATGCTTTGTATGGCTGCAATAATTTGCTTTGTATGCTTTGTACCTATTTTGGTTGAGTGACATTTAATCTTTTACATGATGATTGTATGTACATTTACTATGAAGGGTTGAATGACATTTAGTTTAGTTATTTGTATGGATTCATTTCTTAGGAACTAATATTGGTCTCTTTATCATGCTACAGATAAATTCTCTGTCATGCCGAGGAAACGATCAAGAATTAAACCAACATAGGAAGAGACAGAAGCTAAGAATGCAAAGAAAGTAGCGGCTATGAGGGAACTTTGTGAGAAGAGGAAATTGGACACGATAAATGAAGACATGCCAATTGAAGAGGAACCACAACCATCACAAAGAGATATGGTATTGGCAACACAAAGAGAACAAATGCAAAAACTTCGTGCTATGAGAGATTTGAATACCATAGTTTGAGACACATCCTCTACTGCAAGTGAACATGTAGGGACACCATCTACCACATCTCAAGTTGAGAGTACATCATCACTCACATGTGATGAACGAGGTATGCAATTGTTCCCACCTCAATTTCAAGGTATACCATCTATTCCATCTTTGATCGAAGGTATGCCATCTAGCCCATCTCATTTAAATATTGATGAAATTCCTAATGTTGAGATGAATTTACCTAACTTAACACCACCTAGAATTTTGTATAGAAAGCCAAAGTAATTGATTGATATTGATGAGAATATTTTGCAGCCAATGGAAGGTAAGATTCTAAAACGCACTTGTAGAAGATATGCTCATAAGATTTGGAGATTGTTCTTTGAAAAGTTAAATGAGACCGCAAGATGTCAACTATTCATTGAAATGATGCAAAGTATAAAGTATAGGTCTATCATGAAGATTCTTGGGTTGAGAACATTAGAGGCTTCAAGTGAAAAACCTATTGTCAAGAATCTAATGAGTGCGTATGAGAGTGTGGGTAACACCTCACATACAAAAGATAGTAATGCGACATAGTGTGTGATTACATCGACTATAGTAAGTAGTCAAATGAGGAAAGCTCATCTCTTTAGAAAGATGAGTCAAGCATTGAGAATTAATAGGAAAACTTTATCAAGAGCCATTGGAAGATGCCAAACAATTGAGGACACTAATGCCAATGAATTATGGGCGTTCTCAGGGAGACTACCACAAAAAGATAAACCAATTGTTGAAGAATTGAGATCACTAATTGAATACTTTTGGAAGAATTACACAAGGGTATCTCTGAATCAAAGGGATGTGGTAAGAAAGAGAATCGGTAATCGGAACCATGAGCCACATCCAAAGCATTTTTTGGATATGACTCAAACACAGTTTTTTTGGTAAATTTCTAGAGAAGTATCCTCAAATTAAAATTTGTTAAAGATATTTTGAAATGCTAAAACCTTTCTATGTCAAGATAAATCACACATGCACTACTTGTTGTTGTAGATTACATATTAAATTTTCTAACCATTTTGATGTTTATCAATCTATATGTTTAGATTTGCATACTAACAATGTTTTGTAGGGTTGTGGCATACATGCCCTACCAACATCTTCAAGAGACTTCATATCAAGAATTTTATGTGAAAGAGAGGAAGGTCAAATATTCTACAAGAAATTATGGTTGGATGGCACATGTTAGCATTGCGGTGGCTTGCAACATATGCCAATATGTGAACATATGGAAAGAACACATGCGGTTGGAAACGAACTAGTAGAGTTTGGCAAGTATAAAATAGTGGCATACAATACAAAAGATGTTAAAGAAGAAAAGAGGTGTGAATTGGTTATTGAAAAGATTCCAATGTATTAGTTTATGCCTATATTTCGTGACAACATAGTGTATGAGTATGTAAGACATGCCCATAGAGCTCGATGGTTGGACTTGCAGTTTAAGTTATGCAAGGACACATTTCTAGTAGGTAGCATTGTTTCAATCATCAACTTTGCAGAGAACTATAGTCTACAACCACAACGTGAGGTGCAATCATAATATTACAATTCCACATAGGTTTCTATATTTGTGCACATCACATTCATTCATGCGAATGATAGTACAGAGGCTGATAGAAAGATCATAAGGGAGTATCATTTCTATATCAGTGATGATCACACGCATTCTACAGAGTTCATGCAAGGTTGCTTTTAGGTGTTCTACAATGATTTGGCTAGAAGGGGCATATCGTTTAGTCAGCATATCATATGGTCGAATAACTATGCGTCACAATTCAAGAACTCACAAAATTTCTATTGGCCAAGTAGGAGGCATAATTTTACAGGTGTTTAGCATATGTGAAACTTTTGTGAAACTGGGCATGGAAAGGGGGAGCATGATGGTGCAGGAGCATGTACCAAAAGAGCCATAACATGAGAAGAGTTAAAGTACAAAGACAATGCAAAGTTGATAAATGCAAAATCAATCATCAAATTGTGTAATGCTTCCATGGTTCTAGGTAATGAAGGTAAGACTTTAGTTCATAGTTTTTTTGGTTGATGGATGATACTAACATTGCACCATATGAGGAATGTTCTACACTGACAAGATCAAGTGAGATGCACACCTTCAGAAGCTCAATTACAGGTTCATGGAGTATCCATACGTGAAAGATGTCATGCTTTTGTTCTTCCTATACAATTCAAGCCTAGGATGAGTGCAAGTCAAAGGAGTGGGTTGACAAATGGTAGTTAAGCTATCTTAGCCCACTTGACACGTATTGATCCCCAATGGCACTTGAACTAACATAGATGGAATCATTAGTTGACTTTGACCACATATCAGATCTAGTTCAACCAGGTAATATATCTATCTGCATAGTTTTTGAAATTCCTAATGTCATCGTACTTGGTAGTGTTTTTGTAATGTTGACTAATTTCATCTAATTTTCTACACATATCAATGTAGGGCATGTATATGCAGTTATTATAGATGAAGATAACGAAGAGGGAACAGATTATTACTTGCATCATTATGTTGAGGCCAAAAAGAAATTGGAGGCCCCAGTTACAGATGGAAAAAACATCGAATACCTTAAAGGCTCAGTGGTTGTTACTGGAACATGGCTTAGAAGGTACCCACGTAAGAGTGTTAATATTTGGCTATTTCAGGACTTTGACATGCATCAGAAGATTCTTCATTACTCAAACCTTGTCATGGCATCCAATGTTCATTTGATACAATATCAGGGTAGACCTTTGAACGAGACCTTGTGGAAGGTGTGTGAGTCTGACTAAGAGTAGAGAAAACCTGGATGGTTCATTGGATTAATTTGTAAGTATTCACATTGATTTTGTAAAGTCATGTTACATTGAGTTGTAAGTATGCACATTAATTTGTAAGGTTTGTCTTTTTTAATTTACTGTTGCATTTTTACACATATACACATATACACATTTTTACATCATCATGTTATGCTTCATGGGGTTAGACCTAAGTGATGGATGAAGTTGATCCTGAAAGTAATGTATAAAATCTAGGTAATGTATAAAATATAGGTGTCTCTAGGTGTCTTGGTTTCTAACTAGATAATAGGTATGTCTTAGGTATATATGATATGTCAACTAGGTAGATAGAGACTAGAGAAAAGGTATTTAATCTAATCTAGGTATCTTAGGTAGATACTATATATCAACGACCTATCTAGAGACTGGAATAAGGTATAATCTAGAATGATCTAGGTGTCTTCTAGGTAGGTGTCCTCTAAAATTTAATCTAGGTGTCTTAGGTAGGTACTATATGTCAACTAGGTCTACCATAATAGGTGTCTTAGGTAGAACTATAATCTAGGTGTCTAGTTGACTTAGGTCTAGACTACGATAAGGTATAAAGACTAGATGTCTTAGGTCTACTATGTCTATAAAATCTAGATACATACTATACAATAGGTGTCCTAGGTGTCCTATGTCTATTAGAATACATGTGTCTTAAGTCTTAGGTGAGGCCACATGAGCTTCCACCTTCACGTGTTTGGCCTTGTTAGTATAGAATATTTATATTTCTTGAAGCTAAGGGAATCTCTTTTTCGTAATAGGAAAACTTTATTGACTTCAGTTGCACTAATGGTGCAAGGGCACCTAGGTTGTCATGCCTCCAAGAGGGGTCAAAAAGTGAAATTTTATTTTGATTGAGTCAATTGTATGTAATAAGGTCTTTTAAGACCATTTCATATGTTTTTGAGTCAGTTTAAGTCATTTGGGATCAGTTTGAGTCTTTGAGTCTTGTTGCAAAAAAGTGGCAATGTCGTCAAGTTGCACAAAGTAACTTTTGCATTTTTATATTTTTGGTGTCATGCTCCTAATGTGACCAAAATGACAGTTCCAACACATCTAGATGGGTACATTTAGGCTATGAATGGTCTTATTTTTTGCCCAAAAATGCTGAAACAGTTTGAGCTACGTTGTACTGACGATATCCCTGAAGAGTAAGTGCAAAACGATAACAATTTTTGACGAGTTGTTACTCAGAAACTGTGTCACTCATAAACATTTCATCTGAGGCAACGTAATCATGTAGAGTTCCTCTACAATAACCTCTCTCATTTTTTTATATCTCTAAGGTATTTTCCCGTGGTGAAAGGTTCTCTGCTGCCCCAAAAATTGTCAAAAGGAGTTAGTATAAAGTTGCAAAGGGGTGTAACTTTCATCCTGCTCCTGATGTGACCAAATTGACTATTCCAATTTGTCTAGATGGGTACATTTATGCTAGGCATGGTCCTATTTTTCACTCAAACATGCCAAAACAGTTTGAGCTACAATGTACCGATGATATCCCTGAAGAGTCCAAAGTGTAAAAAGGAAGCAATCTTTGACGAGATGTTACTCAGAAGCTATGTCACTTAGAGACATTCTATCTAAGGTAACGTGATCACATAGGGTCCCTCTACAATTACCTCTCTAAGTTTTTTATATCTTTAAGGTGTTTGCCCGTGGTGAAAGGTTTTTTGTTGCCCCAAAAATTGTCAGGAGGCAATATAAAGTTGCAACGGGGTGTAACTTTTGTCCTACTCCTGATGCGACCAAACTGACTATTCCAACACATCTGGATGGGTACATTTAGGTTAGGCATGGTCTTGTTTCATTGTACTGATGATATCCCTGAAGAGTCCAAAGTGCAAAAAGGCAGCAATCTTTGACAAGATGTTACTTGGAAACTGTGTCACTTAGAGATATTCCATCTAAGGAAATGTGATCATGTAGGGTCCCTCTGCAATAACATCTCTTAGTTTTTTAAATATTTGAGATGTTTTCCCATGGTGAAAGGTTTTCTACTGCCCCAAAAATTTTCAGGAGGCAGTGTAAAGTTACAAAGGGGTGTAACTTTCATCCTGCTCCTAATGTGATCAAACTGACTATTCCAGTGCATCTAGATGGGAATGTTTAGGCTAGGCATGGTCCTATTTTTCACCCAAACATGCTGAAAGAATCTGAGCTACATTGTACCGACGATATCCCTAAAGAGTCCAAAGTGCAAAAAGGAAGCAATCTTTGACAAGATGTTACTCAAAAACAGTGTCACTTAGAGACATTTCATCTAAGGTAACACAATCATGTAGGGTCCCTTTACAATAACCTCTCTCATTTTTTTATATATTTGAGGTGTTTGCCTGTGGTGAAAGGTTTTCTGTTGCCCCAAAAATTGTCAGAAGGAGGTAGTGTAAAGTTGCAAAGGGATGTAACTTTCATCCTGCTCCTAATGTGACCAAACTGACTATTCCAACGCATCCAGATGGGTACGTTTAGGCTAAGCATGGTCCTATTTTTCACCCAAACATGCCGAAACAGTCCGAGCTACATTATACCGATGATATCCCTGAAGAGTCCAAAGTGTAAAAAGGAAGCAATTTTTAACGAGATGTTACTCAGAAACCGTATCACTTAGAGACATTTTATCTGAGGTAATTTGATCACATAGGGTCCTTCTACAATAGACTCTCTCAGTTTTTTATATCTTTGAGGCGTTTCGCCATGGTGAAAGGTTTTCTGCTTCCCCAAAAATTGTCAAAAGGAGGTAGTGTAAAGTTGCAAAGGGGTGTAACTTTCATCTTGCTCCTGATGCAACCAAACTGACTATTTCAAAGCATCCATATGGGTACATTTATGCTAGGCATTGTCATGTTTTTCACTCAAACATGCCGAAACAATCTGAGCTACATTGTACCGACGATATCCTTGAAGAGTCCAAAGTGCAAAAATGTAGCAATCTTTGACAAGATGTTACTCGAAAACTGTGCCACTTAGAGACATTTCGTTTGAGGTAACGCAATCATGTAGAGTCCCTCTACAATAACCTCATTTTTTTATATCTCTAAGGCATTTTCTCGTGGTGAAAGGTTTTTTGTTGCCTCAAAAATCGTCAGAAGGAGGTAGTGTAAAGTTGCAAAGGGGTGTAACTTTTGTTCTTCTCCTCATGTGGCCAAATTGATAGCTCCAACATGTTTGGATGGGTACGTTTAGGCTAGGCATGGTCCTGTTTTGCACCCAAACATGCCGAAACAATCTGAGCTACATTGTACCGATGATATCCCTAAAGAGTCCAAAGTGCAAAAAGGCAACAATCTTTGATGAGCTATTACTCAGAAACTATGTCACTTAGAGACATTTTGTCTAAGGCAACACAATCACGTAGGGTCTCTCTACAATAACCTCTCTCAGTTTTTTATATCTCTGAGGCATTTACCCGTGGTGAAAGGTTTTCTGCTACCCCAAAAATTGTCAAAAGGAGGCAGTGTAAAGTTGCAAAGAGGTGTAACTTTTGTTCTTCTCCTCATGCAGCCAAACTGACAATTCCAATGCATTTGGATGGGTATGTTTAGGCTAGGAATGGTCTTATTTTGCAACCAAACATGCCAAAATAGTCTAAGCTACAAACACTAACTAGTCTTCAATCTTCAAACTACCATGATATCCTACATAAAGTTGTCTTTTAGCCTTTTATAGAGGCATGCCCATCAAATTCAACTAAAAAGAGATGACTATTTGTATTCCAAATTTGTTTTAAATACTAACCTTCCAATCCTTTTTCATGCCCTCATATCAATTAAATATGACCTTTGATTATGATTTGACACTCGAGCTTATGAGAGTTTATCGGAGAGCCTGGTTGAGTTAGGTTGAAGGGCCGGTCAACTAATGAATTAAAGACCCTTTAGTAGGTTGACTTAAGTGATAGTAACCTATGATTATAAGTCAATATTAAATTAAAACAAAAGTGCACTTTACACACGATAGGAAATTGAGGGTTTTAAAGTCTTAAGAAAAGTAGATTCTTTTTAGGGTTTAATGCCCAATATGCAAACCCTAACTATCAATAATAAAGACTTAAATATTCTAACTTTTAACAAGAGATATCTAGGACATTTTAGAGACCTTAGGGACATCAAAAGAAAGACATTAGAGTATGACACTTATCATAGGCTTAGGGTTCTAAGACGTGAACAACTTCACTTTCGAATCAAACTCATGACTCCCCTTAATAAATATAACTCTCCTTGATAATGACATTGAATTATGATTATGAAAGCTTGTGTCTTCTCTGACTTCTTATTACATGAACAAAACCACACCCACCATGAACTTGAACCTTGCATCATATCAACCTTCCAATATCTAGACCTTATCATGAAAACCATATTCACAACAAAACCTTGCATGAACAAAACCACATCCACCATGAACATGAATCTTGCATCATATGAACCATGTTTGTCTTGTGCAGCATCAACATGAACTAAGAGACCTTATCATGAAAACCATATTCACAACATCATGCACCTCATGACTATCACCTACCTTGAATCACTATATCACCTTATCAACATCATGGCATCAACCTTGACAACAATGACAAACAACCTTGACCCTTTGACTTCAATGACAACCTTGAACCTTGATTGTTGATGAATTATGGAAGCCTATAGCCCCAATGTTATGTTGCATACTAAAAATTAGGTAAGACTCAATGTACTCTCATAACCTCACCTTATATGCAAGAGGAATTACATTTAATGACCACAATGGTCATTAGGTGCTCATAAGCATATGAGTTTGTCTATCTTATTCAAAACAACAAACATACTCTTTGCATCCCAATATGGTTTAATAACAAGAAATTAAGAAATATTTTCAATTGAGAAACTCATAAAGCATATGGATCAACATACTCTTTTGAATATTTTCAATTGAGCAACTCATAAAGAATATGAATATTTTCTATTCAACATGATGATTCATTTTTATTTTAAATACAACTTTTATCTTTTAGTTCCAGAATGAGGTTTAGGTGATACTTGAATAACAATAGCTAGCTTATTGGATCAACAAACATCCTATGTAATACAATTGGACTTTAAATATTTGAAGTAACTATCTACAAATATCCATTGAAACGTGGATTTATAATGCAAATATGGATGCCATCAATAAAAAAGATTCATATTAACCAAACATCCATATAGGCATACATCAATATCTGTCGATATAAGTATAACATATATACAAAATAGCCATATAGGCATACAATGCCTCCTATATGCAATACAAAATATATATCCACAAAAACCATATAGGCATACAACAAAGGACCCCAATAAGCATTCATTCCCCTTTGTTCGGTGAAGGGAATAGATCATGAACAACCTTTGATCTTTGAGAGAATGGAGACATGTATGAGGGTAGTCTACTATGAATCTAAGGGTTGCTCCTCCTATTTAGTTCTTCGTGGATTTGTAGTTGTTACAATAAAAAAGTATAGATATTAATTTATAGAAATTACATGTTATAAAAAATGAAACATTTAACAAAATAATCACTTACCGCTACCATATAATCTCCCTCCTCATTTGCCTTAGTAGCAAGATTAGGCTGTGGTGATATCATGTCCTATAGAAACCATCCAGATAGAAATTAAACTTCAAATCAATAATCATTTGATTTTTCAAAAATAAACAACTATAACAATGAATGTAAATTGAAATTTACTAATCTGCCTCATACCCCCGTTAATGGCATGGAGCTGTGAATCGCAGTGGACACACCATGCTCCATTGCCCTATGAACTTCGAGAGGTGTCTCCGCAACCTACATCATCTAAAAATAAAACAACATTATTCAATTATGAAACTAGAATAGTGATGCAAGTCATGGTTCCTAACATACACACACATTCACCTAAACATTGAAGTACACACAATAAAGCACATTATGATATTCATTATCAACAATGCATCACTATGATACAACTAGACACATAATACACATAATCACAGTGAAGATTTTGCTCTCTTGGTGATATACTATAGCTCTTTTTTATAGATGTAGGAATGGAAGAAATTGAGCCAATAGGATTGACATAAGTTTGTAGGGGGACGGGTTAGTGTAGATTTGAAGATTTTGGTTAGGGGTGACTTGTTACCCCCATAATTAATACCTAAAACCTAGATGATGTTTGAGTCAATCATATGTGATATAAGATGTCATAGGATGATGCCCCTCTCTAGTGTCATGTCCTGGGGTCTAATTGGTGGTAATTGGATGAGATTATTAGAGAGAATTTGTCAAAGAATAGTGTGGAGGGGATCAACAAGCTTTGGTAGACATGTATGGAAAATGTGGTAGCATAGACAAGGCAGTGAGCTGTTTGAAAAGATGCCTCAAAGAAAAGTGGTCTCATGGTGATGTTCTTGTCTATGCATCTTCTTCTCATGGCATTCCATGAGAGCACATTTCTTTGAGGCATTTTTTCAAATTTAACTATATTATAATTGAAATTTTGTCACCTATCAACATCTAGCTATTAATTATGCAATGTTTAATAATGCTTTGAGTTTGAAAGATGTGCAATGCAATGTAATCAATGATATGAATATAAAATACAAAAATATAATAAGTACAATTGATTAGTTAAACTATTTATTTTATTACCTCAGTGAAGCTTTGAACTACACCACTACTGGCAGGTGTTGCCGTGAACTTTCTAAGATTAACCTATTCAACATCCAAAATTAGATATTAGAATACCATTCATATAACAATGCTATTCACATGTAATATTTATAATTATTTACTAGTTACATACCCCGGCAGTAGATGTTGTAGTGTAAAATGTAGGTGGAGTACTGATAAGAACTGC
Organism: Cunninghamia lanceolata; assembly: GCA_027924645.1. Lineage (NCBI taxonomy): Eukaryota > Viridiplantae > Streptophyta > Pinopsida > Cupressales > Cupressaceae > Cunninghamia > Cunninghamia lanceolata. The sequence goes on from BSBN01000803.1 coordinate 17,170,460, forward strand.
ATCAATGCTATGACCCTGAAATTTCATCAAAATCATCAAACTAAATTAGTTAATCTTGCATTTCAAAAATTAAATTTAATAAATTAAATTTAATGAACTTGCTAATATTTACCTGAGTATCAAGGCCGAAAGTATCACTTAGGAGGGTATCTGTCATCACCATCTACTTAGCTGCAGATGTAGCCTGCACACTTGCATCCTGACTATCCATGGGGTCATAACCATAGGTTGACTCACAAGTTTAACAAGTATGGGGTGGAACCCTACTCCTTGCACTATCTCCCAACCCACACTATGCTATAGGATTGGCATGCTCTGGGTCAAGGCACTAATGGACTGAAGTGTCTCGACCTCAACACTCACCTTCACAATGGAAGGGATAGACACATGCTCATGGGTTGGTCTGTTGATTACTTGTCTCACTGGCTGCTGTGGGTCAACACGTGCCCCTAGTCTATCTTGTCCTGACCCCCCACCTCTACCCTAAAACTCCCTCATATCAAAATAGTTTGGCACTTTATTGAGGACAAACTCGCAGTAGAGTTTCCTCAAAATGTATTGTGGGACCTCATTGTTGCATGGAGGATGGTCAAAAACCATCCACCACCTCTGCCCAAAATCATCCCTTATCGCTTGGTTGATGCACCAATGGATAGGGAACCTCTTGCATGTAATGGGTGGAGGTTGATTTGTTTGTGGGTTTGTGAAAATGGAACACAAGTCTAATTTTGTAATTTATAACTTTTTCACTTCTTCATATGATAGCTTGTCTGCATAATACTCTCTAAACTCTCTCCTCTTATCTGACCAACTAGATATTTGCTTGCTAATTGAATCTACATTTGATAACATAGATTCAAGAAATTGAGCAAGTGTGGATCTATGTAACGTTGAAGTTGAAGGATCTTTCAACCTTGCAATTATGTCTTCAATTTCTTTTTCATTATTTTCAATTTGCCCTGTTAGATTTTCTTGTGTTCTAGGGGCATGTCAAGGAATGGATGGAGGAGTTTGTCGTTTGGGTTGTTCTTTGGTAGGTATTTCCTATTCAGGATTTTGTGGATTTTGAGGAGGAGGAGGAGGTGCATTAACATTTCCTGACAATTAAGGAAATTTACATCAAAAATCAACTTAAACCTACCTATTTAGAAACAAATTCAGACAAAAAATAAATAAAACTCACTCCTTCGGCCTGCTCAACGTTATGGAGGCATTTTGGCGATGAATCAGCGATATTATGGTGTCGAATTGGGTCTTCAAAAATGCGAGTGCACTCCTTAGGGTTTGTAGGCTGCGGGTGTAGAGAGAATAATAGAAATCAAATGAGCAAAAATGTTCTTTTATATATATATATATAATTAAACATAACGCACTCGTGTTATAACGCGCTCACGTTATAACGTGCTTGCGTTATGTCTTATTTTTTTTTGAAAAAATGTTGGCCACTTTTTGGCCCCCCAACTTTTTGCACTTACCCAAGGTAACAATGCTTATTCCTAAAAAAAAACCAACAAAACCAAAACTACAAACGACATAAAAATCAAAATTTGTTAAAAGCACGATGCCCCTACATCAGAGCTTTAAATAATAACTCTAATTTTTATTCTACCTCTATGTAGTGAATTTTTTTACCCCCACTTAGTACACAATTTCTATTTAAATATCCCCTCTTTTTATGATATATCCTGGGTACATATTTTTGATGATTTTTTTTAACGCATATTTATTTATACCCCTTATCTATTCAAATGAACATTTTGTATCCACCACTATCACACCTAGCTCCAAATAAAATGCCTTCAATGAATTTTGAAAGGAGATTACTTAAATAAAATACATTAAAAATATTTTTACAAAGTAATCCTTAATGGAAGATATAATTGAAAAATAAGGATAATTATTTGATGTGAAAACGTGGTCATTCTTGATTTCCTTTACATGTTTGGAACAAGAAAATAAATCAATATATGTGCATAGGTAAACACAAGAAACTAAAAGATTAGGAAAGGGTGCTTAGGTCTCTAGGTGTCTAAAGTATTACTCAATAAACACACTTTTAACATTCCAATAGCATATAAATCAAAATAATAGAAAATAAATGGCACGATACAAATAATAAATAATAGAGGTTTAATTTGATTATAATGCGATTAAGCCAATAAACTTTTATCAATGAAGTAATGGAGAAGTGGTATAACAAATCAACAAACTCATAAAATGTAAAACCATAAACACTAGAGATATATGGAGAAACCCTCATAGGAAGAAACTCCACCCTAAAGAGACCCAAGCTTGTATTATTCCAAATAATGTAGTACAATAATACAATCCTCTTATCCCTCTAATAGTAGTATAAAAACATAAGAGTGCCTATGAAGAAAAAATTACAATCCACTTTTGGATGCCTCCATATATAGGAAAACTAAAAACAAGAAACCATCAAGTGGTATCCAAAACCATGAGTCAAAACCACAAGCTATGGTGAAAATCTAATGCCCCTATTGGCATGGTCAGGCATCTTGAAATAATATGTAACTCCTCTTAAACCTCTTACACACCCCTTATGTTATACATATGGTTTCTAGGGTTGTCATTGATGCCAACATTGTTACTAGGGTTGTCATTGATGTCAACATTGTCACTAAGTTGTCATTGATGTCAACATTATCATGGAGGTGTGATGGTGTTCATGGTTGGATGTCATGTGCAAAGAAGACATAGTTCATGGTTGGATGTCATGCCCCATTCAGCAGAGAAGATACAGTTCATGGTTGGATGTCATGTTAAATATAATGTGGATTACTAAAGTTCATGGTTGGATGTCATGCCTTGATCAATGCAGAGTTAAGTATGAATACACATTAAGATGGGAATTAGAAGCACTAAGATGAGTTTCTAATGTTGAGAAGATGTTATTGATGGCCTGATGCATGTGTATGTTCCAAGTTTCATGATGATTGGATTACTGGAGGGTAAGTGCAAGAAGATGGGGGGCCAAAAAGGGGTCTTAAGTGGCCACTTTTTTTCTGAAATCAAGAAATATTGGCCTTGGATGAGAAATTGAGCATAGTTACACTCAAAATTTGGAGATGCAACCAAAACAATGTTCGTAGTGCTCTGAGTCTACTTTCTAAACTATTATTTTTTTTTTAAATGGCATAGACTAAGGGGTTCAAAAGAGGGAGACACAGAAATTGGTGTTATTTCTGTCAAAAAAACATAACATAGCATGTTTTGTGGCTCCCTCAAAAGGTCAACTTTCTTTTAGTATTTTTAAAATTGCTTTGGTATTTTTAAATTTTTTGATGAATATTTGATTTTTTACTAATTTTCAAAGTGGACACATCCTAAAAAGTAGAATTTTGGCCATGCTACCCTTATAAATTTTGAAAACTAATTGAAAATCATTTTTTTCTTGTTTTAATATTTGTAGAATGGAGTCTAGTTTCTAAATATGTAATTTATTTGAAATTTTAATGAATAGTTAATTTACAATGAAAAAAAGACCAAACGGTGGTTTTTGCCGAAAAACAGACACACAAACAAAAGAAATTAAAGATGAAAGGCTTAACATTGCTAAAATGTGAAAAAAATCACATTGTCAAATAGCTAAGAGAAAGCCTAACATTACCCAGGTGTTCAATTTGTTCAACCTTGAAACACGTGCAAATCTGAGGGTTAGCACGAACAAAATTATGTGAAATCTTGAAGAATATGGAAAAACACATCTGTGGTTTTTCAAAAGGCACTCCAATCCTTTGGGTTGGAAATCCAAAGCAAATCCCAAGCCCAAGGCTTGGGATTCCCAAAGCAAAACATAACACAAGCACGTTATAACGCGCTCGCATTATGTTTTGCTTTGTATTTTTCCTTTTCCACAAAAGTGTGTGTTGTTTGTCATGTTTGAAATAACGCAAGCATGTTATAACACGCTCGCGTTGTGTTCCCCTTAAAAAATTTTATGTTCAAGGCTATTAATCATGTATGTATGCCTGTATGCCTATATGTATGTATGTATGCATGTACATGTATGTATGTATCTATGTATGCCTATATGTATGTATGTATGTATGTATCTATGTATGCCTATATGTATGTATGTATGTATAGTGTCGAGGGCAGAGGAGGGTAGAGATGGGAGTGAGCCAGATAGGGGAGGAGAGGGGTGGATAAGGATTGAGTGATTAAGGTTTAAGGTTGAGGGTTAAGTGTTTAGGGATAGGATTTAGAGTTTAGGGATAAGGGATTAGAGTTTAGGACCTTGAGGGATTAGGGTTTAGGGTTGAGGCTTTAGGCATAGTGTTTAGGGTTAAGGTAGAGTGTTGAGGGTAGATGGATTAGGGATAGGGTTTAGAGTTGAAAGTTTAGGGTTGAGGGATTAGGGTTTAAGGTATAGTTTAGTAGTTCCTGTGGATAGAGCCAGTAAACAATGGGAGATTATTTGCCTATTTCATAACAATATACCTCCCCTAAGTGTGGGTGGACAACAAGAAACATAGATTTACCCCAATGCAAATCTTTTCTCATAATGATCATCCTTCTGATTTCAATTGTTAATTACTCACTGTGGATGTACCATACGCAAAGCTTTTCTCATAGTGTGTACACCTATTGGCATAATGAACCCCAGATGGGCTAGAAAAACATGCCATATAACATTACTAACATTAAAAAAGTTCATAGCCATTTTTCTGACATATTCTTGCAACTCAAATATCTTTAAGAGAAGAGTGTCAAAAATGATGGGTTTAACAACCTAACATAAGGCAAAGAAATTTTGTTGGGTTTAGGGATAGGGTTGAGGGTTTAGGGTTGAGGGATTAGGGTTTAGGGTTAAGGGATTATGGTTTAAGGTATAGTGTTGAGGGTTGAGGGTTTAGGGATAGGGTTTAGGGTTGACGGATTAGGGTTTAATGTTGAGAGTTGAGGGTTGAGGGTTGAGGGTTTAGGGATAGGGTTGATGGTCAAGGGATTAGGGTTAAAGTAGAGTGTTGAGGATAGAGGGATTAGGGATAGGGTTAAGGTTTGAAGGTTTAACGATTGAGGGTTGAGGCTTTAGGGCTGAGGGTTAAGGGATTGGGGTTTAAAATATAGTGTTGAGCATCGAGGGTTTATGGATAGGTTTTAGGGTTTAATTTTTAAGGGTTAATGGTTGAGGGAGAGGGTTTAGGGTTTAGGGATAATGGATTAGGGTTTAAGGTATAGTGTTGAGGGTTTAGGAATAGGGATAACGTTTAGGGTTTAGGGATGAGGGATTAGGGTTGAGGGATTAGGTTTTAGGGTTGATGGATTAGGGTTTAAGGTATAGTTTTGAGGGTTGAGGGTTTAGGGATAGGGTTTAGGGTTGACGGATTAGGGTTTAGGGTTGACGGATTAGCATTTAATGTCGAGGTTAGGGTTAGAGTGTCGAGGGTAGAGGGATTAGGGATAGGGTTTAGGGTTGAAGGTTTAAGGATTGAGGGTTGAGGCTTTAGGGATGAGGGTTTAAGGCTTAAGATATAGTGTCAAGTGTTGAGGGTGTAGGGATAGGGTTTAAGTTTTAAGGGTTAAGGGTTGAGGGATAGGGATTAGGGTTTAAGGTATAGTGTTAAGGGTTGATGGTTTAGGGATAGGGTTTAGGTTTGAGGGATTAGGGTTTAGGGTTGATGAATTCAGGTTTAATGTTGAGAGTTAAGGGTTGAGGGTTGAGGGTTGAGGTTGAGGGATAGGGTTAATGGTCAAGGGATTAGGGTTAAATAAGAGTGTCAAGCATAGAGGGATTAGGGATAGGGTTTAGGGTTGAAGGTTTAAGGATTTAGAGTTGAGGCTTTAGGGATGAGTGTTAAGTGATTAGGGTTTAAGATATAGTGTCAAGTGTCGAGTGTGTAGGGATAGGTTTTAGGGTTCAAGTTTTAAGGGTTAAGGGTCGAGGGATCGAAGTTAAGGGTTGAGGGATTAGGGTTTGACGTTGAGGGTTGAGTACATTAAGGTTCGAGGGTTAAGGGTTTCAGGATAGGATTGAGGGTCAAGGGATTAGGGTTAAAGTAGAGTGTCGAGGGTATAAGGATTAGGGATAGGGTTGGAGGGTTTAGGGATAAGGGATTAGGGTTTAAGGTATAGTATTGAGTCTGTTGAGGGTTTAGGAATAGGGATAGCATTTAGGGTTTAGGGATGACAGATTAGAGTTGAGGGATGACGGATTAGGGTTGAGGGTTGAGGGATTAGGGTTTAAGGTATAGTGTTGAGGGTTTAGGGATAGGGTTTAGGGATAGGGTTTAGGGTTGAGGGATTAGAGTGAAGCGTCGAGGGATTAGGATTTGACGTTGAGGGTTGAGGGTTGAGGCTTTAGGGTTTAGGGATAGGGTTGAGGGTCGAGGGATCAAAGTTAAGGGTTGAGGGATTAGGGTTTGACGTTGAGGGTTGAGGGTTGAGGTTCAAGGGTCAAGGGTTTAGGGATAGGGTTGAGGGTCGAGGGATTAGGGTTAAAGTAGAGTGTTGCGGGTATAAGGATTAGGGATAGGGTTGGAGGGTTTAGGGATAAGGGATTAGGGTTTAAGGTATAGTATCAAGTTTGTTGAGGGTTTAGGAATAGGAATAGAATTTAGGGTTTAGGGATGAGGGATTAGAGTTGAGGGATGACGGATTAGGGTTGAGGGTTGAGGGATTAGGGTTTAGGGATAAGGTTTAGGGTTGAGGGTTGAGGGATTAGGGCTTAAGGTATAATGTTGAGGGTTTAGGGATAGGGTTGAGGGTTGAGGCTTGAGGCTTTAGCGTTTAGGGTTTAGGGATAGGGTTGAGGGTCGAGGGATCATAGTCAAGGGTTGAGGGATTAGGGATTGACATTGAGGGTTGAGGGTTGAGGTTTGAGGGTCAAGGGTTTAGGGATAGGGTTAAGGGTTGAGGGATTAGGGTTAAAGTAGAGTGTGGAGGGTATAAGGATTAGGGATAGGGTTAGAGGGTTTAGGGATAAGGGATTAGGGTTTAAGGTATACTATCGAGTCTGTTGAGGGTTTAGGAATAGGGATAGCATTTAGGGTTTAGAGATGAGGGATTAGAGTTGAGGGATGACGGATTAGGGTTGAGGGCTGAGGGATTAGGGTTTAGGTATAAGGTTTAGGGTTGAGGGTTGAGGGATTAGGGTTTAATGTATAGTGTTGAGCGTTTAGGGATAGGGTTTAGGGTTGAGGGATTAGAGTGAAGGGTCGAGGGATTAGGATTTGATGTTGAGGGTTGAGGGTTGAGGCTTTAGGGTTTAAGGTTTAGGGATAGGGTTGAGAGTCGAGGGATTAGAGTTAAGGGTTGAGGGATTAGGGTTTGACGTTGAGGGTTAAGGGTTGAGGTTCAAGGGTCAAGGGTTTAGGGATAGGGTTGAGGGTCAAGGGATTAGGGTTAAAGTAGAGTGTGGAGGGTATAAGGATTAGGGATGGGGTTGGAGGGTTTAGGGATAAGGGATTAGGGTTTAAGGTATAGTATCGAGTCTGTTGAGGGTTTAGGAATAGGGATAGCATTTAGGGTTTAGGGATGAGGGATTAGAGTTGAGGGATGACAGATTAGGGTTGAGGGTTGAGGGATTAGTGTTTAGGGATAAGGTTTAGGGTTGAGGGTTGAGGGATTAGGGTTTAAGGTATAGTGTTGAGGGTTTACGGATAAGGTTTAGGGTTGAGGGATTAGAGTGAAGGGTCGAGGGATTAGGATTTGACGTTGAGGGTTGAGGCTTTAGGGTTTAGGGTTTAGGGATAGGGTTGAGGGTCAAGGGATCAAAGTTAAGGGTTGAGGGTCGAGGGATTGACATTGAGGGTTGAGTTATAAAGATAGGCAGACAAAGATTTTGTATTCAGGTTATTTAGATGTTGATGGGTTTAGACTTGAGCTGAAATGTTGTACTCTTAATCTAGCCTGAAGAGAGTTTTGTCATCAAATGCAGATTTATGGGTTCGATTATATTGATTGCCTCTCCAATTTTGGGGTGTGGATGTTTTGGAATCAATCAAGAAGTTTTCAGGAGACTTTTTGGAAGTGGATTGGCAATCATTGGACAAAACCCCTGCTATTTATGCTTGGATAAGGATTTGTCACAAACTAGAACTTCTCTTCCAAAGAAGATTTGTCTTTCTTCCTCGATGGGCATTTTCTATCAAGAACTTGATTATGAGGGATTGCCCCTTTATTGTTATGCCTATCATATGGAGGAGCATCTGGCAAGCTCTTGCAAGAAATAGGAAAAGTTCTCCCTCAAAAACCTTGTGGTCATTCAAGTCTGAAGGGGAAGGTTTGGAAAGAGAAATGGATCACCAAAGAGATGAAGAATTTCTTATTTCTCAGACACCATCAGTGGTTTTTCTCTGATGCAGAGGACCTACCAAGATGCAAAGCATTTAAAGATTATATGATCTCCAAAGGAAAATCTCCTAATTCTCCGAGAATGTCATCCTTCAATAAGGCGAGACGAAGTGGCTTGGCTCTTCCAATCATGGATCCTCCTGTATTTAAGAGGAATTGTAAGGCTTGGAAGTGTCAATTGATGAAGCACAGGATGTGGTCATCCCTACTTGTGTTAAGGAAGATAATGCATAGGATGTGATCAATCTATAGTAGGACAAAACACAAGTGCATTATAATGCGTTCACGTTTTGTCTTGCTATAGAAACGGTAAAAAAGTGTTGATCCCCGTGATCCAAGCCCACATGCTCTATTTTCATACCGATTCTACGCCTGCTCTGACAAAAAAGAAGTACTTTCATGTTGTTGGGAAGTTCACATGCACATTTGACACATTATACCACCTTTGCATGATCTTTCCACCACCTTTTCTACTTTGCCAACTTGAGAAGGAGGAAATGACATAGTTTTCACACCAAGTTTGATATATATCTATTCAAGTTTTAATTTTTGTAGTGTTGCAATGTTAATTGTGATTCAAATTTTGGAATTTAATATTATAGATTGGTTAATAGTACTGTTGTTAGTAATTATATTTGAGTGTTATTCAATTTAACATTGAAAAGGAAGCAAGTGGTGAAAATCTCAAATTGTTGAGGAGTTTGATGCAAGAAGAAAAAAACACTACATAATTGGGTAGTCTCTCCATTCGAATCTTCATTTTTAGGTATGTCAAGTCTTTACATGCATGTTATTTACATTTTCCTTAATTCAGATTGAATTACTTTATCATGCTTTATCATACATGTTTAAAATAGAAACATTCCCAATCAAGAAAGTAGCCTACAATCTCACATGATGCCATGTATATTTTCTACACTTGGGCTCTTTAATAATTATCTGTAATAAACAGACCTTAACATACCATGATGTCAAACTATACAAGAATAAATCCTTACAACATAATAAAAATACAATCCCACTATTATCTTGTATTCAATTCTTAGGAAGTAATATTGGTCTTTTTATCATGCTATAGACAAATTCTCCGTCATGCTGAGGAAACGATCAAGAATTAAACCAACATAGGAAGAGATAGAAGCTAAGAATGCAAAGAAAGTAGTGGCTATGAGGGAACTTCGTGAGAAGAGGAAATTGGACACGATAAATGAAGACATACCAATTGAAAAGGAACCACAACCATCACAAAGAGATATGGTATAGGTGGCACAAAGAGAACGAATGCAAAAACTTCGTGCTACGAGAGATTTGAATACCATAGTTGGAGACACGTCCTCTATCGCAAGTCAACATGTAGGGACACCATCTACCACATCTCAAGTTGAGAGTACATCATCACTCACATGTGATGAAGGAGGTACGCCATCATTCCCACCTCAACCTCAAGGTATGTCATCTATTCCATCTTCGATCGAAGGTATGCCATCTAGCCCATCTCATTTAAATATTGATGAAATTCCTAATGTTGAGATGAATTTACCCAACTTAACACCACCTAGAATTTTGCATAGAAAGCCAAAGTATTTGATTGATATTGATGAGAATATTTTACATCCAATGGAAGGTAAGATTCCAAAACGCACTTGTAGAAGATATGCTCATAAGATTTGGAGATTGTTCTTTGAAAAGTTAAATGAGACTGCAAGATGTCAACTATTCATTGAAATGATACAAAGTATAAAGTATAGGTCCATCATGAAGATTCTTGGGTTGAGAACATCAAAGGCTTCAAGTGAAAAATCTATTGTCAAGAATCTAATGAGTGCATATGAGAGTGTGGGTAACACCTCACACACAAAAGATAGTAATGCAACACGGCGTGTGATTATATCGACTATAGTAAGTAGTCAAACGAGGAAAGCTTGTCTCATTAGAAAGACGAGTCAAGAATTGAGAATTAATAGGAAAACTTTATCAAGAGCCGTTGGAAGATGCCAAACAATTGAGGACACTAATGCCAATGAATTATGGGCATTCTTGGGGAGACTACCACGAAAAGATAAACCAATTGTTGAAGCATTGAGATCACTAATTGAAGACTTTTGGAAGAATTACACAAGGGTATCTCCGAATCAAAGGGATGTGGTAAGAAGGAGAATCAGTAGTTAGAACCGTGAGCCACATCCAAAGCATTTTTTGGATGAGACTCAAACACAGTTTTATGGTAAATTTCTAGAGAAGTATCCTCAAATTAAAATTTGTCAAAGATATTTTGAAATGCTAAAACCTTTCTATGTCAAGATAAATCACACAGGCACTACTTGTTGTTGTAGATTACATATTGAATTTTCTAACCATTTTGATGCGTATAGATCTATATGTTTAGATATGCATACTAACAATGTTTTGCAAGGTTGTGCCATATGTGCCCTGTTAGGTCTCAAAAATGCAAGTCATTAACCCTAAGAGGTTACCAAGCTCTCTTTACGCTTTTGGCTAACAGGCACAGGGAAATACCCTCTTCACTTTAGGCTTTGCTAGACCTAGGTGGGTGTACCTTGACTACTAATGCAGACATATATTAACCTTCGCGGTGGCAAATAAGTGTGAAGTAGATGCAATGTTTGATGATTACTCTTAATGCTAATGTTTGAAGATTGAAAGTATGACTAAGGTTTTGAAATGTTTCTTTTGTAATGATTAGTGCTTTATCTATTGGGCAATGGAGTCAGGATGTGTAGGATAAATGTGTCCCCTTTCTTGCCTTAACTCAAATTTTTTGGCATTTTTCAAATGTTTATACCTTGTATAAATGTGCAAGGTTGTAGGTTACTTATGCTCTTCTTATTAATCCCAATGATATTCTCCCAGGTTACTGTGAACAACTAAAAGGAAGTTTAATTATGGAAAGAAGGAAACCTGACCAAAATTGTTCTTAACAACTTAGAAGGACTTAAATCAACTCCTTACAGATACCAATCAACTAGAACACAAATGTGACTAGATAAATTAAATACAACTTCTTCAACTTCTTCAACTTCTTCATCATACAATGGGTTTGAAAAAATATGAAAATCACTTTCAGATATGTGCATTTCCTTCTCGCCATGAGTTGGTCTTGTTTGTTGAAAACAATCATATTCTTCCTCCCCGGACTGTAGATTCATATATTGCGGTGGGTGGGTGGGGACAACAAGAATATCCATATTTTTTAAACTGTTCTCATCATGTATCATCCCATTGTTTGAAATATGCTTAGGCTCATGGACTCCATTGTGAAAAATTTTAATTATATTATGAGGCACTTGTAGAATCCAAAGTCTGTTTGCGCTTGTGTGTCCATCCTCTTTGTAGAATGGTATATTTTGTGGTGCATTTGGAGTAAATTTGACACCCAACTGTAGTAGATGTCGGTCCAATTGTATAATTTGTTGGTCCAATTCTTTACACCTTCGTATTAACTATTTCCTTCTACTTTCTGACATTTTGATAAGAAATTTGCAACAGCCCTTTTATGCATTATTTATCAAAAATGTTTTTGTAGAGTCGCCACCTCTCATGAAAAGAGGAATAAATTTTTCTATCCAAGTTCTTACTGCGAGCAGGGTTACCAAAAATTCAATGACTCTAAAATGATCTTTAACCAAAATTCAGGATTGACTCCCTAATACAGTCGCCATTTCTGTTAGTTCTCAAAAACGTAGGTCGTTAACCCTAAGAGGTTGCCAAGCTCTCTTCATGCTTTTGGCTAACAGGCACAGGGAAATACCCTCTTCACTTCAGGCTCTGCTAGACCTAGGTGGGTGTACCTTGACTACTAGTGCAGACTTATATTAACCTTCATGGTGGAAAATATGTGTGAAGTAGATGCAATGTTTGATGATTACTCCTAACGCTAATGTTTGAAGATTGAAAGTATGACTAAGGTTTTGAAATGTTTCTTTTGTAATGATTAGTGCCTTATCTATTGGGCAATGGAGTCAGGATGTGTAGGATAAATGTGTCCCCCTTCTTGGCTTAACTCAAAATATTTGGCACTTTTCAAATGTTTATACCGTGTATAAACGTGCAAGGTTGTAGGTTACTTATGCTCTTCTTATTAATCCCAATAATATTCTCCCAGGTTACTGTGAACAACTGAAAGGAAGTTTAATTATGGGAAGAAGGAAACCTGACCAAAATTGTTCTTAACAACTTAGAAGGACTTAAATCAACTCTTTACAGATACCAATCAACTAGAACACAAATGTGACCAGATAAATTAAATACATCCTTGATATATTAATTTAAGTAACAAAGGAGACCATTTTGGAGACAACACAAATAATACATATGGTTGAATATTAACAAATAATTGAACACCAGGGGTTGAAACATCAGATAAAAATATTCCTTTCTCCGTCCAATAAAGTTTTACAATATATGTTTAGATGGCTTCATTCCTGATATATTTATCTAACCCTAAAATGCTCTCTATTGATATTTCTTGGTTCATTGCTTGATGATTATTCTTTGATTTTTATCTCCAATAAATACTTTTGGATTTTAGGGTTACAACCCTTCACATGTCCATCTGATGTAGCTCCTCATTAATCAATTATTTGGTAGGAATAAAATGTCTCATTTTATCCTTCATATTTGTATCTTGATTAATTTTAATGATAATCATTATCGTCTCTCTTTTACTGGCAATCTTCACACTCATACTTACTTGTGTACCCTTTTACCTTTTCTTGGCTAAAATAATCATTATGTGAAAATAACTGGGCTACCATAAAATATTTATCAGGTAAAATGATTATTTATTTGGTTTGCAAGTATTCCCTTGGCATTTTTACCCATGAAGTACTTCCTTTTTGGATTTGGATTTCCCTTTAAATCCTTTCTTGCTTCCATTTCACCTCTGTGTGAAATCCATTTACCAAGTGCTTTACCGACGAATTCAGTTTAATTTTTACCAAATCTGGGAGATATAATCTTATTTACCTCCTCTGGAAATATTTTACCTATGCACTTCCATGTCATTGAAATATTTTTTTAGGTAAACACTTATTCCCTCTCTTAAAATATTTCATATCATAGTGAAAATATATTAGAACTTTATAAAATCTTCACTTTGCATAATAAAGTATTTTTCAATACTTTAATATTTATCTCATTTTCTCGGTTATATTCCTTCATCTATATTTTCACATTTTCATTTGGGTGAAAAATGATTACCCCCTCTTAACTTCCTCAAAAAATATTTCACTCATTACTATATGTATTTTCACATAAAACATTATTAATGTAAAATAGTTACCTATTTGATTAATTCTTCGAGTAAGTATTTCACTTCTGAGTGAAAATATTTTTTAATGATATTCCACCTTATATCCCCTTCCACGAAAATATGACGTTTAGATTTTTATTTTACTATAATCTTACCTCATTTAATTTTTTGTTTGCACCTTCTGCATATATTTATTTTCCTCTTGACAATATTTATACTTTTTCCCATTGCACTCTTTGATAATAGTTATAACTTTATTTTCCATCGGGCTTTCGCTGGGACCACATTTCAGTTCTGCAGATTACCCGATAAACATAATATATTTGTTTACTTTATATCTACTAGCCTTTGCATGTAAAAGCCTTTGGATACCCAACTCATCGATAGTTTAGAGGAACTCTAAAATTACTTCTACCATATCCTGATATGTCATTTGTTATTCTTTTTGAGGGGCCCTTCTTATCGGCATATCGGAGAGACTATATTAATCTCTCACCGATATATTATTTTCCTTCCGATATGATTTGATACATGTCCATTCTCTGTTTTAAAGCTTCTATTTTGACACAGGCATGGAGAAGACTGAAAAATATGAAATGGTCAGGTTGGAAACTTATCAGTTGCATATGATGAAACTTCGTGGCTATGAAGATACCCATGCTTCTTATATACCGTAATCATGCTGATGAGATTCTTTTCAAGAATAATATTTCTTCAGATCTTTGTAGGCACTATCCAAAGGACCAAATATGGAACAAATTCTTGCATCAAATGTTTACCTTTTCATCTCCTGGAATGTAATTATAGTGTTCCCCTCCAATGTGCTTCTAGAGTGAAAATATGAAATGGGTTATCATCAAAAATCCCTTTTTAGACATATTGCACAACAATCAAAATAGGCCAATAGCCTTCAGAATTGCCCTAGAAAATTGATCAAACGATCTCAAAAAACTATGAAAATGCACTTGCATGTTGAATTATGATAGGGGAGTATGGTTGTTAGACAGATTGGCATGAAGTTATTAGGATTAAAAGCTGCTTGTAATCAAAGTAACTCATTCTGTCTAAACTCATCTGGAGCTTGCCAATTTCCTCCTTCGAAAAAATATCAAATCTAATTTTATAGGTCTGCAACCTGGGGGATTAGCTCATTTAGGTCAAATGAGTATGTGTGCAAGATGGTTTCTTACCAATCATCTTTCTTCCTAAAATATTGAGGGTCAAAGTTGACCTCTCTGCAGTTGAAACTATAAAATCAGGACTAAGTGTGTTTGCTTTTGATTTTGAAAAGATAGCAAACGAGATGCTAGAGCCTTGAAACCAGACATAGAAGTACATTTTCATAGGGTGAATCAGGAACACCAAATGTTTCATCATGAAAAATATCCAAATGCCAGATATTAGCCTCCAAAGTTGACCTCCCGTGCAGATTTCACACTGTGCACATAACAAACCTTACCAGAACCCTTCAACTTGGTATTTGAAAACTTATTCAAATCTGATCATAGGAGGATGAAATCATACATGAGCACTCACTTGTGATAGATGAGTATGCCTACCAAGTGGTTTGGTATGAAATTAAACAGGCTTCAAGTTATAACCCTCCAAAGTAGGTCACTAGGAGAGTTTTGACAATGTTCAAACATCAGACTTTTCCAAAACCCCTGAACTTGACTTCTCCAAACTTAATCAAATCTCATCATAGGAAGTTGAAATCATACATGCACACTTTGATATGATGTATGAGTATTCTTGCAAAGTGATTTTACATGAAATTCAATGAGCTTTGAAATATGGCTCTCCAAAGTAGTCTCCTCGAACATGATCTTCAAGTGTATTTCTGAGCACCAAAAATTGATTTTCTCATATGGGAATCCAAAAATTTTTACAAATTATGTTAGGTAATTTTAGGTCCCAATAGTGGCTCTGTCTGGGGATGTATGCCCCTTGTGGGCATAGCAAGATCCCAGATCTCTGGGGAGCAGACCAGTGCCTTATCCATTAGGCAGTAAAATTCAAACGTCACTTTTGCCTAAAATTGATATGGTCTGTAAACCATACCATCATAGAAAAAGAAGACCCATTTTTTCCTCTGTCATATATTTTGTTTTGGTCTGATTTTATTGAACTCCACTTGGAAAAAATTATGCAATTATTGTTCAGGTTACTGTCAAGTATCATAGAATGATCTCTGATCTAGGCTGAAAACTAAGAACATCTACTGTCCTTCATGTAGCGAAGATCACCAGGTGGCAAGAACATGTAACCATCACAAGGTTTGTGATGCAAACTGGACAAAAGGCAGTCAAATTTATTCATACTATCCACTTCCTCATCTGATTTCTCTCTGTTCATGGACTCATCACTATGCACATCAACATATTCATTCTCTTCATGAGCTAGTGCAGCACTTTGACTGTCTGAAAGTGTTTCATCCTCATCATAACATGGATTTGAAAATACGTGAAATTCTTTATCTGGCATGCCTTGACAGGATGTCATTTGATCTTCTTCAACTTCTTCATCATACAATGGGTTTGAAAAAATATGAAAATCACTTTCAGATATGTGCATTACCTTCTCGCCATGAGTTGGTCTTGTTTGTTGAAAACAATCATATTCTTCCTCCCCAGACTGATGATTCATCTATTGCGGTGGGTGGGTGGGGACAACAAGAATATCCATATTTTTTAAACTGTTCTCATCATGTATCATCCTATTGATTGAAATATGCTTAGGCTCATGGACTCCATTGTAAAAAATTTCAATTATATTATGAGGCACTTGTAGAATCCAAAGTCTGTTTGTGCTTGTGTGTCCATCCTCTTTGTAGAATGGTATATTTTGTGGTGCATTTGGAGCACATTTGACACCCAACTGTAGTAGATGTTGGTCCAATTGTAATATTTGTTGGTCCAATTCTTTACACCTACGTATTAACTATTTCCTTCTACTTTCTAACATTTTGATAAGAAATTTGCAACAGCCCTTTTATGCATTATTTATCAAAAATGTTTTTGTAGAGTCGCCACCTCTCATGAAAAGAGGAATAAATTTTTCTATCCAGGTTCTTATTGCGAGTAGAGTTACCAAAAATTCAATGACTCTAAAATGATCTTTAACCAAAATTCAGGATTGACTCCCCAGTACAATCGCCATTTCTGTTAGGTCTCAAAAACACAGGTCGTTAACCCTAAGAGGTTGCCAAGCTCTCTTCACGCTTTTCATTAACAGGCATAGGGAAATACCCTCTTCACATTAGGCTCTGCTAGACCTAGGTGGGTGTACCTTGACTACTAGTGCAGACTTATATTAACCTTCACAGTGGCAAATAGGTGTGAAGTAGATGCAATGTTT
The DNA here is from genome assembly GCA_027924645.1 of Cunninghamia lanceolata. NCBI lineage: Eukaryota > Viridiplantae > Streptophyta > Pinopsida > Cupressales > Cupressaceae > Cunninghamia > Cunninghamia lanceolata. The sequence goes on from BSBN01000803.1 coordinate 17,187,408, forward strand.
GATGATTCCTCCTAACGCTAATGTTTGAAGATTGAAAGTATGACTAAGGTTTTGAAATGTTTCTTTTGTAATGATTAATGCTTTATCTATTGGGCAATGGAGTCAGGATGTGTAGGATAAATGTGTCCCCCTTCTTAGCTTAACTCGAATTATTTGGCACTTTTTAAATGTTTATACCATGTATAAACGTGCAAGGTTATAGGTTACTTATGCTCTTCTTATTAATCCCAATGATATTCTCCCAGGTTACTGTGAACAACTGAAAGGAAGTTTAATTATGGGAAGAAGGAAACCTGACCAAAATTGTTCTTAACAATTTAGAAGGACTGAAATCAACTCCTTACAGATACCAATCAACTAGAACACAAATGTGACCAGATAAATTAAATACATCCTTGATATATTAATTTAAATAACAAAGGAGACCATTTTGGAGACAACACAAAAAACACATATGGTTGAATATTAACAAATAATTAAACACCAGGGGTTGAAACATCAGATAAAAATATTCCTTTCTCTGTCCAATAAAGTTTTACAATATATGTTTAGAGGGCTTCATTCCTGATATATTTATCTAACCCTAAGATGCTCTATATTGATATTTCTTGGTTCATTGCTTGATGATTATTCTTCGATTTTCATCTCCAATAAATACTTTTGGATTTTAGAGTTACAACCCTTCACATGTCCATCCGATGTAGCTCTTCATTAATCAATTATTTGATAGGAATAAAATGTCTAATTTTATCCTTCATATTTGTATCTTGATTAATTTTAATGATAATCATTATCATCTCTCTTTTACTGGCAATCTTCACACTCATACTTACTTGTGTACCCTTTTACCTTTTCTTGGCTAAAATAATCATTATGTGAAAATAACTAGGCTACCATAAAATATTTAACAGGTAAAATGATTATTTATTTGGTTTGCAAGTATTCCCTTGGCATTTTTACCCATGAAGTACTTCCTTTTTGGATTTTGATTTCCCTTTAAATCCTTTCTTGCTTCCATTTCACCTCTATGTGAAATCCATTTACCAAGTGCTTTACCGACGAATTCACTGTAATTTTTACCAAATCTAGGAGATATAATCTTATTTACCTCATTTGGAAATATTTTACCTATGCACTTCCATGTCATTGAAATATTTCTTTAGGTAAACACTTATTCCCTCTCTTAAGATATTTCATATCTTAGTGAAAATATATTAGAACCTTATAATATCTTCACTTTGCATAATAAAGTATTTTTCAATACTTTAATATTTATCTCATTTTCTCGGCTATATTCCTTCATCTATATTTTCACATTTTCATTTGGGTGAAAAATGATTACCCCCTCTTAACTTCCTCAAAAAATATTTCACTCGTTACTATATGTATTTTCACATAAAACATTATTAATGTAAAATAATTACCTATTTGATTAATTCTTCTGGTAAGTATTTCACTTCTGAGTGAAAATATTTTTTAATGATTTTCCACCTATATCCCCTTCCACGAAAATATGACATTTAGATTTTTATTTTACTATAATCTTACCTCATTTAATTTTTTGTTTGCACCTTTTGCATATATTTATTTTCCTCTTGACAATATTTATACTTTTTCCCATTGCGCTTTTTGATAATAGTTATATCTTTATTTTCCATCGGGCTTTCGCCGGGACCACATTTCAGTTCTACAGATTACCCGATAAACATAATATATATTTTTACTTTATATCTACTAGCCTTTGCGTGTAAAAGCCTTTGGATACCCAACTCATCAGCAATTCAGGGGAACTCTAAAATTACTTCTACCGTATCCCGATATGTCATTTGTTATTCATTTTGAGGGGCCCATTTTATCGGCATATCGGAGAGACTATATTAATCTCTCACCAATATATTATTTTCCTTCCGATATGATTTGATACATGTCCATTCTCTGTTTTAAAGCTTCTATTTTGACACAAGCATGGAGAAGACTAAAAAATATGAAATGGTCAGGTTGGAAACTTATCAGTTGCATATGATGAAACTTTGTGGCTATGAAGATACCCATGTTTCTTATATACCATAATCATGCTGATGAGATTCTTTTCAAGAATAATATTTCTTCAGATCTTTGTAGGCACTATCCAAAGGACCAAATATGGAACAAATTCTTGCATCAAATGCTTACCTTTTCATCTCCTGGAATGTAATTATAGTGTTCCCCTCCAATGTGCTTCTAGAGTGAAAATATGAAATGGGTTATCATCAAAAATCCCTTTTTAGACATATTGCACAGCAGTCAAAATTGGCCAAGTAGCCTTCAGAATTGCCCTAGAAAATTGATCAAACGATCTCAAAAAACCATGAAAATGTACCTGCATGTTGAATTATGATAGGGAAGTATGGTTGTCAGACGGATTGGCATGAATTTACTAGGATTAAAAGCTGCTCATAATCAAAGTAACTCATTCATTATTTTTTAAACCTGTCTAAACTCATCTGGAGCTTGCCAATTTCCTCCTTCGAAAAAATATCAAATCTGATTTTATGGGCCTGCAACCTGGGGGATTAGCTCATTTAGGTCAAATGAGTATGTGTGCAAGATAGTTTCTTACCAATCATATTTCTTCTCAAAATATTGAGGGTCAAACTTGACCTCTCTGCAGCTAAAACTGTAAAATCAGGACTAAGTGTGTTTGCTTTTGATTTTGAAAAGATAGAAAACAAGATGTTGGAGCCTTGAAACCAGACATAGAAGTACATTTTCATAGGATGAATCAGGAATACCAAATGATTCATCATGAAAATTATCCAGATGTTAGATATTAGCCTCCAAAGTTGACCTCCCGTGTAGATTTCACACAGTGCACATAACAAACCTTACCAGAACCCTTCAACTTGGTATTTGAAAACTTTGTCAAATCTGATCATAGGAGGATGAAATCATACATGAGCACTCACTTATGATAGATGAGTATGCCTACCAAGTGGTTTGGTATGAAATTAAACAAGCTTCAAGTTATAACCCTCCAAAGTAGGTCACTAGGAGAGTTTTGACAATGTTCAAACATCAGACTTTTCCAAAACCCCTGAACTTGACTTCTCCAAACTTAATCAAATCTCATCATAGGAAGTTGAAATCATACATGCACACTTCGATATGATGTATGAGTATGCTTGCAAAGTGATTTTGCATGAAATTTAATGAGCTTTGAAATATGGCTCTCCAAAGTAGTCTCCTCGAACATGATCTTCAGGTGTATTTCTGAGCACCAAAAATTGACTTTCTCATATGGGAATCCTAAAATTTTTGCAAATTCTGTTAGGTAATTTTAGGTCCCAATAGTGGCTCTATCTGGGGATGTATGCCCCTTGTGGGCATAGCAAGATCCCAGATCTCTGGGGAGCAGACCAATGCCTTATCCATTGGGCAGTAAAATTCAAATGTCACTTTTGCCTTAAATTGATATGGTTTGTAAACCATACCATCATAGAAAAAGAAAACCCATTTTTTCCTCTGTCATATATTTTGTTTTGGTCTGATTTTATTGAACTCCACTTGGAAAAATTTATGCAATTATTATTCAGGTTACTGTCAAGTATCATAGAATGATCTCCGATCTAGGCTGAAAACTGAGAACATCTACTGTCCTTCATGTAGCAAAGATCACCAGGTGTAAAGAACATGTAACCATCACAAGGTTTGTGATGCAAAATGGACAAAAGGCAGTCATATTTATTCATACTATCCACTCCCTCATCCGATTTCTCTCTGTTCACAGACTCATCACTATGTACATCAACATATTCATTCTCTTCATGAGCTAGTGCAGCACTTTGACTGTCTGAAAGTGTTTCATCCTCATCATAACATGGATTTTATCTAGCATGCCTTGGCAGGATGTCATTTGATCTTCTTCAACTTCTTCATCATATAATTGGTTTGAAAAATATGAAAATCACTTTCAAATATGTGCATTTCCTTCTCACCATGAGTTGGTCTTGTTTGTTGAAAACAATCATATTCTTCCTCCCCGGACTGCTGATTTATATATTGCGATGGGTGGGTGGGGACAACAAGAATATCCATATTTCTTAAATTGTTCTCATCATGTATCATCCCATTGTTTGAAATATGCTTAGGCTTATGGACTTCATTGTGAAAAATTTCAATTATATTATGAGGTACTTGTAGAATCCAAAGTTTGTTTGTGCTTTTGTGTCCATCCTCTTTGTAGAATGGTATATTTTGTGGTGCATTTGGAGCACATTTGACACCCAACTGTAGTAGATGTCAGTCCAATTGTAATATTTGTTGGTCCAATTCTTTACACCTTCATATTAACTGTTTCCTTCTACTTTCTGACATTTTGATAAGAAATTTGCAATAGCCCTTTTATGCATTATTTATCAAAAACTTTTTTGTAGAGTCGCCACCTCTCATGAAAAGAGGAATAAATTTTTCTATCCAGGTTCTCACTGTGAGCAAAGTTACCAAAAATTCAATGACTCTAAAATGATCTTTAACCAAAATTCAGGATTGACTCCCCATTATAGTTGCCATTTCTGTTAGGTCTCAAAAATGCAGGTCATTAACCCTAAATAGTTGCTAAGCCCTCTTCATGCTTTTAGCTATCAGGCACAGGGAAATACCCTCTTCACTTCAAGCTCTGCTAGACCTAGGTGGGTGTACCTTGACTACTATTGCAGACTTATATTAACCTTCATGGTGGCAAATAGGTGTGAAGTAGATGCAATGTTTGATGATTACTGCTAACGCTAATGTTTGAAGATTGAAAGTATGACTAAGGTTTTGAAATGTTGCTTTTGTAATGATTAGTGCTTTATCTATTGGGCAATGGAGTCAGGATGTGTAGGATAAATGTGTCCCCCTTCTTGGCTTAACTCGAATTATTTGGTACTTTTCAAATATTTATACCTTGTATAAACGTGCAAGGTTTTAGGTTACTTATGCTCTTTTTATTAATCCCAATAATATTCTCCTAGGTTACTGTGAACAACTGAAAGGAAGTTTAATTATGGCAAGAAGGAAACCTGACCAAAATTGTTCTTAATAACTTAGAAGGACTTAAATCAACTCCTTATAGATACCAATCAACTAGAACACAAATGTGACTAGATAAATTAAATACATCCTTGATATATTAATTTAAATAACAAAGGAGACCATTTTGGAGACAACACAAATAACACATATGGTTGAATATTAACAAATAATTGAACACCAGGGGTTGAAACATCAGATAAAAATATTCCTTTCTCTGTCCAATAAAGTTTTACAATATATGTTTAGATGGCTTCATTCCTGATATATTTATCTAACCCTAAGATGCTCTCTATTGATATTTCTTGGTTCATTTCTTGATGATTATTCTTCTATTTTCATCTCCATTAAATACTTTTGGATTTTAGAGTTACAACCCTTCACATGTCCATCTGATGTAGCTCTTCATTAATCAATTATTTGGTAGGAATAAAATGTCTAATTTTATCCTTCATATTTGTATCTTGATTAATTTTAATGATAATCATTATCGTCTCTCTTTTACTGGCAATCTTCACACTCATACTTACTTGTGTACCCTTTTACCTTTTCTTGGCTAAAATAATCATTATGTGAAAATAATTGGGCTACCATAAAATATTTATTAGGTAAAATGATTATTTATTTGGTTTGCAAGTATTCCCTTGGCATTTTTACCCATGAAGTACTTCCTTTTTGGATTTTGATTTCCCTTTAAATCCTTTCTTGCTTCCATTTCACCTCTGTGTGAAATCCATTTACCAAGTGCTTTACCGACGAATTCACTTTAATTTTTACCAAATTTGGGAGATATAATCTTATTTACCTCCTCTGAAAATATTTTACCTATGCACTTCCATGTCATTGAAATATTTCTTTAGGTAAACACTTATTCCCTCTCTTAAGATATTTCATATCTTAGTGAAAATATATTAGAACCTTATAAAATCTTCACTTTACATAATAAAGTATTTTTCAATACTTTAATATTTATCTCATTTTCTCAGTTATATTCCTTCATCTATATTTTCACATTTTCATTTGGGTGAAAAATGATTCCCCCTCTTAACTTCCTCAAAAAATATTTCACTCGTTACTATATATATTTTCACATAAAACATTATTAATGTCAAATAATTACCTATTTGATTAATTCTTCTAGTAAGTATTTCACTTCTGAGTGAAAATATTTTTTAATGATTTTCCACCTTATATCCCCTTCCACGAAAATATGACGTTTAGATTTTTATTTTACTATAATCTTACCTCATTTAATTTTTTGTTTGCACCTTTTGCATGTATTTATTTTCCTCTTGACAATATTTATACTTTTTCCCATTGCGCTCTTTGATAATAGTTATACCTTTATTTTCCATCGGGCTTTTGCTGGGACCACATTTCAGTTCTACAGATTACCCGATAAACATAATATATTTGTTTACTTTATATCTACTAGCCTTTGCATGTAAAAGCCTTTGGATACCCAACTCATCGACAGTTCAGGGGAACTCTAAAATTACTTCTACCGTATCTCGATATGTCATTTGTTATTCATTTTGAGGGGCCCATTTTATCGGCATAGCGGAGAGACTATATTAATCTCTCACCGATATATTATTTTCCTTCCGATATGATTTGATACATGTCCATTCTCTATTTTAAAGCTTCTATTTTGATACAGGCATGGAGAAGACTGAAAAATATGAAATGGTCAGGTTGGAAACTTATCAGTTGCATATGATGAAACTTCATGGCTATGAAGATACCCATGTTTCTTATATACCATAATCATGCTGATGAGATTCCTTTCAAGAATAATATTTCTTTAGATCTTTGTAGGCACTATCCAAAGGACCAAATATGGAACAAATTCTCGCATCAAATGCTTACCTTTTCATCTCCTGGAATGTAATTATAGTGTTCCCCTCCAATGTGCTTCTAGAGTGAAAATATGAAATGGGTTATCATCAAAAATCCCTTTTTAGACATATTGCACAGCAGTCAAAATAGGCCAAGTAGCCTTCAGAATTGCCTTAGAAAATTGATCAAACGATCTCAAAAAACCATGAAAATGCACCTGCATGTTGAATTATGATAGGGGAGTATGGTTGTCAGACGGATTGGCATGAAGTTATTAGGATTAAAAGCTGCACGTAATCAAAGTAACTCATTTAGCATTTTTTGAGCCTGTCTAAACTCATCTGGAGCTTGCCAATTTCCTCCTTCAAAAAAATATCAAACCTAATTTTATGGATCTATAACCTGGGGGATTAGCTCATTTAGGTCAAATGAGTATGTGTGCAAGATGGTTTCTTACCAATCATCTTTCTTCTTAAAATATTGAGGGTCAAAGTTGACCTCTGAAGCTAAAACTGTAAAATCAGGACTAAGTGTGTTTGCTTTTGATTTTGAAAAGATAGCAAACGAGATGCTGGAGCCTTGAAACTAGACATAGAAGTACATTTTCATAGGGTGAATTAGGAACACCAAATGGTTCATCATGAAAATTATCCAGATGCTATATATTAGCCTCCAAAGTTGACCTCCCGTGTAGATTTCACACTGTGCACATTACAAACCTTACCATAACCCTTCAACTTGGTATTTGAAAACTTTGTCAAATCTGATCATAGGAGGATGAAATCATACATGAGCACTCACTTATGATAGATGAGTATGCCTACCTAGTGTTTTGGTATGAAACTAAACAGGCTTCAAGTTATAAACCCTCCAAAGTAGGTCACTGGGAGAGTTTTGACAATGTTCAAACATCAGACTTTTCCAAAACCCCTGAACTTGACTTCTCCAAACTCAATCAAATCTCATCATAGGAAGTTGAAATTAGACATGCACACTTCGATATGATGTGTGAGTATGCTTGCAAAGTGATTTTACATGAAATTCAATGGGCTTTGAAATTTGGCTGTCCAAAGTAGTCTCCTCGAATATGATCTTCAGGTGTATTTCTAAGCACCAAAAATTGATTTTCTCATATGGGAATCCTAAAATTTTTGCAAATTCTGTTAGGTAATTTTAGGTCTGAATATGCCCATCAACATCTTCAAGAGACTTCATATCAAGAATTTTATGTGAAAGAGAGGAAGGTCAAATATTCTACAAGAAATTATGCTTGGATGGCACATGTCATCGTTGTGGTGGCTTGCAACATTTGCCAATATGTGAACATATGGAAAGAACACATGCAGTTGGAAACAAACTAGTAGAGTTTGGCAAGTATAAAACAGTGGCATACAATACAAAAGATGGTAAATAAGCAAAAAGGTGTGAATTGGTTATTGAAAAGATTCTAGTGTATCAGTTTATGCCTATATTTCTTGACAGCATAGTGTATGAGTATGCAAGACATGCCCATAGAGCTCGATGGTTGGACTTGCAATTCAAGTTATGCAAGGACACATTTCTGGTTGGTAGTATTATTTCAGTCATCGACTTTGCAGAGAACTACAGTCTACAGCCACAGCGTGAGGTGCAATCACAATATTACAACTCCACACAGGTTTGTATATTTGTGCACATCGCATTCATTCATGCAAATGATAGTACAGAGGATGACAGAAAAATCATAAGGGAGTATAATTTCTATATTAGTGATGATCGTATGCATTCTACAGAGTTCGTGCAAGGTTGCTTTCAGGTGTTCTACAATGATTTGGCTAGAAGGGGCATATCATTCAGTCAACATATCATATGGTCTGATAATTGTGCGTCACAATTCAAGAACTCATAGAATTTCTAATGGCTGAGTAGGAGGCATAATTTTATAGGTATTCAGCATATGTGGAACTTTTGTGAGGCTGGGCATGGAAAGGGGGAGCATGATGGTGCAGGAGCATGTATCAAAAGAGCCATAGCACTAGAAGAGTTAAAGTATAAAGACAATGCAAAGTTGACAGATGCGAAATTGATTGTTGAGTGGTGTAATGCTTCCATGGGTCCAGGTAATGAAGGTACGTCTTCAGTTTGTAGATCTTTTTGGTTGATAGATGATACTAACATTGCACCATATGAGGACTGTTGTACACTGACAAGATCAAATGAGATGCACTCTTTCAGAAGCTTAATTACAGGTTCATGGAGTATCCATATGCAAAAGATGTCATGCTTTTATTCTTCCTATACAATTCAAGTCTGGGATGAGTGCGAGTCAAAGGAGTGGGTTGACGAATTGCAGTTAAGTTATCTTAGCCCACTTGACACGTATCAACCCTCGATGACACTAGAACTAACACAGATGGAATCATCAGTTGACTTTGACCACATATCAGATTTAGTTCAACTAGGTAATATAGGGCATGTATATGCATCTAATTTTATCTAGTTCAACCAGGTAATGTCATCTTACTTTGTAGTGTTTTTGTAATGTTGACTAATTTCATCTAATTTGCTACACATATCAATGTAGGGCACGTATATGCAGTTATTACAGATGAAGATAATGAAGAGGGAATAGATTATTACTTATGTCGTTGTGTTGAGGCCAAAAAGAAATTGGAGGCCCATGTTACAGATGGAGAAAACATCGAATACCCTACATGCTCAGTGGTTATTACTGGAACATGGCTTAGAAGGTACCCACATAAGAGTGTTAATGTTTGGCTGTTTCAGGACTTTGACACGCATTGGAAGATTCTTCATTACTCAAACCTTGTCGTGGCATCTAATGTTCATTTGATAAAGTATCGAGGTAGACCTTTGAACAAAATCTCGTGGAAGGTGCGTGAGTCTGACCATGAAGCAATACTTGACATAATAAAGAGTAGAGCAGACCCATATGGTTCATTAGATTAATTTGTAAGTATTCACATTTATTTTTTAAAGTCATGTTACATTGAGTTGTAAGTATGCACATTAATTTGTAAGGTTTGTCTTTTTTTAATTTCCTACTGCATTTTTACACATATACACATTTTTACATCATCATGTTATACATTTTTAGTGTCCTGCTCCTGATGCGACCAAATTGACTATTCTAACGTGTCCAGATGGGTATATTTACACTAGGTATGGTCCTATTTTTCCCCTAAACATGTCGAAACAATCTGAGCTAAATTGTACTGACGATATCCCTGAAGAGTCCAAAGTGCAAAAAGGCAACAATCTTTGACAAGATGTTACTCAAAAATCGTGTCACTTAGAAACATTCCATCTGAGACAATGCAATCATGTAGGGTGCCTCTACAATAACTTCTCTCAAGTTTTTATATCTCAGAGACATTTGTCCGTGGTGAAAGGTTTTCTGTTGCCCCAAAAATTGTCAGAAGGAGGCAGTGTAAAGTTGCAAAGGGGTGTAACTTTCATCCTTCTCCTGATGCGACCAAACTGATAATTCCAACGCGTCCGAATGGGTACATTTACACTAGATATGGTTCTTTTTTTCACCCAAACATGTCGAAATAGTCTGAGCTACATTGTACTGACGATATCCCTGAAGAGTCCAAAGTGCAAAAAGGCAGCAATCTTTGACGAGATGTTACTCAAAAAACGTGTCACTTAGAAACTTTCCATCTAAGGCAACGTGATCATATAGAGTGCCTCTATAATAACCTCTCTCAACTTTTTATATCTCTGAGACATTTGCCCATGGTGAAATATTTTCTGCTGCCCCAAAAATCGTTAGGAGGCAGTGTAAAGTTGCAAAGGGGTGTAAATTTCGTCCTGCTCCTGATGCGACCAAACTGAATATTTCAACGCATTCGGATGGGTACATTTACGTTAGGTATGGTCTTTTTTTTCACCTAAACATGTCGAAACAGTCCGAGCTACATTGTACTGACGATATCCCTAAAGAGTCCAAAGTGCAAAAGGGCAGCAATCTTTGACGAGATGTTACTTGAAAATCGTGTCACTTAGAAACATTCTGTCTAAGGCAACGCGATCATGTAGAGTGCCTCTACAATAACCTCTCTCAATTTTTTTATCTCTAAGACATTTGCCCATGGTGAAAGGTTTTCTGCTGTCCCAAAAATCATCAAAAGGAGGCAGTGTAAAGTTGCAAAGGAGTGTAACTTTCGTCCTGCTCCTGATGTGACCAAACTGATTGTTCCAATGCATCTGTATGGGTACATTTATGCTAGGCATGGTCCTGTTTTTCACCCAAACATGTCAAAACAGTCCGAGCTACATTGTACCAACGATATCCCTGAAGAGTCCAAAGTGCAAAAAGGTAGCAATCTTTGATGAGATGTTACTCAAAAACTGTGTCACTTAGAAACATTCCATCTTAGGCAATGTGATCACGTAGAGTGCCTCTACAATAACCTCTCTCAGTTTTTTATATCTCTGAGACATTTGCCCATGGTGAAAGGTTTTCTGCTGTGTAAAAATTGTCAGAAGGAGGCAGTGTAAAGTTGCAAAGGGGTGTAACTTTCATCTTGCTCTTGATGCGACCAAACTGACTATTCCAACGCATCTGAATGAGTACATTTATGCTAGGAATGGTCCTTTTTTTCATCTAAACTTGTCAAAACAGTTCGAGCTACATTGTACCGACGATATCCCTGAAGAGTCCAAAGTGCAAAAAGGTAGCAATCTTTGATGAGATGTTACTCAAAAATAGTGTCACTTAGAAACATTCCGTCTAAGGCAATGTGATCACGTAGAGTGCCTCTACAATAACCTCTCTCATTTTTTTATATCTCTGAGACATTTGCCCATGGAGAAATTTTTTCGGTTGCCCCAAAAATCATCAGAAGGAGGTATTGTAAAGTTGCAAAAGGGTGTAACTTTCGTCCTTCTCCTGATGCGACCAAACTGAATGTTCCAACGCATCCGGATGGATACATTTATGCTAGGCATAGTCTTTTTTTTCACCCAAACATATCGAAACAGTCCGAGCTACATTGTATCGACAATATCCCTGAAGAGTCCAAAGTGCAAAAAGGCAACAATCTTTGATGAGATGTTACTCAAAAACTATGTCACTTAGAAACATTCCGTCTAAGGCAACATGATCATGTAGAGTGCCTCTACAATAACCTCTCTCAGGTTTTTATATCTCTGAGACATTTACCCGTGGTGAAAGGTTTTTTGCTGCCCCCCCAAAAATCGTCAGAAGGAGGTAGTGTAAAGTTGCAAAGCATTGCTAAGATATCCTCAATACTCAAACACTACAATGAACTGAAGCAAATTCTTCTTAGGAGCAAATGTAAGGGTACACAAGGGGAAAATGGCACCTAGATAACTTAAGTGCATTTCTATGACTTCATTCACATGTTTAAATGTTCTAGAAACTCTCCTTTACTAAGCACTTGTCATCATGTCAATGTTAAGCTTTATACCTCCTAGGTGCTCAATTAGGTGATGTCATTAGATACAACATACCCTTAGGCACCAATGTAGCTTCTTTAATCCATCACACTTCTAGGTGCTCAAATTTGAGGTCTTGGACTTGTATCTTATTCCTAGGTGCAATTGGATGATCTTCCTAGATCTAGGTGCTCATGATGGTGGGAAATTACATGAAGGGGTGCCTAAGTCCAATTTGACTTTGTATTTGATATTTTATGACTCCAATTGACTAGGAAAGGCTCAATTTCTAAAGTGCTGACTCAATAATGTAAGTTTAAGGTCTTTTCCTCCTAAGCACAAATTAATGAGCTCACTAGATGCAATTCGAAGTGATAGATGGAAGTCTTCGAACATGATGTAACTGGTGATGTCGTTGATGAAGAAGACTTAAAATATATCTTGTTGTGACCTCTTGGAGCAGCTACCTCTTGAAGTGGTGTTTTCTTGGCAGTGATTACTTCCATCTTAACTCTCTGGCATGAATGAATGTGAAAGGCTCCTTTGGAGCAACTACATGATGACTCTAGGTGACACCAAGCTCTTGCTCCTACCTTTTCCTTCAATCTTCCTACAATACAAACCAAGAAGCACATCAATCCTCATGATAAACATTTTATAACACAAAGGAATCCTCTTTAAACATGGAATAATCTTACTACAAATCTAGGCGCATATATAGGTAAAAAGAAGAGCAAAGGGCGCCTAACACAAGTTGGTCCATATTTATCACTTTAAATGATTTCAAACAATTGTAATGGCTTAAAAAGGTCAATCTCCCTTAAGAGATTCATTCAAAAGGTGTCTTTCAATGCAATTTCTCCCTTAGGCACCAGAATGGGTTTGTACTGATGGAGAGTGCCCCTAGATTTAAATGTCTTTATACTTGCAATTTTGTAATTCTAAATGATGAGACATGTCTTAGAATGAATTCTATCTTTCAAGCGCTCACTCCAAAAGGTCATCTCATGCAATTTCACCCAAGGCGCTCATTGAGGTGTCCTTAGAGGCTAAAGTGCGCCTAACTCAATTGCCTTTATCTTTATCATTTTTGTGCTTTCAACAATTGAAAATGACCTAGAGTGATCCTTTCTGTCAAGGCACTCACCTATTGATATGAAATCAAGTTATTTCCCTTAGGCGCAATTTTAGGCTTGTATGGGTGAAAAGTGTGCTTTACATCCTTAGGTGGTTCTTTCTAATTCTTAATGATTTCAATCAAATGCCAAGTGTCTATGGAAGCTTTTGTCTTGAGATGATTAAATTTTGAGGTTCAAATCCCTTCCTCAATCAAGGCACAATCTGAGGGTTGTATAGATGAAAGTTGACTTCAACTTGGGCGCTCATTTGAGTTGGAAGGAGCTAGAATTTGTGCCTAGATTGGAGATAGATATTTTGGCTTATTTGATGATGGTCTCAAGTCTCTCTACCAAGGCACATTTTGATGATGTTCTTATTTAAACTCTTATGAATACTATCTCATCCCTAAGCGCTCATCCTCATGATTTTCATGCACTTAGGCTTCAAGGCGCCAAAACTAGTAGGAAAATTCACAATGAGCGCCTTTGCTTTGGAAGAATTTTTTATTGATCATTAGGCACACTTTGGAGTTGATATGTACTTCCTTTACTTCCATGTACTCAATTCATCATAATTATTGTCAAAGACTTCTCCAAGTTGATTGATAACATGCTTCTTGATGTTAAGATCCTTCATTCACTCCTTCTTAGATCTAGGCGCTCATGATGGTGGGAAATTACATGAAGGGCACCTAAGGTTCAAGATAGGTTCTTTCCACTGATCTTAACTTTCAATCATTGTATTTAATCTCAAAAGACATCATCCAAAATGAGAAACCTCCAAGACTTGTCATTGTAAGTTGATTTCCTCCAACGCGCCAATACAAGGTTCTTTTGAAGACAAAGGGCACCTAGACTTATGGGGCTCAATTTGATGTATTTATTAAAAGCTCAAGGTGAATTGATGCTTATTGAAAATACCACTTAGTCCTTCATTTGCATTCTAGGCACCATTTCCTATTGACTTATATACTCCTCCTCATGCTAGGGCGCCATAATGAAGTGGTTTAAACAATAGGTGCACTTCACTTACTAGAGGCTTGTTCTCCTTCCACCTTAGGCGCACTTTTATGGTGGAACAGGTGTCAATAGGTGCCTTGTCTTAAATGAATGCTCTCTCCAAGTTGGGTGCACTTTATGAGTTGCAAATTGCACCTTAACCCTTCATGCTTGTTGCTCAATGTTTGAATGTTTAAGAAAGTCTCCTTTAGGTGCTCATTTTAATGACTTTTTTCTCAAGGTGCAATCATCCTAATGACTTGGATATTCATCCTAGTGTTTCAAGATATCAAGCTACCAAACTTAGTCATTTTCAGGATCTCAAACATAAAGAATAACATGATGATTCATTTTTTTGTATTGCATATAGTTGACATTGTATGCTACTTATAAAGAATATTAATATTTTCTATTCAACATGATGATTCATTTTTTTTTAAATACAACTTTTATCTTTTAGTTCCCAAATGAGGTTTAGGTGATACTTGAATAACAATAGCTATCTTATTGGATCAACAAACATCCTATGTAATACAACTCGACTTTCAATATTTGAAGTAGCCATTTACAATTTTTCATTCAAACGTGGATTTATAATGCAAGTATGGACACCATCAATAAAAAAGATTTGTATTAACCAAATATCCATATAGGCATACATCAATATCTATTGATATATGTATAACATATATACAAAATAGCCATATAGGCTTACAAGAATGCCATATAGGCATACAATGTCAATTATATACAATACAAAATATATGTCCACAAATGCCATATAGGCATGCAACAAAGGAACACAATAAAAAGTCATTCCCCTCTGGCTGATGAAGAGAATAGATCACGAGCAACCTTTGATCTTCTAGGGGATGGAGACACGCATGTGGGTGGTCTACTACGAACCCAAGGGCTGCTCCTATTTAGTTCTTCCTACATCTTTAGCTGTTACAATAAAAAGTATAGACATTAATATATAGAAATTACATGTTATAAAAAATGAAACATTTAACAAAATAATCACTTACCGCTAACATATAATCTGTGTCCTCACTTGCCTCAGTAGCAGGAATAGGCCGTGGTGATGTCATGTCCTATAGAAACCATCTAGATAGAAATTAAACTTCAAATCAATAATCTTTTGATTTTTCAAAAATAAATAACTATAACAATGAATGTAAATTGAAATTTACTAATCTACCTCATACCCCTATCAATGCCATGTAGCTATGAATCGCAGAGGTCACACCATGCTTCATTGCCCTCTAAACATCAGGAGGTGTCTCCGTAGCTTGCATCATCTAGAAATAAAACAACATTATTCAATTACAAAAACTATAATAGTGATGCAAATCATGGCTCCTAACATACACACACGTTCATCTAAACATGGAAGTACACACAATAAAGCACACAAGTCACATATAAAAATCTAGTATGTACAATTCATTCATTAAACTATTTATTTTATTACCTCCGTGAAACTTTGAAGTCCACCACCACTGGCAGGTGTTGTTGTGAAATCTCCAATATTAACCTATTCAACATCCAAAATCATATATTAGAATACCATTCATATAACGATGCTATTCACATGTAATATTTATAATTGTTTACTAGTTACATACCCCAACAATAGATGATCTAGTGTAATATGCAAGTGAAGAATCATTGAAAACTACATCAACACTATGACCCTAAAATTTCATTAAAATCATCAAACTAAATTAGTTAATCTTGCATTTCAAAAATAAAATTTAATAAATTTAATTTAATAAACTTGCTAATATTTACCTGAGTTTCAACACCGAAAGTCTCACTCAGGAGGGTATCTATCATCACCATCTGCTCAGCTGCAGATGTAGCCTGTGCACCTGCGTCCTGACTATCCATGGGGTCATAACCACAGGCTAACCTGCAAGTCTAACAAGTATGGGGTGGGACCCTACTCCTCGCACTATCTCCCAACCCACTATGTGCTGTAGGATTGGCATGCTCTATGATGCTCTGGGTCAAGGCACTAATGGACTGAAGTGTATCGACCTCAACACTCTCCTTCACAATGGAAGGGATAGAAATATGCTCATGGGCTGGTCTACTGATTACTCATCTCACTGCCTGCTGTGGGTGAACATGTGCCCTTGGTCTATCTTGTGCTGACCCCCCACCTCTACCCTGGAAGTCCCGCATATCAAAATAGTTTGGCACTTTATTGAGGACAAACTCGCAGTAGAGTTTCCTCAAAAAGTATTGCAGGACCTCATTATTATTGCATGGAGGATGGTCAAAAACCATCCACCACCTCTGCCCAAAATTGTCCCTATCGCTTGGTTGTTGCACCAATGGATAGGGAACCTCTTGCATGTAATGGGTGGAGGTTGATTTGTTTGTGGGTTTGTGAAAATTGAACACAAGTCTAATTTTGTAATTTGTAATTTTTTCACATCTTGGTATGACAGCTTGTCTGCATAATAATCTCTAAACTCTCTCCTCTTATCCGTCCAACTAGTTATTTGCTTGCTAATTGAATCTACATTTGATAACATAGATTTAAGAGATACAGTAAGCATGGACCTATGCAAGGTTGAAGTGGAAGGATCTTTCAACCTTACAATTATATCTTCAATTTAATTTTTGTTGTTTTCAATTTGCCCCATTATATTTTCTTGTGTTCCAGGGGCATGTCAAAGAATGGATGGAGGAGGTTGTTGTTCTGCAGGATTTTGTGGATTTTGAGGAGGAGGAGGTGCATTAACATTTCCTAACAATTAATGAAATATACATCAAAAAATAACTCAAACCTACCTATTTAGAAGCAAATTTAAACAAAAAGACAAATAAACTCACTCCTTTGGCGTGCTCAACATCGTGGCGGCATTTTGACGACGAATCGATAAGATTTTTGTGTTGAATTGAGGAATCCAAAATGCGAGCACGCTTCCTAGGGTTTGCAAACTGTGAGAATAGTGGAGAAAAATAGAAATGAAATGAAATGAGATGAGTTTTTTTTTAATTTATAATAGGTGATAATGCGCTCACGTCATAACACAAGTGCGTTATGGTTTGATTTTGATGAGCCTTAGGCTCGTCATTACCAAACCATAATGCGCTCGTGTTTTGCATTATTTTTTTTTAAAACAATTTGGCCACTTTTTGGCACCCCATCTTTTTGCACTTACCTTGGAAGAATATTTTACTGTTGACAGACTAAAGACAATGTTATTTATGTGAAGGTGTTCTGAGTAGGACAAGGGAATGCTCTGCATTCCACTGCATTTTGAGATATGGCTATGTGGTTCTAGAACTGTGTTTAGGGTGTAGTGAAAGTGATAATTCTGAAGTTTTAGATCATTTATCCTTCTATTGTGAAAGTTATGCATGACAGAGTACCGACATGTGTTTTGATAAAATGAGCTACTATTGAAGCCTTGTTGGAATGCCCCGCATTCCTCCATAAATAAATGGTTGCCTTTGTGGTTTTGTGGACATGTTTATGGATGTACATTACATGTTTCCTTGTAGTTTCAATGTTCTTGGTGGTCCGCAAGCTCAGTTTCTCAATGATAGCATGTTCCAGTGTGTTGTGGATGACAAGTTGTTCTCAGGGCTCATGATTGAAGATGTGAGGCACAAAATCCTTGATGTGCGGAGGTAAAGGAGTGTTTTTAGATGTTGTATGAGTCCTATAGACTCATATGGAAAAGTTTCATGGATATCTTTCTTGTTTCAAGTACCACACACGGTTTTCAAGTTGTTGTGGCTGTTATGCTTCAAGTTTCATTTGTTTTTGCTTAAGGCTGTCCTATTTCCAAATGAGTGGAGTGTGCAGATGTAATTCCTTGTTGTTTGATGTCGTGAAGGATGGTTTGGACCTAATTAAGCAAGTGTTGATGTCCGCAAGGCATGGGTCTTCTGTTGGAGTAGCATATAGTCTTGTTTAGGACTTGTCCTCTACATGTTTCATATTATGTGTTGTCTAACCAACTTGTAAATATATTTTTCATGTTGTATCTGGTTGACAAGTAATGTAATCAATGTAATATCTTGTATAAATTGTAAATCAAATTGAGTGAGGCAAAATGTGATTGCAATGTGATTGATAAGGTTCACAAGTAAGATAAGGAGTAGAATGAATACATTATGATGTGTGACTGAAGGAGAAAGAGAAGAAGTTGAAGATGCTATCCTGATTCATCTTGAAAACATATTTGTGACAGTGATCAAGTGTAGAGTGTGCCTAACTAATCTGATCATCAAAAGAAAGTGTAAAGAGGTAGAATTGCAATCATCAAAGTGTGAATTTCAATGTTAGTTTTCAGACAGTAGAAGTACTGTTATATTGTAATTTTTTGTAAGTGTGTTCTCAATTCAGGGAGTAGTAGCTTCCTTGGGAGTGACCATAAAACAAAGTCTTTAGGGAGTAGTAGCTTCCTTGGGAGTGACCCTAAATCAAAATTTTCAGGGAGTAGTAGCTTGCTTGGGTTGTAGCCCAAAAACAAAGTTAAATCATTTTGAGCTTCATATATTGTGAGTTAATCCTCACTATGGCTTTTCCCTTCTTGGGTTTTCTATGTATAGTTGGTGTTATGTGTTGATGTGCATTGTGTTAATCTTTCATGCTTATGTTAATATTGTGATGCTTAAGTTTTAATCTACTCTAAAAAAGTTGAAGTTGTTTAGATACTGAGTTGCCCCCCCCTCTTAGTATCTTTGTATGTTCAACAATTGGTATCAGAGCCAAGTTCCTCTAAAGGAAGCTTAACCACTTGAGGAAGGTCCGAGATGGAACATAATGGATCCAACAAGATATCTAGGTTCAATGGAATAAATTATGCTTTTTGGAAGCTAAGGATGGAAGGCTATATCAATTCTCTAGGATGCGGTGTTTGGCAATATGTCAAGACTGGTTACAAAGTTCCTGTTGCTATTCCTACATATCCAGATGAAGTTAAGGAATGTGATAACAATACCAAGGCAAATTTTTCTATCATGAGTGGGTTAGCCGATTCAGAACTTTCAAAGGTAATAAGTTGCAGTTCTGCTAAAGATGTTTGGGTTAAACTTGAAACATTTATGAAGGAGATAAGAAAGTAAAGGAAGTAAAGATGCAAACCTTTAAGAGCAAATTTGAGACCCTAAAAATGTCAAAGGATGAAGATATTGTTGGATATATGCTTCAAGTGAATGAAGTGGTCAATGGCATCACAGGTCTTGGTGGCAAAGTGGAAGAGGATAAAATTGTGAAGAAAGTTTTGAGATCTCTTCCCAAATATTACAGTCATAAGGTTTCTGCTATTGAGGAGAATGCAGACTTAGATACATACACTGTAGACAAACTATTTGGTTCCCTTACTACCTTTGAAATGAGAGAGTTTGGCAGCATTGATGCTCCAAAGAAGTTGCTTTCAAAGTCGGTATGAAGACAAAGGAAGAAATTGCTAATGAAGATGAGAGCTCTAATGAAGCTGAATAAAATTTTATGAGAAGACTAAAGAAAGGCACTGGAGAAAACAAAGGAAAGTTACCATTCAATTGTTTCAATCGTTGAAAGGTTGGTTACTTTGCTTCTAAATGTCCTTTTAAAGAATCAAGGGATAGTAACAGAAGAGACAAGTTCAAAAGAAGTTTGTATTCCATAGAAAGCAGTTACTCTTTATAAGATGAGAATCATGATGAGTCAAATGATGAAACACTTTTCATAGCCTTGAGTATTGGTGACAAAAAGGATGATGTTGAAAAATGTGAGAAGACTGATGCCTTGCAAACAGACCAAAACAATGAAAGATCAATGGTTGTATGGACTGCCTTTCATGCAAGAGAAGAATCCAAGGCTTCGGTAATTGATAGTGGATGCTCAAATCATATGAATGGTGACATGGAGAAGTTTATCTGCCTTGAAAAGTGGGATGGTGGTGCTATCAAGTTTGGTGGTGATGAGTTAGCATAGATCTATGGAAAAGGTGCTATAACTACGATGAGTCAACATAGTTCATGGTTGGATGATGAGTTTGCATGTTTTGATTATTTGGGATCTACGAGTTATGCAATTTTTGGGTATGCACACCTCATCGATCGCCGTGGGATGACTTAGATGTGGACTATCTATATCCACGAGATATATTTAGTGTTGATGCAGACTTTGTTAGTTGGTCTTGTCTATGGTCATTTGTGCACTGGGATGAGAGGATGGATGATTATAATGCCTAGATAGTTCATTATTGGGGCTTGTAGCATGTTTATCATAATGTCATAGATAGCTTGGTTACACGGTTTTGTGTGAGATTTTGATAGTGATGATGGTTTATCTTTTTGGTTTGGAGATCTTAGTTCTACTTTGGTTTCATGGGTATTACAGTTGTGTGTAGATCATGGTGATCTTCATTTAAGAGATGGTTATCACGATGTCATGTGTAGCTCATATCAGAGTTTAGTGGGAGCTTTGGTAGTGATGTAGATTTGTCACCTAGTGATGGATGATCTTCTACAATGGTTAGGTGTCATAGACAAACTCTTGGATTATGATTCTTATGTAGTATGAGTGCTTTGACGTCATGGGTTCTATTTTCAAGAGGTTTTTATCTTCATGTGATTGGAGATGTTGATCCTTGGTTTAGAGTTTGATTGGTATTATGTCGTGGTGGACTCTTGATTCTAGATTAGAGTGTTGGCATGATACAAGTTCTCTTGAGACCGAGATGTGTGCATTGGTGCATGTGATCTCCTAGGAGGAGATGTTACATCGTGATGTCATGGTGTGTTCCTAGCTTATGCAAACGTCCAGTGGGAGCATTGACAATGATCTTGTTGGTTCTCTTGGTATTGAGTACATTGGTCATGTGCTTGGGAGTGTCATGATACTAGTATGGTTTTGCATTTGAGGATTAGCATGGATTGATTGGTTGTAGGTGCTCATGGATACTCGGAGACTTGGGTGAGGCTAGAGTTCTCTTGGGATTAGAGACATTTGTTAAAACAGTTACTCTTTGGAGGTTTCAGTAGGAAGATCGAGGAGCCTACACCTGGATATGGACGCGAGTTCATGGACCTTAGAGGAGATTGTTCTTAGAGAGAATTAGTGTGGCTTGGTGTATCCTAGAGGAGCATTCCCATTCCCCACTCTTGGTCTACTCAGCAGTTTATCATCTAAGAGGTATTTCACATCCTTTAGATGCATTTCTTGTATGCTTCAGCTTCTCATGGATATGGATCTTAAACTTTGCTTATTAGTTTTGGAGGATTCATTTGAGGGGTGTTAGCTTGGCTATCTCCTGTGCATATTGTTTATGCTTTATCTTCTCTTGCTTATGGATCTTGAGCTATGTTTATTGGTTCTGGAGGGTTCATTTGAGGGATGTTGGCATGGTTATTTCCTTATGCGTATGAGTTTGATTTATGATGTCATTTATGAAGATTTGGGAGATGTGATTGGGCTTATTCCTATTTTGTTGGAATGGATATATGAGTTTGATCTTCCTTGGTTAGAGAGGCTTACATCCATGTTGGTTACATGTGATACATATGTTTAATTTGATCTATGATATTGAGTGGATGGGTGTTGTTGAGGCTTTTCATTTAGGGTTGTAAAGGAGATCATACTTGACACAAGTTAGCACTTTGAGGTGTTGGTAGAAGGACATGTTATAATATGATTTACATGTTTTCTCTCTTTGTTCTATGGCTACTTCCTAGAGGTTCATGTTCATATGATTTGGGAAAGTTATGGTGACATGTTGTGAGAGAGTATGCAGCGTTTTGGGTTGCATGTGTGGATCATTATAATTGTTCTTGGTACTACATGGTATTGATCACTTGCCACACCTTGGTTTGAGTGTTGATTGGTGGACTTGATATGCCTTGATCTATTTTAGAGTTGACATTACCCATGCAATGGGAGTTCCTGGATATGTATGTTCTTCATTGACAGATTTTATACAGGGAGTTTGTGATTGAAGTTTATGGGTTGGATATGTTCTTGGCATTAGTTTACTAATGTTGTTGATACCTAGGAGGTATGAATGGTTGGATGTATTAGCATATGTTGTGGGTGATATTTCCGATGATGTGGTTTTTTACCTTTGACAACAACTTATAAACTTATTCTTTGTGACATTTTACACATACAAAGAATAAATAAACATGAAAATCTAATTGATTCAAAAGTTGAAATGCCATAATAGGAAAAAATCAAGAAGACAAAGAGGGTTCCCAATTTTGACAATAAAATAGGGGCATGTTGTGAAGGGTCACAACACATGTACCTCATTAGGCCTTGTTGTCGGGACCCATTTTCAATATTTAGCTTACTCCATAAGTATGACTTAAGGGGGTGTTAGTGTGAAAAGTGTTATTTCTAACTAGTTAATCTCCTAACTAGTTACTCATTTTCATATTAGTCACTTAAGCTCACTTATAGACTTCTACCTTTTAGTCTCACCTCATTAGTGCACTACATGTGTCCGCACACTTGTCCCAAGTGTGCCCACGTGTCATCACATTATAGGGGTAGTTAGTCTTTCAGTCCTACTTTCTCTCCTCCTCATCGTCCTACATATATATGGAGCCTATTGTAGTTTTCAAGCTTCACTTTGTATGATAGTTGTTGGCTCATATTGTGCATATTCATCATTGTGGAATTTATTGGATAGATTGCAAGTTTGATCTTGGGTGCTCCAACAATATATGTATAAAGTAAAGGAAAATGACATGATAAATGAGGCAATAAGAATATTACAACAATAAAAATTTAACCCAATTAAACATGTGATTAAGTCACTAAGATTAATGTAAATTTTGAGAAGTAAACATGTAAAAATTTAAACCGTAATATTAGATATACATGGTCACTAAAAAGATTGAAACTTGTATTAGTCACAATCAAATGCGTACACCAATACAATCACTTATTCCTCTAACAATAATTTGACAATATAATAGTACCTGTAAAAATCCTTACAAACATCAATCCAATCAGCAACTGGGTGACAGACTTTTCTGGACAGTCCTTACTGCTGTTTGCTTTGTATTTACAGCTGTATTGTGTTGATATTGGCTGTTTATACTCCCCGTGGACTGTTTTTATTTGTCCAATCCCCAAAGAAAAAAAAAAATTCCAATACCTCTGATACATAAAAAAGTTAGAAACTAGAAATCACCGACATCTAAAGCTATGAGTACTAAGTACAAAAAAACAAACATCAATCCAATACCTCTGATATATAAAAAAGTTAAGATACTAGAAATCAGCGACATCTAAAGCTACGAGTACTAAGTACTCCCACTACGTGTTAGCTACGAGTACTATGTATTCCCACGACGTGTTAGCCGATGTTGCGTATGGATAGATAACACATGAAATGGCTCCTGTCTCTTCTCAATTACATTGCTCACTTGACAAAGCCACACAGACCTTTTGTTTCAGCTTGTAGAATTTTCCTGCTTATTTTTATCCACAACGATATTATCGATAAACGGATCCTTGTGTATTTTTGTTCCTTCCTTGTAGATTTCTTTCTTGTCATTTGAAGGTTAATATCCAACTTAATTATCTGAGTGCTAAATGTTTATGTGGATCGGCTTATACTCTGTTTAATAGCATTCATTAGACAATATTAACTATGTCGGTGGAATATTCAGCCTTCACCTTCTTTACTGTTCACATTAAACTTGCTAAACGTTGTCCAGATGTGCCATGGAGTTTGGATAGGGCAGCACATCCTCTAGACTTGACTCCCAAGATTAAGCATATTTTATTTAAATATCATCCACTTCAATCACTTCAATGATCAAATAGCCAATGGTAATTTTACACCTCATTTACAATAAATACTAAACATTCTTCACAATATCAACTATAAATAAAAGTAGCAAATGGAGGAGAAAAACCACTGGAATATAAATCATGGCTGTGAAAAATTGGAAGGGCAGCATGTCCTCGTTCTGTTCATTATGTGTAATGCTTATGTGGTTAGTATTAGTGGATGTGGGAGTTTGTCAGAATTGTGGGTGTTCCAGTGGACTGTGTTGTAGTAAATATGGATACTGTGGAACGGGCAATTCTTACTGTGGAGACGGTTGTAAACAAGGCCCTTGTTATTCTTCTACTCCTTCTCCTTCTACTGGTGGAAGTGCGGGTTCCATGGTTCCATAGTTACTGCTTCTGTTTTTAACTCTATAGTTGGAGGAGCAGGCAGTGGGTGTGAAGGAAAGGGGTTTTATAATTATAATGCTTTTACTAATGCTGCCAATGCTTTCAATGGATTTGGGACATCTGGGTCTTCTGATGTTAATAAGAGAGAATTGGCTGCCTTCTTTGCTAATGCTGCCCACGAGACTGGAGGTAACATATTCGTTGCATAAACTTGTCCTTATTTGTGTTAGGAATTATTAAGATTGTCTAGAATGTTTCTAGAAGTCTTCCAAAGAACATTCCAGGAAGAAGCTTCCAGTTGTTCTAGAAAAGAACTTTCTAAGAGAAACTTCCAGCTGTTCTAGAAGAACATTCTACGAATTTAGAATCATCTAGAATGCTAGAAGCTTCCAGGCCTCAAAGCTTCTGAAGCTATATATATGTGTTTAGAGAGAGCTGCCGGATAAGCGTTTTGGATGTAATGCAAGTTAGATGAATAAATATTTCTGAGTTATTCAACTCTGTTTGCCCTGTTTTCTCTCTGTTTTGCTATTGCTGTTCTGTTTTTATTATCTTGGGACTGTTTTTACATGGTATCAGACCCTGGTTCAGCTAGATTTTTTTTTCCAGGTTCAACTAGAGATTCAGTTAGAGGCTCAGTTTGAAGTATAATGCTGAAGTGATTTGTTTGCAGGGCATATATATTGTTGGAAGTGGTTTGTCTGCAGGGCTCTTTATTTTTTGGCTAACATGGGATCTACAAATGAAGTGTTGCCAATATTTGATGGAAGTGGTTTTGCAGATTGGAAGATTGCAGTCAAGAATGCTTTGAGAGAAAAGGCTCTATGGAGGATAGTGAATAAAGAAATTGGAGAACCCCAAAGTGAAAAAGAAAAGGAGCTATGGAAATGCAAGCTGGAACAAGCTAGAGGTATTATTGGTAAAACTTTAAGCCCCAATCTCAATAGAAGATTTGTTGATACTGATAGTCCAATAGAGCTATGGGAGAGTTTAGAAAAATATTATAAAGATGCAGATATTGCTAGCATGTTTAGCATAGAAGAAAGATTGGTGAATTTAGATCCTTTTGATTTTAAAAAAATGTCTGATTACTTTAATGAAGTTACATTTTTAAATGCTCAGCTGAAGAAAATAGGTGCTGAATATGCAAAAAAAGATTTTCAGTTGATTGCAATGGTTGAAAGTAAGCTTCCCCAGCCATACAAGGTATTTAAGGAATCAAGGAAAAGGGTTCTCCAACTAACTCCCAATGCCCCCCAGCAAACTTTTGATCAATTTTATAAGTCTATTTTAGATGAAGAGGTTCAGCTTATTAAAGAAGGGCATATTAAGAAGAATCATGCATATGCAGCCAAGAGTAAATTTTTTAGATATGATGGAAAGAAGAATTGGAAAGGAAATTATAAATTTTGAAATGACGGTTCTAACCATTTCTCTAGAAATGACTCTGCAGAAAAGCAAGTTGGAAGGAAATTGATTATTTGCAGGTATTGTGGAGGTGAAAATCATATGGAGAAATTTTGTTTGAAGAAGAGGGATAACGAAAGGCAGCAATACAAGCCCAAGCAAGAAAGGTTCAAGGATGGCAAGAAGGATAGGCATAGCTTCGTAGCCATCTCTCTAAAAAGACCAGAGAAATCAAATAAGGAGGTAATTGCTAGACCTGAAAGTAGTGTTAAGGGGGGATACTTTGCTTCAGATTCTAATAAAGAATGGATTTTAGATTCAGGGGCATCATATCACATGACTGGGGATAGATCTTTGTTTATTGATTTTTCTGAAGGGAAGAATTCAGATCAAAAAATTACTATTGGCAATAAAATGAGACTTCCAATTTTAGGAACGAGGACTGTTAATGTAACGAATGGGTCTTTGAAAAAAGTTCTGCTGGTTGAAGGATTAGGGGTGAATCTTATTTCAGTATATAAAATTGTTCAAGCTGGATATGAGTTTGTTGTCACCGCTGATCAAGTTATTGTTAGAGATAGAAAAGACCCAAGCAATATAATTGCTATTGGTAGAGTTGATCATAAAGAGAGTTTATTTAAATTTGTCGGGTTTGTTGATGATGAATATACACTCTCTCATGCTTTTATTGCTCGGGCTGATTATATGTCAAAACTTTGGCATGCTAGACTTGGACATATAAATTATAGAAAATTACAAGATATGATTAGAAAAGATATGGTTAGTGGATTGACAAAAATTTCAGCATCTGAAGGTGTGTGTGAAGGATGTGTGTTAGGAAAACATCATCGAGATCCTTTTGATTCAGGGAAAGCATGGAGAGCTAATCATCCATTGCAGCTCATTCATAGTGATCTATGTGAACCAGGATATCCTTCACTTTTAGGTGCCAGGTACCTTCTAACTTTTATTGATGATTACAGTAGGAGAGTATGGGTTTATTTTCTTGAAAGGAAAAATGAAGTATTTGAAGTTTTTCAAAAGTTTAAGGCATTAGTTGAAAATCAAAGTGGAAAAAGAATTAAGTGTTTAAGGATGGATAATGGGGGTGAATATTGCAACTATGCATTTGAGTCATTTTGTAAAAATTGTGGTATTAAGGTGCAAAAAATGGTTCCTTATACTCCTCAACAAAATGGGGTGGCTGAACGAATGAATAGAACTCTTTTAGAAATGGCTCGTTGTATGTTGCATTTTAAAAGTTTGCATAATCAATTTTGGGGTTTGGCTGTTTCTTGTGCTGCATATATTGTGAATAGAATTCCAACTAAAGCCCTCCCAAATATTACCCCTGAAGAAGCTTGGAGTGGTAGAAATCCCCACATTGGGTATTTTAAAGTATTTGGATGCATTGCTTGGACACATGTTCCTGATGAAAAGAGGAAAAAGTTAGAACCAAAGAGTCATAAGTGTTTGTTTGTGGGTTATAGTGAAGAATCAAAGGCTTACAGGTTATATGATTTGACAACAAGAAAGGTCTTTGTTAGTAGAGATGTAAAATTTGATGAGCTTTCACAACTTACAGCCACTTCCTCTCACTCTACAACAGCAAATGTTTCTGATTTTTCAGATATTTTAGAAAGAAATGAAGCCAATATTGATGAGGATGAGGTGAGCACTACTGATGATGATAATACTATTGAAAATGAAACTACTAATGCTTGTACTCAGCCATTTTCTGTAGGTAGTGATGATGAAGAAGATGTAATTTTAGCTAGACAAAAGACAAGGAGTGTTGAAGAAATATATAGACAAGGCTCAAAGATCCAAGGAAGGAATGGTAGTGCTCTCATGGCCAAAGTATTACAAGTAAATGATCCAATCTCATATGAGCAAGCTAGAGGAAAGAAGGAATGGGAGCAAGCCATGAAAAAGGAATATGATGCATTGTTAGAGAATAAAACTTGGGAACTGTTGATGATTGTTTTTGGACAAGTCAACAATTAGAGTGAAATACTAAGTATCTGACTCCCTCTTGAGCAAAGCCTCTCGAATGCTGAACTATGTGATCAAACAAGATGACTCCAAGGTTCCTTTCTGATGATTTTGTAAGAGATAGCTCAGTGACTAAGTATGATTTTGCTGTTAAACACAAAGGGACTTACATTAGATCTTTCTTCTTTCATTCAGCTTATCTCTCCTTCAGTGTGGATGACATATATACAGAGTCTCAATGATAAAGAAAAGTAAAAAGGATAAGGGTTCAGGAAAACTAATCTAAGGTCAATGAGGTAATGATGATGTATTGAACAGACAAACTCCTGATTTAACCTAACTTCACTTTGCCAAGGGTGCCTACAACTACATGAAGCTGGTGCAATCTCCTAAGGTTACGTGAATGGTTTTCAAATCATGAAGACTTATACAAGCACCCATCAAATGGCGCAGCTCAAACAAGCATCCACAATCGAACTTAAGCAAATAAGCTCAAACTAGCTTTACACAACACTTCATCAGCGATGAATGTTAAAAGCATGAGCTAGGAGTTGATCAAATATTCAGTACAACAAACATTATATCAAAGAGCTTCTAGTCTATTTCTAATCTATTTTGAAACATCTCTCCATTTAATCAAGATACAAGAAATCATGTTACTCCACAAGATAACACTTAACACCAAACAAGTAGCTCCAATGTCTTTGCATTACTCTTGAGTAATATTTACAACAATTCCAAGCCCTCTCAGAAAATTTTGAGAGTATCCTATTCTACTCCTAAAATCTAAAATCTATAATGATCTACTGAATTACAAATGAGGCAACAAGGCCTTTATATAGTGCTCCAGATTACAATGAATGGCTAAGATTAATTCAATAGCCAAGGGTCTAGATTATGCCACCTCAGAGGTAGTTACAACAATTTGTTGTTTTTAGCACAAAAGAGAGAGGCAATGAAGGCACGATTTCCAATGTGATAAGGTAAGGCGAAAGTATTTAAAATATCTTCCACATAGGAATCCCTTTGACTTCTTTTATTAAATGATACATTGAATGCATTTAATAATGCGGCTAATCAAAATTGAATGATGTGTACTCGCCACATAGATGCCAACTCAGCATACTTTGAAAATTGTATCATCTTGCCTTGTACATTTCCTTGCAACTGGATGTATGATACTTGTAGCTCATTTGATTGACTTTGTAATATTTCTTCTTCTTGCAGGATACATGATGATGATAATCTCCTTTGATGCATCCTCTTGAAGAGAGTAGAGTAGAGATATGATGATGATGATGCTTCCTTCATGTAAGAGTAGGAGACTCTCTTGGACTTGAAGTTGTAAAGTCTTGAAGTTTAGATGGATGAATGCCTTTGGAAGTTTCAATGAAGTGTTCCAACTCAATGATGCAGAAGATTTGAGGTATAATCCTTTAGAGTAGTGTTCCCTCCGCAAGGTGAAAGTGATTAAACATTTGCTCTTGATGATCATGATGTAGTTGATGAAATGCTTCCTTAAAGATGATCTTGAAGCTCGAAGGAACTTGAAGTAGATTGGATGTCTTGGAAAGTCTTGATGAAGATGATGTCCTTCAGGTGGATGTCTTCTAGACAATCTTAACTTGATGCCACTTGATGAAGAATTCCAACACAAGGATGATGAAGGATACCCTTGAAACAGCTACATGATGCCTTGCTCTTTTCTCATTCCTTGCTTGTCAAAGGTTCTTATCACTTGATCTTTAGATGATTCCTCCTTTTTGCTGCAACACAAGTAAAGAAACAACATCAATCCCCTTTCGATAACACATAATACATAAGAATCATTGCAAGCATTTCTAATCTAAGCACATGAGTTAAGGACTTTGATGTCTAACTTGAATGATATGAAAACTTTACTAAGATGGCGTGCTGGTTGAGATAAGTGAATTCCTCCTAGATTCCTCCTTGATAAGCCTCTAAAGTTTGCCTTCAACACTTGACTTTACTTCCCTTCATAAGGTAGTGCTTTAGACGAAGGTTTTAGTTTCTCCTAGAATTGATGCACTAGATAAGTCGCATTGGATAAGGATTTTGAAATCCTCTTGATTGTCTTCTTGTCTGGCGCACCGGTTCAAAGGTTTGATTTCCTCTGGAATTTTCCTTTTCTTCTCACTTACTTTCCATCAAGCGCATTAGATTTTGATGTTGATCCTCCTTGAAATGGTCGCATTGGTTGAGGAATTAAGAATCCTCTTGATTTTCGCATTGGTTAAGGAGTTTGAAATCTTCATCTTATCTTCCCTCTTTGGTTCATTAGATAAGAGCTTTGATTACTTCTTGTTTTTAACTTTAAAATGAACTTCTTTCCTCTGTCGCGTTGGATGACGGTTGTGAATTCTTCTTGTTTGGCCTCAAAAATCTTAAACTAAACCACCCTCCACTAGTGGCACATTAGTTCAAAAGTTTGATTTCCTTTGAAATTTTCCTTTCAAAACTCAACTTTTACTCTCCTCTACAAGGTGGCGCAAGAGAACAAGATTTTAATTTCCTCTAGAAATTCGCTCTAAGACTTGACCTTGAATTCTTTTTGAAGAGGTCGCATTGGTTTGAGATGTTAGGATTTTTTAAGATTTGTGCATTGGTTAAGGATTTGAAATCCTCTGGAAACATCAAAACTTACACCTTGACACCTAGCATTTTCTTTCTCCTTAGCGCATTGGATGGAGGTATTGATTTCCTCTGAAATTTTCTTTGATTCCAACTTGTTTTCATCTGCAAGAGGGTGGCGCATTGGTTCAAGGTGTCAAAATCCTCTTCAAGTTGGTGTTTTTTGAAATTACTTACCTTCTTCCACCTTTGGCGCTTTGGTTGAGGGTTTCAAATTCCTCTAAAATTCGCATTAATCCATGACTAAAATCCCTCCTCCTTAGGTCGCATTAGATAGGCATATTGATTTCCTCTGAGTTTCCTGAATTTGCCTTTAAAACTTGAAAGGAATCATCTCATCCTTGGGCGCATTGGATCACAATTTTGAGATCCTCTAGAAATTGGCGCATCACTTCAAGGTTTCGAGTTCCTCTAGAATTTTCGCATTACTTCAAGGGGTTGAAAATCTTCTAGAATTGGCGCATTGGTTTATGCATTCGAAATCATCATCTTCTTCTGTCTTTGAAAGCACTTTTTTCATCATGATTTTGTGCCACTTAGATGCCCCGTCGCACTAGATGAACTTTTTGAATCCTCTGGAAGAGTCAGGCGTTTTTCAGGGTCGCGAGGGTAAAGGTATATTGAAAAATATATTTAAGTATAAGTTGAGAGATTGAATTTCTTATACTTTAAATATTTTTCAATATACCTTTCAGGATGTTTGAGATAGGTCTCGAATCCACCGGATTTAACATGCAAAATCTAGAATTTGGAGGATTCACCAGATTTCAGACTTAGCCATTTTTTCAGGATTTTCAGGATTTCAGGCTATCAGACTTAGTCTTTTCAGGATCTCAAACATACTTCAGGATTGATCTCAATGTTCATTATTTGGATAGAATTCAATCGAGATTCTTCATTTTCCAAATGAGACCTCCAGTTATGAAGCAAAAATCTCCTAGAAGAGAGACTTATTGGATTGGTAGAGGAAATGAACCTAAGGCATCATCTAAACTTAAATGCAAAACTAGGAGGTCAAAAAAGGGGGGTCCCCATTTGCAATGGGGCGATGTGTGATTTGGTCACAACAGGAACTTGTGCCCCGGCCCAAAGGTAAGAATGTTATTGGTTGCAAATGGGTTTACAAAACTAAATTTAAATCAGATGGTGCTATAGAAAAATTTAAAGCTAGATTGGTTGCTAAGGGGTTCAATCAAAAAGAGGGTGTTGATTATGAAGAAACATTTACTCCTATCATTAAAATGAACATAGTTAGAATTATTCTTTCTTTGGCTGCAAGTCTTGGGTGGCATATTCATCAAATGGATGTCAAAAATGCATTCTTAAATGGAGATTTATATGAAGAAATATATATGGATCAACCACCGGGTTTTGTGGATCAGCAACATCCTAATCTTGTTTGCAGATTAAAGAAGTCACTTTATGGTCTTAAACAAGCACCACGAGCATGGAATGAGAAGATTGACAGGTATTTTCAGCTTCATGGATTTAAGAGATGTAAGTCAGATCCCAATCTTTATGTGAAGAAAGTTCAAGATGATATTCTTCTTGTTGCACTTTATGTAGATGATTTACTCATTGCTGGACTGAATATTGGGTTAATCAATGATTTAAAATCAGCTCTTAAGAGGACATTTCATATGAGTGATTTGGGTGAACTAAACTATTTTCTTGGCTCACAAGTTTGTCGATTACATGATGGATTGTTCATCTCACAATCAAAATATGCTTTGGACCTTTTAGAAAAGTTTAACATGCTTGAATGCAAGCCAGCATCTACCCCATTTCAATCTGGAGTTAAGCTTACTAAAGAATGTACTTCCAAGAGTGTCGATGCCACTTTATATAGACAGCTTGTTGGTAGCTTGGTTTATCTAACTCATACTAGACCAGATATTTGTTTTGCAGTCAATCTTGTATCTAGATTTATGCAAGCACCTAAACAAAGTCATTGGCTGGCTGCTAAGAGAATTTTACGATACATCCATAGAACCATACACTTTGGAATCTACTATGGCTATAAGTCTTCAATTTCTTTGGTTGGATTTACTGATTCAGATTGGGGTGGTGATATAGATGATCGAAAATCTACTGGTGGTTATGTTTTCAATCTTGGATCAGGCCCTATTACATGGAGTAGCAAGAAACAAACAACTACATCATTATCTTCATGTGAAGCAGAATATAGACCAGCAAAAGAAGCAGGCAAGGAAGTAGTTTGGATTCGGAATCTTCTATTTGAGATTGGTTTTCTACAAAGTTCAACCAACACTCTGTATTGTGACAATCAAAGTACCATATAGGTTGCCAACAATCCAGTCTTTCATGCTAAAACAAAGCACATTGAGATAGATGTTCACTACCTTCAGGATTTTGTTAAAGCATCTATTATCACTTTTCAGTTTTGTCTAAGTGAAGAACAAGTAGCTGATATATTCACTAAGAGTATGACTAAAGCCAAATTCTTAAAATTAAGAGGCATGCTTGGTATGTTAGAGGTGAACATTAAGGGGGGATAGTAGTATAATGTTCCCCTCTCCTTTGTATTTCCCCTCTCCTTTTGTATTATGTTTGTATTATTCTAGCCAATCTTAAGGGGGGATGTTAGGAATTATTAAGATTGTCTAGAATATTTCTAGAAGTCTTCCAAAGAACATTCCAGGAAGAAGCTTCCAGTTGTTCTAGAAAAGAACTTTCTAAGAGAAACTTCCAGTTGTTCTAGAAAAGAACATTCTAGGAATTTAGAATCATCTAGAATGCCAGAAGCTTCCAGGCCTCAAAGCTTCTGGAGCTATATATATGTGTTTAGAGAGAGCTGCCGGATAAGCATTTTGGATGTAATGCAAGTTAGATGAATAAATATTTCTGAGTTATTCAACTCTATTTGCCCTGTTTTCTCTCTGTTTTGCTGTTGCTGTTCTGTTTTTATTATCTTGGGACTGTTTTTACAATTTGTATCATTTATTTTGTTTGCAATTTTTTAAAAGAATTGTGTTGCAAAAAGATAATACTAATGGGATTGTATGCATTGTATAATAGGGTTCTGTCACATTGAAGAGCAAAATAAGGACATCCACTGCAAACCC
The DNA here is from genome assembly GCA_027924645.1 of Cunninghamia lanceolata. NCBI lineage: Eukaryota > Viridiplantae > Streptophyta > Pinopsida > Cupressales > Cupressaceae > Cunninghamia > Cunninghamia lanceolata. The sequence continues at coordinate 17,221,106 of BSBN01000803.1, forward strand.
TCCAACACGCAGTATCCTTGTAAACCTGGAAAGCGTTACTATGGGAGAGGTCCTCTGCAACTTTCATGGTGAGTAATATATTTTTCATTTCTTACATAACTACTTTGAGTCAGTGAAATGTTAACAAAATAACTAAGCTAAGATAATGTAAGGTGATGACAGGAACTATAATTAGGGAGCGGCAGGAGACTACTTGAAATTTGATGGGCTGAACAATCCAGAGATTGTGGCATCTGATTCCACTATCTCATTTAAGACAGCAGTGTGGTTTTGGATGATGGGCAGCAACTGTCATACGGCAATAACATCTGAGAAAAGCTTCGGAGCCACAATTAGAGCCATTAATGGCATGGAATGCAATGGACGAAATTCTGGAGCTGTGAGTAGCAGAGTCGATTATTATCAGAAGTTTTGCCAGCAGCTTAACATCGATCCGGGATCGAATCTTCGATGCTAATTTGCTTATACTTACTGTCATTAATACTTAAATAACAAGGCGACAAGCTGCAATAGTTGCCGATCCACGTCATGTTCATCTAAACACTTATATATTTCAAAACCCATGGTAATTATAATATAGATCTTCTAAATTCGCATTATCATTGTGTTTGTGGTGGGTTTTGTCATAGCATCAACTCGTTGATGTGGACAAGAGTGCAACATAAATGTCATAACAAGTATCAAGATGAACTCATGCTTTAAATAATACCATAATGAATTGTCATATCCACTAGTTGCCACAAAAATGTAGATTCAAGCTGATTTACATAGTGCATACAACAAATATTGTTCTTAGTTTTCCTTTTTCAATAGAGTTTGCATTCTCTATCTTTGAGTACTACTTAAATGAGAATAGCAACAATATTCTCAACAACTCAATGGGTTTAACTCATGAGATAATAGTAAATTCTAAACGCGTTCTCTCCATGTTACCCATATCTACTATTGCTTAGTCTATAGTTAGTTCTTGTGACTTATGTATAATTAGATCCAATGTTATTTTTTAAAAAATGTGTATGGTTTCAGGCTCGAGTAATTAGTGGAATAGGAGCCCACACTAGGTTGTGTATGTCCCATGTCATGCTTTCATAATAATTGAACTCAATAATTGCACATGTAATTATAATCCATGTAGGCAAGAATCTTGAGGGTGCACTATATTCTTTCCTCACCAAGTGCATCATTGACCAACCAATCCTCCACCCACACGGTGCGCACCAACATTATTCATTTACTAGCACATATTATCGATTTGTTGTCCAAATTATTGTCATCTCATGATTTTGTACACTTAGTCTATGTGGTTGCATTGCATGCAATCAATGTTAAAAAGAACTTTAACATTCTCTTATGGGTCAAATACAAAGTTGTGCTTGTTCCACTCTTAGGCAACAAGCAAAAATATAAATAAAAATTTATGCACAAACAAGCAAGGGTCGAAAAATAGGGAATTTCAATTCAACCCATTAGTACCATTTGGCAGCATATTCAATCAACTGGGTTTTGATTGAACCCTTGCCAATCTAACATCATTGATGCCAATATAAAGGCATTTGAACCCCAGTTGGAACTCACATTTGGTCAAACTCCTATGTGCTTCTCCCTAGTCTCCAAACTCTAAGTAGGTGATTTTTAATACATATATGTTATATTTTATACATTGTAATATAATAATATTAAAAATTTATAGGATATATTATCTAAAGTTGATTAATCCCATCTATAGTGCATCAAATAAAAACATTCAACAAGATTATTATTGGTAGGATAGAGAAGCGTTGCATGAAGAGCAAGATTAACAAAGCTAGAGTCACTGCAAGTCACATATGATAATTAAGATTAACTTGGGATAGAAGGTAAGAGTCATAACAAGGAAGAGAGACACATCCCTCTATGTAACAATATGTATAGATATACCACAAGTAGAAAGTTAGAATGGGAGATAAGAAAAGAAGTAGTAGAGTAGTAGAGAAGGAAGAGTAAGAGATAAGGAGAGATGTAATATCTAAGAGGGATATGAATGAGAGATGAATATGTAATGGAATATTGATGTTAATGTACCACAAGTATATATAATGAGTATACGATGGTTTATACTAGATGTTATGTGAATGTGATGAATAGTTATGTGTATGTATTTTGATTTCTATGCTTTGTATTCCATCGCACTTTGTTGTAATCCACTACACTTATTATAATCTTCCTCTTACCCCTTTACATCAAGTATAAACTACAACTCTAAAGAGCATACACAATATTGAAAAATAAAATTGTAGACACAAAAGTTATAGAATTAAACCATTGTTGTACATATTTTACAAAAATATATATGAATATAATATTAATATTTTTTGCATTTAGGGTTTCATTCACATATTTTACATTACATTATATTGGCTTATAAAGCCTTTATTTTCCCATACTAACTACCCAAACTTACTTACAAGAAAGTAACTTCCAAAAATAACAATTGTTTTATTTATTTATTACTATCACATATTTATTATTTAATCTATGCTAAACTATACTAAGATGTAATAAATAGCTAACATTCCCCCTCATAAATTACATCAATCCAACAAAGGATAGAACATTGCATGGACTAAACACAACAACCAATCTAGAAACTTGATGAAGCACCTCCACCAATCTCCTTGCTCACCTAAGGCACACCAAACTGATCCCATCAATGGATGTCCTAACTATCAAACCTATAAATCCTCCTCAAAACACCCCAAATTTCTCATGTTTGGTTAAATGTCTTGATCATTCAATAATACTTGTGAATTGAGACATACTTAATTACTCACAACTACACCACCTCTCTTGTCAGTTGAGATACACTCAATTATCCACAAGAAAAACATCAACCAAATATGAATCGAGACTTACTCAACTATCCATAGTAACACTCCTCTCCTTGTGGATTGATACATGCTCAATTATTTGCAAATACAAACATGTAAATCTATGAATTGAGACATACTCAACTATACATAGGTACAACTCACTAAGTCTATGGATTGAAACATACTCAACTATCCACAAACCAAAACAAAACTCTCATGTCCCCTTGCTCTATGAAAGGATTCAAAATGAAACTAGTGCTTCTCATGCAAAGAATCATCTCTAAGAGAGAAGCTAGCTTGAAATGCTTATATACCTCCAGCATCCGATGCGTTTAGACTCCAATATTGTCCTCTTTTAAACATTAGTTGCTAGACATAGTAGTTGAGAGAACAAACATAATACAAATATTAAATGTGTTGTATTGGTATGCATATGTATGTCCATGTACAAAAAGAGGGTGTCAATTTCAACCAATAGTGCACCCAATTTGCAATAATGTTCTTTTACAAAATTCTCTCAAATAAAAATCCCATACAAAATTTTTATAAAATATATGCATATACAGACATGCTTTTTTGTGCATATAAAATGATCTAAAGGGTTTTAAAGCCTATGTGTCTAAGAGCTCCAAATAAATGATTTTACTAGTATATTTATATTTAAAAAATATATCTAAAGTATGCCGAGAGATATCTTTCTCCAGGCGCCTATTTTTTTTTATCAATTTACCGCACTCCACACCTCAAATCCTACAATTTGATATGTTCATTCTACATGTGAAAAAAATTAAGGACACAATATAAATAGATCGAATGTGTATCTTTTCATATGCCATTTCGTAACATTTCTTTCTTTCATCTTAATGCATAGTGATGGCTTCTTTGAAAATGTCATCCACCTTTCTTTACATCAAGCATGCATTTTCTTTTTTTATTCCTTTCACCTTCTTTTTTTTTTCATTTTTTATAAAATCTGTGGAGTGACTATTTAGTTTTTAATAAAGATTCTAGATTGGAATCTTATAAGTTTACATAGAAATTCCAAAATCGTTCAGCTCCCATCCGTGCTGTGAATGTAGGAACGCCTCTTGGCATAATCACTTTAAAAAAACCCTTTCACAAACTTTCTTTGTTTTAAAGAAATTTTAATAGACTGAGTAAAACAAAATAAACCCTAAAAACTATAAGTTTCCTCTCATGAACAATCCATACAAATCTCTAATAGATCTTTATTTAACTAGATTTAGTATTCTACACATATTGTTTCCTTCTCATAAAAAGACTTTGATTCCCCTAGATAATCCAAATGAAACATTTTTAAATCGAACTATTACTATAAACTTATATTGTGAATAGCTTTTTTTGTTTTAAATAGGAGGAAATGTTGTTAATGAAGAATTCATCTTGGCAACATTTGGCTTTTACTAAGAATGGTAGTAATAAAAACATCCAATAAAAACACAATCCTTACTCACAATCTTAATGGGCCCGCATCACCTGATATCTCATGTGCTTTGATGTTTCTCAACTAGTATTCTTCCACTGTCCACGTGATGTCCTCGCTTCCTACGTATTCCTTATTGCATGTGGTTTGAATTATATCCATTAAACCAAATGTGAACTTTATTTTAAATGTTCATTTATGATACAAAATCAAACATATACTGGATTAAAGTGAAAAAAGTTGAATATAATTATTACGCCGAAGGCATTCCTTCTATGAGGTGAACCTACCTAGTGTGTGCTATCAACTGTTGAGAGTCACTGAGGAGGAGTGCAAGATGGTGAAATTGATCTCTGTCGTTCATTTTCTTTTGCTGGTTCGATTTTACGATCGTCATGTTTTTGTTTGCCATTTTTGAGACTTCATTTTTATGATCATCATGTTTTTGTTTGCCATTTTCGAGACTTCATTTTTAAACTTATTGCTGAAACTCATCAGTCATTCTCATGCAAGGAAAAAAATCATGTCAAAAAAAGTCTCATTTTTTTTAAATGTCCCTCTCGGATACTTTGGGATTTCTATCTACGCTGAACAAAACCCTAAATAATTAGTATTGATGCCTTTAGGGTAGTTTATTTAATATATTTACTATATATATATATATATATATATATATATATTTGTAATTTTTTTAAACATTAGTTTTGTTAGAGTAGTTGTAAGGGAGATTTTAATCATTGTATATAAAAAATGTTTCTTATACAAATTATTTAATGTAATTAGCAATATGTTGCCCCCTTTTTCTGCGAAAAGGCATCCTTGTCCATTGTTTGTTTTTGTAAGGAAATGAGAGCATCTCAGAATGTATTTCTAAGAATAGTGGTGTCTTCGATAGATTTAAATTTCATTAGATTGCCTCAAAAAACATGCACAACTATGCCACAAAGCAAAATCAGACATAGTTCATTTCCAACATTAACTAGTTTGAACAGCAAAAATATTAAACATGAAAGACAAAACAAAAAAATAGATTTACATGGGGAAAACCCTTTTGGGTAAAAAACCCCACAGTCCAAAAAACCCAGATCGCCATTGTATTATTTAGCAACAGAAAATACAGTTACAAAACAATTCAGGCACTAAGCCCTTTCATGGAGATTAACATCCTGTTCCATTTAGAGATAAATTTGACAGTCACTCATCTTCTCTGTCTATCTTGCTCAGTTCCAGGTATCACACTCATCCAGCATTCAAAACTACATGTCTATGCATGAGTGTTGAGACTACTTTTCTTCGTCTCTAATTACCAACCGAATAGAACAGTCTAAACTCTCTCTGTCTACCTCTCTATCACACTACTCTGTTACAATGTGTTTAACATGTCACATTACAGAAGAGAACATTCAGTTAGACTACCATAACAGACCAGATAGTTACAAAAAGGCAACCATTCAATTGACAATATTAGTGATATACATTGCCAATACAACATTAGCTATTCTATCCTTCTGCCATGTCAAGGAGCCACGTCACCACTGTCAAATGAATTCCTAGCATCCCAGCTCATAACCGTTTCCATGACTGTTCATATTCGTGAGATCTTATTATCCCACATTCATCAGCCAGTGATCCTTTGATCGCTTTATATACAAGACCACTCAGTAAGACTATCATCAGCAATTTTGTTCCTGACGATGCCAATCTAAGCCTCATCGGGATGGCCCAAGCCATCGGAGACCACTCCACCATCCACACCGATGGTTCCTTGTCCCATCGATACCCAAGCCTTCATCCTTCGTCAGTGTAACATGAAGTACGAGAGAGACATCTTCTAGCCACGCTGATGTCACTTGTCACACCGATCCTCAGAATGACTCTCACCGACGCCAAACCTCCATCGGAGTGACTCAACACATCCGAACGACATTTCAAAACCAGGCCGATAGTGATTTTCATGCTGATGACCTTTCTCTATCAGAATGACTCTCACCGACACCAACCACCATGGGAGTAACACACACCATCGGTGATAGTCTCTCAGATCACACCGACAGTTCATGTCTTGCTGATACAAAGGACAACCCACTACTTTCATGTGATCGTTGAGACTCTTGCTGATCGCTATGACAAAGGTCAACTCTTGCTAATGCCTGTAAATCTGAGACACATGTACTCAACATTCTCCCACTTGACAAAGGATTTATAGGAACCCATCAATGCTCTAAGTCACAGAACCAAAGCTGATACTGCCTCCACTCCATTGCGCTCACAAGCTACACAGAAGCTCCAACATAACCAACTTCAAATCTTCCAGAAAACAGCCATGAAACCATCCTCCAGAAATAAGATAGAACATTAGCTAGAACAACAATCAGAAACTGACTGCACCCATCCAACTGAACAAAAAACCCACTTGACTGAAAAATAGCACACACAACAAGTGCTAAACCATCCAATCACTCATACCTTGAAGGTATTCATTTCAGTAGACTCATGCCACCTACATATACACCCATCAACTGCAAATACAAGCTCCATGTGTCAACCAGTCGAAGAAGACCAAATATATCCAAGAACTCCCACTACATGGGTAATGCAGATCTGAAAAAGATCATGGCATACAAAGTCTATCAATAGCATCATATGTTAGGTGTAAGAACACCATCATGTAGTACCAAGGAATCAACCAAATGATATGCAAAACTTGTAAACAAAAATATCCTATAACAATTCTCCCCACCAATCCAGAACTCTCCCAAATTCTCCACATCCAACAAAGAAAAGAGATAACAGAACCTCCATGTCATCATCCAAGGACATAAGTGAAAACACATGACCACAAGCTAGTGATCACAATCAACTCCAATAAAACCTCAAACCAATGTAGTGTGAAACAAAACATTTAGGAAGATAACCATGACAAAGAGAGAAACACTGCACATCATATACCTGTAGAAAATCCTTCTACATACACCTCTAAGTGCCAACTATGTCAAGTATGATCTCCTCTTCAAAACACCAAAGAGAATAGCATAACAACATCCAAACAAACATTCAATCTCAAGAGATCAACTTCAACATATGTAATCATGCAAATAACATGGATATAAGCCTCTTAAACCAAAGAAGATCAAACTAATCCATTTCCCGTTTCAAGAAAATAGCCCATAAAACCATCTCCTAACAGTCCTCATCAAAGAACAATATCTTAAACTCAAATGCACAAGGAGATAATCATGCTATCCATCTCTCACAATAAATCCTCTAGAACCATCTATGAGCAGTTTAAGATCCAAGTCTATGAAAGAAAGCATAAAACACCTAAGAGAAACAATGGGCAATACCTCTTAAGTAATAAACTATCGAGTAGACCATGAGTGGGGATAAGAATGCTCCTCCAAGATATACAGGCCATCATGATTCCTCCAAGGGCAATCTCCTCATAGGTCTCTGTTGAACTCATGTCCAACCAAGGTGTAGGCTTCTCGGACTTTCTACTGAAATCTTCATCAAGAGTAACCATCAACAACACTTCTCTCATCTCAAGAGAATTACAGCCTCACCTTATTCTCCATGTACCCATGGGCATCTGCAAATAATAATATCATGCTAAACTCCAAATGCATCACTGCACCAACATGAAGTAATTAAGCAAAAGATCAATGCACCCAACACAGAGAATCACCAAACCACTGTCAAAGCTCCAATCATCTGAATCGGGAACTTATCATGACATTATGATCTTACCATCCCCCTTAGGAGATTGCATGCTCCAAGTGAACATAACCATGGTCTCAAGAGCAATGTATCATACCAAAACGCAAAACCAACATCACCTGTCAAGCACCACCAACACCTCAACCAAGGATTTCATGAATCCTCCATGGCTCCAAGATGTTACACATCCTCAAATAGTGCCCTTGCAAATGCGAAAGAACCCTTTTGCAGCAATAGGATCTAAGATCTCCTCCCAGTAACATCTGCAACACTAAAGAAGTTCATTCACCACTAAGTGATGAACACACAGTCAATGTTAAAGCTCCCACTAAACTGTAACAATTTAGCTTTCCAAGCATCATGACCAAACATCTCCTAATTTGAAAATCGTCTAGGTCCACACATTAACATGTCCATGTGACAATAAAACCAAGTGGCATCAAGATCTCCAAACCAAGGAAATACACTATCACTGTCAATAGCTTACACAAACCTGTGAATCCAAGCTATTCATGATCTCATGATACACATGCTACAAGTCTCCATAACCAACTATTCAGGTACTCCACAACATCCATCCTCTCATCTTGAAGTAGGCACACCAATGCACAAGTGACCACAGACAAGGCCAGCTAACAAGTATGCATAATCACATAATCAATCTTGTGGATATAGATCGTCCACTTCTGAGTTATCCCACTACAATCAATAGGCTGTACATACCTAAAGAACTACATAACTCGTAGATCCAATATAATGAAACATGCAAACCCACTATTGCACTAGAAACTGCAAACCTGAGATCTCAAGGAATAAAAAATATCATGTAGACAACATGACTCAAACACAAGATTACATACAAATCTAATTTGCCAAACATGTCCACAACCTAAGCACCATAGTCAATAAAACCAGAAGCATTACCACAGAAATACTAAGTGACATATCACTTACTAGCACTCCAATGTAAAGAAAGCATTTCACCTCCTCACACCATGCACGAAGCATGCATGCAAAACTATAACTATATCATCCAGCAACACCTCAAAAGCCAAGGTCTAGAAATAGCTTAACTACAGCTTCAAAAAACCACAAGTTTTTCTCTTGACCATGTAAAAACTGCAAAACCACTGTGTTTGAAAAACACCCATGCACATCCATACCCACTTCACATCTGGAAGACCAAGAATATGAATCAAGAAACACCATAACGGTTAAACCAGAAAAATGGATCATCATGAATTTGCATAACTATAGATTTTAGGAAAAACTATGAAACCCCTCAAAACCAAGGAACATGATTGTGAGACATGCAAGTACAAAGCATCCACTAAAGGAAACAACAGTTTAGGAACTTCAGGCCCACTTGTAGGCCAACTCCACAACCACCAACCTACACATGCATCTGAGAGAGACAGGCTATTACAGAAGCTCTCAGACCATCCAATGATCAACTCCATAGCCTAGATGCAATCAGGGTAACAAAAATTATGCCTTCCAATTCTAGGACAAAACACCCAACATAAGCACATTTCTCCATAGCTAAGAAACAACCCAAGCTTCTTCGTATCATCAGGGAGCCTCTCACATAGACACCCAATAGAGAGATTTGCTGCATCTCAACCATAGAGTAAAGTATTCCACCCCGAGCATCAGGATTATACCGCTGCCAACTAGAAGCCTTAGACCACATCATTTCAATATGACTAGCTCCAGTATCTCCATCTTCACCATCCTTCAAGTGCCTGTTGTAACATGAAAACAAGATCAACTGCCAAACTTCACTCAAACAAGGATCAATCATCAAACGATTCCTTTAGATTTCCTCAAGCCTGTCACACTAAGAAATCATCACATAAGGAATACCCAGACCTTATACACCAGGAACTCTTACATGCAAACACATGCAGCACACAAATGTACATATGTGAGCAACAAAGCAGATCCCAGAAGAAGGCTCTAATACCACTTGTAAGGAAATGAGAGCATCTCAGAATGTATTTCTAAGAATAGTGGTGTCTATGACAGATTTAAATTTCATTAGATTGCCTCAAAAAACACGCACAATTATGCCACAAAGGGGAATCAGACATAGTTCATTTTGAATTTTAACCCTTAGAGGAAAGTACAGACAACATTAACCAGTTTCAACAGTAGAAATATTAAACATGAAAGACAGAAAAAAAACATAGATTTACGTGGGGAAAACCCTTTTGGGTAAAAAACCCCACACTCTAAAAAACCTAGATCGCCATTGTATTATTCAACAACAGAAAATACAGTTACAATACAATTCAGGCACTAAGCCCTTTCATGGAGATTAACATCCTATTCCATCTGGAGATAAATTTGACAGTCACTCATCTTCTCTATCTGTCTTGCTCAGTTCCAGGTATCACACTCATCTAGCATTAAGAACTACATGTCCATGCATAAGTGTCGAGACTACTCTTCTTCGTCTCTAATTACCAACCAAACAGAATAGTCTGAACTCTCTTTGTCTACCTCTCTATCACACTCCTCTGTTACAATGCATTTAACATGTCACATTACAGAAGAGAACATTCGGTTTGACTACCATAACGGACCAGACAGTTACAAAAAGGCAACCGTTCAATTGACAATATTAGTGATATACATTGCCAATACAACATTGGCTATTCTATCCTTCCGCCATGTCAAGGAGCCACATCACCACTGTCAAATGAATTCCTAGCATCCCAGCTCATAACCATTTCCACGACTATTCATATTCGTGAGATCCAATTATCCCACATTCATCAGCCAATGATCCTTTGATCGCTTTATATACAAGACCACTCAGTAAGACTATCGTTGACAGTTTTGTTCTTGACAATGCTAGTCTAAGCCTCATCGGAATAGCCCAAGCCATCGGAGACCACTCCACCATCCACACTGATGGTTCCTTGTCCCACCAATACCCAAGCCTTCATCCTTCGTCGGTGTAACATGAAGTACTGGAGAGACATCTTCTAGCCACGCCGATGTCACTTGTCACGCCGATCGTTGGAATGACTCTCACCGACACCAAACCTCCATCGGAGTGACTCAACACATCGGAACAACATTTCAAAACCGAGCCGATAGTGATTTTCATGCCGATGACCTTTCTCTATCAGAATGACTCTCACCGACACCAACCACCATCGGAGTAACACACACCATCGGTGATAGTCTCTTATATCACACCGACAATTCACGTCTTGCCGATACAAAGGACAACCCACTACTTTCATGTGATCGTTGAGACTCTTGCCAATCGCTAAGACAAAGGTCAACTCTTGCCAATGCCTATAAATCTGAGACACATGTACTCAACAATTTTTCCTTTCATTCTTTGTCAGCCTTTTCCCTTTGTTCTTTCCTTGGGTAAAGATTTTACTTAGTCATTTTCAATAAGTTGAAGATCCTTCACCTTTTTGAACTAAAGTTGACGAGTTCACAAGTTCTTGAACTGCCTGACTTACTGACTTGTCTCAAGTTCCCGCACTTTGAGTCTTTCCTTGTGTCTTAATGTTGTAGCCTTCTTCTTTGTAGTCGGGAGGTTGGGGATTCTTTAAAGTTTCGAATCTCCAACTCCTTGTTCAAATGTTCAACTTCTACTTGACTTGCCGACTTCGAACAACACACTTTCCCAAGTGGTATTTGTTGCATTGGCGTACAGTACGAAGGAATGACACTTGTCACTTTGCATTCAATTTGAAGTATGTGAAGACAGGGTGGTACAATTCTTAGAGGGAAAGTCGAGGTATGCATTTATGAGTTATAAAGATAAATTCTCCACCAGCAATTAATATCTTTCCTTTGCAAATTTATGAGAAGTAACTTTGATAAATCATTGAGCTTGCCTAAGGTGATACTGTGTTACAAAGGAATGCATTGCAAGAGGATAAACAACTAATTTGCTACGTGCGAAATTTTAGCACAATTCCATTTTCACAGGTCAAGATAGCTAGCAGCTCCATCTCTTTATAAATGCTTGTTATTCTCTTTGAGGAGTTAGAAGTTTCCATTCCTATGTATCTGCACAAGGAATTTCCTGCTAGTGTCTTGGGTATGTGCAGGATCATGGTGGGCCAAACTATACCTCTAAGTGGCAATGAAAATACAAAAAATCAGACTTTATCAAGTTGATGTGAAATTTTGAATAGATTATCTATACAATTTGAAAAAATGTAAGAATGAAATTTGTAGAGAATTGAATCTAGTTTATAGGCTACTATTTAAAAAAAAAAAAACTAAATTTACTTAGTGAAAATTGAATATTTCAATGAACAGCTATTAAATTTTTCAGAAAAAAATAAAAAGTGGGTGTCTGTCCAGCCAACCTAACTATGAGTAAAAATATATATATTTTTTTGAAACTTTCAAAATAAGTAGAGGACTCATGTCCGGATGTGATCCATATTTATTTGAAATTTTTTTCTAATAAAATAATTAGTTATGATTTTTTTACTATGACTTTTTTTAAAAAATAAAAAGTAATTTTCCAGCCAACCTAACTCGATAAAAAAAAAATTTAAAATTCAATTTTCTTTTTTAACCTATAGCCAGAAAAGCATAGAGTGTGACGCAGGTTTTGGATCTCAAAAAGGTGAAATGGTTTGAAAGTTATGGATGTTTTTCAATCAGTGTGCCCATCAGGATTTCAGAGACACGGTATATTGAAAATTATTAATAATTATTTAATAAAATGATGACCAAATAAATATTATATTTTTAGAAAGCTAACAATTTTTTCTATAAACCCTTTTCGTTTTATCAATTTTGCATTAAAAAATGTCGTCAGCACGAAGGGTGAAGTTCGAAGAAGAGACTGAAACATTAAAACACGTTACAATCCATAAAAAGTCAACAAAACAGATATCCGTCTTGCTTTGTACCAAAGCAAGACGGATATCCGTTTTGCTTTGTACCAAAGCAAGACGGATATCCGTTTTGCTTCGGTAAAAGCAACTCGAAACGGATATCCATTCTGAAAACGGATATCCATTTTTGTTGATCTATGAAAAATTCTGTGCCATTGGTTTTGGATGAAGAGAAGCAACATATTTTGTACCATTGGTATTGTTTCACCGAAGATACAATCCATGGGTATATCATTTATGTATGCGTGGACATTTCGTGTATATCTTGCTATCATTTATCATGGTTGTAAATGGTGAATGTACATGTCAAAGGATACAAAGGTTGACCGGCCATATCGGGAAAATTGGGAAAAGATACGTTAGTTGACCGGTGATAACAAGTCATGTTATGTATAGGCTAAATCGAAGACATCGGACTGACAATAGTTATCGGAGAGACAAAGTTCCATTGAGCCGACAACATTGATCTCACAGATCAAGTCATATCGGGGTGACAATCATTAAGTGTCACCGATGGGTTATTTATCGGCACATCGGAAGAACAGTTGAGAACTACACCGATGAGAGGGAGTCACACCAACAGAAGGAACATCGGAAAGAGATGGACTCTCGGAGGCGAGAAGAAAAGTGTCATCTATAGAGGCGGTCTGGCTAATGGTGTAGTTCAGTGTTTATTATTTCGGTGTGAGATACGATATCGAAAATCGAAGAGAATGTCTGACCGATGTAGAAGTCTTACTGATGACTAATGGATGGTAAACACATCGGGGAGAGTTATAACGTTAGAATGCAAGTAAAAAGTCTCACCAAGGGTATTGGTCTTACCGATAGACAAGGGTGGTGAATCTCACATCGGAGTAAGTGTGTACATATCCTGCAATCATCTTATTCCATGAGACCACATTTCTTTGAGGCATTTTTTCAAACAGTTCATGTGTCTTGTCTATGCTTCCACACTTTCCGTACATGTCTACCAGAGCATTTCCAACTAGAATATCTACAAAAATCCCACTTCCATTATGCTTTGATGAATGTCCATACCCTATTCCAAAGCTCCCATTTTGGTAGAGGTAGAGAGGATGCTGACAAAGGTTGCAGAATCTAGCTTTACACTTGCCAATTGCATTTGCTTGAAAATTTCTAAAGCCTTTTCAACAAACCCATTTATGCATATCCTACAATAATAGTAGTCGAGGAGACCACATTTCTCCAACTAGAGTTCTACCAATTCAGAAAATGTGTGCTTCTAGACCAGTGTTTGGTACAAGAAACATACCAATAGAGTAGTGACCATAATTCTCCCTCAATTGGAATTAAAAGGTACCCTTTTTCCATCCGAAGGAGGTCTCTCCTTGTTATGCACTTTAAATCTCTCTTTTAGTTCTTTCAAGGGAAGGATTCCACCTTGGTTTGACCAGTTGAAAGCGTTGAAGATACTTGACTTAAGAAGAAATGGACTAGAGGGTTCTATTCCCAAATCTCTTGCCAATTACTCACAACTTCACTGGAAAAGAATTTCACACAACAACTTGAAAGGGAGTATACTTGCAGAATTTGGTGGTCTGGGGAAGTTAGAACATCTTTGTTTGTCCTACAATCGTCTGAGCGAAAGCATTCCAAATTCTCTAGGAAACTGCATATCTCTAATTGATTTGTCCCTTTACAATAACCATCTCACAAGTGCTCTATTCTCATGTCTTTACTTTGAAGGGAGCATGCTAATTACTTTGATCCGTCCTCTTATACATATCGGAGAACAACGGAGGAGTCACACCGACAGCATAAGCCTGAGCGATGGATTCTACACATCGGCGAGAGGTCCCACATCGGGCTAACAAATTTGAAGGTTACTGATAATGATAAGTCTGGCCGACAATAGAGAAAGGAAGAACATATGAAGCATAGTTCGATGAGACATTAGAAATGTCTTGCCGATAGTAAAGAAAGAGTGTATTTCGGTCTCGTTTGGACCTTGTGAAGGATATTTTAAAAGCTATTTGAGCAATTGGTGGGTTAATGGGTATTTTACACTTTGTTTGTAAGCTTTTGCTGTGTTGCTCTGCATCACTTGTCTACAACATACAAAGTTTACCTTTCTCACCCATACCTTCAGTATATAAAGGACATTAGTAGGGAATTTTTAATTTCCACTTAGTCAATGCAATCTAGGAGAGGATAGATTGTCTAAAGTTGTGATCTATTTCCATTTACACTTGCCATAACTACAAATGCTTAGTGTTTATTCTCAACCCCGGTATATGAATAAAATGTGTCCTATTGTTCTAATAGGCCTATAGGGACAAAGAGGTCAATATTTAGTCCCTTTATATGAAGGTCAATCATCTTCCGTCAATGACATGGAGAGCTCATTTGACTATGAACATCTTTCAGACCTTGTACAGCCAGGTCATGTTTATGCAGTTGTTGCACCGCATGGAAATGAAGAGAGGTCAGACTATTGGTTGGCACGATGTGTACAGGGAAAACAAAAGCTAACACAACCTATGACAGATGATGATGGGTTCACATATCCTATAGGATTAGTTGTTATTGCTGGGACTTGGTTACCAACATATATGGTTAAAAAGAATGGCATCCCAGCCTTTGAAGACTTTGAGAAGCATAAAACCATATTGATGTATTCTCACCTAGTTGTAGCAACAAATGTCAAGTTACTAAAGTATCGTGGAAGACCAAAATCAAAAGAACTATGGACAATTAGTAATGCTGATCATGAAGCAATATTGGATACTTTGAAGGTAAAAGATGACCCCTCAGGTATGCTTGACTAGCATTTAAACTTCCAGATGGACAGGTATGACATTTTTTTATCTTAACTTGTTCTTGTTTTTTCTATTTTTTAGAATTGTTTTATTAAAAATCTTGTTACTTTAATAACTATAATGCATGCTTTTGACTATACAGGACAGCAAATAAAGTTATTTTAGATGGCATCGTAGATTATTTTGCATGGCATCGTAAATTATTTTGTATGGCACCGTAGGTTATTTTGACTATACTTGAGGTATGATTTTTAGTTCTCATTTGTATTTCTTAATACTGCACATTTGTACCTTTTTCTACATAAGGCATTCGATGAGGTGACATGTATTTGATGTCTTTTGCCAAATAGTTCATGTGCCTTGTCTATGCTTTCACATATTACATACATGTGTCACATGGCAATTGCAACTACAACATCTGACAAAATTATCATTTCTTTGAGGTATTCCACCAAACAGTTCATGTGCCTTGCCTATGCTTCCTTACTTTGCATTCTTATAAAAGTCCTATAACAGTCATAATTAATCTTCATACTAATCTTGATAGTAATCTTGCCATCATTGTATTCCATGAGATGACAGTCCTATAACAGTCCTATACATGTCTACTAGGATAGTTTTAACTACAATAGTCCTACAACAGTCCTAAAATAGTACTAGAACAGTCCTATAATAAGCACAGCATTTAATGTACATATTTATGATATTCATGTTTACTTTTAAATCTGCTTGTTCATGCTTCTCACAGGACGTCACCTCCCCTACCCATCCAGCTCTATAGAAGAAGAGAGACAACAAATGATCAAAAGGGATCACCAATTGGTGGTAAGTGATTGATTACTTATGTCATGTTATATATTTTGAATATTAAATTCTATATTAATGTGCACGTTGTTTGATTGTATTAATAGGTGGAAATTCAAAAATATCTATCAAGGAGGTCTAGTCGATGAGCGATGGAAGATGAGTCATTGACTGGTTCACCATTTTCATGGCCTAGCAAGAGCCATAGATTATTTGATAGCAATCCATAGGAGATTTGATTTTGGGACATTTTGTTACATATGTGTATTTGGCTTTGTAAACATGCTTTTGTATGTTATCGATGTATATCATTGTATATACCCATATGGTTTTATTTGTACATGCCTATATGGCTTGATATATACACTATACATTATTTTCATGACATTATGTGCATATATGTATATATAAGGTCCTAATTTGGCACAAGTAGGGAGAATGCTTACACAGGTTATGGAATTTGGTTTTAAACGTTCCAATTGTATTTGCTTCAAAGTTTCTAAAGCCTTTTCAAAAAATCCATTTTGTGCATATCTTGCAATCATTGCATTCCATGAGATAGCATCTCTTTGAGGTGTCATGCCAAACTATTCACATGCCTTGTCTATGCTTCCACACTTTGGATTTACACCCGCCAATTGCATTTTCTTAACATTTCCTTTCAATCCTTATCAAAAATTCTGTTTTGTGCACATATTACAATCATTGCATTCCTTCATTTACAACACATGATTAAATAAGAAGATGCATATTTACAACACTTTAGACCTTCATGAAATGATACATTGGTTTCTTGATATTCAATCATGCATTGGAGATCTTCAAAGTGTTAAATATGTTTGAAGTGATGAAGAAACTTGTTATTTTGATGTATTTCAACTCCAAACTTCCGCCTAGAAATGAAGGCGCTAATCCTTTATCAAACTAATCTAAAAGTGCGCCTTGGTACTTAGGGCACTAGATTATGATTGATCAAACTAAAATGTATGCCTAAGGCTAGATAGTGAATAGGAAGGATAAAATGCATCATCAAAGGAGTTTATAGTTATTGAAGGCATCAAATGATGACTTGGGCGCACATCTACCTCTCTACACCATATGTGACTAGTGCCAATTATTGAATAAACAACCTAGAATGAGTGCCTTACTATTTGAGGTGCTAGTTCATGTTTCTAGAACACCAAAAGTGCGCCTCGATGTTGAGGCACTAGCTCTTGCTTAAGCAACCTTAAAAGTGCGCTTTCACAAGGAGGTTAAAATGTATTATCCAAGGATTAAGTTGAATCAAGGAATCATCATTGAAGACAAGTAAAACATGACTGTGAATGAGGCACACTTTTCATCATCTTAACCTCACAATTGCTCCTTCCATTGGAAGCTCATATTGTGCCTAAAGGAATAGTACTGAGATATCATCCATGTCAATGATTGAGAATGTGTCAACTGGAACAATATTTTTTGTTCTACTCATCGTGGGGTCGAATGGACTGCGCCAACGCGTCGGGGTGGGGGGGTAAATGCTAAGGGAGGTCTCATTTCGTGCGCCATGCATCCTAGTCATTCCAGGCAAGAGGCTACCGGCAAAGTCCCTTAAGATCCCTGAGACCAAAAAACTGCCAAACTTTGACCGGGCAGTTCTCAAAATTTGTGAAAGTTGGGAATGTTCTGTTTGGACCTACAGGTGCACGTGACATACTTCCACAATAACCTCTCTCATTTTTGGTCAACTCCATTCTGTTTGACCGTGCCGAAATCAAACGCATTGTTGCAAAATGCTTCAATTTGATGTAGTGGAAAGGTGCTAGGTGCGACATTTTTCATTCCATAGCTCGTGGGGTCGAATGGACTACACCAACGCGTTGGGGTGGGCGGGTAAATACTAGTGGAGGTCTCGTTTTGTGCGCCAAGCATCCTAGTCATTCCAGGCAAGAGGCTACCGGCAAAGTCCCTTAAGATCCCTGAGACCAAAAAACTGCCAAACTTTGACCGGGCAGTTCTTGAAATTCGTGACAGTTGGGAGTGCTCTGTTTGGACTTACAGGTGCATGTGACATCCTTCCACAATAACCTCTCTCATTTTTGGTCAACTTCATTCCGTTTGACCGTGCCGAAATCAAACACATTGTTGCAAAATACTTCAATTTGATGTAGTGGAAAGGTGCTAGGTGCGACATTTTTCATTCCCTAGCTCGTGCAGTTGAACGGACTGTGCCAACGCGTCGGGGTGGGGGGTAAATGCTAGGGGAGGTCTCGTTTCGTACGCCAAGCGTCCCAGTCATTCTGGGCAAGAGGCTACCGGCAAAGTCCCTTAAGATCCCTAAGACCAAAAAACTACCAAACTTTGACCGGGTAGTTCTCAGAATTCATGAAAGTTGGGAATGTTCTATTTGGACCTACAGGTGCACGTGGCATCCTTCCACAATAACCTCTCTCATTTTTGGTCAACTCCATTCCGTTTGACCGTGTTGAAATCAAACACATTGGCGCAAAATGCTTCAATTTGATGCAGTGGAAAGGTGCTAGGTGTGACATTTTTCATTCCATAGCTCGTGGGGTCAAACGGACTGCGCCAACATGTCGGGGTGGGGGGATGAATGCTAGTGAAGGTCTCGTTTCATGTGCCAAGCGTCCCAGTCATTCCGGGCAAGAGGCTACCGGCAAAGTCCCTTAAGATCCCTGAGACCAAAAAACTGCCAAACTTTGACCGGGCAGTTCTCAGAATTCATGACAGTTGGGAATGCTCTGTTTGGACCTACGGGTGCACGTGGCATCCTTCCACAATAACCTCTCTCATTTTTGGTCAACTCCATTCCATTTGACTGTGTTGAGATCAAACGCATTGGCGCAAAATGCTTCAATTTGATGCAGTGGAAAGGTGCTAGGTGCGACATTTTTCATTCCATAGCTCGTGGGGTCGAACGGACTCTGCCAACGCGTCGGGGTGGGCAGGTAAATGCTAGTGGAGGTCTCATTTCGTGCGCCAAGCGTCCCAGTCATTCCGGGCAACAGGCTACCGGCAAAGTCCCTTAAGATCCCTGAGACCAAAAAATTACCAAACTTTGACGGGGCAGTTCTCAGAATTCATGATAGTTGGGAATGTTTTGTTTGGACCTATAGGTGCACGTGGCATCCTTCCACAATAACCTCTCTCGTTTTTGGTCAACTCCATTTCGTTTGACCGTGTCGAAATCAAATGCATTGGCACAAAATGCTTCAATTTGATGCAGTGGAAAGGTGCTAGGTGCGACATTTTTCATTCCACTGGGGCTGAACAGTTTTCTCCAACATGTCGGGGTGGGCGAGTAAATGCTAGGGGAGGTCTTGTTTTGTGTGCAAAGAGTCCCAGTCGTTCCAAGCTGTAAGCTACCGATAATGTCAAAAGTTCTAGGATTAAAATTTTGCATTCCACAGGTCCTAGGGCCGAATGGTTTGCTCCAACACGTCGGGGTGGGCGAGTAAATGCTAGGGGAGGTCTTGTTTTGTGTGCAAAGCATCCCAGTCGTTCCGAGCTGTAAGCTACCGTCAAAGTCAAAAGTTGCTAGGATTGAAATTTTGCATTCCACAAGTCTTGGGGCCGAACGGTTTGTGCCAACGCGTCGGGGTGGGTGGGTAAATGCTAATGGAGGTCTTGTTTCGTGCGCCAAGCGTCCTAGTCGTTCTGAGCTGTAAGCTACCGGCAAAGTCAAAAGTTGCTAGGATTGAAATTTTGCATTCCACAAGTCCTGGGGCCGAACAGTTTGCGCCAACATGTCGGGGTGGGCGAGTAAATGCTAGGGGAGGTCTCATTTTGTGTGCAAAGCATCCCAGTCGTTCCGAGCTGTAAGCTACCGATAAAGTCAAAAGTTGCTAGGATTGAAATTTTGCATTCCACAGATCCTGGGGCTGAACGGTTTGCGCTAATGCGTTGGGGTGGGCGGGTAAATGCTAGTGGAGGTCTTGTTTCGTGCACCAAGCGTCCCAGTCGTTCCGAGCTGTAAGCTACCAACAAAGTCAAAAGTTGCTAGGATTGAAATTTTGCATTCCATAGATCCTGGGGCCGAACGGTTTGTGCCAACGCATCGGGGTGGGTGGGTAAATGCTAGTTGAGGTCTTGTTTCATGCGCCAAGCATCCCAGTCATTCTGAGCTGTAAGCTACCGGCAAAGTCAAAAGTTGCTAGGATTGAAATTTTGCATTCCACAAGTCCTAGGGCCAAACAGTTTGTGCCAACGTGTCGGGGTGGCAGATAAATGCTAGTGGAGGTCTTGTTTCGTGTGCCAAGCGTCCCAGTCGTTCTGAGCTGTAAGCTACCGACAAAGTCAAAAGTTGCTAGGATTGAAATTTTGCATTCCACAGGTCCTGGGGCCGAACGGTTTGCGCCAACACGTCGGGGTGGGCGAGTAAATGCTAGGGGAGGTCTCGTGTTGTGTGCAAAGCATCCCAGTCCTTCCGAGCTGTAAGCTACTGGCAAAGTCACACTTTGCCAGTAGCTTACAGCTCGGAAGGACTGGGATGCTTTGCACACAACACGAGACCTCCCCTAGCATTTACTCGCCCACCCCGACGTGTTGGCGCAAACCGTTCGGCCCCAGGACCTGTGGAATGCAAAATTTCAATCCTAGCAACTTTTGACTTTGCTGGTAGCTTACAGCTCGGAACGACTGGGACGCTTGGCGCATGAAAGAAGACCTCCACTAGCATTTACCTGCCCACCCCGATGCGTTGGTAGAGTCCGTTCGATCCCACAAGCTATGGAATGAAAAATGTCTCACCTAGCACCTTTCCACTGCATCAAATTGAAGCATTTTGCGCCAATGTGTTTGATTTCAACACGGTCAAACGGAATCGAGTTGACCAAAAATGAGAGGTTATTGTGGAAGGATGCCACATGCACCTGTAGGTCCAAACAGAACATTCCCAACTGTCATGAATTCTGAGAACTGCCCCGTCAAAGTTTGGCAGTTTTTTGGTCTCAGGGATCTTAAGGGACTTTGCCGGTAGCCTCTTGCCCGAAATGACTGGGACGCTTGGCGCATGAAACGAGACCTCCACTAGCATTTACCTGCCCACCCCAATGTGTTGGTGTAGTCCGTTTGACCGCACGAGCTATGGAATGAAAAATATCACACCTAGCACCTTTCCACTACATCAAATTGAAGCATTTTGCAACAATGTGTTTGATTTCGGCACAGTCAAACGGAATGGAGTTGACCAAAAATGAGAGAGGTTATTGTGGAAGGATGTCACATGCACCTGTAGGTCCAAACAAAGTATTCTCAACTATCACAAATTTTGAGAACTGCCCGGTCAAAGTTTGGTAATTTTTTGGTCTTAGGGATCTTAAGGGACTTTGCCGGTAGCCTCTTGCCCGGAATGACTGGGACGCTTGGCGCACGAAATGAGACCTCCACTAGCATTTACCCCCCCACCCCGATGCGCTGGCGCAGTTCGTTCAACCCCATGAGCTATGGAATGAAAAATGTCGCACCTAGCACCTTTCCACTACATCAAATTGAAGCATTTTGTGCCAATGCGTTTGATTTCAACATGGTCAAACAAAATGGAGTTGACCAAAAATGAGAGAGGTTATTGTGGAAGGATGTCATGTACACCTCTAGGTCCAAATAGAACATTCCCAACTTTCATGAATTCCAAGAACTGCCTGGTCAAAGTTTGGCAGTTTTTTGGTCTTAGGGATCTTAAGGGACTTTGCCGGTAGCCTCTTGCCTGGAATGACTGGGACGCTTGGCGCATGAAACGAGACCTCCCCTAGCATTTACCCCCCCACCCCGACGTGTTGGCACAGTCTGTTCGACCACACAAGCTATGGAATGAAAAATGTCACACCTAGCAGCTTTCCACTACATCAAATTGAAGCATTTTGCAACAATGCATTTGATTTCGGCACGGTCAAATGGAATGGAGTTGACCAAAAATGAGAGAGGTTATTGTGGAAGGATGTCATGTACACCTGTAGGTTCAAACAGAGCATTCCCAACTATCACAAATTTTGAGAACTACCCGGTCAAAGTTTGGCAGTTTTTTGGTCTCAGGGATCTTAAGGGACTTTGTCGGTAGCCTCTTTCCCGGAATGATTGGGACGCTTGGCGCACGAAACGAGACCTCCACTAGCATTTACCCGCCCACCCCGACGCGTTGACGTAGTCCGTTCGACCCCACGAGATATGGAATGAAAAATGTCACACCTAGCACCTTTCTACTACATCAAATTGAAGCATTTTGTAACAATGCGTTTGATTTCGGCACGGTCAAACGGAATGGAGTTGACCAAAAATGAGAGAGGTTATTGTGGAAGGATGTCACGTACACCTGTAGGTCCAAACAGAACATTCCCAACTTTCACGAATTCTGAGAACTGCCCGGTCAAAGTTTGGCAATTTTTTGGTCTCAGGGATCTTAAGGGACTTTGCCGGTAGCCTCTTGCCCGGAATGACTGGGATGCTTGGTGCACGAAACAAGACCTCCCCTAGCATTTACCCCCCCACCTCGACGCGTTGGTGTAGTCCATTCAACCCCACGATGAGCAGAACAAAAAATATGGCACCTGGCAAGGTTTTTGCTCTTAGGATCTTAAGTGACTTTGCTCTTACAGAACAATGTATCAACAAAGACCCTAGTTTTCATAAGAGGAGACACGTGATTTTAAGAGGTTTTTGGGAATGTGACTTTAGCCTTCCACTCCTTATCTAATGACGAGTTTATTCTCAGAGTTTGATGGCTTTTATGAGCATATACACGATGTTGTTTTAGGATAGTCATACTCTGATGTGTAAATAATGGTAAATAGAGAGCTTCTCGACCATAAATGGGATTTGTATACACACACACACCCAACTGAAATAGTATCCTTATTGGCCTTATTGGCACCTCCCCCCAAGATGTAAGTTTTTTATGTTTGTAATCTGCCCCCAGTGTCCTTGACATAGAGTTTCTTGACATTAATTTCATTCAAACATGTCTTCAATTCATCTTCAAAATGTTTTCAATACATCTCCAATGCCTTTTCCACGAAGGTTTATGCATATTTATACATGATTTGAGGGAAACCAATAGTCTCCAACAGACTCTTGAGTACTTGACTATTCATCTTCCATACTTTTGCATTTTTTTTACATTTTTCATATGACAACTTTGACATATTTACAAAATTTGATTAGGGCATATATAAGGAATTTTTTCATATTGATTCTATTGATCTAAAACCATTCTCAATGCTAAACATATCATCAATGGACTAAAGAACTATCATCATAATGTATGGCATCATGGGAAGTATCATGACTTGCACATAAGGAATTTAAATTATATTGTATATCAAGGTGTATATACATTAAAATCTAGTCCATAATGGTAGACATATACAAAAATTTGGCAAATATGCCAACTCAAAATATTTTTTACAAAATGTGGCATATGCCATGTCTCAAAATCTATATACAATCTACATGCCAAATAGCTACATCAAATACTACAAGTCCACTTGACCCTCAATCTATGATGGATCCAGAATCTGTGATGGATCCTGAAAAAGTGTCCTCTTTGTACCAAAATGTCTAGTAATTGATGGAGGTGAAGTTTCCTGCATTAACAAGTCAACACACAAGTTAAAGTTAGTAAATAGATTCTTATCTACTCCAATTAAGAACTTTCATTTATTAACATACATCTAAATCATTACAATCAACTATAAGACCGCTAGATAAACTATCAATTATTTAGAAAAATTCAATTCAATTACCTCGACTCTATGTTGTTGTTCAGACAATTGTTCTGCAAATAATTTTCTCTTAAGACGATCAGGTGTCCTAGTGAAGCATGATGGCAAAGGTGGCACATCACTCACATTCTCAACAGACTACATAAAAGCAAAGTAACATTGAAATAAATTAATATATAATTATTAAACAAAATAGGAAATGCATACATTTAAAATAAGAAATGCACTACACAAAAACTTATCTACTAGAAAACAAGCACATACCACCATTGAGGCCTCCTACATCAATTAAAAAGGACAAGAATGTAAGACTCTAAATGACTATAATCATATATTTAAGTTTTCTAAATTATCAATTAAAGTAAAATTCAATCAAATTACCTCCACCCTTTGTTGGCGTTGAGAAAGCCGTTCTGCAAATGATAGTCCCTTGGGTCGATCAGGAGTTCGAGAAAAGACTATTGGCAAAGATGCCACATCATTCACATTTTTGATTGGCTATAAAATAAAATTAACATCAAGATATAAATTAATATATAATTACTCACAAAGAAATAAATGCATAAAAAAAAGTTAATGTGTACAACAAATTATACCGGCAAGTCCAAGCCAAATTGGATGGCAGACAAAGTTCCATGATGAACTTCTATCAACTCCTCCTCTGTCATCAACTGTTATCCCACTTAGATACATTAGTAATAATAAAGTTGTTTATATATTCAAATGGAATAGACCATAAAATTTAACTTTAAATTTTACCTGCATAAAAGATTGCTCATGCATTTCTCCTTCTCTAATGTTTACTGATCCAGTAGCTTCTACTCTTGTCCCTAACCCCTCAGCTTGAGTTCTGGACCCCATTGCCTCATCTCGTGAATGGAGATCATACTCTGATGTGTTCAACGGTGGCTCACTACTCTCCATAATAGGACCCAAGCATAAATGATTGCAAGAAATGCAATAATGGGGCACACATATATGTCTGGATGATGACGGTCTAGTAGTACCAGGTGATCCAATATCATCACCTTTATCATGTGCCTGTGCAAACTGAGATGTCTGTATAATCAAATGCTCGGTCAAAGAGTGTATGGCACTAAAGCCCTGTTGTGTTGCATTTGCAACAACGTCTGGGTGCTGCATTGGGGGTGGAGAAGGGATAGCAGGAGGGGGAATATAGGGACCTTGTACTTGTCTAATTGCCCCAGGTCTATCTTGAGGCATTCCTCTGCCCACTCCTTGAAACTCTCTAAAATCAAAATAATTAACATGTTGACCCATGACGAACTCTGCATAGAGTTTACAGAGGAAATACAAAGGCACATCTAAATTGTTGTTGGGTGGTTTATCAAAAACCATCCACCAACGATCCCAAAAGTTTTGACTAATGCCCTCATGAATACACCATTTGATTGAAAATTTAGGCTTACGGACATCAACATGCAATCCGGTTTTAGGATTGACAAAGTGTTGGGCTAACATAGTTTTTGTAATCTCTAAATCTTTGACTTCCTCATATGACAAACCGTCAATATATTCGGCCTTCTTGGCTTCTCGCCATTACCGAAATGATTCGTGTTGGGTGGACAAGGTTTGAATATGATTAATGATTCCCTCTAAATTCAATGTCATTATAGACAATCGAGGGTGGCAGTGATACATTTCTATGATCCTGCTTATATGATCAATATTTCTTTGAATATTCTCTTCTACTGTTGGAGGGGGAGGGTTTGGTGGTGGAGGGTTTGGGTTTTCATTTTGTGCATCCATTTTACCTAATTAAATTATAAAACATACCCACTTAGCATAAAAACCAAAAAAATTGCTTGAAAATACAAAACAAACAAAAAAAATGCATGAAATTTTACCTCTTTGGATCAGATATCCGTTCCTCAGCTCTGATATCCATTTTCTTGAATATGAGACTGCGTTTTTGCAAGCCACGGGTTTGCAAAAATGCAGTCTTTTTTGCTTTTTATGATCTCCAAAATGGATATCCGTTTTCTATTTCCTTATTGTATTCATTTTATTTTATTTTATTATTTTAGCATTGCATACATTTTAAGTATTTAGGCATTTTAGCTATAAAATACAAGCAGATTTATAAAGGATTATGATGATATTTAGGCATTTTAGCTATAAAATACGAGCAAATTTATAAAGGATTATGATGATATTTAGGCATTTTAGCTATAAAATACTATCAAAATTTATATAGGATTATGATGATATATATATTTGATTTTTATATGATTTACTTATACTAAGGTATCTCATAGTATTTTAAAGGCACTTTTGAATAGATACAGGAGAGAGGTAGATGTGGGTTAGGGGTTAGGGATCAGGGCCATTATTTAGGGTTTACAGATTTAGAGAGAGAGAGAGACTACTTTTGACATGCTACCGTAAACCCTAAATAATGCCCCTAAACCCTAAACCCAAGTAACCCTAAATAATTCTTCCAAATACTAAACCCTAACCCCTAAACCATAAACCCTAAATAATTCCCCTAAGCCCTAAACCCTAAACCTGAGAAAGGGAGTCCTAGTTTTCTTGTTTCCATTTGCTTCGTCGATAAGGGAGAGGGAAAGATAGAGGGGAGAGATAGGATATATAGGAATGATAGGGGAATGACTGGGATGCATAATTAAACCTAACCCCTAACCCCTAACCCCTATTTCCTAACCCCTAAACCCTAAACTTGAGAAACCATAAACCCCTAAATCCTAAACACTAAACCCAAGAAACCCTAAACCTCTATCGAGCTCTATCTCCCTATCTCACTATCTCCCCATCACTATCATTCCTCTACCTCTCAATCTCTCTCTCTATGCTTTAGCCATGTCCCTCACTCTATATCTCCCTATTGGTCCTCTCTCTCTAAACACTAAACCCTAAACCTCTAAACCTTAACCCCTAAACCCTAAACATGAGCAACCCTAAACTCTATCTCCTATCTCTCCCTTATCTCCCTATCTCTATCATCCTTCTACCTCTCAATCCTTCTCCCTATTTCTCTAGACATATCGCTCACTCTCTATCTCCCTATCTCTCCCCTTTGTCACCTCTATCTCTCCCTATCTGTCTCCTCTCTCTTTCTATCTAGCTATCTCCAAAACTAAGAAACCCTAAACCCAGGTACACCCTAAATCCAATCAACTCTAAACCTATATCTCCCTATCTCTCCCCTATCTCCCTATCTCTATCATCCCTCTACCTCTCTTGATCTCTCTCCCTATGTCCCTGGCCATGTGCCTCACTCTCTATCTCCTTATCTCTCTCCTCCATCTCCTCTCTCTATCTCCCTATAATTCCTCTCTCTATAAACCCTAAATCCAAAACCCTAAACCTCTAAACCTAACCCCTAACCCCTAAACAATTTAAATCCTAAACCCTAAATAATGCCCCTAAACCCTAACCCCTGACCCCTAAACCTGAGAAACCCTAAACCCCTAAACCTTAAACCCCAAACCCCTAAACCCTAAACCCAAGTAACCCTAAACCACTATCTGCCTATCTCTTCCCTATCTCCCTACCACCTGTGTCCCTCTACCCCTCAATCTCTCTCCCTATGTCTCTAGCCATGTCCCTCACTCTCTATCTCCCTATCCCTCCCCTCAGACTCCTCTATATCTCCCTATCATTCCTCTCTCTCTATAAACCCTAAATCCAAAACCCTAAACCTCTAAACCTAACCCCTAACCCCTAAACAATAAATCCTAAACCCTAAATTATAATGCCCCTAAACCCTAACCCCTAACCCCTAAACCTGAGAAACCCTAAACCCCAAACCCCTAAACCCTAAACCCAAGTAACCATAAACCACTATCTCCCTATCTCTCCCCTATCTCCCTATCACCTTTGTCCCTCTACCTCTCAATCTCTCTCACTCACTCTCTATCTCCTTATCTCTCCCCTTTGTCACCTCTATCTCTCCCTATCTGTCTCCTCTCTCTTTCTATCTAGCTATCTCCAAAACTGAGAAACCCTAAACCCAGGTACACCCTAAATCCAATAAACTCTAAACCTATATCTCCCTATCTCTCCCCTATCTCCCTATCTCTATCATCCCTCTACCTCTCTTGATCTTTCTCCCTATGTCCCTGGCCATGTGCCTCACTCTCTATCTCCTTATCTCTCTCCTCGGTCTCCTCTCTCTATCTCCCCATCATTCCTCTCACTCTATAAACCCTAAATCCAAAACCCTAAAACTCTAAACCTAACCCCTAAACAATTTAAATCCTAAACCCTAAATAATGCCCCTAAACCCTAACCCCTAACCCCTAAACCTGAGAAACCCTAATCCCTTAAACCGTAAACCCCAAACCCCTAAATCCTAAACCTAAGTAACCATAAACCACTATCTCCCTATCTCTCCCCTATCTCCCTATCACCTTTGTCCCTCTACCTCTCAATCTCTCTCTCTATGTCTCTTGCCATGTCCCTCACTCTTTATCTCCCTATCTCTCCCCTCAGACTCCTCTATATCTCCCTATTGGTCTGATGCAGAGCACACAGTGGAAGCTCTCAAAACACGGTGAAATACCCATCAAAACCCATAGTTCAAATAGATTAAAGCTTAATCATCTTTAAGAAACCTTCTCAAAGTCCCAAATAACATCAAATCATATACATTCTTCCTATCAGCAAGATAAACACTATCGGCCAACTCAAAAATTCTTATACCGATGCTTTGATCACTCCACTTTTGATGAGCCTTTGAACCTTTCGTTGTGACATATATCCA
This sequence comes from Cunninghamia lanceolata, assembly GCA_027924645.1. Classification (NCBI taxonomy): domain Eukaryota; kingdom Viridiplantae; phylum Streptophyta; class Pinopsida; order Cupressales; family Cupressaceae; genus Cunninghamia; species Cunninghamia lanceolata. Next base: position 17,250,054 of record BSBN01000803.1, read on the forward strand.
TCAGCCCAACTTTAAACTAGTCTTCCGATCTCCCATACCACCCATTTCTCACTCCACAACCTGTATTAACACATGATTAAACCTAACCCCTAAACCCTAACCCCTAACCCCTAACCCCTATTTCCTAACCCTTAAACCCTAAACTTGAGAAACCATAAACCCCTAAATCCTAAACACTAAACGCAAGAAACCCTAAACCTCTATCTCTCTATCTCCCTATCTCACTATCTCCCCATCACTATCATTCCTCTACCTCTCAATCTCTCTCCCTATGCTTTGGCCATGTCCCTCACTCTATATCTCCCTAATTGTCCTCTCTCTCTAAACACTAAACCCTAAACCTCTAAACCTTAACCCCTAAACCATAAACCCTAAACCCTAAATAATGCCCCTAAACCTTAACCCTGAACCCCTAAACCCTAAACCCTAAATGCGAGCAACCCTAAACCCTATCTCCTATCTTTCCCTTATCTCCCTATCTCTATCATCAAGTTCTACCTCTCAATCCTTCTCCCTATTTCTCTGGACATCTCACTCACTCTCTATCTCCTTATCTCTCCCCTTTGTCACCTCCATCTCTCCCTATCTGTCTCCTCTCTCTTTCTATCTAACTATCTACAAAACTGAGAAACCCTAAACCCAGGTACACCCTAAATCCAATCAACTCTAAACCTATATCTCCCTATCTCTCCCCTATCTCCCTATCTCTATCATCCCTCTACCTCTCTTGATCTCTCTCCCTATGTCCCTGGCCATGTGCCTTACTCTCTATCTCATTATCTCTCTCCTCTATATCCTCTCTCTATCTCCCTATCATTCCTCTCTCTCTATAAACCCTAAATCCAAAGCCCTAAACCTCTAAACGTAACCCCTAACCCCTAACCAATTTAAATCCTAAACCCTAAATAATGCCCCTAACCCCTAAACCTGAGAAACCCTAAACCTAAGTAACCCTAAACCACTATCTCCCTATCTCTCCCCTATTTCCCTACCACCTTTGTCCCTCTACCTCTCAAGCTCTCTCCCTATGTCTCTGGCCATGTCCCTCACTCTTTTTCTCCCTATCATTACTCTCTCTCTATAAACCCTAAATCCAAAACCCTAAACCTCTAAACCTAACCCCTAACCCCTAAACAATAAATCCTAAACCCTAAATTATAATGCCCCTAAACCCTAACCCCTAACCCCTAAACCTGAGAAACCCTAAACCCCAAACCCTTAAACCCTAAACCCAAGTAACCATAAACCACTATCTCCCTATCTCTCCCTATCTCCCTATCACCTTTGTCCCTCTACCTCTCAATCTCTCTCGCTATGTCTCTTGCCATGTCCCTCACTCTTTATCTCCCTATGTCTCCCCTCGGACTCCTCTATATCTCCCTATTGGTCCTTTATCTCTCTCTAAACCCTAAACCCTAGACCTCTAAACCTTAACCCCTAACCCCAAGACCCTAAACCCTAAACCCTAAATAATGCCCCTAAACCCAAGCAACCCTAAACCTCTATCTCCCTATCTCTAACATCCCTCTACCTCTCAATCTCTCTCTCTCTCTATGTCTTTGGACATGTCTCTCACTCTCTATCTCCCTATCTCTCCCCTCTGTCTCCTCTATCTCTCCCAAACTCTTTCAGTCCCCTCTCTCTATCTCTCTTTAAACTGTAAACCCTAAACCCCTAAACTCGAGCAACCCTAAACCTCTAAACCCTAAATAATTCCCCTAACCAACCTCTAAACCACTTCTCTATATAGGTGCAACTAATACCACTTTTTCATTGTTCAACTTGATGTTCATCTTGTTGGTTCTATGTCATATAATGTTCCACATCGAGCTCTTTATCTCAGTCATCCAGTTGTTCTTTATCTTGCTCTTTATTCTCATCAACTGGATGTTCCTCTATTTCCTGATCTTTTCCAAGATCCAAATACACTTCCTGTTGTTCTTCTTGATGCTGGTCATAAGGATGTGTCACTTCACCTAGTTGCTTTTTAAAATAACCAAGAAGAGGCAACAAGAGGCAACAAATTGTTACTTTTCTTAGGCAAATTTAAGTTTTCTAATTACTACTGAAATCTTTTTAAAATAATGTAAAGAACATGCGAAGCTTCAAGGAATCTTTTTATGGCACCTGTGCTAGCTTTTGTCCTCAAGGATCCAACATTTTGGGATCGTTCTTTGTAGAAATTAGAACATCCTCTTGATGACAATGGGAAGAATAAGGATGCCTTGAGAACTTGGAGATTTTATGGAGAGTGTAAGAACCTTCAAATCCTTAAAATTGAAATGGAAAAGGCTCACAAAGTTAGGAAAAGTATAATAATTATTGTGGGGGTTGTAATGAAAATATGGCTTAACTCTTTTGAGGTGACTCACTATCCATGATGTGTTGGGATCAATGGAAAATGGAATAAGAGATATTAACAAGAATTTGACATAAATGGAAGAAATGGATAGTCTCCCCTAAAAATGATGGCGAGAGATGTATTAATAGTAGAAGAAGCAACATGAATGGTGGGGTTGGTTGGGAGTGGACTAAAGAATTGATTGAGAGATTATAGAAGACTAATTGGGAGTGGACTAAATAATTGATTGAGAGATTATAGAAGACTTATTGGGAGTGGACTAAAGAATTGATTGAGAGTCAAGAGGATAGGAGAATTAGTTAGGGGAAGTAATGGTTCAATCAAGGGTGGAGAGAAATCTCAATCACAAGAATAAATGATGCCAAAATGGTTGGAACTAAAAGAAATCATGCATTCCAAAAGATGACAAGGTTGCCCCTTTCATATGATACAGTCTTTCTAAAATTTAGATTGTATTTTATAGCTAAAATGCCTAAATAGTAAAATGCTAAAAATGCTAAAATAATAAAATAAAAAACAATGAAAACAATAGAGAAAAAGAAAATGGATATCCATTTTGATAACGGATATCCATTTTGGTTTGGTATCCAAACCAAAACAGATATCCATTTCAAAGTCAAACTTTGCCAAGTCGCGAATTTGGCTAAGTAAAAACGCGATTTTTTTCCTATTGCCACTGTTTGGCCCGCGATGATCTTGCACATACCCTCTTACCTCATCCTCTTGTCTCTATATATATCTTTGAGTCTCTGGTTGTCTAGTTTCTTGAGTACGTAAAGATGAAGTTCAAACTCCAAGGAACCCCCGTGGCTTCTATTGTGGAGAATGGCCTTTCTGAAGTGAGATATAAATTTGGGCCACGTTGATTTAATGATTTTTGGAGGAGGATGCAGTCTGAGAAGAGGACTCCCTTGGCAAAGAAAATTATTAGCAGTGACTTGGATAAGGCTGGTAGTTTCCCGCTTGCTATGCATTTCCCTGAATTGATGGTTGTGTGTGCCAATGGTTATTTTCCAGATTCCCAGGAGATAAAGACATCTAGTGGCATCGTAGTGGCAAGAATTGACTATGAGTCAATTGCTTCTACCCTGATTTTGGAAGAATATGAAGACAATGATGATGTTTCTGTATCCTCGGCCTGGAATTATTATAATGAAAGTAAGGGTTGGTTTCGCCCCTACATCGCTAAGCATTGGTTAGAGATTGAAAGGACTGGTAAGTCCCGACTACCCACTAATTTAAGAAGTCATTTCAAGGAAGAAATTTTAGACATGATAACCTTGCTGAACGGAGTAGTTGGGAGCCCCAAGTCAGATATTCTTAAGTTCTGGATGTGCAGGTTTATCTTGTTGATTTGTGGAGACTGCCGTATTGACTAGCCGAAGATTATCAGTGAATGTTTGCATAAACAACTGATGAACTTTGCATGAAATGTGAGTTTTCACATGTGTTCCCAACTAGTCTACATATTGGCTCAAAAAGAGGCTGCTTCGCGTAGTTTGAGGACTCAAGGGAGTTCTACAGCAAGTGCACCTGTGTATCAAATTTTTCCCCAATTACAAAAGAAAGAAGCTATGAAAGACTTCAGACGCATTAATGATGCTTTTTCTATGATGTTAGCTAAGAGAATTGATGGCTCAATTGAGAAAAGGTTTTTAGTAGAAGCATCTACATTAGTCATGAAGTTTCTAAGCTTTTATATTCAGTTTGGTCATTCTCTTATGTAAGGATAGGGGGTTTTGAAAATGCCCCGTTAAAATTGCCACAGTACCCTTCTGACTATTTGGTGTTGCTGGAAGTATGCTGCCAGATGGCGATGGTGAATGTTAAGTACCAGGCTATGAAAAAGAAAGGGTATTCTTTCCCTATGTCTCTATCATTTTGTTCCTACAAAAATAATGATGGTGCCTGAAATGTTGATAAGTTGTTGTCTGAATTCAGTCTGCATAGTTTGTCTCCTCGTGTATCTTTTGATAGTAAGAATTTCATTAAAGAAAACGTGCATGGAGGTGGTTTCTATTCACACCATCCCCAACTCAAATATTTTTGGAAGGATTGTGTAGATGAGAGAAGTTCAAAGGAGGAAATGGATGAGGTTGACTATGGATCAGGTCAGAGCCTTCAAGCTAAATATTCAGGTTCTTGATATCACTGATGATTTTTCAAATGTATGTTAGGCGAAGGTTATGACATAGTGTCTAGAGAACCCATGCTTCCCATAAAATGGTCAAAAAAGGAGGTCACCGACATTATGTTGCTTTCTTTACATGTGTTGAGGAGAACATAGATACAAGGGAAGGTAAAGGAGTCTGTTGGTTCCATGACATCAAGGGACTCAGCTTCTCAGAATCAAGCCAAATCTTAGACTGCCAATTCATATAGGAGAACAACTAGTTTGGACCTGACTCTTCAAAAATTCAGTTCACAATCGAATGGCAATGATGAAAGGTCACCTAAAGACACTGGAAGGATAAAAACCACTTGTGACTAGGATGTCCAAGTGGCAAAGAGAAATACCAGATTGGCTACTTCATCATCTATGGTAGACCATGTGCCCCCGCCCAACATTCATGTGAGTGATTCTGATTCTTTTATCTTTTTGCAAATTGGAGAAGATAATTTATTGCATTCATTGCTTAGTCTGCCAAATTCCCCACAACAAAGGGAATTGCCAGAGCATTGAAATTCTTACCCTATACCTATAGTGGCTACTTCCAATACTACTGATGTACCAACTCCATCCCCAAATTGGTTAAAGAAGGTAGTTCAAAAGAAGAAGAGGTATACTCTTCCTGCTAACAAAGGTGTTGACATTGTAGCCAGCTTGTTGTAAATGGTCCCAAAACCCAACCACTTTGGGAAACCAGTTTCTAGAAATTACAGATCCACTGGTAGAAAAGAATGAAGATGAAGTAATAGAAGCTGACTTCAAGGTAAGTCGAGTGGATCTAGGGCCATCAACTACTGAAGATGATTTGTATCATGTCCAGTATTCAGTTGACAATATCTCTAAAAGAGTGAAAGGATTACAAGATGAAAATTCAAAGCTTCTAGCACATGTAAGTTCCCTATCCTCTTTTGCTAATTCAATTGCTGAAGTGATAACTCCCTCAACTAAAACTTCCTCAGCCATAAACCTCCATATTCTCGATCCAAATTTACTTCAACAAGTTAAAATCTCTTTATCCATGAGAAAGGCTATGGATCAATGAGTTGAAAAGATTATTTTCAATGGTATCATTTTCATCTAGGAAGCAGCAAAATTGTTTGATTCCATACATGCTAAGAGGTAAGTTTTGATAATAGAATTTGAGAGAGCCTGAAATGACCATCATAGTTTGAATATAGCTTCTAAGGAAATACAAGAACTAGCCAACATGGATCTTGGTATTCCTATGGTTGAAGAAATCATAACCGATCCCAAAGAGTTGGATACCGTCGTATGGGCTAATGCAATTGAGTGGAAACTCTATATCATAACTGCAGTAGAAGAGGAGATGGGAAAGGCAGTTGTAACCTACTACAAAGAGATGATGAGAATAAAAAGGGATCTTGCCACTTTAGAGGTAGAGGCTAATGGATTTGATGATGAGAAGTTGTTGGATGTTAAGGTGATTAAACAAAACTTCAAAAAGGTGGTGATGGAGGAAATAGTGAACTACAATGCAATTATAGGGGAGTCATTGGGAAGACTTTCTAAATTGGCATCCCACATCAGTAGTTGTAGAAATGGCATTGATGAAGTGTATCGTAAGGTGAAAGACTCTGACAAGGCGGTCATGAAGAAGAAATGATGCATCAGCATGACAAGATCTCCACCAGGCATGTCTTTAACACTAGTTATCAACAAGTATAGGGTGTATAAAGCCAGATTGCGAGCACAAGTACCTCAAGCGGCGCAAAGTGTCACTAGAGAAGGTGAACAATCAAAGGAAGATGAAGAGATGGATGAGGTGGATGATGGCGATGTGGACTTGCAAATTCTTAATTGATTTAATTTTCATATTTTTAAGTTTTCTCATATTTGCTCTTAAACTATTGGCTCTGGAGGGCCCTTTATTATAGATATTGTTTAAACAGTCTTAATATTGGCTTTTTCAAGAAGCCATTATGGTTTTAAAGATAATTATGATTTGTCTTAGCTATAAATTCTAGATAGCTAGTCGAATTGGAGATCTTTGGAAAACCCTTGTTTTGCAAGGGTGATAGTTAACTCTGTTTTCAGCTATTTTGATATATGTAATATAAGTTAATGCAATGGATATTCAGGTGGTCATAAACTTTGTGTTGTGGTTATTTGGATTCATGTTCTTCTTAAGTTGGATGTGTTTCTACTATTGTTAATGATATTCATGTGTTTGGGTGGTTGGATATTCATAAATCTTGCTCACTACTGAGAATATTTTTTGTTGATATATCATTTAAGGTGGTGAATAAATGTATAAGTGTGTGATATTATAAATATATGTTATGTGGCTGGAAGTCTGTGAACTCCTGGTTTTTGAGTTGTGAATCTACCTTTACTGCTTTCTAGTTAAAATCTCTGCCTTTGTTTTGTTTTCTAGTTAAAAGCATTCGCACGTTTTTCATTCATCAGAATATCTGTCAAAGGTAGTTTCACCTTATTAAATATGACCAAATGAAAGATTAATTAGTCAAACCTTTCTAGTATTGCCATGGATTCAAATTTGTATCAGATCTACTCAAACAAGGGTTAAACAAATCTAGGGACCTCACATCTCCCTCAACCATAACCATAGCTCTGATACCACTTGTTATGAAATTATAGGTTGATCAAACCTTTTCCTACATAACCCTATGAGAAAAAAATGATGTATGCAAGCTTACAAAATAAGCATAATGCAAAGATCAAAAGGCATACCACAAGATAACATAAAATATACCTTGGGAAAACTCTCAATGAGGGAAAAACGCAGCCTCCAAAAGCATCCACACTCAATGTATTATTCAACAATGAAACATTAAAATACACATATAGAGCTTCCATGAGCACTTCTAAAATATCAAGAACCTCCAATGCATCCTACGTGTGTCTAATAAAAATAGATAACCAAGGAATCCATACATTCCATGCTTCTTAGAATTAAATACTATCATAATTAAACTTAAATATTATGTAACTTTGTTTTATAGAATTAGTCTCACACAAAACCACCAAGTGGCATTGGCTAAACCATGAGAGAACAAAACTATTGACCCCAAAATTAAATGTTTCTTACGAATATTGAATATTTGTCCTATGTCTCGTACACATAAAATATCTAACCAATGTTACATGCAACTTTACAAGTGGACCCAAATAAATATTTATATGGCTAAGTACATCTCCTAGATGCACGAGAAATCAATATTTATTTTACGTAATTAAGAATTAATCTTTCTTGTGCAAGGTGTACAATGCCATTTTCTTAACAGGGCATTGGTTTTTGACTGGGTATTTGGGTGTTGTATTTTGGGTGGTTTTAGGTCATGGCTTCATAATTACTATTTTGTAGTTTCATGTATTACTTCTCCTATTTATAGGTTAATTTTGTAGGTATTATTATGTTTCTAAAATATCTCTAGATTTGTATTTTGATATAATCTCCTATAAATGCTTGAGCCTGCATTAGTATTATAATCCCTTTTGTGTTGCTAATAATAAAATTAGTTTGAGATTTGGAGGTTTGATTTTTTTCTCAAAAGTATTTTCTAAAGGTATATGCTTTGTCATGATTATTTGTTCATTTTTCTTTGTTTATTTAATTATATATCTTTTATATTTACACATCACTTTATAATATTAAAACTTACATACCCCATAGTTTTGGTACTACAAACTATACTCCTTTTAGTGCTCATTCCCTTAGCATGTTTTAGGACCCATTTCATCCCATCCTTAGCCTTTTTCCAAGTCTAAATGCCAAGTGTGTTGTGCTCCTATGTTAGTGTTCATTGTCATGAATTTCTTATGTGCATTTAATTTATTGTAACTATTTTATAATATTTTTAATTTGATTTATTTTAGACTAAAATGTAGTTGTTCCGATGTTTGAAAAATCATGATTTTGTCCCATAATAGTACACCTATATGAATCCTATTTAATAGCCAAGAATGATATTTTGTCTTCCCTTTGATTGTAACCATCCCTCGCCTAGCTTGTGTTGATTCTAAATAATATTCCTCTAACCTCTTTATCAAGAATATCAATAGATTATTATGGATTTGAAAGATTAGATATTTTTCTCTTTGACAATCTATCATGCAATAGATTAGATATGCTTTGTCTTCTCACATAGTCTTTTATAGGCTTTTTTTTTATGCATCCTTAACTTCCCACAACACTTTGGTGATACCGGTATTATTGTGCGCTTTATTTTTAATGTTAATTGCACTTGGTTGTATCTATATTGCAAGAAGATTTGAAGTTTGTGGGATATTTTGTTGGGTTCTCTTCTACATTACTATTTTCTAGAGTGTTCAAGAGAGATGTCTTCTTGAGCAATGACAACGTCTTCTCACTTGTTTTGAAATATTTTCCTCACAAGTTTCATAACAAGGTGACACTACTTTTGTTCATTTCTAGCTCTCTTTATTTCTATATCTTCTTCTAGATTCTATTTAATATTAGTGATTGTGACATATTTTATTTGTATTTCCAAAGTCTACTCTCTTCTATTAAGTTGTGAATATTTGGATTATTGTGAGGTTTTACATTGAGCTTTCCACTTTCTTGGATATATAATACCAAAACCCTTTGTCCACATTTATTCTCATATCTTTTATATCTTTTTTGGGATCCCTAGATATCCCATTACATTTTCCATTCCTATTACTAGATACACATTAGGATAGCAATAGATATGGTTATTTCTATTCTAATCTTTTATATTTTATTCTACCAATTATTGATCTTAGTTATAGACACACATAAGATAGGAGCGCACATAATCAATCTCAAAACTACTCTATTTGATTACTTGTGGAAGTCAAAAGAATCAAATAGGGGCTTGACCATTTCTACAAGCTCCCTAGTAGTCACCCTCATTCTCTCTATTTTAGCTACATGTATTCTTCATGGATTTCTCACATAGAGGGTTTGAATTTTCCTCTCATTGTATTTCTATCATTCCTCTTAATTTAGCTTACATGTTATTTCCTTTGTTTTGTAGAATCTATATTATTTCATCATATATCTATATTACTATTATTATTTATTTTTGTTGGCCATGATAGGTTATTCTTCTTTTGCAAATTTCTCACTTTCTATATGAACTCTACATTTTTGTATGCAGTAGACCATGGCATAGTTAGGCACTATCAAATTGTTTTTTCATCCAGGAAGTATGCTATCATCTATATTATAGGATTCCTTTGATTCTTATTCTGTATTCTATTCTTTTTAGATTCTCACTTCTTAGCTTACTTATCAATTTTCTCCGTGCACTTCCCATTTTTCAAATTTTCTTGATTTTAAAGCAAAAGAAAAGTAGTTTTTCAAGGAAAATAAGCATAGTCATACAAGTGAAATATACCATGATAGGATCAAGTACATTATTGATATACCTAGTTTAGATTGTGTAATTTTGTATATTGATCTTATCTAGAAAGTTAGTTAGTTGGAACTTAAAGGTTTTTAATACGAATCAATTTAACTACCTTTCAATCTCTTCTTAGATTAATTTTGGAAGTTTTTCTCACTTCCTTTCAATGTAATGGTGAAATTTGCACATATCAATGCCATTTCCCATTTAATTTTGTGTCTATTTTGGGAGAATGTCTTGATACATGTACATTTTGACAAATGGCATAATCTTGTGCAAAGTTGGGCTCATTCATCCTAACTTTACCCATCTATATACATACATATTGCCATGCACTTAGCCCCTACCTTATCCTTATATGTATCCATAATTTAATACATTCATCTTATTCAACCATTTATTACACTTATTCATACACCTACCTCCATATAGTCGTTATACACCCTAATTTGATTGTTTGTTTACCCAAAGTTATTTTCATGGTTGCAAGGTTGACCCTATAGTTATGGGCTTGATCGCTACCTTTCTAAGTTTTAAAATTCAAAATTCAAATTTCAAATTTGGTAGGATATCCCCTTCATTTTCTCACCTCGGTTAATTAAATACACATTTTGTGAAATGTGATGCTATGTGCTAGTATTTAAATACATTCAATGCATTTATTTACACATCTCTCACTCCTCAAGCATCCTCTTTCATACTGGAGCATTAAAGGAGCAATCAATAGGGAAACATTTGGATTTGGTGCACTAAAATGAGTAATGAATCTACAAACATCATTCTAGGACCTTTGCCTATTGTCATTGAACTTTTGCATGCATTTATGGAGTTAACCTAAAAGAACACGTCTCATTAGGAAATAACTACAGCTCTTTCTAGGTACTTTTAAATACTACTAGCCCTTAGATATTTTAGAAGAGCATAGTAAACGAAGAATAACCAAGTGAATAAAAGAGTAGAGTTTTCACATTGTGTAGGATCACGTCCAAATGTGGAGGACAAATCTACAATTACGAATTTGACCTAGACTTGTACACTTGGATCCTAGATAGATCAAAGATCTAGTATAGGATCAAGGCATTTCACTAATATAGAGATCACATTTCTTGAATAGATATCAATTTGATTTCAAAATCTTCATCAAAGGTCCACATTTTTTATCATAGAGTCAAGTACCTCCCACCTTCACATTTATTTTCTTAAAATAACTACTACAATTGTTAGATTTGTTAGTCCTAATTCTCATCATATAATTTACATTGATTTATGCTTAATTAATCATAAATTAATTAATTAATTCACTTGATAAATTGAATTAAGTCTCTCTTTTTTTTTTCTTTCTAATTTTTTATTAAAAAAAAAAGCTCTCTTATATATAATTGTCAAAATTTCGTATCTAAAAATTCCTCCCCTCCTACTTAAATTTTCTCCCCCACAAAATTTAAAAAATCATTAAAAAACTCTTTTCTAACTAAGAGTCCTATTTTTTTTTACCATTATGTAAACATCTTGATAATCTTCATAAATAAGATTGACCTAGGTGAGGCAGGATTGTATTTTTGTTCCTTTCTTCTAGATTTCGTTGTCATGTGTAAAATTGATATCTAACTTAATTATCCATTGTTTGGATTATTTGAGTGCTAATTTTTTTTTGGATTGGCGTATACTAACCCCCCTCTTAACTAAAAGTCACTAAAGTCTCTACTCTTAAGTCAAGTCTTTATATTCTAAAATTTGTTCAATATTTTAATGGGTTATTCCTAAATATACTCTATTTCAAAGTCAAATTTAAATTTTGACTAATAAAATTAGGAAAGTATGTAAATTTACTATTGACTATTTAAACATTGACAGAAAAGTATGTAAATTTACTATTGACTATTTAAACATTGACAAAAAAGTATGTAAATTTACTATTGACTATTTAAACATTAATTTGACCTGTCACGTGACAGTTAATTTTTTTAAATGCAAGTCAAAATTTTATATATAAATAAAATATTTTATAAAAAAGCCTAAGATAAATAAAATATTTTATAAGAAAAACAAATCTAAGGAATTATTTTTAAAATAATAGAAGTTCCCATTAAAAATTTAAAAATAAAAGCAAAAAACTAGTGTAAAGAACAAATCTATTTCTTAAATAATAGAAGTTCCTATTAAAAAATTTAAAAATAAAAGCAAAAAATTAGAATTAATCTATTCTATAAAAAATAAATCTATTTGGAAATTTTTTTATAAATTTAAAAATATATATTATATAATTTTGAATGAATATATAATTATATTCATAAAAAACAAATCTAAAAATTTGAGATATATTCTATTAAAAAACAAATCTAAAAATATATATTTAAAATGAAGATATAATTATATTCATAAAAAACAAATCTAAAAATTTGGGATATATTCTATTAACAAACAAATCTAAAAGATATATATTTAAAATGAATATATAATCATATTCATACAAACAAATCTAAAAATTTGGGATGTATTCTATTAAAAAACAAATCTAAAAAATTTGGATATATTCTATTAAAAAACAAATCTATTATATATATATATATTCAGATTTTCATATTGATTGTTTTTTTTACAGTTTTAAAAATATATTACTTATATATCAATACAGTCAAATATTTATTTTTATTGTATTTTACAACTAAAATCTTTAAATACAGCTATACAACTGTCAAATTTAAGCCCTCGTTTGAAGAAGAATTTTAGGCCTTCACCATCTTTAGTATTCAAAGGAAACGTGTACCGTGAATAAAACACGCCCAGAAAATAAACTGTTGTGCATGTCTTTTTATACTAGTCGGGCAAAGTTTATCCGAATGATCTCTCCCTTCCACTCAAACATTTTGACAAAATCGGCTTCCATTGTCAAGCAATGTTTATCCAGATGTAATCTTAGTCTCCCAAGACTAAACACCCGTGAACGATACGCAACAATCTCAAAATATATTAAATAAAATGAATAGTAGACAATACCAACTATAAATAGGGGTAGCAGATGGAGCTGAAACACCAAGGAAATCAAATCATGGCTCTGAAAAATAAGAGCAACATGTCCTCGTTCTGTTTGTTGTGTGTAATGCTTATGTTATTAGTATTAGTGGATGTGGGAGTTTGTCAGAATTGTGGGTGTTCCAGTGGACTGTGTTGTAGTAAATATGGATACTGTGGAACGGGTAATGATTACTGTGGAGACGGTTGCAAACAAGGCCCTTGTTATTCCTCTTCTCCTTCTCCTTCTACTGGTGGAAGTGCGGGTTCCATAGTTACTTCTGCTGTTTTTAACTCTATAGTTGGAGAAGCAGGCAGTGGGTGTAAAGGAAAGGGATTTTATAATTATAATGCTTTTATTAATGCTGCCAATGCTTTCAATGGATTTGGGACATCTGGCTCTTCTGATGTTAAGAAGAGAGAATTGGCTGCCTTCTTTGCTAATGCTGCCCACGAGACTGGAGGTAACATATACTTGCCCTTTCTGAATCAATTCAAAATTCTATTTATATTTATTATTTAATATTAATGGGGTTGTATAATAGGGTTCTGCTACATTGAAGAGCAAAATCCTCAAAGCGACTACTGCGATTCCTCTAACACACAGTATCCTTGCAAGCCTGGAAAGCGTTATTATGGCAGAGGCCCTCTCCAACTCTCATGGTGAGTAATAATTATTTTCATTTTCTACATAACTGTTTTCAATCATTGAAATGGTAACAAAGTAGCTAAGCTAAGATAATGTGAGTTGATGACAGGAACTATAACTACGGAGCAGCAGGAAGCTACTTGAAATTTGATGGGCTGAACAATCCAGAGATTGTGGCAACTGATTCCACTATCTCATTTAAGACAGCAGTGTGGTTTTGGATGGTGAACAGCAACTGTCACAAGGCAATAACATCTGGGCAAGGCTTCGGAGCCACAATTAAAGCCATCAATGGCATGGAATGCAATGGAGGAAATTCTGGAGCTGTGAGTAGCAGAGTCAATTATTATCAGAAGTTTTGCAAGCAGCTTAACGTCGACCCAGGATCGAATCTTCGATGCTAATTTGCTTTTACTTACTATCATTAACACTTAAAATAAGAAGGCAACATACTGCAATAGTCGCCGATCCATATCATCTTCATCTAAATACTTATATGTTTCAAAACTCATGGTAATTATAATACAATAAATCTTCTAAATTATCAATTTAATTCACATGTGTTTGTTCTTTCATTATTCTTTTAGTATATTGAATTTTGACTTTCCAACCTTTTGATATCTGAATTCAGCAACACTAAGTGATATCTTTGAAATTGACGTTTGTGAGATCATACATGCACCTGTGAATTATGTTGCATACAAGTGGGATCTACGTTTGATGGAGGTCATATATTTTAATTCTGAGGACGCATGGTTGTATTAAATATATAAACTCATGAAATTCAATGGCCAATAGGTTATAGGCTTATCAATCTATAGATGGAAAAAAATTATATAGAATAGTTATTTGTCACTTTTGCATATTAATAAATTAATAGGAAAATTGGTAAAATTTTTTTTGGGAGCAGTAATTCTATATTGAGATCTATTTTTAACAATTCACAATAATTAGATTATTTGACCATTGAATTGTATGATATTTAGTTCAACACTATAGAAAATTGATGATGTATATCCTTTATCTCATTAAGTTATTATTATGTCTGTGGTAGGTTTTGTCATTCTTACTATTTATTATATTTTAATTTTATTATTATGGCACACATGCCTCTTCAACACAATTGATAAATATTTCAACTACACATATTCTTAAATATCATAATGTTAAATTTAGTTTATTGCCATGAATAATTTACAATGGTTTTTTATTGTATGGTTTGACACCAACATGGTTGAACATTACCTAAAATAATAGATATAAGTTATTTTAGAACAACAATGATACCTATTAATTATAAGAATGCAATCTAGTCATATAATTGATAACTTCAACTCATTGCCATATTCAAAGAATTATTAATGTGGACGAGAGTGCATGCCACATGATTCTGAAGCATAAAGATCAAAATAAGCATCAAGATGAACTCATGCACTAAACAATACCATAATGAATTTCCATATCCAATTACCTAGCACAAAAATGAAAATTCAAGATGACCCTCATAGTGCATACAACAAACATTGCTCTTAACTTTTCCTTTTTGCAACATAGTTTGCATTCCCTATCTTTGAGTGGTGATTAAATGAGAATAGCAATGATATTCTCGACAACTCAAGGTGTTTAACTCATGAAAAAATAGTAAATGTCAAACTTGTTCTCTCCACATCACCCACCTCTACTATTGCTTAGTCTGTAGTTAGTTCTTATGACTTATGTATGATTAGACCCAATGTCAAATAAAAAAATTGTGTAAGGTTTCCTCTTGTAATTAGTGAAATAGGAACCGACACTAGGCTATATATTCCCATGTCATGCTAATCATTGAACTCAACAATTGCACACAATCATAATCCATGCAGATAACAATCTTGAGGGTGCACTAAATTCTTTACATACCAAGTGCGTCATTGACCAACCAATTCTCCACACACATATAGCATACAAACATATTCATTTCCCAACACATAGTACCAATTTGTTGTCCAAATTGTCATCATCGACATCTTGTGATCTTGTACACTTGGTCTATTGATGAGGAGCATGCACTGAAAGCACACAACTGATCAAAATTGACTTTTGGAACCCTTGTCCTCGTCTGGCTGATACACCAATAAGACCAACTCTTGATGTCGGTGAGACTTAATACCATCGATGAACTAAACCTTCCATTGGCCAATATGCCGATACTATTGTCACCTTGACTTCGTTTGATTTTAGCGGAACACCACAGTTTCGGTGGGACTCGGTCGTTGGTTCTGGCGATACGCTGATGCCACTATTGGCAAAAAAATCACTGTCAGCCAGAACCCCAAAACTCACTCCGTTGGTCCAAGAAACACTGATGGCTCACTTGGAACTTTCTTCGATGAAACAAGATAGAACTCACGCCGATAGAAATCTCTTCATCTCCTCATTTCAGTCAAACAACCATTGTCAGTTTGATAGCTGATTTACTCCCTGATGGTCTCGGTCTTACCGACGATGACCTCTATGTCTCTTCGACTATGCGGTTCATCTACTCTTTCAACCGAATCCTAGCACATGGGGATGCTAGGTAAACTATTGCATGGAATAACAAAATGGATATGTACATTGTGAAGCCATTCCACTTGGTCACGGCAGAGAACTACCAGTGGAATGCCTCACACCGACATATTGCAACAATGGTATGCACAGAAAGAACTACACTTCGAACATAAATCTACAGTTACACAATTTACAGTTACAGAAAACATAAACTAGATTGACAGAACAGAACGATTTTATTCCTTCTCATAATACCTCAAACATGCAGTTCAACAACAATGCACACTCACATTCACCACCTTCTCTAATCATTATTTGGTTCATTCCTCTGGTTGTTATCAACTCAACTTGCCAGCAATTGGAAAACCAACTGATGCAAATAGTTGGGAGACCAACTAATCCAAACTGCCTCAAACTGTCCTACTGCCCTGTTTTTGCACTATGTGATTAACAATTTGACAAATGTGTCCTAAGTCACTTGGGACTTACAAAAATGGGTTCTAAGTCCTGAAAGACCTAGAGACAAACTGAAATGAAAATGCATTGGTCAAATAGACCTTATTACAAAAGAAAACAAGATTTTCTAAGTGCTCCAGCACCATACTCCCTGGGTGAAAGTTGTCTCAAGTCCTCTTAGAGACTAACTTCTGCAAATCACCACCCTGCCTTTTGATGTCTTCTTCTAGCATCCATGTAGCTTCTAAGTCTGGAAGTCCTTGTCATTTGACTAAGTGCTTAAAATAGGTTTGATTTCTTGTCTTCTTGGTTGTCCTGCTATCCAAGATACACTCCATCTTAGGTGGTTCCATAGGTGGTAAATGTTGCACCCACTCTACATTGTCTTGGATAGAATCTGTTGTACCTTCTCCTGTATCAGGATTCCCATATAATG
The DNA here is from genome assembly GCA_027924645.1 of Cunninghamia lanceolata. Classification (NCBI taxonomy): domain Eukaryota; kingdom Viridiplantae; phylum Streptophyta; class Pinopsida; order Cupressales; family Cupressaceae; genus Cunninghamia; species Cunninghamia lanceolata. The sequence goes on from BSBN01000803.1 coordinate 17,267,043, forward strand.
TTAGATCAGCAACATTGAATATAGGGCAAATAGCAATATCATCAAGGAGTTCAATTTTGTATGCATTAGGACCATATTTCTCTAAAATCTTACAAGGTCCAATTTTTCTCATCATCAACTTGCTATGGCTTCCCTTGGGTAGTCTGTTCTTGTTGAGATGAACCATGACCATATCTCCTATTTGGTACTGCACATCCCTTCTCCTTTGATCCACTCTAGCCTTGATCTTCTGACTATTCTTGTGTAGAGTATCTCTGACTTGTTGATGGATCTCTTTCATAGCCTCTGTAAATGTATCAGCATGTCCACTCCTTTTGTCCAACCCTTGAACCTCTCTAAATTCAAAAATTCCTCTAAGATGACTACCATAGACAACTTCAAAAGGACTTAGACCTGCACTTCTATTTGTAGAATCATTATAGGCATATTCTACTTGTGGGAGTACCACATCCCAACTACCTCCATGTTGTCTTGTCAAACATCTCAGCAGATTACCTAATGACCTACTCACAGCCTCAGTTTGGCCATCAGTCTAAGGATGATAAGCTGAACTAAAGGACAATTTGTACCCAATCTTTTCCATAAGGTTCTCCAAAAATGTCCCACAAATTTGTTGTCTTTGTCAGATACAATAATCAAAGGCAATCCATGAATCCTAACAATTTCTTTAAAGAACAAGCCTGCAATGTAACTAGCATCATTGGTGGTTTTACAAGGAATAAAGTGAGCCATCTTGCTGAACCTGTCTACCACAACAAACACACTATCATAACCTATCCTTTTCTTTGGTAACCCCATCACAAAATCCATACTCAAACTTTCCCAAGGTCTGTTTGGTATGGGTAAAGGTTGGTACAGTCCTGCATTGGTTAAGACCCCCTTTGCTCTCTGGCAAATCATACAACTCTCAACAAACCTTATAATATTAGATTACATCCTTGGCCAAAAGTAAAATCTTCTTACAAGATCTAAGGTCTTATTGAGCCCAAAATGTCCTCCTAAACCACCACTATGTTTCTCCTTCACTATATTATCCCTCATTGAACACTTAGGGATACATAGTTGACTCCCTTTAAACAAAAGTCCATCCTGCAATGTATAATCTGAAAATTCACTGTGGAAAACATTGGCAAACTCACTGCATACCTTGTAAATCGATTTGAAATCTTGATCCTCTTCATACAATCCCTTGAGTGCCTCAACAGCCATGCTTTGTAACTACAATTCTTGTACTATCCACACCTTTCTACTTAAAGCATCAACAACCTTATTGGTTATCCCCTTCTTATGTTTGATGATGAAGGTGTATGCTTGAATACTTTCCACCCACTTCATGTGTCTATGACTAAGCTTTTCCTGTCCATTCAAAAAATTGAGAGCATGATTGTCAGTGTATACAATAAATTCTTTAGAAAGCAAGTAGTGCCTCCATTTTTTTAGAGATTGTACCATGACATACAACTCTAAATCATAAGAGGAGTACTTCCTCTTAGATTCATTCAATTTTTCACTAAAAAAGGCTACTGGTTTGCCTTCTTGGCTCAACACTACCCCTATGGCCAGCCCACTTGCATCACATTCAATGGTGAAGACCTTACTAAAATTAGGAAGTACTAAGACAGGATACTCAACAACTTTCTGCTTCAGACTTTCAAAACTCTAATCTGCCTCTTTTGTCCACACAAACTTCAACTTACCTCCATCCTTGATGGTCTCTAACATAGGTGCACAAATATCACTATAGTTCCTAATGAATTTTCTATAAAATGTGGCCAAACCATGAAAACTTCTAACCTCTCCTGCTATCCTAGGTGTAGGCCAATTCAAAATAGCTTCTACCTTGGAAGAATCCATTTTCAAATCACTCTTAGAGATGACAAAGCCCAGGTAAATCAATTCTTGTTTCATGAAGTCACACTTTTCCAAGTTTATCATTAACTTTTGATCTTGCAGTCTCTTCAAGACTATCTCCAAATGTTTCAAGTGTTCTTCCCTACTCTTACTAAACACCAAGATAGCATCAAGGTAGAATACCACAAATTTCCCTATGAATTCCTGCAACACCTCATTCATTAGTCTCATAAAGGTGCTATGGGAATTTGAAAGACCAAAAGGCATCACAAGCCACTCATACAACCCTTCATTAGTTTTGAATGTTGTCTTCCACTCATCCCCCTCTCTTATTCATATTTGGTGATACCCACTCTTTAAGTCTATCTTGGAGAAATAAGTAGCTGGGCTCCCAAACAATCCATTAGATCTTCTATTCTAGGAATAGGAAACCTATATCTGATGGTTATCCTATTTATGGCCCTAGAATCGATAGAAAGCCTCCATTTCCCATCCTTCTTTGGGGCTAAAATAGTAGGTACTGCACATGGGCTAAGGCTCTTCCTTATCATCCCTTTGTTTAGGAGTTCTTGAATCTGATTTTCTATCTCTTCATTCTGCTGAGGGGTCATTTTATATGCTGTCTTATTAGGAAGTACTGCTCCTAGTATGAGGTCTATCTGGTGGCTAATATCTCTCACAGGTCATACGGAATCAAGCATATCTTTTGCAATCACTCCTTTGTAACTCTCAAGCAAATCTCTGACCTCTTTAGGACCTACTTCTCTCACATTTTCCTTCTTTTCCCCCTTAGGCTTCACAATCAAAGAAAAACCTACTCCACCACCTTCCTTTAATGTGTCCATGAATTCTTTTTCTCCTACCATCATTACACTAGACCCTACATGCTGTGGATCCTCTTCTACCAATGACTGTATCCTATAAGTCACACCATCCTTTTGGAATGAGTAAGCATTCTTTTCTCCATCATGATGAGCCTTTTTGTCAAACTTCCATGGTCTACCTAACAAAAGATGGCAAGCATCCATTGGAAGGATGTCACATAATATTTTATCTCTATACCCCCCAATACTGAATTCTACCCATGCTTGTTCATTGATGAGTATGTGCTACCCCTTATTCAACCAACTGACTTTATATGGACTGCTATGGGGTATCTTTCTTAGATTCAACTTATTCACTACTTCCAAAGATATCATATTATCAGTAGAACTAGAGTCAATAATAACTTTACAAACCTTACTTTGGATCTTGCAATTGATTCTAAACAAAGCCCTTCTTTGAGACGGTTCAGTCTGCACTGGTTCCTTAAGTAGTGTCCTTTTGATCATCAGATTTTCTCCCATTTCTGATGCTAGATTTACTTCAGGAGATGTCACACTCCTTGCATCTTCTTGAATCAAATTGGTTCTCTTCTCACCGCCATGAGAAGTTGAGGCCTTCTCTGGACACTTGTATGACGGGTGCCCTATCTGATTACAGTTATAACATCTCATATTGGAGAACTTGGATCCTCTACCTGATCCATTTGTCCCACCCCTTCCATTAGACCTTCTTCCTCGGTAGCCTCCTCTACTACTTGAGTCTCCAACTTGCTCTTCTTGGTTAGACTCACCACTAGGCCTCTGGTTAGGACATTTACCTCCAAAACTACCTCTACTTCTAAAACTTCTTCCTCCTCTACCTCTATTATTCTGCTCACTCTTTCTCTTTATCTTCTCTTCAGCCCTTAAGGCCATTTAGAAACACTTGTTCACTGTTTCTGGTGCTAAGATGCTGATCTCATCTTGGATGTTCATCCTTAGGCTATTCAGATACCTTGCCACCTTCTCTGACTCATCTTCTTGTCTCTTTGATCTGAGACTGTGTTTATGAAACTCTTGTGTGTATGCATTCACATCAAGGTCTCTCTGTCTGAGGTTCTGCAATTTCTTATACATCTATACGTTATAGTCTAGGAGGTTATCATATTCTTCCCCTCCTTGACTCTCTCTCCTTGCTCATAATTCCACCATGCAAGAGCGGACCCCTTCAATCTTTCCTTTGCCAACTTAACCCTATTATCATTAGGGACTTCTTTGTATTCAAAATGATTGTTCAATGCCTCAATCTAGTCAATCACCTCTTCAGCTTCCATACTTCCACTATACATAGGTAACCCATGTATGGTGTCCCTATTGACTGACTTCAAAGCATTTACAAATGCCCTCTGGTCTGCTGGTATCTCCTTTTTCCTCTTATTGGTTTTATTAATTTCTGCATCTCCTTCATCGCTATCACTTTCATCTTCCCTATCCTTACCCTCGGTTCTTTTCAACTCCTCGAGCTTGGACTCAAACATCGCTTCAATTAGTTTCTTCATTGCATCTTGTGACATGCTTTCAGGAGGCATCGTGTCAGCTTCTGCTTCACTTTCATTGTCTGACATACACCAAGACCACACCACCCGAGTGATCTTCAAAACTCACTCTGATACCAATATGATGAGGAGCACGCAGTGAAAGCACACAACTAATCAAAATTGACTTATGGAACCCTTGTCCTCATCTGGCCGATACACTGATAAGACCAACTCTTGATGTCGGTGAGACTTAATACCATCGATGAACTAAACCTTCCATTGGTGATACACTGATACTATTGTCACCTTGACTCCATTTGACTTCGGCGGAACACCATGGTTTCGGTGGGACTTAACCATTGGTTCTAGCGATACGCCGATGCCACTATCGATAAGAAAATCATTGTCAGCCAAAACCCCAAAACTCACTCCACTAGTCTGAGACACACCGGTGGCTCACTTGGAACTTTTTTAGTGAAACGAGACAGAACTCACACTGATAGAAATGTCTCCATCTCTTCAATTCGGTCAAACAATCATTGTAAGTCTGATGGCCGATTTACTCCCCGATGGTCCCAGTCTTACCGATGATGACCTCTGTGTCTCTCTAACTTTGTGGTTCATCTACTCTTTCAATCGAATCCTAGCACATGGGGATGCTAGGTAAACTATTGCACAAAATAACTTACCTGGACTTTCTACATTGTCTCACAGAACAAAAAAAATGAAACATAACAAAATGGATCTATACATTGTGAAGCCATTCCACTCGTTCACGGTAGAGAACTACCAGTGGAATGCCTCACACTGACATATTGCAACAATGGTATGTACAGAAAGAACTACACTTCAAATAGAAATCTACAGTTACAGAAAATAGAAACTAGAGTGACAGAACAAAATGATTTTATTCCTTCTCAAAATACCTCAAACATGCAGTTCAACAACAATGCACACTCACATTCACCACCTTCTCTGATCATTATTTGGTTCATTCCTCTAGTTGTTATCAACTCAACCTGCCAGCAGTTGGAAAACCAACCGATGCAAATAGTTGGGAGACCAACCGATCCAAACTGCCTCAAATTGTCCTACTACCCTATTTTGACACTATGTGATTAACAATTTGAAAAATGTGTCCTAAGTCACTTGGGACTTACAAAAATGGGTTCTAGGTCCTGAAAGACCTAGAGACAAACTGAAATGAAAATGCATTGGTCAAATAGACCTTATTACAAAAGAAAACAAGATTTTCTAGGTGCTCCTGCACCATCTATGTGGCTACATTACATGTAATTAGTGTTGAAAATTAATTTAACATTCTCTTATGGATCAAATTAGAAAGTTTTTTTTGTGCCACTCTTAGGCAACAAGGAAAACATGAATCAAACTCCACACATGAACAAGCAAGGTTCAAACAATGGGGGCTTTCAATCAATTATGATTCAATTGAACCCATTTCCTGGCACCATTTGGCAACATATTCAATTAATTGGGGTTTGATTAAACACCTATCAATTGAACATCCTTGATGCATATATAGAGGCATTTGAACTCCAAATTGGAATTGAGACATTTGATCAAACTGATATGCACTTTTCCCCTAGCCTCCTAACTCTAAGTAGGTGATTTTTAAAATATTTGTTTTTATATAGACAAATATTATATTATTATTATTATAATATTTCATATATTATATATTATAATATAATACAAAATTAGAAATTTGTAGTATATATCATCTAAAGTTGATTAAGCCCCTTTATAGTACATTAAACAAAAAAAATTGAAATATTACCCTCTCATAATGTGGGAAGTCATGACTCATAGGTATGAGGGCTATATAGATTGGAGTGATAAAGAGACCACATAAAATATTCCTCATTGTTATTTTCTCTCTATATTAGTCTCTCTTCTCTCTCTCTCTTTCTTCTACCAATGATTATTGTTTGGTCATAAATCTACCATAAGTGAATTGCCATATTAGAAGGGCATCTGAGACTTCTAGTTCTCATTTACCTTTTAAGGTAGATAGAGCTCTAAAATTCCCTTTATGAAAAGGTATACCTTTAGATAGACTCAAGACCTTTAACATACTAGCTATCTTCCATGTATCAATGTGCTTCCCATTCTCCTCTTGCACATACCATTCTACTTCAAACTTGATGGGAGCATTTTTAGATTTAGACTAAAAACCTATTTATAGAAACACAATCAAAGAGAATTCAGAATTAATGACAGGAGATAAAAAGATCATCAAAATAGATTTTCACAGACAATACATATGACAGGAGGTATATGATGCAGTTCTGATTCACTAAAAACATTAACATAACATTAAACCAGAACAGGGACATTTTAAAAAAATGGGCCTCTAACAGTCAGCCTCTATGATAACATAATACCAAAAAATTTAATTCAACTCCTAATTCCTCTAAGCATTCAAGCCCTCTGACAAGCTTCAGACTTTCATTCTTTCTACTCTTCCTATCGTGCTTTTCTAACTAGTTTCTACGACCCACTATAAAGGCCTTTCTTCCTTTTCACATTCGTCCTCCCATCTGATGGCTCTCAACACTGTCGACCCTCTTCAGTCACTCTCCTTCAGCACTGTCGAATTCCTCCATTCATCTCTCTGCCTCTATATGTCGTTGTCTGCTTTCTTTAAATCTATTTTGAGCCTCCAGAATGAGGCGTTACCATTGCTTCGTATAATCGTCACTACCAGCCGCCCACCAACAATATGGACTTGACTGTTACTATTTTTATCCTACACGACTGGAGGCATTTTCAGATACTTTTATTGCTTTGTAATGTAGAGAAAAACTGCCAGTCTATGATTCCCTTATGAGCAGTCAATAAGCAGATTTATTTTGCTCGGAGCAACAATCGATAGAAAGATGGGCGACAGGAGGTTCATCATATGCCAGGCGACAAGAGCTATACGAACACCCAAACAAAGCAAAAGCTAACAAAAACTGCAAAAGCTAAAAAAAATGCAAACCAAAATTTGAGGCGAGCGATGCCACTGCATCAAAACTGATATGTATATTGAAAGGTTTAGTAGATAGGGTATTGTTAATATATTAGAAAGCTTGGTACATAGAAATTATGGTATATTGAAAGGAGAGAGTGATAAGATTTAGACTAACAAGGGTTTCTTTTAGGAGACATAAAGATATTAGTTTGAATTTTATGGTAGTACAATACAAATATAATTTATGTAAAGGATAAATTTAAGTTTAGGGTTGAGGGTTTAAGGTTTAAGGTATAGGGTTTATGGTTTAGAGATTAGAGATTAGACCTAGAGATTATAACATTTTGTTGGAAAAATCAAGGTGAAAATGCTGCAATATTAACTTTAATAATGTGTACAAATATGAACTTTTTAAAAAAAGATTATCCACTTTAATGTTTATGTGATTAGCACATTCAACAATGAAAGAATGAAGGAATAAATTATAACAATTGACACAGTGTTTGTGTGGAGAAACCCTTGCGGGAAAAAACTCCACACCCAAAGAGATTCAATTATTATATTAATCTTTTAAAGAAGTTTACATCAACCCAATGTTTCTCTATGAATTCTAGCAACACTTCATTTCTCCTTCAACCTACATAAAACTCTCATTAATACCACCAATCAAAGGCACCAATATATAGAAGTTCTAGATGTGAGAAAACCATTATGGTTTCTCAAAACAAGTTTCAAATCCACATGCAAAAACCAAACCACTTCCTTTTTGGACAGCCAATAAAACCAATGATTTTCCATAAGTCTTCTCATAGTTTTTTGTGGGGCCCCAACCCATAGCCAATCAGATGCTAACAACGAGTGTTCAATAACTTACCAATGGCATGCAAATCACATGCAAGCCTTGGTGCCCCAATTAGGATGACATGAAAAGCACATGCAATCCTTGGTGCCCTAATTAGGATGACGTGCAAAGTACACATGCAATGGCATGCCTGTACATATGGACCCCACCAAGATTTGGCACCCAATTTTGGATAACATGCAAAGCTCATGTAATATCATTCAATCCATACAAATCCAAATGGGCCCAACCACCAAAGTGAACACCTACAATGGACTCATGCAAGATTCATGCAAATCCAAGTGGGTCCCACCTCTATGATAGCAACTACAATTAGTCATAGTGAAATAAATAATAAATATTTTATTTCACATGTCTCTATGTGTCCAAGAACACATTCCAAGAATCAAGGAGAAACATGAAATTGACTTAGGATTGCAAGCTTAATGTCACCTTATCCTAACACATTTTATAACCCTACACTAATTTATTCCTAATTCTTGCAAGAGTGAGCATTGTGAAATGGTGAAATCCAATGAATCATTTATCATTTGGAATTATTCTAGACAAGTAATGAGGTGGTTGAATCCAAAAAAATGATATTGGACATGGTTGAGAATTAAATTACAAAATTTGGGTGTGATGAGACAAGGGAATGAAAAAACTTGTTGGCACCATTTCTTGTATAGGAATATCAAACATACAAAGATGTAAATGCTATAGTTTTCACCAAGTTCCATGTATACATACATTTTTAGAAGTGAAGTGCCATTGATTGTTGTCATGGGAAAGATAATTTTTTTCATGGTGGGTGATTGAAGGGGCAAAAGACAAGAAATTATAGTCTCAATCTTAGAGATAGAGAAATGAGCTAGATCAACATTAGCTATAAGTAAAATTGGAAAAAGATTAATATGGAGGATTTGGGTGTAGAGAAATCTCCACCTTGTATACAATAAAACATCTCAGCACTTCTTCAATTAAAATTTTGGAGAGGATTAGATAGATAAGTTGATTAAAAACCTCCCTAGTATAGATGAATTGTTGAATTCCTTTGAATCTTCATCTAATTGCTCAAGCTCCACCAAATTGAAATTGAGATTCTCCCTAAAGCATACTGAAAAAACCAACAAACACAACAAAAAATAAAATGAAACCTAAAAAATGTTTTTGGTTGATGTGGATCACATGTGCACCCAGATGCTCCTGCATCATTAAAGTATGCAAGATTATCAACAAGAAAAACAAAAAACACATAAGAAACTCAAAACACAGTGTTTACGTGGATAAAACCCTTTTGGGTAAAAAACTCCACCAGGAAAGAGGTCAAGTTCTATTAACTTTGAAAAAGATTAAAATATATTCACTTCATTCAATCCTACATCCAATCTAATTGTACCTATGAACATTCAACTCATACTCTACACCCCTCAAGCTTTTGTTTAAATAGAAAATACAATCTACAAAAGAAGTCTCTATAATGTGGTACCTAATATGGAAAAAATCCAATGTCATATTTGGGGAATCTAGTCAACAAGCTACTATTAGCCTATTATAGTTGTCATAAGATGCTATGCAAAAGCAATCCTATAATAGTTGATTCCTTACAACATGTAAGGCACTAATAAAATAAGATTCTCTTACACCTATCATAAGTCATTATTAAACTTGGATGCCCACCTTTCACTTGTAGTAACTCCCAAGATAAAACTTACATTTTACCATCACTATAAATAAATATTTAATACTATCAATGGATCAATCATCGCTTATGAATGCATTCACAAAACAATAATAGGATTAATTAAATACATATGATTTACAAAGTTGATGACACCTTAATCCTAACACCACCATAAGTCAAAATCTTTGTGTTGTTGACAAACATGTCTCTACAATCAAATATCATTGGTTTGGCCTCTTAATTCTTCTTTACCCTATCAAAGTCAAGGAGGTAAATGCAAGGGTCAAATCTGGTCAGTGGAGAAAAGCTCCTCCTTTATCAACTGATGGGATATAGTGTTGTACACCATTGCATAATTCGATATATTTTATAATATTGTAATTAAATAATTATTTAGTTGTGATGCACCTAGGTGGTGTGGTTAATGACACTATGTAATTATTTGGGGACCACTTGTATAAGTTGTATTATAACATTGGGTTAGTTATTTTATGTATGTGGAACACATAGAGTAATTAATTATTATTTGTATTATTTGATTAATTGGGAAAAGTTAGTACCAGTAGTCAAATGTGGGGTCAAGTGGGTTTATAAGTTAATGATTTTGTGTTACCATGGTTTTATCCAATACCACAAGTTGTATTTGTGTGAGCTTGGTCTATACAAGCAAGCACATGGTTAGTGGTTTGGGTAATATTGGCTATTTCATTATAAGTGGATTGGAGGTTTTATGAGAGGTTGTCATTGTATTAAGCTCTCTCCTGTAAGTGCATATTGTGAAGCATGGCAGGTGATGTGTGGATTCATGCTTTTACACATAGAGGATGCATTGGTATTCATAGAGGCTCATGGATTGTATTGTAATTCTTTTGCTAAATAATACATTTGAGCGTGGATGCTTTTGGAGGCTGGGTTTTTCCCTACAAAGGGTTTTCCCAGGGTATATCTTGTGTTCCTTGTTGCTTGTTCATTTGATTTTTGCACTATGGTTTGTTTCAGCATCTTGTTTCTCCTATTGGGTTATGTGGAATTGGTTTAATTAGATCTACAAATTCCTAACAAATGGTATCAGAGCCATGTTTATGGTTGAGTTGCCTGGATGTGTATAACCCTTGTGTGTGTAGATTAGGTGCAAAATGGAAGCCACGACAATGCATGGAAGGATTAAAGGCATTACAAGGTTTTGTGCAGGTTGTATTGCAGATTGGGGGTTCTAGGTATTGGTGATTTGTTGTGCATGTTGCAGAGCAGGTGATTGAAAAATCATGGTTGAAGAGGGTTTTCTGGGTTTGGCTTGATGAGGATTTTGAGGAGGAATTTCTACAGATGACCTCTTGGGACAAAACAGACCTCACCATTGAGTCCAGGAGGCCTGAGAAATGAAAATTCTTATAAAATTTGACCCAGTTTGGTTACAAGAGCAAAAGGCAAAATTTTGTACCCCTCTGGTTCAGCGGTATAGTGGTACAACTGTCACAATTGCTAGGTACGGTAAAGAAAAAAAATTATTTCTTGTGCAAAAGAAATTCATTCTATAGTATTTGAAAAAAAAATTTGATTAAAAAAAAATTAAAACTATAGAATGCATTTGAAAGGGCAAGATATTGAAAATAAAAATAAAAACAAAAAATAAGGGGGGCGGGGGTCCACAGACCCCCGTACCCCCTTACACAGAGTTGCAGAGTATGGCGGGGGTACCATCTGCATATGCCAATTAGCCCCTTGTCAGACTCCCCACATTCCCCTCCGTTGGCCTTTGGGCAGCCCATATGGGCTTTAAAATAAAATAAAAAATTATTATTAAACTTTGCTTTATTCAAAGTTGGGCGGTGGCGTGGGAGGAGTGCCCTTCGTGGGCTTTATAACAAAATTATATTTTATTAAATTTTTCAGCGGGGGACATTTCAATTTTAATGGCAGATAAAAGAGTCTTATGACAACATTTAAGATTTTATTTGGACCTTTTTTAAAATATTAAAATCCAATTTAAAATGGTGGTGGGGTCTGATGGAGACTTTAAACAATTTTTAAACCCAGTTTGAAATCCCCCAGTCAAAGACAATGAGGTGATGTCAACCCAGTCATATGCCACATCAGTGCCACATGTTTTTACCTAGTCAGCATGATGACGTTAGCATGACATCATGCCACGTCAGCAATGTACTAGGGTCCACTAGGGGTCCACTTTTAGCCCTAGGAGTGCCTTTTCTTCTGGGGGGCATAACTTTCACATACGGTATCAGTTTTTTGACTTTTTATAAATGTCAGAAAGCTCTCTCTGAACACTACATAGTGGTACAGGTTTTGTCATCAGATTTTTCTTTTTGTCTCAGAATTTGGTGCATGAAGTCTATTTTTCTCCAGTACAGTTTTATGCCCATAACTTTTGCATACAGAATTAGATTTTGGATTTTGGATAGGCGTTGGAGAGCTATTGTAGTGTACTACAATTTGGATCATGTAGATTTTTAGTTTGGTGTGCATAGAGAGTTTGGTACTTATTTGATCACTTGTAGGAGCCTGAGATTCAAAGTGTGTTTATGAGTGCATTCGGATGGATTTTTTGGCACAGACTTGTGGGAGTACATGTATTTATGAGACCATCAGCATGGTATAACAAGTTTTTAGTTTTGGTGCTTCCTGATACAGGTTTATAGGTGTTTTCAAAGTTATGACTTTGATGGAGACAGGTACAGATTGTCTTCTGGTTTGGGGACATGGTTGATACTCATGTGAGACTTGGAGTCTCGTTTCAGTGGGAGTTGAGTACAGGTACAATGATGATGATGATTATGGTGTCATGGATATGTAGGCACACTTTTGCAGTGGCATGCCATGATCATGTATGCGATTGACAAGTATGGGCTATGATGTTCGATTCATGATTACAGGGGGTGTTGTGGTGTTGTTTTTAGGGGATTGTTCTTATCTCCTGGATGCTTGATTAGTTCCTTGACTATGGTATTCATTTGTGGACTTGTTGGCAAATTGAATCTAGAGTTGATTTGGTGCTTGAGTCTTGGACTCTACAAGTTATCTTCTTTGATATCTCAATTTGTAGTTTACTAGTGTGATGATGAGTTTGCATGTGACATTTGTTTTGGATCTATGAGTTATGTAGTTTTGTGGATTAGCTACCCCTTGGCTACAGTGGGATGACTCAGATGTGGACTATCTATATCCACGAGATTGATTCAGTGTTTATGCAGAATTTGTTAATTGGCCTTGTCTGTGGTCATTTGTGCATTGGTATGATTCCTTTGAGATAAGAGGATGGATAATTAGAGTGCCTGGATAGTTGGTTGTTGGGACTTGCAGCATGTTTATCATGATGTCATGGAGATCTTGGATGCATGTTCTATGTTAGCTTTTGACAGTGATGGTTTTATCTTCTTGTTTGGAGATTTTGGTTCACTCAACCTTTTGGGAACTGTTGATGTTACGGTGGGATTCCTTGATTGGTTTGGAGCCATGGATAATCTTCATTTAGAAGATGGTTACTTTGTTGTCATGGATAGTTCAGTATCATAGTTCTAGTGGGAGCTTTGACAACATGTTAGATTTATCATACATGATGGATGATCTTTTGTAGTGGATGTTGGTGTCATGGAGGAGCCCGTGGTTTTGAGATTTCTTTGACATTTTCATTTCAAGTGTCTAGAGATGGTTATCTTCATATGATTGGAGATGTTTGACATCTTGGTTTACCATGGAGGACTTCTTTGAGTCTTTGGTTGAGGTGTTGGATTATGATATTCAGTATGACATGTTTATCCTTGATTTAGAGATGTTGATATTATGTCATGGTTTACTCTTGATTCTAGATTAGAGTATTGGCATGATACAGGTTCTCTTGAGACAAGATGTATGCATCATTGTATGCTTTTTTGCATGTGATCTTCTTACAAGGAGATGGTTAGATCATGATGTCATCATGGGCTTCTTGATTATGCAAATGTGCAATAGGAGCAATGACAATGGTCTTGTTTGTTCTCTCGGTATTGAGTACTTTGGTCATTTGCTTTACAGCTTCATGATGGTACTATGTTGCATTTGGAGTTTGGCATTTATTGGTCAGTTATAGGTGCTCATGGATACTTGGAGACTTAGGTGAGGCTAGAGTTCTCTTGTGATTAGAGACACTTGTTGGAATAGTTACTCTTTGGAGGTTTCAGCAGATAGACCGAGGAGCCTTACACCTGGATTTGGACGTGAGTTCATTATGGACCTAGAGGAGATTGTTCTTGGAGAGAGTCATTGTAGCTTGGTGTATCCTAGAGGAGCATTCTCATTCTCCACTCTTGGTCTACTCGATAATTTATCATTTATGAGGTATTGCCATGTTGGCAAGAGACACTTCTTTGCTTGATAGATGTTGTCATTGATGACAACTAACATCATCCCAATTATCCACATAACACAATTTGTTCATACCAAAAGTCAGATTCAGAATTTGTTTAAGTCTGGGTAGTTAGGAATAGAGTAGTAACAGGGAATGATATTTTGGTTCAGATCTCTCTGATGGAAAGTCATGATTAGTTGCAGATCTAGGGGAGTCATATGCATTGTCAAGACAATCTAAATCTAAATTTTTGTTCTCCAGTGATAAAGGATTCAAAAGATATTAGCCTCAGAGTGCTGGGTTCTAGTTTGTCAGAACAGACAGAAGAAGAATAGGCCAACCTTGCAGAAGATCTTGATTTCAAATGTATGGAAGTTGTTTGTTAGACAAATGGTGATGATCAGTGATAGTGGCCGACATGAGTGATGATTTTCAAGAGCAAGTTTTGGTCTATACCTTAAGTTATGCATAGATCTAGCCGACAAAGCATAGCATTCATAAAAGTTCTAAGTGTTGTTGAAGCTGACTGTTAGAATGATTGTAGATCATGTTGCGGATATATATAGCTGATGAAATTGGATGATTTAGTGTGTGTGAATTAGGTGTATGTGAGAAGAGTAGAAATTTAAGTGTGCATGAAGGCATATCAGTAAGAAGAGTAGAGCAAAGATGAAATGTGTAAGATTAGTTTTTATACTTAACCAGAATTGAAATTCTTGCATGAGTAGATGCTATTAATCAGTTCAAATCTCTGTCTTTCTCTTATAATATTTTAATAGGCAGTGAGCCTCCATTTGAGCAGTGAGCTCTGGGTAGTGAGCCCGAATGCATGTGCATTCCCACTTGTAAAATACTTTTAACAAGGTATTAATTTTTGTGGGTTAACCCCCACCATGGTTTTTCCCTTAACTAGGTTTCCACGTCAAAATCTTGGTGTCAATTGTGTCATTTATGTTTCTACTTATGTGATGTTAA
This sequence comes from Cunninghamia lanceolata, assembly GCA_027924645.1. Lineage (NCBI taxonomy): Eukaryota > Viridiplantae > Streptophyta > Pinopsida > Cupressales > Cupressaceae > Cunninghamia > Cunninghamia lanceolata. The sequence continues at coordinate 17,282,054 of BSBN01000803.1, forward strand.
AATGTTTATTTCATTAATCTGATTATAAGTTGTAAAGGAAGATTAAAGGTAGAAAAAGTTTAGAATGCATGACAACTGATTTACCCCCCTCTCAGTTGTCCAGACCTAATCCAACAATTGGTATCAGAGCAAGGTTCAAAAATTTTAATAGCTTAAGGAAGATCTAGGAAGGTAGTAAAAATTGATGAATATAACCTTCAAGGGCAACTTAATCTCGCCCTAGATGATCTTGAGCAGTCCAAGGTAGAAGTCCAAGAGCTGCAAGATAACCTCAAAAAGGTTGAAGACTTCATTGAGATTCTAAAAGAAAAATTAAGCAAATCCAATGCAAAAAGAAAGGATCAATCTCTTCAATTGGAAGACAAGGCCCTGAAAGAGAAGACAAAGGAATGCAAAAATTTAGCTAAAGAAGTTGTTTTCCTAAAACATAAGATAGAAACTGGAGTGATGAGACTAACCAAGGAAGTTGAAGATAGGAAGAAAACTGAAGAAGAGATGAAACAAAATATGAAAGAGAGAACTGAAGAATGCTGCAGACTGGATGGAATAGCTGGTCTCCTAGAGTCTAATCTACAAGAAAGAAGAAACAATGAGAGAGAACTTGAGAGACAGATTATCACTCTCAGACATGACCTAGAAATTGCAAATGAATATAAGGAGAAGTTCAAGATAATCTCAGCTAAAATTGAAGTACTAATTAAAGAACATAAAAAGAATGATGACAAGCATGATCTTAGATATGTGAAAAGTGAAAGCTCTGGATCTAGACAAAGAAATTTTCAACCAAGAAATAAAAGGGACAGAACTAGAAAACCTTCGGTAAGACAACCTAATGCTCAAAGATATCCATCATTCAATGGAAAGTGTTTCAATTGTAATAAATTTGTTCATAAAGCTACTTAGTGCAAAAGCAGAGTAAGTCAAAATGGTCCATCCTTCTCTAGTCAATAATTCAAATGCAAGAGGTATGGTCATAAATCCAATGAATGTAGAAGTATGATAATGAATGAATCAAATAGCGATTCTTTCAATGGCTACTACTTTACTTGCAATGGATTTGGACACATGGAAAATCAGTGCAGATCAAAAGGAAATCAAGTTTATAAGAAAGGGAATGTTGTGTGCTTTAATTGCAATAAATTTGGTCATATTGCAAGATTCTGCAAAAGTAGGAACAAGGGAAGAAGAGGTCCGGTAAGCAGAAAACTGGATGAACAAAGACAAGACAAAGGCAAAACAAAAATTGATGTGAATGAGATATAGAATGAAATGAACAAGACTTGGATAAAGAAAGATACAATAAACAATTGTGATGGGTCTGCACAGGAATCCGGTGTTGAAAATTCTTCCTAGAATTGATTTGGGAGCCTTGGCTCAGGGGGAGCAGTATTGGAAATCAAATTCCCCCAGCCAGTAAGTGAGTGCTTAAATCTAGCACAATGAGAAAAGAAATCTTGGATTATTTCAGAACATTTTGAAAAATTTTCGGAAGAAAAGAAGTAAATTTGCCAATTTACAAAGTAATTCATGAAGAACTATTTAATAAATAGTGTAACTAGATGAAGTTAGAGGAACACATTTATTACAATGCCAAATTAGGTTTTGCAAAAGATAAAAGGTCACTTGGTCACTCATTTGAATCACTTTACATTCAGAGGAAAGAAGAAGAAGAACATTCAAGCTGCAAATCCAGAGACTGAGGCACAAAGAGAGAATTCAACCAGAAATTGATCAACCCTAACCTCGCGAAAGAAAAAGGTACCTATCTATAAAGCTTTGAATCTAAAATCTATTGAGATGGCTACTCCTCATGTTGTTGACATTATTGAAAGGCCTCATTCCTCACAAATCACTAGAAGTTGATCCGTTAGGTGCTTTTTCGAGTGTTTCATATGGTGTGCTACATGTTGAAGACATTAGGGTTTATATTCATGCAAACATAGATGAATTTTGAGATTCAAGATATGTAGACTTGTTTGAGAAACAACTCAGTGATGAAAATCACGAACTTAAACCCAAATATAAGGCATTACAGGATAAACACTTTACTCAGATTATGGGGTTTCCAACATTTGATGAGGATGAATGGGTCTGATATGTTTTGAGTCGGATGCATGATGAATTCATTTGGTTGTTAAAACCATTCAATTTTACCAAGGATGCTCTCAGAATTATAACTGGGTTAAACTCAACTGGAGAATTGCCCATGCTGAAAGTCATGAAAAACTAGACAGTGATAGAGGCTACCAGTGCCAAGTTTGATAGAAGAGCAATGACCATAAATGATATTATAGAACTGGATGTAAAATTTGCCTCCATGGTGATCGGGTACAAGATCTACCACTCAAGTAGAGAAAATTCTATTTTTGAAATAGCCATATATGCTACATACAAGATGCTAAAGGAGAATACTAACTATGATTTATGTGAATTATTACAGAATCAACTGATTAAAAATTTAAACAAAATCAAGAAAGATAAGAAAAACACTTTCAAGTATGGTACATTGGTTCTATGTTTATTCTTTTACTTTATGAATGAGGTACCTAGGGTAAAAGGTGTGCATTGGCATAAGGATGAGCCAATTTCCATTCAGATTAGAGATCATCTTCGCAGCATTGGTGATTTCAAAGCTCAGAAAATTGCAATATGGGGTTACTTCAAGAACTTTCAAAGTATGATGCACTTAAGAGAAAGAATCCCTAAATCAAATGTTGAGAAGTACAAAAATGAAGTATTCTTCATGGTTGATACTGATTAGTGTCTAATGGAAGTAGTGGAACCCAGAACTACTTGGATCATGCCCATGGGGTATGAAGTAGATGAAAACATCTTGAATATGTATGCTCAACATCTTCTAAGCAAGCCTAAAGACACAACAGTTGAAAGATTTGGAATGTATGAGGAGCTAAATTTAAAACTATATACTGAGCTCAGAGAACCTGAAACCAATAGGAAAGTAAGAAAAGAAGTTGAGCATTTAGCTAAAAATTTGGGTCTAACTAAGGAGGCTGTGACGAAATTTAGAGAAAGAACTGAAAAGGTTGAGAAAGAGAAACTAGATAAGAAACAAACAGGTGCTCTAGTGGAAATCTCTTCCACTTCAAGAACTATGAAGAGCTCTATTGCTACCCCTGTACCTTCCAAGACTGCAAAACTGAAAGAAAAATCATCTAAAAAAGGGGAGAAAAGGAAGAAAGCAAAAGCATCCTAGACCTATGAAATCATAAGAGAAGAAGAAGAAGATATAGATTCTAACATTCAAATCAAAGAACTAAAGGCCACCGGAACAAACATTGCAAAAGTAACCCAAGAGAAGTCCTTCGAAAGCAAAAGAGCTAGCAAAAAGCAAAAGACATAAACGTATTAGGAATATGTTGAGAAGCCCACACTCTCCCTAGAGGATGTGATAAAATTAGTCACTGTAGATGGTAATCTATGACCCATGATTAAATTCTATGATGAATATAGTGATGTGGATAAAAGGGTGTTGGAGGAAGCAACTGTCAGATATCTTAACATCTATAACAAGGCACTGATTGACATAACTTTTGAGTTGCCACAAAGTTTGGCAAATATTTTAGAGTTGAGAAAAGAAAATGTCAAGAGCAAGGACATGGAGATCAGGGAACATGAGTTAATAAATTTGTGTCATCATATTTCATATGATCAAATAGATATGATATTTAGGGAAGTCAAAGATGACTTTAGAAGCAAAAAGAGAATGAACAAACTCATGCTTGGAGAAACAAGTGAAATCGTTGAAGAAACTCAAGAAATTGTTTTGAAAGCATTGAAAAAGCACAATTTTCCCATTGTCACAAAAAAAGTTTTGGTTAGTGAAAAAGAGAACATCATTGAGCAGTAACCTGAGTTGGGTGAAGTCTCTATTCCGGAAGTGGAACAAGTAAATCAGGAGGATACAGAAATGATAGATAAAGTAGTTGATGTAGGAGTAACTCCTCCACCTGATCATTTTGAAAAGGGAGAGGATATTGCCACTACATAGAACCCTCCAGATTAGATAGCAAGTGATGAACAAGCAAGACAAAGTCCATTTGAGAATACAGAGAAAAGAAAAGTAGAGAAAGAGGAAGAAAAAGGAAAGAAAGATAAGGCAGAAGAAGATGGTGTAAATGTTGAAGCACCTAAAGCAGATATTGAGAATTTAGATGAACAAAAGGATGGTTTTGAAATGGTTGCAAGAGACACTACAAATGCAGTAAAAGGTCTTCTTGAAAAAGATATGATTGAACTTGATGAGCCTGAGCTACTCCAAGGTCTAGCCAATCCAGATGCTCTCTCTCCAATTCAATTGATGAAAATATCATCATTTACCCAAGTAAAGGCTAGAGAAAATATGTTAAAGTCCCACATGGAGGACAATGAGCTACTGGGGCTTGCAACCAGAATTTTGGAGAAATTAATGCCAACCTATTAGAAGAATCAAAATGATTCCCCCTGCCGACATCTAAAAAATATTGTAAGTTCAGTAAACTCACATTTTGAGTCTTTTGAAAAATCTGTGGAGGTAAAAGTTCAGAAAGAGTTCCTCAATAAGAAATAGAGTCAAGTTAAGAATATGATAAGGAGTGATAGGTTGATACTAGGCATTAGCATAAAGAGCATTCATAATGCTCTAAGTGATGGAAGAGATATATATAAATTTTGCCTATCATGGTCTAAAATCAATGAGGATATTGAGAAGAAGATAAAGGAACAACAACAGAAAATTTTAGTCCTATCTCAAAATTTTGATCCGCTAACTGCCTCTCCTATAAGCTAGGAATGTCAGGTTATTACCTTGACAGATCAAATAAAGGGACTGGTAAAAGAGAAAAGCAATACTATGAAGAGGATGTGTGAACTCTGGGGATTGATTGTCCCCAAGTTGGAATCCATGCATAATGCCTTATCTGAAGCACAGAATGCACTTCAGACAAGTGATCCTCTAGATCTAGCAAAGGAAGAAGCATATGCATTTTTGCTGAGTGGGTACATCTCCATTTTGGATAGAATAAAGAGTAATTGGGCCTCCGAACTTGTTCAATTAAAAACCAGTTTTACAGATATCCTAAAGTTCATGTAAATAGGATTTGATGATATTTTGTACATATGCGGTAGCCATTGATGTCAAAGGGGGGGTGAAGGGTAGTGAAAAATGAGGAATTTAGCAAAGAGGGAGAACCAAAATAAGTGAAGGGCATGAGTGTATAGACAAAGGGGGAGTTGCACTAAGACACTTGGTCATTTTTCACTAAGTGTTACCATCAATGCCAAAGGGGGAGATTATTGGCAAGAGACATTATTTTGCTTGATAGGTGTTGTCATTGATGGCAACTAAGATCATCCCAAGTATCCACATAACACAATTTGTTCATACTAGAAGTCAGATTCAGAATTTGTTTAAGTCTGGGCAGTTAGGAACAGAGCAATAACAGGGTCCGATATTTTGGTCTGAATCTCTCTGGTGGAAAGTCATGATTAGATGTGGATCTAGGGGAGTCATATGCATTTTCAAAATAGTCTAAATCCAAATTTTTGTCCTCTGGTGATGAAGGATTCAAAATATATTAGCCTCTGATTACTGGGTTCCAGTTTGTTAGAGTAGACAGAAGAAGAACAGGCCGACCTTGCAGAAGATCTTGATTCTGGATGTATGGAAGTTGTTTGTTGGACAAATAGTGATGATCAGTGATAGTGGCCAACATGAGTGATAATTTTCAAGAGTAATTTTTGGTCCGCACCTTAATTTATGTATAGATCTAGCCGACAGAGCAGAGAATTCATAAAAGTTCTAAGTGTTGTTGAAGCTGACTATTAGAATGATTGTTGATCATTTTGTGGATATATATAGCCGATGAAATTGGATGATTCTATGTGTGTGTATGTGAATTAGGAGTATGTGAGAAGAGCAGAAATCCAAGTGTGAATGAAGGCAGATCAGTAAGAAGAACAAAGCAAAGATGAAATGTGTAAGATTAGTTTTTGTACTTAACCAGAACTGAAATTCTTGCATGGGTAGATGCTATTAATCAGTTCAAATCTCTGTCTTTCTCTTATAATATTTTAATAGGCAGTGATCCTCCATTTGAGCAATGAGCTCTTGATAGTGAGTCCGAATGCATGTGCATTCCCACTTGTAAAATACTTTTAACATGGTATTAATTTTTGTGGGTTAACCCCCCACCGTAGTTTTTCCCTTAACCGGGTTTCCACGTCAAAATCTTGGTATCAATTGTGTCATTTATGTTTCTGCTTATGTGATTCTGAAATGTTTATTTCATTAATCTGATTATAAGTTATAAAGAAAGATTAAAGGTAGAAAAATTTGGAATGTGTGACAACTGATTCACCCCCCCTCTCAGTTGTCCAGACCTAATCCAACATTCCCATCTTTTTAGATGTGTTCTACTTTATGTTTCATCTTCTCATAGATATGGATCTTGAGCTATAGTTATTGGTTTTGGAGGGTTCATTTGAGGGATGTTAGCATGGTTATCTCCTTGTTTGTAGGTTTGATTTATCATGTTCATTATGAGGAGTGTAGGAGATGTGATTGGGCTTATTCCTAGTTATGGAATGGTTATGAGTTTGGTCTACCTTGATTAGAGAGGCTTACATCCATGTTGGTTACATGTTACATATGTTTATTTGATCTTATGAGATTGAATGGTTGGGTGTTGTTGAGGCTTTTCTTTGGGGTTGTAGAGGAGATCATACTTGACACAGCTTAGCACTTTGATGTGTTTTGTAGAAGAAAATTATGATTTACAGGTTTTCTCTCTTTGTCTTATGGCTATTTCCTGGAGGATCATGTTGATATGGTTGGACTTTGGGAGAGGTATGTTGACATGTTGTGAGAGAGTATGCAGCGATTTATCATGCATGTGTGGATCATTGTGATTGTTCTTGATACTACATTGGCTTGTTTATTAGCCACACCTTGTTCAAATGTTGATTGATAGACTTGGTATGACATGGATCTATTTTCAGATTTGACATTACCCATGCAGTGGGAGTTCCTGGATGTATGTGTTCTTCATTGACAAGTTTGATACATGGAGCTTGTGATTCCAGAATATGGGTTGGATATGTTATTGGCATGAGGTTATTGATGTTGTTGATACCTATGAGGTATGGATGATTGGATGTATTAGCATATGTTGTGGGTGCTATTTTCAGTCATGTGGGTTTTTACCTTTGACAATAGCTTGGAGCCTTATTTTATCACTTGGATTTGATGCTTGTGTTCTTTAGATTGGTACATCTTCACCCTTTTCTTCCATAGGTGCCACATTCGAGGATGACAAGAGTTCTTGCTTGAGATAGTGGTCACTTTGCTTTTTTGCAGGTATCTTGTTGGAGCATGAGAGCATTCTAGAGATTCATGTGATTTTAAGTTTTGCCTATGATGATGTATTTCATGTATTGACCCTTATGCAATGTATACAACAAGTGGGAGAATATTGGGATATGGTGTTGTACACTATGTAATTATTTGGGGACCACTTGTATAAGTTGTATTGTAACATTGGGTTAGTTATTTTATGTGTGTGGCACACATAGAGTAATTAATTATTATTTGTATTATTTGATTAATTGGGAAAAGTTAGTACCAATAGTCAAATGTGGGGTCAAGTGGGTTTATAAGTTAATGATTTTGTGTTACCATGGTTTTTGGGGCACATGGTTTTATCCTATACCACAAGTTGTATTTGTGTGAGCTTGGTCTATAAAAGAAAGCACATGGTTAGTGGTTTGGGTAATGTTGATTATTTCATTGTAGGTGGATTGGAGGTTTTGTGAGAGGCTATCATTGTATTGAGCTCTCTCCTGTAAGTGTATATTGTGAAGGATGGCAGGTGATGTGTGGATTCATGCTTGTACACATGGAGGATGCATTGGAGGTGCTTGATGGATTCAGAGGTATTCATGGAGGCTCATGGATTGTATTGTAATTCTTTTGCTGAATAATACATTTGAGCGTGGATGCTTTTGGAGGATGGGTTTTTCCCTGCAAAGGGTTTTCCCAGGGTATATCTTGTGTTCCTTATTGCTTGTTCATTTGATTTTTGCATTATGGTTTGTTTCAACATCTTGTTTCACCTATTGGGTTATGTGGATTTGGTTTAATTAGAACTACAAATTCCTAACATCAACAACACTTCCTTTGAATTCCCCTAGGTACCCTAACACCATAATTCCTGAGATAAATAATCTATTACATACTCCTAAGTCAATATGGCTTTGAGGTTTTATATATACATATTGAAAATCATAAGATTTCATTTTCCATCTCAAATACTTTATTTATATTTAGCAGTGAGTTTAGATTTCTACATATTATTCTATATAATGTCCATGATTGCTATGATGAGTCATGTCAAGAGTCACTAGTTAATGTTGTATCAAGACCTATAAATGATCCATGTAGTGCCTCTATCCAACAATTTTTTAAATATATATTTAGTTAATTTTGAGACTTTATCTTAGATTAGCAAGCCAATAAACTTTATCTTTGTACACCTAATGCTACTTTCAAATTTATAATACATTCTATATAAATTAAAATTAGTGTAACCATTGCATTCCTTTCAATGTAAGTGATAGTACATATGTTTACAAGAGTATAGTGTACATAAATATAAATTATAACAATGGTACTTAGTGGATGTGCTTTATATGTGAGCATTCACGCTTGGAATTCAATATTTCTCATGTGAATTGTTGGGTTTTTTTCCAGTTAGAGGAAATAGTGTAAATATACTTTATTATCATCACCTGTGAGATTAAGACATGTTTTTTCAATTTCACTTAGCATTCTCTATATGCATCTTTTTCTATTTATTGTTAAGTATTTTTAAACATAGCGTAGCTACCTAGTTTACCCTCATAACCACTCCTCGCATATCATTCGTGTCTCATGGCATAAAGAGGGATGACAAGTTCAAATTAACACTATGTTCAAACAATAAATTGCATAAGATTTGGTCCATTGATTGTCTATGCTTCAAATAGTAAGCCCTAAGTTGGGTTTGGGAATCTACATTCCATTTTGTAAGGGACAGCTACATGGACACAATAAACATCATGGAGAGAAATTAAAGGAAGGGGTGATGGCCACATTAGTTTTTATTTATTACCTAATTCAATATTAATTTTAGCTCCAAAATAAGGGATTTGTTGGTTCTCAGATCTGTAGTTTATAAAACCCTAAAAGTATGCCAGGATTTATGGTTGGGTTTAACAACTGATTTGGCCAACTCATGGAGTCAATCCAAATGATTAAATTTCCTTGCACTTTGAAGGCCCTACTTCACCTAGGTGGGTGTACCTTTTATCACCATTGAATGTCAACACTTCAAGACTGAATGGTGATGATTGAGCAAATTATGTACAATTTTCCCAATTAAATTATCTTCTTCAACAAAATTCAAATTGGCATGAAATTTGAAAATGGTTTTATTTAATTATTCTACTCCTACTCCTACTCCTACAATAGAAAACCAAAATTTTGTTTGAAATATATACAAGGGATGACTTTGGAAGTTGTATGATCGATGCCTTTTCCTCAACCAGGAAATGAAGTCCAAATAGAAAAAGACATATGCCTTCCCTCTGGCTACAACTTGATTTGTTTGGCACTATAAGGTCTATGACTGGCATAGACATGCAAAAATGCCAATTATTTGGTTCTTCTTTAATTATCCAATTGAATCCTTCCAAATACTGTGATTTGCTTAAAGGAATTTAATTCCTACTTGAGGAAACCCAACAAACAACCCACACAGAAACAACAAATGTGCTTTGATAAATTAGAAATATCCTTGATAAAACTTATTTAAATAATAACGAAAAACCAAGTTGGAGACAACCAGATAAAATTTCAGTAATGAACTTAACAAACAATTGAGACCAGAAATCAAGCACCAGATTTATGCAATCGTTCTATTAGCATGCTTCAGAAAATCAGCCTTTACAGTGTTTTGCTTTTCCAAAAATCAAATCCCAACTAGAGTTCTCCACGGTCTTGGTTTCCTTCTTATAGGCACGAAGGAAGCAACGAGCTTCAGACCATTCACTTTCAGAAAAATTATTCAACTTCCCACCCCTTTACATTACACTTTAGATTATCTCTTTGCAAATAAAAATAATTATTTTATCCACCTTTCTTTTTCATATCCCCATGAAAAATAATTGCACAATATACAATTAACCCCCCTTTGGCCAACAATTGCACATTTATACTCACCTTTACATTTTCAATCAAATTATATTCTTTAGGTAAAAATATTTACCCAATCCTTATCTCCATTAGTGGAAATATTTTTATCTTTTTATCTTTCAAAAATACCTACCCGCACACTTTTCACCCAAAATTAATTTTTTTTTGTTTCTTCTCAAATGTACAAATATTTTCATTTGCAATGCATTTTATATTTTATCCTTCCATATTTTAATCCAAATAATATTTACATCCCACATTACCTAATGCAAGAGCATCCTTGGTTCAAGAGCAATCTTGCATCAACCAAAAACATTTGCATTTCAGTTTGTTTTCTTTCATTTTCCAGCTTAGTCAGTAGGCGTTTTTGTATTTTGGTCCGCATTCTACCACAATTTCATTGCACATCTTGCAGAGCTGGACTTAGCTTCTAGATTCATTCATCTACATCATATCTAGAATTCAGAGCATTTGGATTAAGTACTAGAAATTTATTGCTATCAGAAGATCAGTTGTTTTCCCAGAATAGAACATCCTGATAGCCTCTTATAATCAGCTAAAGGAAAAGACTTACGAAGCATTCCTTGACTTGTGGAGATTAATGACACATCATTCAATGATATTTGGTTCGTTGCTGACTTTTCTCGAGATCCGCACGACATTCCATTCATTTGTGGAGGTGTTCTACATGATTAGGTCTGACCTACCCGTGTACACACGTTACAACTCTTCATTGGAGTTTGTGACCCTCCTTGGTGAACGCAGAGGAAACTTTTGTACCAGAGATGATATATAAGGATGTAATAGATCCCTAGGCAAGTAGTTAGCAATTGATTCATAATCCTTACTTTGGATCTTTTGAGCGAAGGAGCTTCAAAGCTATATCTTGTGTATATTTTGATATTCTATAATCAGGCCTGTGAGCCGAATTGTAAGCCCGCATGTTGCTGGCCCATTTGTATTTGAATTCTTTAATATATTGACTGACTAAATCTATGTTTTCCCCATATCTTTGAGTTGTTTCCATTATGTTTACTCTTGCTGCACAACCTGGACAATTCATTCTATGAACCCTCCTACCGTGACTACATCAAGTGGTATTAGAGCGAAAGTTCAAATATTTGGGAGTGAATTGAGTGAAGTTGGCGAGGAAATTCCATAAGACCTTGTTGTGGACAGATCACCAAACTAAGGCAGATTACTTGTGTTGCAACTGATTGCCAATTGTGAGGCAATTTTCACCTTGTAGCCCGATTGCTAAACTTGAGGCAGTTTGCACTTGATCCTAGGAAGAATGCCGCCAAGGAGAGTTTTTGATGTTGGAACAATGGCTAGAAGAATGGATGAGATGATGGAAATGATGAAAATGATGTGAATTCATTTGGCTGCCATTGAAGAAGATAGGTGAAGAGGATTGACACCGAGACCTAATGTTGAAAGAAATGATGAAGAAGAATTTCAATCTATTGAACAAATCGGCAAAACCCTATGAGGTGAAGAAGAAGAAGAATCAGATCAAGTAAAGATGTTGTGAACTATTTTGAAGATTGGAAAAAGACCTAGAGTTGATGTGTTGAACTATACTGGTAATTTGAATCCTAAAAATTGATTGACTGGATAAATGACATAGAAGAATACTTTGAATATGAAGAAGTTGAAGATCTAGAGAAGGTGAAATTTGCAAAGACAGAGCTAAAAGGACATGCTGCTATATGGTGGAAAGAAGTACAGTTGGAAAGGAACAAAATGTTGGTAGGTGGTGACTGATCAGGAAAGTACTGTACACTAGCCATGTATCCTCACCGGGGTTTGGGGCCAGGCCGGGCCCCGAGTAGGGGTTCGGGGGCGGCAGCCCTCGAGAAACAGAGGTTCAAGGGTGCAGCCCCCCAAAAAAATTTTCTAGAGCCTACATAAAAAACCCTATTTTGTAACCAACAAAAAGGCTTGATAAAAGCGGCTAAGGGTTAGGGTTTTGAGATATTGTATTGTAGCATTTTGTAGTGGTATTGAGTTGCAGGGATTACTGATTGTAACCAGTTTGATTTACTAGATAATAATATTAGACTCTCTATTTGGTGGATGTAGCCCGAGTTTAGGTGAACCATGTTAAAATTTTTCTCTCACTGTTATTAATTCTGTGTATTTCCATTTCTCTATTTAATCTTTATTTGCATTTAATTGATATCTTCTGCTGGCTAACCCCAACAAGTGGTATCAGAGAGGGTTGTGTTCGATTATCATCTACAGGAAGGTCTCATGGTTGAGTGGGAGCAATGGCGGATGAGAGTAAATTAAAGGTTGATAAATTCAATGGGCAGAACTATCAGTTATGGAAGATGCAGATGGAGGATTACCTCTATCAAAAGGATTTATGGATGCCGTTGGAAGGAGTAGCTAAGAAACTGACAACAATGTCTGATGATGATTAGAATCTTCTTGAGAAAAAGGCACTGGGAACCATTCGATTGTGCTTGGCACCATTGGTGGCATTCAATATAACAGAAGCAAAGACAACAAATGGTCTGATGAAATCTTTGGCTAAATTGTATGAAAAACCCTTAGCCTCAAATAAGGTATTTCTCATGAAGTGTTTGTTTAATCTAAAAATGCTTGAAGCTGGATCTATGACAGATCATTTAAATAAATTTAATACGATTGTCAGTCAATTAACTTCTGTAAATGTAAAATTTGATGAAGAAGTTAGAGCTCTCTTGATATTATGTTCATTTCCTGAAAGCTGTGATAGTTTGGTAATGGCAGTTAGTAACTCTGTTTCTGGTTCAAATACCCTAAAATTTGATGATGTTGTTGGTGTTATTCTGAGTGAGGAAATTCATAAGAAAAGCTCAGGTGGATCCAAATCAAGCAGTGTTTTGAATGTAGAAAGCAGGGGCAGATCAAAAGAGAGAGGAAAAGGTACTAGAGGTCATGGGAAGTCACAAGGAAAATCAAAGGATAAGAGATCCCAATCTAGAGGATAGAAAGATTGCTGGTACTGTGGGAAACTAGGTCATCTAAAGAAAGATTGCTAGTCTCGAAAAAATAAAGAAGGAGACAAACAAGAAGGCAATAAGGAGGCAAATGTGATAAGAAACAAGTCTGAAGATGATGCTTTGATTCTTTCCCTAGATAATGCTGATGATTCATGGGTTTTAGATTTAGGGGCCTCATTTCATGCTACGCTCCATAGAAGTTATTTTCTTGATTATGTCCAAGGGGATTTTGGGCTGGTTTATTTGGGAGATAATGAACCCTGTCAGATTGTTGGAAAGGGAAGAAAAAAGATTAAGTTGTAGAATGGGAATCATTGGCTGCTACAAGAGGTAAGGCACATTCCAAGGCTCAGTAGGAATTTAATTTTAGCAGGGCAGCTAGCTGAACAAGGTTGCATTGTTACATTTACTGATAAAAATTGGAAGGTTTCAAAAGGTGCCTTAGTAGTAGCAAAAGGTGTGAAAGTAGGCACCTTATATCTTTGTATAGGTCATATTGTTCCTTCTACTTTAGCTGTTACAGAGAAAAAACAAACAGGTTTATGAACAGTTGCTGCAGGTTTGCAGGAAGAGACTGGAAAAGTTGCTGCAAATTCTAAGACAACATTGTGGCATAAAAGACTTGGGCATATGAGTGAAAAAGGTATGAAGGTACTTCATTCTAAGAAAGTTTTACCAGGTCTGAAATGTATTAATATAGATTTATGTGAAAGTTGTGTGTATGGTAAACAAAAGAGAGTGAGTTTTCTCAAGGATGGGAAGCAAAAGAAAAATAAAAAGTTAGAGATTGTGCATACAGATGTATGGGGACCAGCTCAGGTATCTTCTCTCGGTGGCTCTTGATATTATGTTACATTCATAGATGATGCAACTAGGAAGGTCTAGATTTATTTCCTTAGATAGAAATCTGATGTATTTGAAACATTTAAGAAATGGAGAAGCTTGGTTGAGAATGAGATGGGTAAAAGATTAAAATGTCTCAGATCTGATAATGGCAGTGAGTATTGCAGCAAAGAATTTGAAGATTATGTTCCTTTAATGGAATTCGTAGGCAGAAAATAGTTCCAGGGACTCCACAAGAAAATGGAGTGGCTGAACGCATGAATAGGACAATAATGGAGCATGTAAGGACCGTGAGATTGCATGTTGGGCTACCTTTAAATATGTGGGCAGAAGATGTCAACACTATTGTATATTTAATTAATAAAGGTCCTTCAGTTCCTTTGGGTTGTGGTATTCCAGAGGAAGCATGGATAGGTAAGAAGGTGAGTTATTCTTTTCTGAAAACCTTCGGCTATGAAGCATTTGTATATATAGATTCTGAAAATAGAACCAAGATGGATGCAAAATCAAAAAAATGTACCTTTGTTGGATATGGCATTGATGAATTTGGTTATAGGCTTTGGGATTTTGAAAATCAGAAAATTGTGAGAAGCAAGGATGTTATATTCAATGAGAAGGTGTTGTACAAAGATTAGTTGTGGTATCATGAGAAGAAAGAAAAAGATTATGTGGTGTTGGATGATACTCCCAATAGTGATGTTCTAGTGGCTCCTCATACTCCGCAACAGCAACCAGAAATCCCACAAACTCAAGTGAATGTTAGACGGTCAACAAGGATAAGTAGACCTCCTGATAGGTTTTCTCCCTCTTTGTATTCTATTTTGTTAATAGATGCTGGTGAACTAGAAGGGTATGATGAAGCTATGCAGGTGGATACATAGGTTCAGTGGGATCTTGTAATGAAAGAAAAAATGGACTCCTTGCTGAAAAATCAGACTTGGGAATTATGTAAGTTACCTGTAGGTAAAAAGGCTTTACCAAAAAAATGGGTTTACAGGCTAAAAGAGGAAGATGGAGGTAAGAAAAGATTTAAAGCCAGATTAGTTGTAAAAGGATTTTCATAGAAAAGGGCATTGATTTTGATGAGATATTTTCTCCGGTTGTCAAGATAACTTCTATTCGTACTGTTTTAAGTATTGTGGGTGCTGAAGATTTGTATTTGGAATAACTAGATGTAAAAACTACCTTTCTCCATGGTGATTTGGAGGAGGAGATATACATAGAACAGCCCCAAGGATTTGAGGTCAAAGGTAAGGAGAAACTGGTGTGCAGATTGAAGAAGAGTTTGTATGGCCTAAAACAAACACTTCAGCAATGGTATTTGAAATTTGATAGTTTTATGACTAAGCAAAGCTATAGTCAGTGTAATTCTGACCATTGTGTTTATTTTAAGAGGTTGGATAATGAAAGCTACATTATTTTATGTTTATATGTTGATGACATGCTTGTCGCTGGGTCTAACATTGATCACATAAGAGAGTTAAAACAACAGTTAGCACAGTCATTTGATATGAAGGATTTGGGGGCAGCAAACCAAATCCTTGGTATGAAAATTTGTAGAGATAGGATGAATAGAAAATTGACTCTATCTCAGGCTACTTATTTTGAAAAGGTGTTGTAGAGATTCCACATAGAGAATGCAAAAGATGTCAACACACCTTTGCCTAGTCATTTGAAATTGGCTAAGGAGATGTGTCCTTAGACACACGAGGAGGAAGAAAAAATGTCCAAGATACCATATGCTTCAGCTGTAGGAAGTTTAATGTATGCCATGGTATGTATGAGACCGGATATTGCACATACTATAGGAGTTGTTAGCAGGTATATGAGTCATCCTAGATTTGAGCATTGGAATGTAGTAAAATAGATTCTCAGATATTTGAGAGGTACATCCAATAAACACTTATGTTTTGGGGTCTCTAATACTAATTTAGCAAGGGATATTGATACCAGGCGGAGTACTGCAGGTTATGTCTTTACTGTAGGTGGGACCGCAGTGAACTGGATCTCACGATTGCAAAAGGTGGTTGCTTTATCCACCATAGAGATAGAGTATGTAGCTACAACCGAGGCAAGCAAGGAGATGATATGGCTGACCTCTTTCAAGGGAGAATTGGGCAAACAACAAGCTAACAGTTCTTTGTATACAGATAGTCAGAGTGCCATACGTCTTGCAAAGAATTCTGCTTTGCATTCAAAGACCAAACACATACAGTTGAGGTATCACTTTATTCGGTCGATGTTGGATAATGGACAGTTAAGGCTGGAAAAGATACATACAGATGAAAATCGAGTGGATATGTTTACAAAGGCAGTGACAAGGGAGAAGCTAAGCTCCTCTTCAGCTTCAGTTGGTCTTCTAGACTAAAAACAACAAAAATAGAATAGCAGAGTCTAGGGTGCTTATTTCTAGTGGGAGCTGCATGCGCAATAGTGTCGTCCAGGCTCAATCTCCAAGTGGGAGATTATTTGGTGTGGAGCCTGATCAGTCTCCAAGTGGGAGATTGTTGGCAGGTGGTGACTGATCATGAAAGTACTGTACACTAGCCATGTATCCTCACCGGGGTTCGGTTTGATTTAAGCACCCTATTTTGTAACCGAAAAAAAAGGCTTGATAAAAGTGGCTAAGGGTTAGGGTTTTGAGATATTGTATTGTAGCATTTTGCAGTGGGATTGAGTTGCAGGGATTGCTAATTGTAATCGGTTTGATTTACTGGATAAACATATTTGACTCTCTGTTTGGTGGATGTAGCCTGAGTTTGGGTGAACCACGTTAAAACTTGTCTCTTGCTGTTATTATTTCTATGTATTTCCATTCCTCTATTTAATCTTTATTTGCATTTAATTGATATTTTCTGCCAGCTAACCCTAACACAAAAGAATTCATACCTGTTGACTATGAACTGGAGCTATTAAAAAGATTGCAGACCCTGAGAGAAAAGGAGAAAACTGTGAAGGAGTATACTGAAGAATTTCATAAGATGATTATAAGAATAGGACATAGTGAAACAAATAAGGAGAAAGTTGCTAGATACATCAATGGACTAAGATTGAACATTCAAGAAGAATTAAGTTTGGTAAAGATGACATCTTTGGAAGAAGCATATCAGTTTGCCCTGAAAGTTGAAGAGAAACTGAATAAAAGGCACAATCCAAGACAAAGAGGTAGACCATTTTTCGAAGGAGATAGATCATTTGCGGAGAAGAAAAAGTTTGAAAACACATTCAAGAAGGAAGACAAAGATAATAGTACATACCAAAGAGATGATAAAAAAATTTACCGAAGAGGAAACTGTAGTGCATACCGGAATGAAGGATACAAAAGAGAGGGAAGATGATTTGATAAGAGAACATTCAGAGGCACTTGTTTCAAGTGTAGAGGTGAAGGACATAGAGCATTCGAATGTAAATAGGGTAGTACAAGAAAGAGGACAGAAAAGAGTGGAAGAGCAACCTATGTAGATGAAGAACCTGTTGAACTAGGTGATCCCTGTTCTATTGGTAAACCTAAGAAAGGAGAATCACTTGTGATGAAGAGAGCACTATTTCAATTAGAAACAAATGAGGAACCACTGAAGAGGAAAAGCTTGTATAGAACAAGATGCAAATCCGGAGGTAAGTGTTGTAAAGTTGTGATTGATAGTGGTAGTTCAGATAACCTACTTTTAGAGGAGATGGTGATTAAGCTAAAGTTGGAAAGCTTGAAACACTCTAAGCCCTATCAGATAGCATGGATTTAGGATGATCATAAGGTACTGGTGAGTGAACAATATTTAGTGAAATTTCATATTAGATCTTATCATGATGAAGTCTTGTGTGATATTATGCCTATGGATGTATGTCATGTCTTGTTGGGTAGACCTTGGTAGTATGATAGAAAAGATATACATGATGGGAGAAAGAATACATACACTATAACAACAAATGGAAAGAGAATTACTTTGATTCCTTTAGAAGATGATCCTAAGAGTGAAGTATGTGGAAATACTAGAACCTGTTTGGTAGATGGAAGAATATTTCTAGATGGTTTGAGACATGAGAATATGTGTTATACTTTGATTATGAAGAAACCTGAAAAATTGAAGAAGGAGATTAAAGGAGAGCAACTAGAGGAGATAACAAAGTTGCTGAAAAAATATGAAGACATCATATTAGATAATGTACCTAAAGGATTTCCACCTATAAGGAGTATTAGTCATTACATGGATCTTATACTGGGAGCAAGTTTACCTAACAAAGTAGCACACCGAATGACACCAGCAGAGAATGAAGAGTTAAACAAACAGATATAGGAGTTATTGAGAAAAGGTTTGATCAAAGAAAGTTTGAGTCCTTGTGCAGTACCTGCAGTGTTAGCACCTAAGAAAGATGGAGAATGGAGAATGTGTACTAACTCTAGAACAATAAACAAGATCATAGTTAAGTATAGATTTCCTATACCTAGGATGGATGATACTATAGATTGTTTGAGTGGAGCAAGATATTTCATGAAGATAGACTTGAAGAGTGGATACCATTAGAGAAAGAGATGAATGGAAGATTGCTTTTAAGACAAATGAAGGATTGTATGAGTGGTTAGTGAGGCCTTTCAGATTGACAAATGCACCGAGTACTTTCATGATATTGATGAATGAAGTCTTGAAGACATTCTTGGGTAAGTTTGTGATTGTATATTTGGATGACATTATGATTTTTAGTAAGACAAAAGAAGAACATTTGTGGCTGTATATCGAAAAATTTGGATTTGCAAATGGAAATGATCAAATAATGAAATGTATAACCTAAACCCAAATAATTCAATACCTCGAAGATGCAAGATGAGCTCGATTGATTGATCGCTTTGTTGTGTTGATTGATCGATTCCACAACATAACATTGATAAGGAGATAGATGATGAATGGTTGATGGTTGATAGATGCAACCTAGATGGATTGAAAGAGGATGGATGATGGTTTGAGATGAAGAATAGATCCCTCCCTTCTCATCTCCCTCTCTTTCTAAATGGCTTGTAGATCGTTTGATTTATAGGCTTGGCTTGGTTCAAATGGATGGCTAGGATCAATTAGGGCTTTAGGTGAAATGGATGGATAGGATTAAGTTAGGTTTCCTTGCACATCAAGAAATTGTAGTCAATTGACATGTGATAAGGGAAGATAAGGCTTAGGTGTACTTGTGTAGACAAATACTAAAATTAGGTCCCATTAGTTGTGCATGTGAAAGATAAAAGTTGTACTACAACACATGATTGAATGGACAAGTGTTGGAATGTGGTGAAAGGTGAGGACTTAATTCAAATAAAATATTTGAATTAGTTCGGATATAGTTGGAAATTAATTAAATAAATAAAATTTATTTAATTAATTGGGTAGATGAATAGGATGGGATAAGATATGACGTGGAAATTATTTAAATAAATAAAATTTATTTAATTAATTGGGATGGGGATATGATAAATGGGATTATGCATGTGAAATTAATTAAATAAATAAATTTATTTAATTAATTGGCTAATGGATAAATAGGATTAAGAGTGGGATTAGGACAAAATGTTACATGATGTCTAAGTAATGTTTTTAACTAGGTGTTGCAAGACATGGACAA
This sequence comes from Cunninghamia lanceolata, assembly GCA_027924645.1. NCBI lineage: Eukaryota > Viridiplantae > Streptophyta > Pinopsida > Cupressales > Cupressaceae > Cunninghamia > Cunninghamia lanceolata. The sequence goes on from BSBN01000803.1 coordinate 17,301,719, forward strand.
AGTTGGGACAATTTTGGGTGTCTATATTTTGCCCCTCTTTGAGATGATGTTCGAGATGATAAGATTTATGATGAGTAACATCATTTCAAAGAAGTTAAGGTATGGATAATCGATAGGGATAACGATGATGGAATGATAGGATGAGGATAGAAAGGATAGGATGATAAAAATGATAATGATAAAATGGGATGAGGATGAAATGGGATGATGATGCCCCCTCGAGAGGATAGGCGGGTTGGACAAACACGGGTATGCTCTTGAAAAGAAATGGTTTGGCTACAAAAGAAAGATAAGAGGATAGATAGAAGAAATGGAGATGTGTTATGCTGCAATGGAAGGTGAGCAACCATGATGTTTGATATAGCACTAGATATTATGCACCAAGGTATAAGGACCAGGGTGACGATTTGTCTCGTGCCCCAGCATAATACAACCTTGTCTAACATATGAGAAAGTAGACTTAGAGCATTGAAGTCCTAGTGCACAAAAGGTATGATATGACCTTAGATGCAAAGGATAGTGCAAAACGCTATTCCAACATACACAAGATATGAATATTAGTTGGAATGATATCGATATGATACAAATGCAAGATAAAATGATAACACACACAAGTAAGCAAGCAAGCATGCACAAATGATTAAAAAACAAACAAGGTATTGCCCTTGTCAAGCTGTAAACCATTGATTGATTTTTTGATTGATGATAGTTGAGAGTGTTGTCATTGCAGGGAAAGCTATATCCCTAGATCAACACAAGGTTGTTTGCTGAGTTAGTTGGCTAATTGGCTGATTGATTTAGCTTACAACAAGGCTAGGATCAAGACCATGGATTGTGATTGGATAACTTGGCTTGATTGATTAACTTGATTGGTATGGCTTAATGATGACTTGCATTTGGATCATTTTTTTGAATGATTAGATTGAATTGATATGAATGGATGATTGAAGGAAATGGATTGATTGAATGATAGATTGATTGGAAGAAGTTGTTTATTGATGATGTAGAAGATAGATGATAGAAGAAATGATGAGAGGAGAAAGAGGAAAATCGTCTGTGCCTAAATCTAGGCACTTCCTTCATACTCCAGACTATCTACATACCTTGTATCCACGGGATCAGGGCACTTAACGATGGACATGAGATGTAGTTCTGATTTTTTTTATTGATGAGATGATGAAAAATGGATTGATTGGGATTGATGAGATGTTGATGATGTGATGATATGTGGTGGATTGATCTACTTTTGATTTGCTAAAGTGATTGGATTTGTTTTGATGGTTGGCTTGATGTGCTTTGGTGTTGATGCTGATGATTGATAGGATTTGTTTTGATAGTTGGCTTGATGTGCTTTGGTTGATTTTCTTTGGTGTTGATGCTGATGATTGATAGGATTTGTTTTGATGATGATAGTGATGGTGTGATTATTAGAGTGTCCACTCAATATAAGCAGAAGCAAGTGTTCTCAGTGTGCTCAAAGGATGTAAAAAAAAAATAAGGTATTGTCCTTGTCAAGTCATAAACCAATAATTGATTGTTTGGTTGATAATGATATATATTGTTGTCATTGCGGGGAAAGCTATATCCCTAGATCAACACAAGGATGTGGGAATGCTATATCCCATTGATGATTATTGATGATTGATTTAGTTTATGACAAGATTAGGATCAAAACCTGTTGATTTGGTTGGATAATATTCCTTGATTGATTAGCTTGCTTGATATGGATTAGTGCGACTTGGATTTATGATCATTGCTTAGATTGATTTGATTGATATGATTGGAAAAAGTGATTGATTGGAATGGATGAATGAATGTTATTGATGAGAAGAATTAATGATGATGATTTTGATTGAATGTTGATGGAGTTGATTGTTTTGGTTGATGTGATTGGTTTTATTGCTTGGATTTTTTGTTGGATATTTGATTTTTTGGATTTTTGAATGTTTTGGGATATTTTGATTTTTTTGGATTTTTTTGAAATGTTTTGGAAAATGCCAATGGATTTACAATTTGGGTAGTCTTTGTGCTTGATACCAATGACAAGGGAAAAAACCAAGTCTAGGTGCAAGGGATGGATAAAAGGATGGGCTCATAGTATATGTGATGGCAAGATCATGAGAGTTGGATGGGATGGAAGGTTCATGAGAGTTGGATGGATAGATAAGAGGATAGGCCATATAATGGATGGATGCATGCCCCATGATAAACAAATAGGTAGGCTATAGTGGAAAGCTCAAGATAAATGAATGGGGATAAGCTATAAGATGGAAAGCTCATGATAAGAGTACACCATAGTGGATGGATCATAAGGGAGCTAGGATGTGATCTCCAAAGGCTATGTTGCATAGGAAGAATAACTTTCCCCATTCTAGGTAGTAATGCTTAGGATTTTTACATGATAAAATTCATGACCAAGGGATGACATGATGGATTAGTTTAAATGGGATGGATAAATTGTCAATGGATAGGACTTGGTTTGGAAAGAAGGTATGTCAAGAGATATCCAAACATGTTTCAACATTTTGCCCCTATGTCTTCATCAAAATCAAAAGGCGGGAGGATGGATAAATGGGTTCAATAGGATAGGCATGTTTTGTAATGGCTAAGGATTGTAGGATGATATGGTAATGGTAGGATAGGATAGGATGGAAAATGATATAATGGGATGGATAGTTTGGAAATGGATAGGTTGGATAAGACAATGTGCCCCCAAGTGTAAGTGACATAGAAGATCAACCTACACATGACTCCTGTTTACCAGGTTTTTATCATGGTACTTATTCAAGGCGCCTGTTTACCAAGTTTTCACCATTGGAGAAAGGGATTTCTCTTTACTTTTTTAATTTTTTTTCTTTTTTTTTTTATTTTTTTGATTTTTTTTAGATGGGATGACAATTACACATGGTGCCTGTTTGCCAAGGTTTCACCATGGTAATGGATAGGAGGGACTCAAGTGGCTAGTGCTATGAGAGGTGATATTGTCCCATTAGAGATGGATGATATCTTTGCATGGATCATGTCATTATGCTCATCGATGTTGATAAGGGATTGCATGGATGGGAGATGGATTAGGTAGATAGTGGATTATGATGAAAGGTTTATGCAAGGATGGATGGATAGGGATAGTGGATTATGATGTGGAGTATATAGGCTTATGGAATGAAGATGGATGAAAAGTTTATGCCAAAGCATGGGCCATAGGAATAGCATGGGGGAGATATGTAGGATAATGGATGGAAGATGGGGAGATGTAGTTATGTGGAGGTGTTGCAGAATGGAAGGGAATCATGACCAATGGTTGCACACACCATGATAAACATTGAAGTTTTTGATGAGATGGTGGTGTAGGAAGCAATGGAGATGTTTGCTTAGGAGATGGTTGATGAAGTGATTTAGGAACCCACTTAGATTTAGTATTTTTAGTGCTTTTTCTTTGCTTGTGGGATTTTTGAAGGGAATGGATGTTTTGGATGGAAGTAGGCTTTTGGATGGATCTAGGTGGTTGGGATTCTTGAGATGTGGATGAGGATGCCTCATTTGACTTGCTAGATATTTGCTTAGGAACCCAAACCATTTTTCTTTTAGGCTTTGCTTTTGGAGGTATGGGCTTGGATAGCTTTGTGAATGTACTTTGCTTTGAGTTTGATTCTTTATGTCCTAAGGTATGAAGACCTTTAGGATTTTTGGTAGGATTGTTAGCTTTATAAGTAGAGGCATCAAAATTTTCTCTTTTGAATCCCATGGGGTGGGTGGAGTGGATGGAATGATTGGAAGCTTTATGCTTAGGTGATGTGTTCTTTTGTTGGCCATGATTAGGGATGTAAGGATACTTATGAATGATAGGTATGTTAGGTGTTGGAAGCAACGGTGGCAAGGTGGATGGATGGATATTTGGAGTTGGTAAAGTGGAGGCAAAGTGGATGGAGGAAGGTGTACGGTCACATGCTTTTGATATTTATAGGATGATAGAGGTAGAATGGCAAAATATGTTTTGGGTAGATGATAGGGTTTGCGATGGAAAGTGGTAGATTTAAGATGCATGAAGGGATTACTAACATCTTGGCCTTGTTTACCTTGGGGTGTGTATCCAAGGCCATATGAGCATGGAGGAATCTTGACATGGTTTGGCTCCAAAATACCTTGTTCATAAAGGCCTAGACCTTTGCCTTGGTAGTTCATGTTTTGGAGGATGTGATGGACAATGGGACTAGATGTGTTTTGGGAACTAGACTTGAGTTCTTTATTGGATGGAGAAGGTGAGGTAGAGGACGAAGGTTGTTGTTTTCCTAAAGAAGAACATTCATGGATGAATGTGGATAAACCCATTGGATATGGTGGATTTGAAATGGGATCAATGATGGATATGGAAGGAAGGTCATTAGGATCTTGATTATGCTCATTATGTTCACTAAGATCCAAGCTATTTGTTTGATCTTTTATGCTTATGTGTTCTTGGGGGACACATGTCTCATTATGACAATTGGATGTTTGGTCATTATGGATAGGGCTAGATGGAGGATGACTAGGAACAATTTGGATATCTTGCTCATGGATGGTTATAGGATTATAGATAGGATCAAGGTGCTCATGGATAACTTCTTCATCATAGATATTATCTTGATCATGAGATGGATAAAGTTTGGCCAAATGGATCATCATGGTTTTCATGATCTTAGCTAGAACCTTGATAAAAAATATGAGCAAAAAGAGGATTAAGTGGGCTATAAAAGGGATAAATTTTCTCATGAATGAAGTCATGGTGATGGCTAATAGCTTGAGGGAAAACCATATGTAGGTCATGGATAGATGGAACTTAGAGGTGCTTTGATCTTGATTAAGATTAAGGTTTAATATTTCTACATGTTTAAGATTATGCTCTTGACATACCTCTTGACTTTGGATGAAAGTGGAAGGTTCTTGAGTGGACTTGATAGACTCTTGAGGGTTATCGACATGAGGGCATGATGGCTCTTGACTTAGGCTTGTGGTTGGAGACTCTTGAATAGACTTGATGGCTTGTTGGTCACATGATGGGCTTGAAGGGCTAGGAATGTTAATTGAGGGCTCTTGAAGAGGCTCAAGGATATGCAAACCACATGATGAGATTATAGGATTGGACATGACCTTTGGAAGTTCTTTGGTAGGTTCATGAATTGGTGTTTGACATGGGGGTGGTTTTTTGCTAGCTAGTAGCCAATGGATCACATCCTTCGCAAGAGTATGAGTGAATGGGAAATATAATGGATGGATGATAATAGTAGATGGTGTTGTAGGCTTATGATTAGGATTAGGTTTAGATGGAGGGATAATGGGATTGGATGGATTAGGATTAGAGTGGGGTGACACATGGGATTTGAATGATGTGGCATGATTTCCCATTATAGGTGGGTACACCTTGTAAACAATTGGGACAAATATTGGACATGTATTTGTATTATGGCCTTTGGTCCTATGATATGCACAATAATCATGTTCATCATATGAACTTTCTTCACATGGTTTGACTTTAGGAAGTTCAATGAGTTTTGCTTCAAGCATCCTTTGTAAAACTATCTCAGCCACATCCTTTGGTGAAGGATTAGAATAATATGGGGATGAAGGTAATGCAGGGTTTGGTGGTTTGAAAGGTTGATGGACTAATGGACTAGGGGTAGGATCACATGGTGGTGTTGGGATAGGACTTGTTGGCTCATCTATCAGTATGTGATTGTATGATGGAGGGTATTCATAAGATGAATTAGCTAGGTTGGTATCTCCATTGTCAAAGGTAATTAAGTCTTGTTGCATTAGGCTCGCATGGTTTATGTACAAAGGGCCACTTGGAGTTGCATATGCTTCTTGTTGCAAAGGTGGATTTGGGCTCACTTGTGATTGTTGGGGAGGCCATTGATAATCTTGGAAGCTAGGTGTAATGGTAGGATATGTAGACAAAATATCTCGAGGTGGACTCAAAGATGCAGGCATTTGATCGTGTTGGCAAGGTTGACTTGTGCTCACTTGATTTATATACAAAAGGCCATTAGGACTTGATTGTTGTTCGTGTGATATCACTTGATTGGTTTGTGGATGGGCTTGGTAGTGCATTGGAATGGTGGCACGAAGAATTGGATAAGCTTGAGGTGGATATTCATAGGTTGATGTGGCATTGAATTGGTGGATAGGTGGATTAGGTTGATAGGAAGTGGATAGATATGATATGTGGCTATAAGGTGGATTAGGTTGATATGAAGTGGATGGATATGACATGTGGCAAGATGGATTACGTTGGGAGTGAATGGTTAAGGATTGTTGTGCTTGTCGAGCTTGACTAGTGGCTAAAAAAGTGTTGGACTTGGGTTATAAAGTGTTGTAGTTGAGGTGATTGGCTTGCTTGGGGTTGAGCTCTTTGGATGAAGAATTGTAATGTTTCAATGGCATCTTGGTTTAGGGGTTGTGATCCTTGATAAAGATTTTGGAGGAATCTTTGGAATTTGATTTCTGGGTCTTCTGGTGTAAACATGTTGTCACCCAAGTGTTTGACTTAAGTCCTTTTTGGCAAGTGCTTGTTTAGGGATTTGGATGATGATGTGGATTGTTTGGATGATGTGGATGAAATTAAGTTGGATATGATGTGTGTTGACTAGGATGAATGTTTAGATTGATTTGTTTATGTGTTTGGTGTTTAGAGCTTGATTTGACAATGTTCAAAGAAATTATTATGCATATACACACATGAATCACTCACGCAAGACACAAGCAATTTTTTAACTTTGAAAATGGAATGTGATGATTAAGAAAGAACACATGGAAGACACATCAACAAGCTTAATGTCTAGTCAAGTGGGTATGGCCAAATAGGTCTTAGGCTATCTATTGCACAAGGTTGACTAGGGAATTGAAAGTGAAATCTTGCCACACAATCAAGAGAAAGGGGTAACCCACCCTTCACCTTCACTTCCCAAAGGTATAAAGTTCTTTGGGGCTTAGCCAAGAGTGACAAGATTTATAACTCCCAATGAGGATGTCTTTCGATTCAGCCTCGGTTGAGGTCATCCCTTGGAATGGTGTCTCCAAGCAAGCCTCCTAGATAGGATTTACAAAAGCAAACCAAGTGAGCTATCACTTGATTCACACTCCCAGTGGTTGATTCCCCTTTAGAAAATTGAAATGTGTAACAAATAGTTCAAGCACTTGTTCTTTTTAGATCCAAAGCCAAATGTGTTGGAAGACAATGGTTCATTTTAGCCTAATTTCAATGGTATGATTGCTAGCAAGTTGTTCATTTTATGCCCAAAGTCCAATTATGTGATCGAGCAAGATTGGAAGATAAGAGATGAAATGATTGCACCTGGTTATTTTTTCTATCCAAATTTGTTGTATATGTTGATGTCAATGTCGCTCCAACTCCTTAGATGCCTCTACAAGTCACCAATTCCAAAAAGAAACAAGTAAACTTGCAAAGAAGATGATTACATGAAAAAGATGAAATCTAAAAATTCTGATGAAAAGGATCTGATACAAAAGAATGGATTTCATAAATAGAAAATTCAGGAGATTCTAAGCAATTTGAAAAAAAGTTTCGCTAAAAAACGATCAAAATTGCTCAAGTTATGCTCAAATGAAGTTTGTAATGAAGCTAAACTTTGACTGATAAAAAATCTTGAAAAATGGTATAGTCACCTGATAAAACCTATTCAAATGAAAATTTTGTCCTCCCAGCTTTCCAACAAGTCCTTATTTGCAAAATTTGGCCTCTGTATGTGAAAGTTATGATAGAAACAACAAAATGCACAATGACAACAACCAAAAGCAAGTTACAGTTACCATATGCGACCCACTGTTGATTATAAGTGCTTTGAATTTGTTTGTAGGCAATTTGCTATAGCTTAGATGTGACTCTGATAAGACCATATGCGGATTGTTTTAGCTCATAAGCGATGCGAAAAAGCCCAGCTACGAATTGTTTCGGCTTATAAGCGACCTATATCTGGAAAATGAAAGACGCAACAGAAAACCCTATTCTGCGAAAGGCGATCACTGTTAGACATGAAGCGATTTAGTTATTTCAAAAGTGGCTTTTTTCAGGATAAAAGTGATACATATCAGATCAAAAGTGATCTCTGTGCAGATAAAAGCGATCCACAAAACACTATAGACAGTCGATTTCAGTGCAGAAGCAACGCGAATATACAGAAAGTGGCGGTGTTTTTGCTCATAAGCGATGCAAAAATTGATAAAAGTGGTAGATAATAGTTCATATGTGACTAAAAAAAGGCCAAAAGTGACGCATAATAGCCCAAAAGCAATCCGGAAAGTTTCAGGTGACGGAATGCAAATGTTAACCATAAGCGACCAAGTTTACCAGATGAGAATAGTTTTTGTTCAAAAGCGAGCTGAATTTTACCAAAAGCTAATGACTGTTTGTTTAAAAGCAATGCAAATTTGACCATAAGCAATCAATTTTTGATCAAAGGCGAGCTAATTTAGCCCAGGTGACTACTGTTTGATCAAAAGCGACCTAAATTACCAGAGGCAAATTTCTGCAGACCGATTGTTGTTTTCTTCGCCAAATGCTCCATTTTTCATCAAATTTAGGCAAATTTGTACTCAAAATTTATGGAAACAACCTCCCAAACGCAATGGTGAGGTTAGATTTGGGCTAAGAGATCATCTACATTTATTTTTATCCAAATCTTTACAAACTAGGGTTAGAAAAATGCAAATTCTTGCTCCAAAAGCTTGTAAAAATGAAATATTGACGCTCCAAGAGATCTAAACTTCATAAAAAAACAACTCAAACAAGAAGGTTAATCAAGGACGTGAGTCTCACCGGGCGTGCCAAATGTATATCCAAAAATTTGGATTTGCAAATGGAAATGATCAAATAATGAAATGCATAACCTAAACCCAAATAATTCAATACCTCAAAGATGCAAGATGAGCTCGATTGATTGATCGCTTTGTTGTGTTGATTGCCTGATTCCACAGCATAACATTGATAAGGAGATAGATGATGAATGGTTGATGGTTGATAGATGCAAGCTAAATGGATTGAAAGAGGATGGATGATGGTTTGAGATGAAGAATAGATCCCTCCCTTCTCATCTCCCTCTCTTTCTAAATGGCTTGTAGATCACTTGATTTATAGGCTTGGCTCGGTTCAAATGGATGGCTAGGATCAATAAGGCTTTAGGTGAAATGGATGGATAGGATTAAGTTAGGTTTCCTTGCACATTAAGAAGTTGTAGTCAATTAACATGTGACAAGGGAAGATAAGGCTTAGGTGTACTTGTGTTGACAAATACTAAAATTAGGTCCCATTAGTTGTGCATGTGAAAGATAAAAGTTTTACTACAACACATGATTGAATGGACAAGTGTTGGAATGTGGTGAAAGGTGAGGACTTAATTCAAATAAAATATTTGAATTAGTTGGGATATAGTTGGAAATTAATTAAATAAATAAAATTTATTTAATTAATTGGGTAGATGAATAGGATGGGATAAGATATGACGTGGAAATTATTTAAATAAATAAAATTTATTTAATTAATTGGGATGGGGATAGGATAAATGGGATTATGCATATGAAATTAATTAAATAAATAAATTTATTTAATTAATTAGCTAATGGATAAATAGGATTAAGAGTGGGATTAGGACAAAATGTTACATGATGTCTAAGTAATGTTTTTAACAAGGTGTTGCAAGACATGGACAAAGTTGGGACAATTTTGGGTGTCTACAGTGGCATATTAGACAAGTTTTGTCGAGGTTGAGAGAATAGAAATTGCTAATAAACATCAATAAATATAGTTTCATGAAGGAAGAGTTGGTATATATGAGATTTGTGATTTCTGCGGAATGATTGAAGATGGACCCTGAGAAGGAAAGATCAATTGTTGAATGGACTACACCAAAGAGCATTGGAGAGGTTAGATCATTTCATGGATTGGCTAGTTTCTACTAGAAGTTCATTAGAAATTTTAGTTCAGTATATAACCCTATGATAGAGACAATGAGAGGTGACAGGAAAGACTTTAAGTGGACATCTAGAGCAAATAAAAGTTTTGAATTGTTGAAGCAAAAAGTGACAGAGCAACATGTTTTGGCATTACTGGATTTCAATAAGGTATTTCAAGTTGAATGTGATGCAAGTGGAAATGTGATTGGAGTAGTATTAAGTCAAGAAGGTAGACCTGTAGCATATTTCTGTGAGAAGTTGAATGATGCAAGGAGAAGATATTCAATTTATGATCAAGAGTTCTATGCCATAATTCAAGCCTTGAAGAAAGTGGAGACATTATTTGTTGCCTAAAGAGTTTGTACTATATACAGATCATCAAGCTTTACAATATTTCAACAATCAAGGTAAGTTGAATCAGAGACATATGAGATGGGTAGAGTTCATGCAAATTTACACTTTTGTATTGAAGCATAGGAGTGGAAAATCAAACAAAGTTGTTGATGCATTGAGTAGAAGAAGAAACTTGTTGATAGAAATGAGAGTTGAAGTGTTGGGTTTTGATGACTTGAAGCACATGTATGAGGGAGACACTGATTTTGCAGAACTTTGTAAAGCATGTAAGGAACCTATTGTTATAGATAGGAGTAAGTGGTTGGATTGTTTCATTTAGGAAGATATGTTGTTCAGAGGAAGTCAGTTGTGCATACCTAAGAGTTCAATGAGAGATAATTTGATCAAGGAGATGTTAGATTCAAGATAGACAACTGAGAGGCAGGGGTGAATCAGTTGTCTAAAACTTTCTTCCAATTAAACACTTAAATCCACTTTGTGATTCAGCAGCATAATAATAAATTAATCATGGAAACACAATCCATTAAATCAAGAGCAGAAACATATTAACACATGAGACACCAAGATTTTTACATGGAAAACCCAGTTAAGGGAAAAACCACGGGGTGACTAACCCAAGAATGTATTTTCTGTTAGAAGAATAGAAAGAACAAAATGGCACATGCCAATTAGGGCTCACTGCCTGAGCACACTGCTCACAAGATGCTCACTTCCTACGGGAGACACACTGTCTATAGAATAATAAGTATTACATACTTGAACTGAAGAATAGCATCTTCACCATGATTGAGTTAGTTCCATTTAAGCCCAATACTTCTACTCTGCCTTTTGCTCCTCTCCTCTCTACCACACTCTCATCTTCACAAGATATCATTGAAATAACTTTGCAACTCCTTATTTATACAAGACGTCGACTTAGGGATAATCATCCAAGTCGCCATACATTACAGAGAAAATACATAAATACAACATGAATAATTACAAAAAGACTTCACGCCAATCAACACACTATCAGCCACATAGATCTGAGATTTCAATCTTCATTTAGGAACACGCCAATCCTCACATAACATCTTCAAGATCATCCACAGGATGTGTAACACATTTGATTAGCCAGAGTTAGGAAGAACATCATCATCTGAAAGTTATTCTTCAATTGCGAGCTCAAACTCTAATGCAGAACACCAACACAAATTAGACATGATCCAAAGACCTCCACAAGCTTGCCTGAATCACAACAAATATCCACACTACATCTGCTTACTGAAATCCTTATCTCCTTCATCTAGAACCTCAAGAACACAGTCTGTCATCACTGTCACGATGGAATAGAAGCTTGCGGACCTCCAGACCATGAACCAATTAAGATGTCAATTCACATTGACTTCCTAAACACTTCACCAAATCCACAGAACAAGATATTTTATTTCCAGATCTCATCGGACCTATCTGTGTCACTCTGTCACCTTTGAACATCTGCCAAAACTAGTTTTACTTGAGCAGCCACAACTTCTTCAGATCTTCATGCGGACCTCTAAAATCTTTACTGGATCATCTTAAGACACATATCTATAAACCCTTTGATGTGTATCCTCTGATCTTCATCTTAGCTAGGATCTTTAGCTTACTGTCTTCACTATTCTTCTCTGTTCCTAATTAGGATTAATTTTCTCAATATCCTTAGCACATAGCTCATCCAATCCTTATCATCAATGATAACATCGGTTAGGCCCATTCTTGTAACAATCTCCCCCTTTGTCATTGATGGAAACATATGATGTGAAAAATTGTTTTGACCATCAAGACAAGAACTTTTTCTCACTGACACAACTCCCCCTATCAACAACAACCATTCACATGTCTTCTCTTCCTTTACTGCTCCCCCTTTGATTAGCAACCACTTGTTTTTCACATGTCTTCTCTCCCCCTTTGACATCAATGGAAAAGGGCACATACTTGCAACTTCAACACTTCAGAATCATACTAGCTGCTCCCCCTGAGTAGCAACTCACCATCATCAATCTGGACCACAAGATATGATTGTGATATCCACCGAATTGATGCACATATTTGCACCTTAATTTAGAACTAGAGGGGTAATAACCCCTAACTTCTCCCTGAGATACTCAAAAGAATCCTTAGGAAGAGGTTTAGTAAAGATATCTGCAATCTAATCCTTGGAAGGTATGAACTCCAATATGATTTCATTCTTGTTCACTTGCTCTCTCAATAATTGAAACTTGATTGATATATGTTTAGTCTCTGAATGCAACACTGGATTCTTTAAAATATTTATTGCACTTGAATTATCACAAAAGATTGTGATAGGTTTCTCATACTCCACTTTGATGTCTCTTAGCATCTGTTTCATCCACAAAACCTGAGTACAACTACCTACTACTATAATATATTCTGCTTCTACAATGGACAAAGATATTGCCTCTTGTTTCTTGCTCAGCCAAGAAACCAATCTCTTTCCCAAAAAGAATTCTCCACCACTGGTACTCTTCCAGTCATCCACATCTCCTGCCCAATCCGCATCTGTATATGCATGAAAAGAGAAACTATGATCTCTAGGATACCACAAACCATACTCAACTGTCCCTTTTAGATACCTAAAAATCCTCTTGATCACCATGACATGAGATTCTCTAGGATAAGCTTGGAATCTAGCAACAAGACCAACATCATTCATAATATCAGGTCTAGTTTGAGTGAGATACAACAATCCTCCAATCATTGACCTGTACTTTTTCTGATCAGCCTTAGGAGAGTCATCATTTTTGCTCAATTTGCATCTGGTTGCCATGGGAGTACTCATTGGTTTTGATTCTTCCATCCCAAATTTATTCAACAATTCTTTCACATATTTGGTCTGAGAAATGAAGATTCCTTTCTTAGTTTGAATGATTTGCAAACCCAAGAAGAAACTCATTTCCCCAAGCATGGACATCTCAAATTCACTTTTCATTTGATTTACAAAATTTTTGCACATACTATCTCTTCCTCCAAAAATGATATCATCAACAAATACTTCAACAATCAAGATATTTTCATGATCAATTTTGAAGTACAGATTACTGTCAGCAGTACCTTTATTGAAACCAATCTTCAAAAGATGCTTATCCAATCTTTCATAACAGGCTCTTGGGTCTTGCTTGAGTCCATACAGTGCTTTCTTCAACTTGCAGACCATATCACCATGATCAGATAATTGAGATCCATCCAGTTGCTCAATGCATACTTCTTCTTCCAAGTCACCATTCAGGAAGGCAGACTTGACATCCATCTGATATACTTTGAAATCCTTGAAGGCAGCAAAAGCAAGAAATAATCTGACTACTTCAATTCTTGCCACCGGAGTAAAAGTTTCTTCAAAATCAACTCCTATTTGAGAGTGGTGCAGGAGCACCTACCTGACAGCTGGCCTCCATGAGGCAGTTAGTTTGTTTTGAGTCTTGTTAATGTTTTCAAGAAGGTCATGTAAGACCAATGCATGTAATAAGGTCATGTTGACCATGCTTTACTATTTTTAGCTAGGTTGTTAGGACAGCTGTTATGCTGTATGTCCGGTTGGATCTCCCAGCTGCCTGGAGAGATTTTCCAGCCGCTTGGAGTCGGGTCAGTAGTACTCGCAGGAGAGCCTATTTATACAGGCGGATTGGTTGGTATTGGATATCATCGATCATAGTAGAGTATTGCATTGAGCAGAGAAGCTAGATTGTTGAGCGTGAGACAAAGTATTGTAATAGCATCTTTTGAATCAATAAAGATCCTGTTTGTGTTCAATTTCTGTTTGATCTCCATTGTGAAATCGATTTGCTATTTTGGTGGGTACATGGATTCACTGATCCATTCCACCAGTTGATTCGTCGAATCGGTGGAATGGCCATGTACAGTAGGTTAGGATTTCGTTTGCATTTTCTGTTTGTTCGCATGCAGGTGTGCAGGATCATGGTCGAGATGTGTTGAGAACCCTAGCATGGGTATGTGCTAGGTTGTGCTGATAATTAGAGTTTGGAAGATCGCCCTGAAGGTAGATCGGGTCATCCCAGGAGGATCAGAACGGTGAAAATCCGCTAAGGTTGAAAATTCGTTACAACGGCATCATCAGGATATTACGGTGTATATCCTGCAGTTACTTCGGGCATCGTCATCTGAATAGGTGGAGGTGAGCATGATGCAGTCGATTACATGAAGTGAATGTGCGTCGGGGTGATCATTATCAGGTGTTGCCGAGGAGGAGCGTATCGGCATAAGGTAGAAGATCGGGTTGATAAAGTCATCGCGGGCCGATAAGGTTAAGTTTGGCCGATAGCAGGATATTGAAGGAACTGCATGTGACATCATCGTCATCAGGATAATCGTCATCAGGATATCGGGGCAACGGGATATTGAAGGAGCTGCATATGACGTCATCGTCATCAGGATAATCGTCATCAGGACATTTCGAAATATCACCCGATAAAGGTTTATCCTGCTGACCATAAGTGTTTTGGTATCGGCGTAAGGCATCGGCATAAAGTTTGGTTAACATCATCAGGATGTTTCAATATGACCAGATAAGTCATATCCTGATGCTGTTGTTTGAGTAGTCGGATATCGGGGTGACGTAAGCATCGAAGGAAGGGTGCTTGAAGTTGTCGTCATCAGGATATATGAGAGCAACTGGATATTTTATATCCTACTGATGAAGATGATGCTGAACATCAGGATGTTGAAGATAGAGTTTGGCGCTAAGTGAATAGTGAACATCAGGAGGATGTTTGCGAATATCATGATGCTGCTGACAGGTGAAAGGCGATAGGCGATAAGTTAGTGAACAGTAGTTAGCAGGAGGATATTTCACGCCTCTTCAAAATATGATGATGCTGATAAGCCGATAGGTATTATAACATGTTGGTTGTGTTAGTGACTCCTCCTTCCCAGTTGTAAGCTCCCGTTGCGTTTTACCTCTGCATCATAGTGGTATCAGAGCAAAGGAAGGATCTTCTGGAAGAGATAAGGATATCACAGGATGTCAAGTGACGAAGGAACATCAGAGGTTCCGGCAAGGATGACCAACGCTGAGTTGGCAGTTCTGGTAAAGAAATAGATTGCAGAGAGCAAGGCCGTGAAGGCTCAGAATCAGGAATTGAAGGATGAGTTGGCGAAGTTGAGGAGCAGAGTAGGTTCTGGTAGAGAAGAAGATAGGGAAGAAGAAGAGATCCCTAGTTGGAGCGAGGAGGTCGTTCCTGCAGACCAGAGACCACTGTTGAACGCCCTCAAGGCCATGGAGAGGAGAACCATGGATGTGAAACTGGATTTGCCAGTGTTTACAGGAAAGATGGAACCTGATTCAGTGATGGAGTGGATAGACTGTTTGAACAATTTCTTTGAAACAGAGGAGATACCAAAACAACAGAGGGTGAAAATAGCACAGTCAAAAATGAAAGAAGCTGCCTTGACATGGTGGAATTTTGTCCAAGATGATAGAGTACAGGAAGGAAAGCGTAGAGTCGCTACATGGAAGAAGATGATGGCATTAGTAAAGGAAGCTTATGTCCCATTGGATTACAGTATCCAATTACACAAGAGGAAGCAAAACCTGAAGCAGAAGGAGCTAGATGTCAGCTCATATACAGAAGAATTCATGAAACTTTGTATGAAAACAAAGGTAAAGGAAAGTGAAGAAGAGAAGGTAGCCAGATACCTTAATGGATTGAGGTTCAACATTCAGGATGATTTAAGTCTGCATAATCTAGATACAGTTCAGAAATGTTTTCAGTTGGCATTGAAAGTGGAAGAGAAGTTAAAGAGAAAACAAGAACAACACAATATGAGGGGAAGAGGATCAGCCCATACAACAAGACAAACCAATGAGGGTCAAGAAGACACTGGTAAAGGACAGGGACAGTCTGATTTCAGAGGTGGATGGAAAGGTAATAGAGGCAGATTTGGAAGTGGTAGAGGTTCTACTATATTTTCAGGAAAGTGTTACACCTGTGGTGAGTTTGGCCATCCATTTTTCAAATGTCCAGAAAGCAAAGGTTCATCATCCAGAGATGATAGAACGAATGACAAGAGAGTACAACTTGTGCAAGAAGAGAAAGTAGAGCAAAATGTGCAAAGTTCAAACACTTATCAGGATAGAGAACCTGACAATTATGGATATCCTGAGGAGGGAGAAGCATTGATGCTAAGGAGAATTAGTTTGCAGGCATCAAAGGATATGATGCAAAAAAGAGCTCTTTCCAAGACCACATGCAAGAGCAAAGGTAAAGTATGTAAGGTTGTCATTGATACTGGATCAACAGACAACATGGTATCTCAGGAAATGGTGGATAAACTAAATTTGGAAAGGATTCCACATCAACACCCTTACAAGGTATCTTGGGTGAGTGATAGTCAATCACTTTTTGTCTATGAACAGACATATGTGGATTTTCAGATTGGAGCATATCATGATAGAGTTTTGTGTGACATTTTGCCCATGGAATGTTGTCACCTACTGTTGGGTAGACCATGGCAATTTGATAGGAGGGTACTGTATGATGGGTATGCTAATACCTACACCATCAAGAAAGATGGGAAGACTATTATGTTGATGCCATTGCAGGAAGATGCTGCAGTCCAGAAGGCAGCCAAAATCATTTTAGTGGGAAAGAAGGAATTTGTATAGATGCCTATAGGAGTAGGCATAAAGGCAGTTGAGGACACTGCAGGGAAAGAAGTTGTTAAGGACAACAGGTTGAAGAAAGTTTCAGTTTTGACTAACAGAGGTTAGTAGCAGGTTCAGAAACAGGTGTGCAAACAGCAACCAGTTGAGAGGAATGACAAGGATGTTGTCATAGTTGGGACTATTGTTTGTCCTATAAAGGTTGAAAGAAAGACAGAGTTAAACATTGCAGAAGTTCAAGAGGCAGTTCAGACAGAGGTTCTGGTCAGACAACCTGACAAACACAAGGTATGTGAGAGAAGGGCCTACATTGACAGGCATGACGATTTACTTGCAGGAAAGCAAGTTACAGTTCAGAAGTCTTGGAGCAGCCAAGAGACAGCAGAGGATAAAGCTGGAACAGGTCAGAACACTGACATGGAAAGGTGTAAAGGTGGAGGACTTCCACATCCTAACTCATGGGACATGAGTTATTTTCTGTTGGGGAGTATGGTGCAGGAGCACCTACCTGACAGCTGGCCTCCATGAGGCAGTTAGTTTGTTTTGAGTCTTGTTAATGTTTTCAAGAAGGTCATGTAAGACCAATGCATGTAATAAGGTCATGTTGACCATGCTTTACTATTTTTAGCTAGGTTGTTAGGACAGTTGTTATGCTGTATGTCCGGTTGGATCTCCCAGCCACCTGGAGAGATTTCCTAGCCACTTGGAGTCGGGTCAGTAGTACTCGCAGGAGAGCCTATTTATACAGGCGGATCGGTTGGTATTGGATATCATCAATCATAGTAGAGTATTGCATTGAGCAGAGAAGCTAGATTGTTGAGCGTGAGACAGAGTATTGTAATAGCATCTTTTGAATCAATAAAGATCCTGTTTGTGTTCAATTTCTGTTTGATCTCCATTGTGAAATCAATTTGCTGTTTTGGTGGGTACATGGATTCACTGATCCATTCCACCGGTTGATTCGTCGAATCGGTGGAATGGCCATGTACAGTAGGTTAGGATTTCATTTGCATTTTCTGTTTGTTCGCATGCAGGTGTGCAGGATCGCGGTCGAGATGTGTTGAGAACCCTAGCATGGGTATGTGCTAGGTCGTGCTGATAATTAGAGTTTGGAAGATCACCCTGAAGGTAGATCGGGTCATCCCAGGAGGATCGGAACGGTGAAAATCTGCTAAGGTTGAAAATTCGTTACAACGGCATCATCAAGATATTACGGTGTATATCCTGCAGTTACTTCGGGCATCGTCATCCGAATAGGTGGAGGTGAGCATGATGCAGTCGATTGCATGAAGTGAATGTGCGTCGGGGTGATCATTATCAGGTGTTGCCGAGGAGGAGCGTATCGGCATAAGGTAGAAGATCGGGTTGATAAAGTCATCGCAGGCCGATAAGGTTAAGTTTGGCCGACAGCAGGATATTGAAGGAACTGCATGTGACGTCATCGTCATCAGGATAATCGTCATCAGGATATCGGGGCAGCGGGATATTGAAGGAGCTACATATGACGTCATCGTCATCAGGATAATCGTCATCAGGACATTTCGAAATATCACCCGATAAAGGTTTATCCTGCTGACCATAAGTGTTTTGGTATCGGCGTAAGGCATCGGCATAAAGTTTGGTTAACATCATCAGGATGTTTCAATATGACCGGATAAGTCATATCCTGATGCTGTTGTTTGAGTAGTCGGATATCGGGGTGACGTAAGCATCGAAGGAAGGGTGCTTGAAGTTGTCGTCATCAGGATATATGAGAGCAACCGGATATTTTATATCTTGCTGATGAAGATGATGCTAAACATCAGGATGTTGAAGATAGAGTTTGGCGCTAAGTGAATAGTGAACATCAGGAGGATGTTTGCGAATATCATGATGTTGCTGACAGGCGAAAGGCGATAGGCGATAAGTTAGTGAACAGTAGTTAGCAGGAGGATATTTCACGCCTCTTCGAAATATGATGATGCTGTCTGTGTTAGCAAGAGATATGATGATGCTGATAAGCCGATAGGTATTATAACATGTTGGTTGTGTTAGTGACTCCTCCTTCCCAGTTGTAAGCTCCCGTTGCGTTTTACCTCTGCATCAGAGAGTAACCCTTGTAGACCAATCTGGCTTTATTTTTCACCAACTTCATTCATTTTTTTCTGGAAGACCCATTTGGTTCCAATCACATTCTTGTTTTTATGTCTGGGAACAAGATCCCATGTGTGATTCTTCTCAATTTACATTAACTCTTCCTCCATTACTTTAGTCTAGTTTTCATCATTGCAAGCTTCATTCACTGTCTTAGGTTTAACTTTTGAAATCAAACAATACTCTTCTAAATCTTGAGCAATCCTTCTTCTTGTTTGTAGCCCTTTGCTTTTATGACCTATGATCTGATCCTCAAAGTGATTCAGTCTTACATACCTGGGAACTTTGGGAGTTTCTTGCACTTCTGATTCTTGAACAGGCTCATTCAAACTCATCTCTTCTACCTGATTTACTGGATCAGTCTAAATTCAAATTTTAGAAGGGGCTTGGACTCCTTGAATCAGAACATCATTCTAATCATCTTCATCAAATTCATAAAACCTTGAGTGTTTTTCAATTCCTTCATCAACCTTCACATTTGTACTTTCTATAATTTTTCTCAGTCTCTTGTTATAACACTGGTATGCTTTGCTTTGAGTAGAATAACCCAAGAATATTCCTTCATCACTTCTAGCATCAAATTTGCCTAGATCTTCATCTCTTTTAATGTAACATTTTCTACCAAAGACTCTGAAATACTTCACAATAGGAGTGATGCCAAACCAAAGTTCATAAGGAGTCTTACCGGTATTGCTTCTAATTTGAACTCGATTAAGAGTGTAGACTGCAATGCTCATAGCTTCTCTCCAATAGATCTGAGGAACATTTGCTTCCATCATCATGGTTCTAGATGCTTCTTGGATGGTTCGGTTCTTTCTTTCCAGTACTCCATTCTGTTGTGGAGTCTTAGGAGCAGACAATTATCTTTTTATTCCATGTTTCTCACAGAATTCTATGAACTCACCGGATGTGAATTCTCCACCTCTATCAGATCTCAGACATTTCAATTTTAATCCAATTTCATTCTCTACCATAGCCTTGAATATTTTGAATTTCTCAAGGGCTTCTGATTTCTCCTTCAGAAGAGTTACCCACATCATCTGGGAGTAGTCATCAATTAATAGCATGAAGTATCTATCACCTTGCACACTTTTGATTCTTGCCAGACCACATAAATTAGTATGAACTAAGTCCAGTAATCTGGTAGAAGATTGTTCCTTACTTTTGAATGTGACTCTACTCAACTTACCCAACTGACATTCTTCGCACAAACTATTTGTAGGTTTCACCAATTTTGGAAGATCTCTTACAGCCTGAGTGTTTCTTATCTTGATGATATTATCAAAATTCACATGACACATTCTCTTATGCCATAACCAACTCTGATCAATTTGAACAAATAGACAACTTTTACCAGTACCAACCAAATGGAAGATATTACCTTTTGTTTGAGTACCGGATGCAATCTCTGTTCCAAAATTTTTAAAGATCTTGCATTTTCCATTCTTGAATCAGAGATCATAGCCTTTGTCCACCAACTGTCCAACACTGAGAAGATTGTGCTTCAAACCTTCAAAATATAGTACATTACTGGTTTTGTTCTTTCCATCAAAAGAAATAGTTCCTCTACCTCTGATTCTACCATCAAAATTATCACCAAATTTTACCACTCCTCCTTCATACCTTTCCAAATCTATAAACTTGTTTTTGCCACCTGTCATACAGTGGGAGCATCCACTGTCAATGACCCAATCATCTTTTTCTTCAACTTGGGCAGCCAGGGCTTTTTCCACAATTTTATGATTGACAGATTCAGAGGGCATTGGATCTTCTTCCTTGATGGCAATAAACACCCAGTCACTTCCAGATTTGTTTCGTGTCTCTAATTCATCATTTGTTACTCCTTTATCATCATCATCTTCATGAACATAGTAGCATTTCTTTTGGAACCTTGATTTGTTAGGGTTTGGCGTTAAGAATCTTTCCAGACACCTTGAGGCAAAATGACCAATCTTATTGTAGTTCAAACACTTAAAAGGCAATTTCCCTTCATACTTACTAGATCCTCTTGGCAGTCTTTTTGCAATAAGGGCTTCAAGTTGAGTAGTTTCTGCTTCCTCTTCTTCTAGGTCTTTTCTTGCTTTTTCATACCATGATAGTTTCCTTGAAGAGTTCTCTCATGGATCAAATCTTTGTTTACCTTTTATAAAGGCACTAGCTTTGAATGCGGATTCAGTCTTTCGGGGGGCATCTCCAAACTAGGTCAATTCAAATGTAGCCAATTTACCAACCAATTGATCTCTTGTGACACCTGAATGAGCTCTGAATTCTTCAATGGCGGCAACCTTTTATTTGTAAGAGTCAGGAAGGGATCTGAAAACTTTGCCAACAATCTCATCTTCATCCAAGACTCCACTAGCACATCTAATGCCACAAACAAGCTCATTTACTCTGGGCATACATGTAGTGATATTTTCATCTTCTCTCATTTTTAGATTTTCAAATTTACCTTTCAGACTCTATAGCTTGGTACATTTCACATACTTGTCTCCTTCATGCAGAAGTTCCAACTTTTGCCAAATCTCATATGTAGTTTTTAGATCAAAAATATTTGTCAGTTCTAAATCAGATAAGGCACTTAGAAGAGCTGCTTTAGCCCACAGGTTCTTTTCAACATCTCTAATTTCATCTATGGAGTGCAGACCATTCTATGGGGGATCATATTTCTTTGAAGCCATAAACCAATATTACATTCCCATACATTGTAAGTGGCATTCCATGTGACTTTTCCAAAGAGTGTAATTGGTTCCATCAAACCTCGGACTATCCTTCTTGAATGATGACATCCTAGATCTCCTCAAGCGATTAAGCTCTTTGAGAGGAACTTAGTTCTAATACCAATTGTTAGATTTAGGATAGACAACTAAGAGGGGGGTGAATCAGTTGTCTAAAACTTTCTTCCAATTAAACACTTAAATCCACTTTATGATTCAGCAGCATAATAATAAATTAATCATGGAAACACAATGCATTAAATCAAGAGCAGAAACATATTAACACATGAGACACCAAGATTTTGATGTGGAAAACCTAGTTAAGGGAAAAACCATGGGCTGACTAACCCAAGAATGTATTCTCTATTAGAAAGAACAAAATGCACATGCCAATTAGGGCTCACTGCCTACGGGAGACACATTGTCTACAGAATAATAAGTATTACATACTTGAACTGAAGAATAGCATCTTCACCATGCTTGAGTCAATTCCATTTAAGCCCAATACTTCTGCTCTGCCTTTCGCTCCTCTCCTCTCTACCACACTCTCATCTTCACAAGATACCATTGAAATGACTTTGCAACTCCTTATTTATACAAGACATCGACTTAGGGATAATCATCCAAGTTGGCATACATTATAGAGCAAATACATAAATACAACATGAATAATTACAAAAATACTTCACACGGATCAACACACTGTCAGCCACATAGATCTGAGACTTCAATCTTCATTTAGGAACATGCCAATCCTCACATAACATCTTCAAGATCATCTGCAATATGTGTAACTCATCCAGTCGGCCAGAGTTAGGAAGAACGTCATCATCTAAAAGTTATTCTTCAATGCTCAAACTCCAATGCTAACCACCAACACAAATTGGACACGATCCAAAGACCTCCACATGCTTTCTTGAATCACCAAGAACATCCACACTACATCTTCTTACTGAAATCCTTATATTCTTCATCTAAAACCTCAAGAACACAGTCTGTCATCACTGTCACATTGGAATAGATTCTTGTAGACCTCCAGACCACAAACCAATTGAGTTATCAGTTCACATTGACTTCCTAAACACTTCACCAAATCCATAGAAAAAGATATTTCATTTTTGAATCTCATCGGACCTATCTATGTCACTCTGTCACCTCTGAACATCTGCCAGAACCAGTTTTACTTGAGTGGCCACAACTTCTTCAAATCTTCATGCAGACCTTTGAAATCTTTATTGGATCATCTTAAGACACATATCAACAAATCATTTGATGTGCATCCTTGATATTAATCTTAGCCAGTATCTTTAGCTTATTGTCTTCACTGTTCTTCTTTGTTCCTGATTAGGACTAATTTTCTCAATATCCTCAGCACATAGCTCATCCATTCCTTATCATCAATGCAATAGGAGTATGTTGACATCAATGACAACACCGGTTAGGTCCATACTTGCAACAGGAGAAACACAGTAGTGGATTGGTAGGACATTTTGGCATTGATAAGATAGTGGATTTGTGAGTGAAAACTACTTTTGGCCTTAGATACATAAGGATGTTAGGAAATTTGTGCAAAGTTGTAGAGTTTTTCAAGTTGCAAAAGGAAGTAGTCAAAATATTGGATTGTATACACTTTTGACAGTATCGGAGAGACCTTGGGAAGACATAAGCATGGATTTTGTGATGGGATTGCCGAAGATATAGAGAGGACATGATTCAATATTTGTAGTGGTTGACAAATTTTTAAAGATGGCTCATTTCATACCTTGTAAGAAGACAACTGATGCAGTACATGTAGCTGACCTATTTTTCAAGGAGATTGTGAGATAGCATGGATTACTTAAGAGTATAGTTTCAGACAGAGATACAAAGTTTGTTGCATATTTTTGGAAGACACTTTGGAAGAAAATGAAGACAGATTTGAAGTTCAGTTCATCTTTTCATCCACAGACTGATGGATAGATAGAGGTAGTGAATAGGAGTTTGGGAAACTTGCTGAGATGTTTGGTTGGAGAGAAAGTAGGAAGTTGGGATTTGATTCTTTCACAAGCAGAGTTTGCATACAATAATTTAGTAAATAGGAGTACCGAAAGAACACCTTTTGAGATTGTTACTAGAGAAAATCCTAGAGGACTGACAAAATTGAGAGACATGGGGATAGAAGAAAGGAGAAGTGCTGAAGTAGAGGAATTTGCAGATCACATGAAGATACTGCATGATCAGGTAAAGAAGTGTTTGGAGGATATGAACAATAAGTATAAGGAAACGCAGATCAGAAGAGAAGACATAAGGAATTTGAAGTTGGAGATAAAGTGATGATGTAATTGAGAAAAGAAAGATTTCCCGTTGGAACATATAACAAGTTGAAGATGAAGAAGTTTGGACCTTGTAAGATACTTAGAAAATTTGATTCAGGAAATGCTTATGAAGTAGAGTTACCAAAGACATTGGGTATACCACCTATTTTCAACATTGAAGACCTTTATCAGTATCATGAAGCAGAGTTCAGTGATAGCATGTAAGAAGACTTGAAGAAGTAGTTACCACAACAAGCACTAGAGCAGATTGAATACATTTTGGACAACAGAGTTGGACGCAACACTAGAGGAAGACAATACAAAGAATACCTTGTGAAGTGGAAAGGCAGACCAGAAGAAGATTCAGTATGGATTTCTAAGGCTGAGGTGAATCATCTTGGTTTTCCCCTAGCCCCGACAAAGTGAGGGACTCACTTTTTCAATAACCCTAGATGTCTGATGTAGGAGCATCCCTGGTTCAAGAGCAATCTTGCATAAAAAAAACATTTGCATTTCAGTTTGTTTCCTTTCATTTTCTAGTTCAGTTCAGGCAGTTCAGTTAGTAGTAGTTTTTGCATTTTGGTCTGCATTCTATTGTAGTTGCATTTCACATCTTGCAGAGCTGGACTTAGCATCTAGATTCATTCATCTACATCATATCCAGAATTTAGAGCATTTGGATTAAGTACCATAAAGTTATCACTATCAAAAGATCATTTTTTTCCCAGAATAGAGCATCCTTACAGCCTCTGATAATCAGCTAAAGGAGAAGACTTGTAGAGCATTCCTCGACTTGTGGAGCTTAATGACACATCATTTAATGATCTTTGGTTCATGGTCAACTTTCCCCGAGATCTGCACATCATTCTATTCATTTGCAGAGGTGTTCTACATGATTAGGTTCGACCTACCCATGTACACACATTATAGCTCTTCATTGGAGTTTGTGACCCTCATTGGCCAACGCGGAGGAAACTTTTATACTAGAGATGATATATAAGGATGTAATAGATCCCTAGGCAAGTAGTTAGTGATTGATTCAAAATCCTTAGTCTAGATGTTTTGAGCGAAGGAGATTCAAAGATATATCTTGTGTATATTATGATATTCTATAATCAGGCCTGTGAGCCAAATTGTAAGCCTGCATGTTGCTGGCCCATTTGTATTTGAATTCTTTGATATACTGACTGACTAAATCTATGCTTGCCCCATATCTTTGAGTTGTTTCTGTTGTGTTTACTCTTGCTAAACGGCCTTAACAGTTCATTCTGTGAACCCTCCTACCATGATTGCACCATTACCGCACCAGCTCCAATTGGTGTTTGCAAGAATGCGGGGAATAATTTTGACTTCACTGCTCACCCGCGCATATGTTTGAAATCCCCTATGGTGATGCGGGGAAAGCTTAGCCTTCTTCCTGCAAGCCAACACCCTTATCTACTGGCTCTTTACAAGGACACTATTCACACTCCAGATGGAACTTCGGTCATGGTCTCTTCTTCAATCACTTGTTTGGCCATTAGCTACTTCTTGTTGAGTGCCTTCTTTTCTAATTTATTTATATTATTTGGCTTTGCTTGTCCCTTCACCACCCCTTTAAGCGGTTGAATATACATATATCTATCTACATAATTCTTGCTCTCCAAGGCTGCCAACTCCTTCAGGTCATTTTGATATCGCTCAAAGTTCTTGATGGCTTTCTCTCTAAAATTATACTCACGACCCTTGAATTGCACTATGAACTTGACCTTATCACCATCTTGGAGAAAACACTGAGTAGCTCACAAGTGCACAATATAATCATGGATGTCTATATTACACCCCATTTTAAGCTCCTTAATTTCACTATGAACTATTGAACTCTTCTTTTATTGCTCCCGTTTCCTCAATGCTGAAAAAAGAATATCCTTTGATGGGATAGCCATGGGGAGATTTTGAGATGCACCAATATTTTGATGTTTTTCTATTTATTCAATCTTTTTGTCTACCACTTTGTGACCTTTCTCCTTTGCGGCTATACCAAAATTGTTCCCACATAGATGCTCCCCTCATTTGTCATCACAGTAGTAGTTGAAATCTTGTACATATGAAGAGCCCTATTGTGCCTACGATCGTGCCTTTTTTACAGTTGCATGATCAGGTTCAAACCCTTTAGGGCATGCACAAACAAAATCAAATGCCACCGCATATGCTAATAAAAGCCAAGAATGCACAATGTTATTTCCATCTCCAATGTACACAAGATTAACTCATTCCAGTCAATCAAGATGCTCCAAGGATGATTAAAGTTAGACAAGCCATTGATAACAAGTACACTGGTAAATTTTGCTAAATTTAGAATATCCCAATGAGAAAACACTCATGCCATAATGAGGTCATTATAACCTGATAGCACATGAGAAACATCATGAATTTCTTCTCTTTTCCCCATTTGAATCTCGTTTGGGCCTAAGCATATGGCATGCCCACCCAAAAGGAAGAATCATGTTTCAAAAGAGACACGTGTTCTCATGGATGGTTTTTCAAATATCATAGCCATTGATGTTTCACTCTTCAAAGGATATGCATTATTGTATTCTTGTCAAAATCACTAATATGTAAAAATCCTTTAGGGCTATTCTAGGCTTGTTCATGGTGTAGAACACCTCTTAGAGCTTTTCGCCATGCTTGCATAACTAGGGCACTCAAATGGTAATCTTTCTTTCACTATAACAGGCTGAAGTATTCCTTGGCCATGCTTGCAGGTCCTCCTTAACAATACCCTATCCTATCTAGCAATTTGAAGCCTATACTCTTGGTATTCCCCTTGAACTTGCCAGTGGAATCATTGAGAAATCTTGATCATGCATGCTCTCCTTGCATACCTCTTTCATTGTTGGCTCTTCCTGAGCAGAGGCTTGTAAACTCCTCTATCTCCCCTTCAAGTTTTAATAGCAAACCATCCTCACAACTCCTCTGTTTGTTCCCTCAAATGGTGAACTTCCTCCCAAGAACTTTCTTCTCTCTCAACACTTGCTCTTGTCTTGTTTGGGTAATGAGCTTATTTTTCTAAGATTTTGTCATGGTTGTACCCTGCAACCAGCAACCAACAATACTTGTGTAACATAAGTCGAGTCCCCATGTGGGCCTGACTAAAAAGAATTTCATTTCAAAACACATTTTTGTCCTGAATTGACCTGAGGTTTCCTTTGTATGCTTCTAAGTTGAAAAAATGAAATGGGTAATCATCAGAATCCATTTTTTGGCATCTTGCACAGTGACCCAAAACAAGTCAAGTGGCCTCCAAAATCATCTTGGAAAACTAGTCAAACAATCTCCTAAAGCCATGAAAATGCACAAACATGTAGACATTTGATCCAAGAATTCATGGGAACAAACAGATTGGCAAAAATCATCCCGAGGTGCAAGATATTAACATTCAAAGTGGTTTACTTATCCTTTTTTGAAACTGCACCTATCAAAAATAATTAGGGCTCACCAAGTCACCACCCTAAAAAATATCAAATCTCCTCCTGGGAAGCCGCCACTGAAGAAACTAGTCCATTTAGGTCCACTAAGCATGTGTGCAAGTGGGCTTTCCTTTAATCCACATCATCCACCAAATATTAAGGGTCAAAGTTGACCTCCTTGAAACATTATGGAAATTTAAATGTCAAAACATGGCAAACTACATTTGCTTTTGGCCTTGAAAAAATATGATGCAGGGGCATCCATTGGTGTAAGGGCAATCTTTCATCACCAAAAAAAAAAGTTAATTCAAAAACATTGTAGTTGTTTTCATTTCTTTCCATAATTAGTGTTTTTGGTTCCATAATCTCCTGAATAATGTAGGACTTTCATTTTTTTTAAACTGCTAAAAATAGAAAACTGCCTATTTTGGAAAGTGAAACTGCCATTTTAGGAAATTTTACATTTGGGTAGGGATTGAAGTGAAAAGTTACAGAAAGTTCCATATCTGAAATATAAGACCTTTCGTGAAGGAATCAGGCAAAGATCATTTGTGAGCTAAAAGATATTAAAATTTTTGTTTTCTGAAAAGCCCCTAAAAATTTTTGAGACGAGATATGAGGCACTAAAACATCCCATAACTTCCTGAAATGTTGACATAAATCCATTTACATATTTCCAATGTGATAGTTCACATCACAAACTTTCTAGCGCTTAAAACAGTTCATCAATCAGACACCTTAATCAAAAGTTATGCTTCCTAGAAGTTGACCTACTTTTGGAGGGAGTTGCAAATTTCAAAATTTAGCTGGAGGCCGCAAACAAGTGCTATTTATGAATATTTTGGGAGCCCTAGGTAGTAATAGAGTTAAGGGGGAAAGTGTAGAGCCAAGAATAGGTGGGAAAATAGAAACCCTAGCTGATTTGGGGTTACAGAGGGCAAAAGATTCTAGAGCCTATTGATGGTAGCTATAGTGTGTTGTAGCCTGTGGAGGATTGATTCCTCTTATTGTAATTGAGCTTTTGTAATGTAATGAGTTGTCCAAATCAATAAAAGAAAGTTCTATTTTCTATGTACAATTTTTGTTGTTGTGTGTTTTATAATTTACCCCCTTCATCAAGTGGTATCAGAGAAAGGGTTCCTAAGTGTGTAGACAGATCGCCGATCGTGAGGCAGTTTGCACCAGGACCTGAGGTTGCAGGTTTGCTACAGAGATCAAGATACCTCCATGAATAAATCATATTGGAAGGAATGCTTTGATGGAAGATGGTTTTAGAGCCCTGCAAAGGCAAATCGATGCATTACAAGAGGAGCTACGAAGAGGGTTTGAGCCAAGAACAAGAGAAAAAAGTAAAGATGAAGCTGAAGAAGAGCTATCTGAGGAAGAGCAAGAAGCTGCAAGAGATCCTGCAGAAGTTAGGTTGTTAAGGGCCATTTTGAAGATCGAAAAGAGGCCCAAGATCGATGTTTCTACATATTCTAGAGATTTGAATCCAGAACAGCTTATTGATTGGAACAATGACATGGAGGAGTATTTCAAGTATGAAGATGTGGAGGACCCAGATCGGGTCAAGTTTGCAAAAACAAAGTTTGAAGGGCCACGCCAGTATTTGATGGAAGGAGGTCCAATTAGAGAGAAATAGAAGAGGAAAAGGAAAGATCACCAGATGGGATAGGATGGTGGAGAAATTGAAGAAATGGTTCATTCCTATGGACAATGAGATGGAGCTGCTAAAGAAGCTGCAAGGACTGAAGCAAGGTAACAAGTCTGTTAAGGAGTATACAGAAGCGTTTTATAAAATTACTATCAGGACAGGCCATGCAAAGCCCAAGAAGGAGAAGGTAGCCCGTTACATTAATGGGTTGAGGCCAAGTATTCAAGAGGAGCTGAGCCTGGTCAAAATGACCACCATAGAAGATGCGTACTAGTTTTCCCTGAAGGTGGAAGAGAAGTTGAATAAAAGATTCAATAGAAAGTAAAGGGGAAAAGGTCAAGGTGGAAGGAGTGGTGGAAGACCCTATGGAGGCCATAATGAAGATCAAAAGAAAAGTGAAGAAGCCGGTACCAATCAAAATTAGAGAGGGGATAATGCCTACTGCCCTCTCAACCAGAACAATGGTGAGCAAAGAGGAAAAGGAAGAGGCAGACCTGGATAAGGACCCAGAAGAGGAGGGTTTAGAGGAACCTGTTTCCAATGTTGAGAAGAAGGGCATCGAGCATATGAGTGTCCACAACATCAAAGAATGATGAATAGAAGACCTGAAGGTAATGCACAAGTTGAACATGTAGATGAAGATGCACAATCTGAGTGCTCTAAAGATCTTGAAAGGGGAGAAACCCTAGTTGTCAGAAGAACTTTGTTGAATGAGGAGAAAGAACCCAATCAGAGGAAGAGTTTATTCCACACAAGGTGCAAATGTGAAGGTAAGTGGTGTGATATTATTATTGGTAGTGGGAGCACTGGTAATCTTGTTTCAGAGGAGATGGTTGACAAGTTGAAGTTGACAAGAAGAAAGCATCCACATTTATATTGGATTGCATGGCTGTAGAAAGACCATAGAGCTTTGGTCAATGAGTAGTGTTTAGTGAAGTTCAAGATTGGAGACTACCATGATGAGGTGTTGTGTGATATCATACCAATTGATGCATGTCATATGTTGTTGGGGAGGCCATGGTAGTATGATAGGAGTGTTGTCCATGATGGTCGTGCATACACATATTCCCTAACAAAGGATGGAGTTCATCATAAGTTGAAGCCCTTGAAGGAGGTGGAAGACAAGGTATGTAGTACTGCCAGAATTTCCTTGGTAGATGTTAGGAAATTTTTGAAGCATAAGCGTCATTGCTTTGCATTGATTCCTAAGATTAGTCAAGAGAAATGTGAAGATGTACTAGCAAAAATTTTAGATATGTTGGAAGAATTTTAGGACATTATCTCTGATAATGTACTAGAAGGTTTACCACCGGTGAGGAAGATAAGTCATCAAATGGATTTGATACCAGGAGCCAATTTGCCGAATAAGGCAGACCATAGAATGACTCCAGCAAAGAGTGAAGAGTTGAACAGACAAATTCACGAGTTGTTGAGGAAGGGATTGATAAGAGAGAGCCAACTCCATGTGTGGTACCTGTAGTACTAGCACCAAAGAAAGATGGAGAGTGGAGAATGTGTACAGACTCTTGGGCCATCAACAAGATCACGATCAAGTACAGATTTCAATTACCCAGAATGGATGACATAATGGATTGTTTGAGTGGAGCCAAGTACTTCTCGAAGATTGACCTGAAGAGTGGGTATCACCAGATCCAAATCAGAGAAGGAAATGAATGGAAAACAACCTTCAAGACAAAGGAGGGTTTGTATGAGTGGTTAGTTATGCCATTTGGGCTAACCAACGCACCGAGTATATTCATGCGGCTCATGAACAAGGTACTGAAAGAATTTTTGGAAAGTTTTGTTATTGTTTATTTAGATGATATTTTGATTTTTAGTAAGATTTGGGATGAGCATATGATGCGTATCAAAAGAGTTTTGGAGAAGCTGAGGGAGGAGAAGTTGTTGATCAATATGAAGAAATGTAGTTTTGCAAAAAAAGAGCTGGTATACCTAGGATTTGTTGTTTCAAAGGAAGGTCTTAAGATGGACCTAGAGAAGGTGAGGGCTATCATTGAATGGCCTATGCTAAGGAGTACTTCCGAGGTAAGATCTTTTCATGGTTTTTATAGAAAGTTTATCACAAATTTTAGTAGCATTTGTGCACCCCTAAATAAGACAATGAGAGGGGATAGAAAAGAGTTTAGATGGACTAAAGGAGTGGACAAAAGCTTTGACACATTGAAGAAAAAAGTTACAGAGCAACCTATTTTGGCACTTCCAGATTTTAATAAGGTATTTTAGGTAGATTATGATGCAAGTGGTAGTGCTATAGGAGCTGTTTTGAGTCAAGAAGGTAAGCCCATTGCCTATTTTATTGAGAAGCTTAATGATGCCAAGAAAAAGTATTCTGTTTATGATCAGGAATTCTATGCTATAGTTTAGGCTTTGGAGAAATGGAGACATTATATGTTGCCAAAAGAGTTTGTTTTATATACTAATCATCAGGCTTTGCAATATCTTAACAGTCAAGGAAAGTTGAACCAAAGGCATTTAACATGGGTCAAGTTTTTGCAGAGTTATACTTTTTTTTGAAGCACAGGAGTGGGAAGTCCAATAGAGTTGTAGATGCCTTAAGCAAAAGGCAAAATGTGTTGACAGAAATGAAGATAGAGGTTGTTGGGTTTGATGAGCTCAAAAGTTTGTACCCTAAAGATCCAGATTTTATAGAGGCTTGGAAAGCTTGTTTGGAACCTGTTACTTTGGATAGGACAAAATGGTTGGATTTCATAATCCAAGATGGCATGCTTTTTAAGGGAAGCTAGTTGTGCATTCCAAGGAGTTCCATGAGAGAGAACTTGATTAAGGAGAAGCATAGTGGAGGATTGGTTGGACACTTTGGTTGAGATAAGACCATTTCTATTGTTGGTGAAAATTATTATTAGCCACAGTTGCAGTAGGATGTGAGGAAATTTGTGCAGAGTTGCAGAGTATGTCAGATGGTGAAAGGAGCAAGTTAGAATACAGGTCTATATCAGACACTACCTATACCAGAGAAGCCATGGGATGATATTAGTATGGATTTTGTTCTTGGTTTACCAAGGATGCAGAGAGGACATGATTCCATTTTTGTGGTGGTGGATAGATTCTCGAAAATGGCACATTTTATTCCTTGTAAGAAGACTAATGATGATGTTCATATTGTAGAGTTATTTTTTAGGGAAGTGGTGAGACTACATGGTCTACCTAAGAGCATAGTTTTAGATCAAGATACCAAGTTTGTTGGTTATTTCTGGAGGACATTGTGGAAGAAGTTAAAAACAGATTTAAAGTTCAGTTCTACACACCATCCACAGACTGATGGACAGACTGAAGTGGTGAATAGGAGTTTGGTAACCTACTACGATGCTTAGTAGGAGATAAGCCCAAAGGATGGGATTTGATTTTACCACAGGCAGAATTTGCTTACAACAATTATGTCAATAGGAGTACTGATAAATCGCCATTCTAGATTGTATATGGGAATAGTCCAAGAAATGCTTCAGAGTTAAGGAATCTAGACGAAGGAGAAAAAACAAGTGCCGAGGCTAAAGACTTTGCAGAACACATGAAGAATTTGCATGAAGAGGTGAAAAAACACATTAATAAGATGAATATTCAGCACAAGGCTAAGGAAGATCAGAAGAGGAGATATAAGGAGTTCTAGGTAGGAGATGAGGTCATGGTTCACTTGACAAAAGAGAGGTTCCCAATTGGAACATACAATAAGTTGAAAATGAAGAAATTTGGACCATGCAGAATCTTGAAGAAGCATGATTTAGGAAATGCATATGAGGTAGAGCTACCGAGTGGGATCAATATTTTCCCTATGTTCAACATTGTTGATTTAATAGAATACCATGAAGGTGGCACAACGGATGGACTGATGCAAGAACAGTGGAGTATTCTGGCATCTACTTCAATGGAGGAGATAGAAGAGATCTTGGATAACCATGTGGGAAGAAGTACTCAGAATAGGTAATATGAAAAATATCTAGTGAAATGGAAAGGAAGGCCTATTGAAGATTCTTCTTGGTTGTCAAAGTCAGAGATTGACCGTTTGAGTTTTTCTCACACAAACACCTGAGACGGGACAAGGTCACTTCTCAAATTACCCTAGGTGTCTGATGTAGGAGCATTCAATGGTGTAAGGGCAATCTTTCATCACCCAAAAAAAAAAGTTAGTTCAAAATCATTGCAGTTGTTTTCATTTCTTTCCATAATTAGTGTTTTTGGTTCCATAATCTCCTGAATAATGATGTAGGACTTTCAGTTTTTTTTAAACTGCTAAAAATAGCAAACTGCCTGTTTTGGAAAGTGGAATTGCCATTTTAGGAAAGTTTGTATTTGGGCACATATTGAAGCAAAAAGTTATAGAAAGTTCTATAATTGAAATATAACACTTTTGTTGAAGGAATCAGGCACAAATCATTTGTGAGATGAAAGATATTAAAGTTTTTGTTTTCTGAAAAGCCCCTGAAATTTTTTGAAACGAGATATGAGGCACTAAAACATCCCATAATGTCCCAAAAAGTTGACAAAAATCTATTTACAGATTTTTGGCATGATATCTCACATCGTGAGCTTTCTGGTGCTTAAAACAGTTTGTCAATCGGACACCCGGATCAAAAGTTATGCTTCCTGGAAGTTGACCTACTTTTGGACTGAGTTGTAAATTTTGAAATTTAGCTGAAGGCTGCCAACAAGTGCTATTTATTTCTATTGTGGGAGCCTTGGGCAGTAGTAGAGTTAAGGGGGAAAGTGTAGACCCAATAATAGGTGGGAAAATAGAAACCCTAGCTGATTTAGGTTACAGAGGGTAGAAGATTCCAGAGCTTGGTGATGGTAGTTGTAGTGTGTTGCGGCCTATGGAGGATTGATTCCTCTAATTGTAATTGAGCTTCTATAATGTAATGTGTTGTCCAAATCAATAAAAGAAAGTTCTATTTTCCATGTGCAATTTTTTTTGTTGTGTGTTTTATGATTTACCCCCTTCATCAAAATATCAAACTTGATTTTGAGGCTCTGAAACTAGACCATGGAGCATGTGAATGTTAGGGGAACGTAGAATACCAATCCATTCGTCATGATGATGAGCCAATTGTGAAATATCAATCTAAATAGGAGGCTACTTCGTAGGCCTGAGAGTATGCAAACAACAAAACAATCCTAGAACCCTCCAACTTGATGCTTCAAAACCTAGGTGATTTGACATGAAAGTGAACAGGCTTTGAATTATGACCCTCCAAAGTAGGCCACTAGGGCAAATTTTTCAGGTGCATTTCTGAGTGTTGCCATCAATTGTTTGTCATGGGCACTTCAAATTTTGCCAAAATTTGAAGGTACCAACAATGGCTCTTGCTTGGGGATGTATGCCCTTTGAGGGCATATCAAGAATTCCGATCTCTAGTGGAGTAGACTAGTGTTTGATTCATTGGGTAGCAGATTCCTACTTCTTCTCTACCCTGAATTGGTATTATTTGAAAAATCACACCATAGCTGATGGCACAAGGCCACCAGAAAAAGAAAAGCCCTCTACTTACTGCTATCATACACCTTATTTTCCTCTTACTTCATCATGTCAAATCTAAAAATATTATCCTTGCAAGCCTAAAAGCAAACTTCACCATTGGCATGCTGAAACATATCATTGTGTTTTACCATACCAACCTTAGTTCTATCAGACTGTATCTGACAATCAAGCACAAATTGAAGAATGTGAGAGGAACCTACTGCAACAATATAATAAAAAATGCACAAAATAATAGAAATAGCAGAAACACAAAAGGAATTTATTGATCACAGGCCACTTCGAGGGGGCAACCTCCTTTGAGCAAGCTCAATACAATAAATTCATGGATGCCTTCATTGGCCTCATCATGTACTTATATACTAAGTATAATCTAAACAACTATTACTTCCCATGAATGTGGGATAATACAATATGCTCACGGGATGACTTACAAAGCATATACATCCAAATGTATTATACTAACAAAGTAAAGAGAAGGGTTAAACACGAGTTCTTAACATCCCCTCCCTCTTAGAAAATCTTTGTCCTCAAAGCTTAAGATGTGGAAATTATTGCTGAATCTAAAGGAGTGGTTCCCATGTAGCATCCTTTGGTTGCATTCCATGCCACTGAATTAAGACCTCTGTGATGGATCTGGAGTGAAGCTGACGAGTGCGTCTGTCAAGGATTGCCTCTAGCTCCAAAATGATGGATCCTTCATTATCCAGTTCTAGTAAAATAGTTTGTGCTCTGACATTGGTGCCAAGAACTTTCTTTCTTTAGACAAGAGACATGAAATACTAGATGAACACAGGAAGAAGGAGGTGTTGATAACTGAGAGGGGGGGGGGTGAATCAGTTATCCTAATTATTTCTTCTTTTGAACTTTCTTATTAATCAATGCAGCATTGAATCAAACAAACAAACATTACCATGAAATGAAAAAACACATGACACAGTATTTTTGACGTGGAAACCCTGTTAAGGGAGAAAACCACGGGGTGATTAACCCAAAGATTATTCTCTGTTAGAAGAATAAGGAATTACAAAAATGGCACTTGCCAATTAGGGCTCACTGCCCGAGCACACTGCTCACAAAGAGGCCCACTGCCTACAAGGAGACACACTGTCTACAAAGTGATAAGAATCACAGTCTTGAACTGATTGGAAGCATCTACATATGCTGGAGTTCAGTTCTGGTTAGGCTCAGTACACTGATCTGCTGCACTTCATCTTTCCTCTGTTCTTTATTCTGCTATCCTTTCACATACCGGATCTTTCTTACTACTTCTGCTCTGTTCTACCTTATTCGCATACACCATCACACAATTCCAGTTTTCACAACTAAATCCATCCTCTATATATATCTGCACAAGTAATTTCATCACCTTTCTAGTCGGCATCCGGAACAGTCTAGTTTCTTACAAACTCTGTTCTGTCAGCTGAATCCTTGCTCACCAAGCAATGCGGATCAAACATATACTTGTAGATATCATTAATCATGTCGGCCAAACATGATTCATACCTTCACAACCTTTACCATCAACAGTAACACATCCGGAAAATAGTCTGATACTCTGTCAGTCAGTTCTTCCTCTGTTCTCACTGTCTCTCAGGAATCCGGTACTCAACTATTCATATCTTTTTCTTTGTTCATCACCGGAGGCTAAATCCTTGGAATATACTACTCAAGGTAGTCCTCTTGACTTTCCCAAATCCGCACTGCACCAAGACACGTCCTTTGAGAGATCCGGACCAATCTGTCGGACCTTGCCACATGCTCTGTTCTTGTTCACCGGACCACAACAGTCTTCATTCTGACTTCCGGTAGAGACACACCATGACTTGCGGATATGTGGGATGACCTTTGTTGCCATCAATGACAACAACCATGAATCCATATAGTGTCTCTTGCCAATAGGAGGAAGCTCCAATTTACAAGCAACCGACCCAATCTTCTGAAGAACCTTATATGGCCCATAGAACTTTGGAGCCAACTTATGACGCCCCTTGAGTTTTAGGGATGATTTCGTATATGGCTGTAGATGAAGAAAAACCATATCACCTACTTGAAAAGTGTGCTCACAATGGTGCTGATTAGCTTGTTGTTTCATGCAATTTCTTTCCATGTGAAGATTTTCCTACAAGATGCGAAGAATCTGATCCCAAGTTTGGAGAACCATGTCAACTACTTGAACTAGTGAACTGCTGGGGGTGTATGGAAGGAGCATTGGTGGTGCCTGACCATAGACTGCTTCATATGGATTCATTTTAGATGTAGTGTGGTAGGAGGTATTGTACCACCATTCAATGAGAGGGAGCCACTTTGCCTACTGTTGTTGTTGTTCTGAGGTGAAGCAACAAAGATAAGTTTCCAAACATTTGTTGATAATTTCAGTCTGACCATCTATTTGTGGGTGATACCCAAAACTCATCTTCAGTTTGGTGCTAGTGTGTCAAAACAGTTCTTTCCAAAAATAACTAGTGAAAGTTGCATCATGATTTGAGACAATAGAAAAAGGGATGCCATGAAGACGGAAGATCTGGTCCATGAAAATTTGTGTGACTAAGGAGGCTATATAGGGATGGCTAAGGGCACAAAAATGACCATATTTGGAGAGGCGATCAACCACAAACCAGATCACTATCTTTCCTCTAGATTTAGGGAGCCCCTAAATGAAATCCATAGAAATATCTATCCAAATCCGTGTAGGGATGGGCAAAGGTTCACGCAATCTAGGAAGGATTGTCGTTTCACCCTTGTTGCATTGGAAAGTATCACATTCAGCCACCATCTATTGAATTTCCCTTTTCATTCCCTTCCAAAAAAAGTTATGTCGCGCCCACTCATAAGTTTTGAGGAACCCAGAGAGCCCTACCAATGGAGAAGCATGGAGTTCATACAAGATTGCCTGCTGAAGATCTGTGCTTTGGGGAAGCACCAGACGACCCTTGTATCAAAGAGAAGCACCATCCCAAGAGTAATGCGGTACAATAGAAGGGTTAGTGGCCAACTGTTGAATGATTTGAGATAATAAAGAGTCATTGACATAGCCTTGCTAGACAAATTCCAACCAATTTGGAACAGGCATAGAAATAGCTGAAAGGAAAGCTTAGTCATCAAATGTGCGAGAAAGAGCATTTGCCACAATATTGTCCTTACCCTTCTTATAAGTGATCTCATAGTCATAACCCATGAGTTTGCTGACTCATTTCTGTTGTGTTGGGGAGGAGACCCATTATTCCAGGAAATATTTCAGACTCTGATGATTAGTCTTGATGCAAAAATGATTCCCTAGAAGGTATGGCCACCACTTCTATACTGCATGCAAAATAGCCATCATTTCCTTCTCATATGTAGAGAGTACTAAATTCTTGTGAGAAAAGGGCTTTGCTGGTGAATGTAATGGGATGTTCTTCTTGAAGGAGAATAGTACCAAGTCCATTTCCATAAGCATCAGTCTCAATAGTGAAGGTCTTGTAAAAATCTAGCATAGCTAGAACAGGTGTAGTACACATAGCTTGTTTCAATTTTTCAAATGCACACTCAGTAGCTTGTGTCCAGATAAAAGCATCCTTTTTTAACAGTTGTTAATGGAGCTGCAATCTTCTCGTAATCCTTGACAAACTTGTGATAGTAGCCAATCAACCCCAAAAAACCACAGACACTCTTAAGAGTCTAAGGAAGCGGCCAATTTTTCATGGCATCTATTTTTGCATGATCCACATGAACCCCTTGGGCTGAAACAATATGCTTGAGATACTCCACTTCCTCCTAGCCAAAAACACATTTAGACTTCTTTGTAGAGAGATGATTGTCAGAGAGAATTTGCAGTACAAGATCCAGATGTTGGAGATTCTTAGCCCATGTTTTACTATAGATGAGGATATCATCGAAGAAGACTAGAATGAATTTCCACAGGTAGGGCCAAAATATTTTATTCATCAATGCGTAGAATGTTGAAGGAGCATTAGTGAGGCCAAAGGGCATGACCAAAAACTCGTAGTGGCCATCATGCATGTGGAAATCTGTTTTAGGGATAGCATCCTCATGAACCCGAATTTGGTGATACCCAGAATGAAGATCCAACTTGGAGAAAAAATGAGCGCCATGAAGCTTATCAACAACAAGCATCAAAAACTTATCCTTGATCGTGATGTGACAAAGGTGCCATGACCCATCTTTTTTCTAAACAAGAAGAACTAGTGAAGAAAAGGAACTAGTACTAGGGTGAATAATACCTTCCTTTAGTAAGTCTTAAATGAGCATCTCAATCTCTATCTTTTGGTGAAATGGGTAGTGGTAGGGCCTAATGTTCAGAGGAATGCTTCTAGGAAGGAGCTGAATACGGTGATCCTCTGGTCGTGAAGGTGGCAATCCCACTGGTTTGGCAAAGACACATGCATACCTATCCAAAATTTATTGTAGATTTGAAGGAGTAGTGGTGACCGCTGATGCTTGCATCTGAATGGAATGGAGCTGAGCGATGACACCATGTGAATTCTTCTTAAGAAATTTTTCCATGTGATGTGAACTTATGATGC
This sequence comes from Cunninghamia lanceolata, assembly GCA_027924645.1. NCBI lineage: Eukaryota > Viridiplantae > Streptophyta > Pinopsida > Cupressales > Cupressaceae > Cunninghamia > Cunninghamia lanceolata. The sequence continues at coordinate 17,340,955 of BSBN01000803.1, forward strand.
TAAGAAACCCTGGTTGTAAGCCCTTCAATGAGTATTTTTGTCCATTGTTTGAAAACTGCATCCAATGTTCAGCAAAATCCCACAAGATGGGTCCAAGTGTGCATAACCATTGGGCGCCCAAGACCACATCACATCCGCCTAAGGGCAAGGCAAACATGTTGGAGTACAAGTTATAATCTCCCATAGAGATACAAACATTGTGACACTTCCCTTTGCAAGGTAATGTGCCCCCATTGGCAATCATGGCTTCAAAGTTGGAGCAAGGATGGACACAACAATCTGCCTATTTGGCGATTCAAGGATCAATGAAGTTATGAGTGCTACTAGAATCAATGAGTATTGTAAGAGAGAGCTTCTTGAAGCAACCCTTGACCTGCATGGTTTGTGGGCTGGTGACTCCTGCTAAAGGATGGAGAGAGATCTCTGGGTAGTCTTCCTTAGAAGCAGGGTCAACAAGCGGTTGCTGAGTGTTGACCTGGTCATCCACATAAACTTCAGTTTCAGGTGGAGAATCCACATCCAAGAGATAGAGCTTTTGCTCAACACATCTATGTCCCCAAGTGAATTTCTCATCACAATTATAACAAAGCCCTTTTTCTCTACATGCCCGTATCTCTGCTTCAGTCAAATGCCTGATAGGAGTTGTTCTAGGAGTTGGCATTATTTGAGGTCTTTGGGAAGCTGTACTTTAGAATGGGACAAAATTGGATTTGGAGAGTTGTTGAGCTATGATCTTGTCCTCTGCCAACTTAGCCAACCCTAAGGCTTCCATCATTTTGCTTGGATGGAACATTTTAACCTCAGAATGAATTGCATCCTTCAGACCACTGACAAAATAACTCCTAAAGAATTCATCAGACAATCCCTCTATGTGATTGGCCAGTTTTTCAAACTCTATTTGATATTCTCTCACAGTGCCTATTTGGCACAGTTTAGCGAGTGCTCCTGTGAAGTCATCAAAAGCACTAGGGCCAAATCATTGCAAAATGAGTTTGCAAAAATCTATCCATTTTGGCTCATCATGAGCCTTGATGTACCAACGGAACCATGGAAGGGCTTCATGTTCCAAATGAAAGGATGTAAAGGGGACTTTGTTGACATCAAAAGTATTATGCAGATTGAAATATTATTCTACCCAATATATCCATCCAGTCAGATCATCACCATTGAAGCGAGGAAAATCAAGCTTTGACCCACAAAAATCATTGGAAGAAGGGAAACAAATGTCTGCAGAAGAGTCTGGCTGCCATCTATTGTTCATGGCTGAATGCTAAAGATTGAGGCCGACTATTTTTTCATCCAGATCTTGGAGTTTGTTCTTGAGAGTTGCAAGTTCATCCTCCATGTTTTTTGCTCCTACGCGGGTGACAACCATAACAGGATTTTTTTATTTTTTTGGGAAATGGTAGAAAAACAAAAATAGAAACTTTTTTAGTAAAGGAAATTTTGGATTTGGAAAAATCTTTGATGGCTAATTGGGGTTTGACTACATTTTAGATACTTTCTGAGGGAAAGGGGAGAAGAAAATGGGGATTTCATGTTGTTATATGGAGCCTAATCAGACTCAGAGGTTATATTTACCCCACTTTTATCAGCACAGTTTCCCCCCAAATTCCTACGGGGTCAAGGGGCAGCGCCCCTTGCGGGGTCCAGGGGCAGCGCCCCTATCGCGATACAGGGCGGGGTCGAGGGCAACGCCCCCGAAACCTCACACGGTTTTTTATTATTTTATAATGCACCGGGAGTTAATTTTTCATTGACCGACATAAGAAAACCCTATTTTGTAACCGACAAAAAGCTTGATAAAAAGCGGTTAAGGGTTAGGGTTTTGATATTGTATTGTAGCATTTTGCAGTGGTATTGAGTTGCAAGGATTGCTGATTGTAATCAGTTTGATTTACTGGATAATAATATTGGACTCTCTGTTTGGTGGATGTAGCCTGAGTTTGGGTGAACCACGTAAAAAATTGTCTCTCGCTATTATTATTTCTGTGTATTTCCATTTATCTGTTTACTCTTTATTTGCATTTAATTGATATCTTCTGCCGGCTAACCCTAACAAGTGGTATCAGAGCGGGTTGTGTTCGATTATCGTTTGCAGGAAAGTCTCAGGTTGAGTGGGAGCAATGGCGGACGAGGGTAAAACGAAGGTTGATAAATTTAATGGGCAGAACTATCAGTTATGGAAGATGCAGATGGAGGATTACCTCTATCAAAAGGATTTATGGAGGCCGTTGGAAGGAGTAGCCAAGAAACCGGCAACAATATCTGATGAGGATTGGAATCTTCTTGATAGAAAGGCACTAGGAACCATTCGGTTGTGCCTGGCACTGTCGGTGGCATTCAATATAACAGAAGTGAAGACAACAGATGGTCTGATGAAAGCTTTGGCAAAATTGTATGAAAAACCCTCAGCCTCAAATAAGGTATTTCTCATGAAGCAGTTGTTTAATTTAAAAATGGTTGAAGGTGGATCTGTGACAGGTCATTTAAATGAATTTAATACGATTGTCAGTCAATTGACTTCTGTAAATGTAAAATTTGATGAAGAAGTTAGAGCTCTCTTGATATTATGTTCATTGCCTGAAAGCTGGGATAGTTTGGTAATGGCGGTTAGTAACTCTGTTTCTGGTTCAAATACCCTAAAATTTGATGATGTTGTTGGTGTTATTCTGAGTGAGGAAATTCGTAAGAAAAGCTCAGGTGGATCCAAATCAGGCAGTGTTTTGAGTGCAGAAAGTAGGGGCAGATCAAAGGAGAGAGGAAAAGGTTCTGGAGGTCATGGGAAGTCACGAGGAAAATCAAAGGACAAAAGATCCCAAACCAGAGGACAGAAGGATTGCTGGTACTGTGGAAAACCAGGTCATCTGAAGAAAGATTGCTGGTCTCGGAAGAACAAAGAAGGAGACAAATAAGAAGGCAATAAGGAAGCAAATGTGGTAAGCAATAAGTCTGAAGATGATGCTTTGATTCTTTCCCTAGATAATGCTGATGATTCATGGGTTTTAGATTCAGGGGCCTCATTTCATGCAATGCCCCATAGAAGTTATTTTCTTGATTATGTCCAAGGGGATTTTGGGCTGGTTTATTTGGGAGATAACGAACCCTGTCAGATTGTTGGAAAGGGAAGAATCAAAATTAAGTTGCAGAATGGGAATCATTGGCTACTACAAGAGGTAAGGCATGTTGCAAGGCTCAGTAGGAATTTAATTTCAGCAGGGCAGCTAACTGAACAAGGTTGCACTGTTACATTTACTGATAAAAATTGGAAGGTTTCAAAAGGTGCCTTAGTAGTAGCAAAAGGTGTGAAAGTAGGCACCTTATATCTTTGTACAGGTCATACTATTCCTTCTACTTTAGCTGTTACAGACAAAAAACAAATAGGTTCAAGAACAGTTGCTGAAGGTTTGTAGGAAGAGACTGGAAAAGTTGCTGCAGGTTCTGAGACAACACTGTGGCATAACAGACTTGGGCATATGAGTGAAAAAGGTATGAAGGTACTTCATTCTAAGAAAGTTTTACCAGGTCTAAAATGTATTAATATGGATTTCTGTGAAAGTTGTGTGTATGGAAAACAAAAGAGAGTCAGTTTTCTCAAGGATGGGAAGCAAAAGAAAAATAAAAAATTGGAGCTTGTGCATACAGATGTATGGGGACCAACTCAGGTATCTTCTCTCGGTGGCTCTCGGTATTATGTTACATTCATAGATGATGCAACTAGGAAGGTCTGGATTTATTTCCTTAGACAGAAATCTGATGTATTTGAAACATTTAAGAAATAGAGAAGCTTGGTTGAGAATGAGACGGGTAAAAGATTAAAATGTCTCAGATCTGATAATGGCGGTGAGTATTGCAGCAAAGAATTTGAAGATTATTGTTCCCTTAATGGAATTCGCAGGCAGAAAATGGTTCCAGGGACTCCACAGGAAAATGGAGTGGCTGAACGCATGAATAGGACAATAATGGAGCGTGCAAGGACCATGAGATTGCATGCTGGGCTACCTTTAAACATGTGGGCAGAGGCTGTCAACACTGCTGTATATTTAATTAATAGAGGTCCTTCAGTTCCTTTAGGCTGTGGTATTCCAAAGGAAGCATGGACAGGCAAGAAGGTGAGTTATTCTTTTCTGAAAACCTTCGGCTGTGAAGCATTTGCACATATAGATTCTGAAAATAGAACCAAGCTGGATGCGAAATCAAAAAAATGTACCTTCGTTGGATATGGCATTGATGAATTTGGTTATAGGCTTTGGGATTTTAAAAATTAGAAAATTGTGAGAAGCAGGGATGTTATATTCAATGAGAAGGTGTTGTACAAAGATCAGTTGTAGCAGCATGAGAAGAAAGAAAAGGATTATGTGGTGCTGGACGATACTCCAAATAGTGATATTCCAGTGGTCCCTCATGCTCCGCAACAGCAACCAGAAATACCACAAACTCCAGTAAATGTTAGACGGTCAACAAGGATCAGCAGACCTCCTGAAAGGTTTTCTCCCTCTTTGTATTCTATTTTGTTAACAGATGCTGGTGAACCCGAAGGGTATGATGAAGCTATGCAGGTGGATACACAGGTTCAGTGGGAGCTTGCAATGAAAGAAGAAATGGACTCCTTGCTGAAAAATTAGACTTGGGAATTATGTAAGTTACCTACAGGAAAAAAGGCTTTACCAAATAAATGGGTTTACAGGCTGAAAGAGGAAGATGGAGGTAAGAAAAGATTTAAGGCCAGGTTAGTTGTAAAAGGATTTGCACAGAAAAAGGGCATTGATTTTGATGAGATATTTTCTCCGGTTGTCAAGATGACTTCTATTCGTACTGTTTTAAGTATTGTGGCTGCTGAAGATTTACATTTGGAACAGCTAGATGTTAAAACTACCTTTCTCCATGGTGATTTGGAGGAGGAGATCTATATGGAACAGCCCCAAGGATTTGAGGTCAAAGGTAAGGAGAAACTAGTGTGCAGATTGAAGAAGAGTTTGTATGGCCTGAAACAAGCACCTCGGCAATGGTATTTGAAATTTGATAGTTTTATGGCTGAGCATGGCTACAACAGGTGTAATTCTGACCATTGTGTTTATTTTAAGAGGTTGGATAATGACAGCTACATTATTTTATGTTTATATGTTGATGACATGCTTGTAGCTGGGTCTAACATGGATCCCATCAGAGAGTTAATGTAGACACCCATCATCTCAAACATCATCTCAAAGAGGGGCAAAATGTAGACACCCAAAATTGTCCCAACTTTGTGTATGTCTTGCAACACCTTGTTAAAACATTATCCTAAACATCATAAGCCATTTTTGTCCTAAATCCCACTCTTAATCCCATTTATCCATTAAGCCAATTAATTAAATAAATTTTATTTATTTAATTAATTTCACATGCATAATCCCACTTTCTAATTAATTAAATAAATCTTATTTATTTAATTAATTTTCAACTCCTATCCCAACTAATTCAAATATTTTATTTGAATTAAGTCCTCCATATCTTATCCCATCCTATTCATTTATCCAATTAATTAAATAAATCTTATTTATTTAATTAATTTCCAACTCATATCCCAACTAATTCAAATATTTTATTTGAATTAAACACTTATCTTTCATCACATTCCAACACTTGTCTAGTCAATCATGTGTTGTGTTACAACTTTTATCTTTCACATGCACAACTAATAGAACCTAATTTTAGTATTTATCTACACAAGCACACCTAAGCTTTATCTTCCCTTGCCACATGTCAATTGACTACAATTTCTTGATGTGCAAGGAAACCTAACTTAATCATATCCATCCATTTCACCTAAAGCCCTAATTGATCCTAGCCATCCATTGGAACCAAGCCTTTCCTATAAATCAACCCCCTCACAAGCCATTAGCATGCATGGAGCTTCAAGTAACATTATGCTGTTGAAATATCATTAGAGCCTTTGCATCCTTCAACTATCATCCTCATGTCATCTTCATCTTAATGTTATGCTGCAAAAATGAGCACCCAACATTCTTCCAACAATAATCCTTCAAAATCTTGCATGCTCATGCGAGGTGGAGAAGAGCAATGGAGATAAATCAAGCATAGCGTGGAGATCGGTTTGCATTTGCATTTCTTATTTTGATTTTCATGTTGTCTTGTGCTTCATTGTGCATTGCTAGGGTTTTATCATTGTTGATTCTTCATTTATCCTATTTGCAATTTTACCCTAACTACATTTGGCATCACCAACCTATCCTTTCTATCATCATCGTCGTCGTCGTCGTCAACATCCCTATCAATTATCCATACCTTAACTTCTTTGAAATGATGTTACTCGACACAAAGCTCATCATCTCGAACATCATCTCAAAGAGGGGCAAAATGTAGACACCCAAAATTGTCCCAACTTTGTGTATGTCTTGCAACACCTTGTTAAAACATTATCCTAAACATCATAAGCCATTTTTGTCCTAAATCCCACTCTTAATCCTGTTGACTTTTTCCCAGACTGGATGCTTATTCCTAGATATCCCTACAAGGTAGCCATCAGTGATCAACAGGATCTCTGGGCCAGGGGGTCAACAGTGTAGGAGATAGACTCTATATTTTATCTCCTCTTCTTCTTCAGGCTCTGCAAGACCTAGGGGGGTATTCCCTACTCAACATCCATGAGGATATGCATGCAAGGCTGGGATGTTGACAGAAAGCAGATAGTCCTCTTGTAAGTTGACCAAAACTGAAAGATAAGGGCAAAGGGGCTAGCTTTGGGCCTATTTGCAGTTGTAGACAGAGGACTGAGGTTCCTAAAACTAACTCTAATGCCCTAATGTTGGTTTTAGATTTTGCTTTGGAGTTTAAGTGTGGATGCAAAGCTGGATATAGTTATAACACAAAACAAAGCATGATTGGTGCCTATCCAGGGCCTGGAGTTAGTAGACATACACCTGTGAATGATCAGCATGAACAACTAAAACTGGATTTCAAGGGGATATGTGTGATACCTGCCTTACAGGCATCTCCCAATACAAAGTGTTAGGTTATCTCTACTTATGGTATCCCTACTGCAGTATATCCTTCCCAATGTTCAACCTGAAAACAGTTTAATCTACCCCTTGAGTAGAAGTTAAAAGATCAGACAGTCAACATAGGAATTCTATGCTCTAGGATCTAAACATTACCAAACATCCAGATTCAGAAGAAGAATACATGCAATACTGGAGACAGAATTAACACAACACATGCCAAACAGCATTTCTCATATAAGTTTAATCATGAAATCAGTGGGTTCATGCCAAAAACAAACAACAAGAGATACATAAACTCACAGGTAAGCTGTACAGAGCAACCAGATCAGCTTGTTATGCATTACAGAGCCAAAATCATCAACTTTCAACAACCTTTCAAATGAGCAAGACCACCTGCTTATAACAGCCAGGTAGGTGCTCAGCAATTAATTACATGGTTGACCAAAATTTCGCCAGATACACAGTATCAGGAAAATGGCGCTCAAACACAACCAGATTGGCGCCCAAACTTGAATGCAGCAGGTAGGGGAGGAGACATGAAGATTTCTTGAGCCCTGCGCCACCATCCGCTGATGTACATCTTCAGTCGGGTACAGGATCGACCCACGCCATCGCCCATACCTCTGCAACAATCGCCATTAATGGCGCACCAACCCGCGGCCTTGGGAAGATCATCAAACAGACTATCGCAAGTATTTCCCGCCGAGATTCATCATCATGATGTTTGAAAATGCAGGATAACAATATCCCACATGCACCCCGCGATGACCTCAATAACACTTTATATACTAGGTCATGAGCATATATCATGTCGGTGCTTTTGCTCTTGACGACACTAGTATATAACCTCATCATCATCATCTTCCAGCAGCATGATATCCTGTTGTTCGAAATATCACCCTGACGTCATCATGATATTTGAAATATAACCTTCATGATAATCGGCACAACTTGATCCATCGGAGGAACATCCTCCTGCTGAGCTTATTCCAAAAGTCTGGCCGATGAACATCCTGATGACGTCATCATCATATACTGCTGACGTCATCATCATATCTGCCTACTGCGCACCTCCTCATATCCGGATGACGTCATCATCATGTTTGCAAATATCAGGAGGTCTCTTCAAGATGATCAGTTGTTAGAAATATAACCCCCGCGGACCTTGATGACGTCATCATCATATTAACATCATCATGATATTCGGAAGACAACCGGATATTTGGAAATATCCTCCTGACGTTCAAACATCAGGTTGCACTGTAGCTCCTCTGTAAGATCGGGGCGATAACTGAATATGATGATGATGCTTGAAAAGATCACCCCCAGTAGATAATGCGCGAAGCCGGCAGGCGGATATCTCCTTGATATCAGCATCATCATGATGCTGGAACAAACACACTCGAGTGATATGAAAATATCACCCCCTCCTTCGGAAATATCATGATGCAAATAGGCAGAAAGAAAAATATCACCCTGATATACGGATGACGTCAGCATCATCAGGATGAGAAACAAAGAACAAGAAGTGATACAACATCATCAGGATGATATTGACTAAGATCATCTTGACGTTCAAAATATGATGACCCTAGTGAATATCGGGTCACACTTAGAACTCTTCGACAACATCATCAGGATGATGTTAACCAAGATCACCCGATGATAAAAATATCACCCCGGCGAAATATCATGAAGGCAGAAAATACGATGACCTCCGCAAGCAGCAGGATGATAACTAGAAATATCATGATGATGACGACCCTTAGGAAAAACAAGTCAGGTCGACAACTTAGAGAATAACCCCTTCAAGATATCGGGGCAACATCGTCATCATGTTTGAGCAAGGTGATAAATGAAAGATCACCGGATACTTGAAAAATCACCCCCGCAAGCAACTGAGGGCGCACTGTAGCTCACCCGTATCATCAGGATAATAAGCAAACATCACCCGACAGTTGAAATATGATGATGACGATGAGAAAAACAAGTCGACGAAGAACATGCTGATGAAGATCATCATCGAAGACAAGATGATGATGACGACCTCCTCCTCAGAAAAATATGATGCTGCAGATGAAAAACGCTGAGGAGGTCCAACACTTAGAAAAATTGGGCAAGAAGATGAAGGCTTCAGATGAAGAAACCTCCTGATCATGACAAATCAACCCCAGGTCAAAATAAGTGCTAACAAATCCCATTTATCTATTAAGCCAATTAATTAAATAAATTTTATTTATTTAATTAAAATCCCCATCTTTATCCTACTTAGCCAATTAATTAAATAAATTTTATTTATTTAATTAATTTCACATGCATAATCCCACTTTCTAATTAATTAAATAAATCTTATTTATTTAATTAATTTTCAACTCCTATCCCAACTAATTCAAATATTTTATTTGAATTAAGTCCTCCATATCTTATCCCATCCTATTCATTTATCCAATTAATTAAATAAATCTTATTTATTTAATTAATTTCCAACTCATATCCCAACTAATTCAAATATTTTATTTGAATTAAACACTTATCTTTCATCACATTCCAACACTTGTCTAGTCAATCATGTGTTGTGTTACAACTTTTATCTTTCACATGCACAACTAATGGAACCTAATTTTAGTATTTATCTACACAAGCACACCTAAGCTTTATCTTCCCTTGCCACATGTCAATTGACTACAATTTCTTGATGTGCAAGGAAACCTAACTTAATCCTATCCATCCATTTCACCTAAAGCCCTAATTGATCCTAGCCATCCATTGGAACCAAGCCTTTCCTATAAATCAACCCCCTCACAAGCCATTAGCATGCATTGAGCTTCAAGTACCCTTATTCTGCCAAATTATCATTAGTATGCATTGATCCTCAAGTATCCACATGCTGTTGAAATATCATTAGAGCCTTTGCATCCATCATCTTCAATCCATCCAGCTTGCATCCTTATCAACGTTATGCTGCGGAATCGAGCAATCAACACAACAAAGCGATCAATCAATCAAGCTCATTTTGCATCTTCGAGGTATTGAATTATTTGGGTTTAGGTTATGCATTTCAATTGTTTGATCATTTCTATTTATAAATCCAAATTTTTCGATATACATTTTGGCACGCCCGGTGGGACTCACATCCCTGATTAACCCTCTTGTTTGAGTTGTTTTTATGAAGATCAGATTTCTTGGAGCGTCAATCATTCATTTTTGCAGGTTTATGCACTTTGATTTGTAGGTTGAAGATATTTTATATTGCTGATTTTTTTTTTAATTTAAGACCAGATCTGTTGCAGAGGGTTTTTTGTTTTACACAGGTCCTGCAAAAAGAAGATCTTAAATTCATTGGAAAGAGGACTTCGAGAGCTTTCCGAAAAGTGGTTACATTAAAGATTTGGCTCAGTATTCAAAGAGTTATGACGATTTGAAGTTGACCCTGCGATTCTAATTTTTCAGAAATTTTTGACGCGCGACTTTTTGCTGATTTTTTTAATTTATGACCAGATTTGTTGCAGAGGGTTTTTTGTTTTACACAGGTCCTGTAAAAAGGAGATCTTAGATTCATTGGAAAAAGGACTTCGAGAGCTTTCCGAAAAGTGGTTACATTAAAGATTTAGCTCAGTATTCAAAAAGTTATGACGATTTGAAGTTGACCCTGCGATTCTAATTTTTCAGAAATTTTTGATGTGCAACTTTTTGCTGATTTTTTTAATTTATGACTAGATCTGTTGCAGAGGGTTTTTTGTTTTACATAGGTCATGTAAAAAGGAGATCTTAGATTCGTTGGAAAGAGGACTTCGAGAGCTTTCCGAAAAGTAGTTACATTAAAAATTTGGTTCAGTATTCAAAGAGTTATGGCGATTTGAAGTTGACCCTGCGATTCTAATTTTTCAGAAATTTTTGACGCGCGACTTTTAGAAAAAAAAAATCATATCTTCCAATCTAGTGAACCAAATCACATTTTATTTTTTGCCGTGACTTGTAAGTGAATCAAAGGAGCTGGAGCAACATTTGGATCAATCATAATAGCAACTTGGAAAATAATTTTTATGAGGTGCACTCATTCTAATCTCTCATCTCTAATCATTATTTGATCACACATTTAGATTTTGGGCATAAAACAAACAACTTGTTTGTCATCACACTTGGATTTGGGCTTTAAAATAAACAATTGTTTGCAAATTCACATCAAAAAATTGAGTTAAAACAAACCATTGTCTTCCATCACATTTAGATTTGGGTCTAAAAAGAACAAGTGCTTGAACTGTTTGTTACACATTTCAAGTTTCTAAGGGAAAATTAACAACTGCGAGTGTGAATCAAGTGACAGCTCACTTAGTTTGCTTTTGTCATACCCTTCTTAGGAGGCCTGCTTGGAGACACACCACTCCAAGGGACGACCTCAATCGAGGCTGAATCGAAAGACACCCTCATTGGGAGTTGGAATCTTGTCACTCTTGGCTAAGCCCCAAAGAACTTTATACCTTTGGGAAGTGAAGGTGAAGGGTGGGTTACCCCTTTCTCCTAGCTGTGTGACAGGATTTCACTTTCAATTCCATAGTCAACCTTGTGCAATAGATAGCCTAAGACCTAATTGGCTATACCCACTTGACTACACATTAGGCTTGTTGATGTGTTTTCCATGCGTGCTTGCATAATCATCACATTTCATTTTCAAAGTCAACAACTTGCTTATGTGTCTTGCGTGAGTGATTCATGTGTGTATATGCATAACATTTATTTGAATATTGCCATATCAAGCTCTAAACACCCAAACACATAAACAAATCAATCTAAACACATCATCTAAACATTCCACATCATCATCCAAATCCCTAAGCAAGCACTTGCTAAAAGGACTTAAGACAAACACATGGTGACAACATGTCTACACTAGAGGACCTAGAAATCAAATTCTAAAGATTCCTCCAAAATCTTTATCAAGGATTACAACCCCTAAACCAAGACGCCATTGAAATATTACAATTCTTCATCCAAAAAGCTCAACCCCATGCAAGCCAATCACCTCAGCTACAACACTTCATAGCCCAAGTCCAACACGTTTTAGCCACTAGTCAAGCTCGACAAGTACATCAATCCTTAGCCAATCCATACCAACCTAATCCACCTTATAGCCACATGTCATATCCATCCACTTCCTATCAACTTAATCCACCTATCCACCAAGTCAATGCCACATCAACCTATCAACCTCCACCTCAAGCTTATCCAATCCCTCATACCACCATTCCAATGCACTACCAAGCCCATCCACAAGGCAATCAAGTGATATCACAAGAACAACATGCAAGTCCAAATAGCCCTTTGTACATAAATCAATCAGGTCCAAGTACACCTTTTCAACAAGACCACCAAGCACCATTGATAGACCTAAGTCCACCTTTGCAACAAGAAGCACATCCAAGTCTAAGTAATCCCTTGTACATAAATCAAACAAGCCCAAGTTATCCTATGCAAGACTTAATTACCTTTGACAAGGGAGATACCAATCTAGCAAATGCATCTTATGAGTGGCCTTCATCATCTAATCACCCGCCAACACATGAGCCAACTAATCCTATCCCAACACCACCATGTGATCTCAATCATAGTCCATTGATCCCTTTACCTTCCAAACCACCAAGCCCCTCATTACCTTCCTCACCATATCATTCTAATCGTTCACCAAAGGATGCGGCTGAGAGAGTTTTACAAAGGATGCTTGAAGCAAAACTCATTGAACTTCCTAAAGTCAAACCATGTGAAGAAAGTCCATATGATGAACATGATTATTGTGCATACCATAGGACCAAAGGCCATAATACAAATCAATGTCCAATATTTATCTCAATTGTTTACAAGGTGTACCCACCTATAATGGGAAATCGTGCCATATCATCACCCCCATCTAGTCCAAATCCTAATCCATCCAATCCAATTAGGTCTCAACCTAATCCTAGTTCTAATCCTAATCCAACACCAACTACCATTATCATACATCCATTATATTGCTCATCCAATCATACACTTGCAAAGGATGTGATCCATTGGCTACTAGCTAGGAATAAACTACCTCCATGTCAAACACCCATTCATGAGCCTACCAAAGAACTTCCAAAGGTCATGTCTAATCATATAATCTCATCATGTGGTTCACATATCCTTGAGCCTATCCAAGAGTCCTCCATTAACATACCTAGCCCTTTAAGCCCATCATGTGACCTACAAGCCAACAAGTCTATTCAAGAGTCTCCAACCACAAGCCTAAGTCAAGAGCCATCATGCCTTCATGTTGATAACTATCAAGAGCCTATCAAGTCCACTCAAGAACCTTCCACTTCCATCCAAAGTCAAGAGGTATGTCAAGAGCATAATCTTAAACATGTGGAAACATTAAGCCCTAGTCCAACTCAAGATCAAAACACTTCCATGCAACCCATCCATAACATTTACCTTCTTTATGATCAAGATGATACATATGAAGAAGCTATCCATGAGCACCTTGATCCTATCCATAATCCTATATCTATCCATGACCAAGATATCCACATTGCTCCTAGTCATCTACCATCTAGCCCTATCCATAATGAGCAAACATCAACTTGTCATGATGAGACACTTGTCCCCCAAGTAAGCATAAAAGATCATACCAATAACTTGGATGAACATGAACATAAGCAAGATCCTAATGATCCTCCTTTCACATTGACCATCGATTCCACTTCAAGTCCACCATCATGTCCTATTGGTTTTACCACCTTTGTCCATGAATGTTCTTCCTTAGGACAACAACGACCTTTATCCACTTCACCTTCTTCATCCAATAATGAACTCAAGTCTAATATTCACAGCACACCTAGTCCCATTGTCCATCGCATACTCCAAAACATGAACTACCAAGGCAAAGGTCTAGGCCTTTATGAACAAGGTATTTTGGAGCCAAACCATGTCAAAATCCCTCCATGCTCATATGGCCTTGGATACACACCCCAAGGTAAACAAGGCCAAGATGTTGGTAATCCTTTCATGCATCCTAAACCTACCACTTTCCATCACACCCCCCATCATATACCCAAAACATATGTAGCCATTCCATCTCCATCATCCTATAAATTTCAAAAGCATGTGACCATACACCTTCCGCCATCCACCTTGCCTCCACTTTTACCAACTCCAAATATCCCTCCATCCACCTTACCACCATTGCTTCCAACACCTAACATACATATCATTCATAAGTATCCTTACATCCCTAATCATGGCCAACAAAAGCACACATCACCTAAGCATAAAGCTTCCAATCATTTCATCCACTCCACCCATCCCATGGGATTCAAAAGAAAAAATTTTGATGCCTTTATCTATAAAGCCAAAAATCCAACTAAAACTCCTAAGGACCCTCATGCCTTAGGGTATCAATGTGAAAAGTCTCTAAATCATCCATCTTCTAAGCAAAGTACATTCACAAATCTATCCAAGCCCATACCTCCAAAAGCAAAGCCCAAAAGCAAAATAGTTTGGGTTCCTAAGCAAACAGCTAGCAAAGCGAATGAGGCATCCTCATCCACATCTAAGCAACCATCCAAACCCTTACCTCCAAAAGCAAAGCCCAAAAGCAAAATGGTTTGGATTCCTAAGCAAATGGCTAGCAAGTCAAATGAGGCATCCTCATCCACATCTCAAGAATCCCAATCACCTATCTCCATTCAGAAGCCTACTTCCATCCAAAACTTCCATTCCCTTCAAAAATCCCACAAGCAAAGAAAAAGCACTAAAAATCCTAAGTCCACATGGGTTCCCAAATCACTTCATCAACCATCTCCTAAGCAAACATCTACATTGCTTCCTACACCACCATCTCATCAAAAGCTTCAATGTTTATCATGGTGTGTGTAGCCGTTGGTCATGGTTCCCTTCCACTCTGCAGCACCGCCACATAACTACATCTCCCCATCTTCCCTCCATTATCCTACATATCTCCCCCATGCAATCCCTATGGTCCATGCTTTGGCAGAAACTTTTCATCCATCTTCATTCCATAAGCCTATATAAATCCACATCATAAGCGACTAGCCTACCCTACCATCATTCCCTTCATAATCCACTATCTACCTAATCCATCTCCCATCCATGCAACCCCTTATCAACATCAATGAGCACACTTGACATGGTCCATGCGAAGACATCATCTATCTCTAATGGGACTACCAACATCCATTGAACTAGCCACTTGAGTCCCTCCTATCCATTACGATGGTGAAAACCTGGCAAACAGGCGCCATGTGTAATTGTCAACGCATCTAAAAGCAAAAAAAAAAAAAGGAAAATAAAGAAAATAAAAGAAAAAGAAAAAAGTCAAAATAGTAAAGAGAAATCCCTTCGTCCAATGGTGAAAACCTGGTAAACAGGCGCCTTGGATAAGTACCATGATGAAAACCTGGCAAACAGACGTCATGTGTAGGTTGATCTTCGATGTCACTTACACTTAGGGGCACATTGTCTCATCCATCCTATCATACCAACCTATCATTTCCATCCTATCCTATCCTACCATTACCATACCATCCTACCATCCTTAGCCATTACATAAACATGCTTATCCTACTGAACTTTATCCATCCT
Source organism: Cunninghamia lanceolata (assembly GCA_027924645.1). Classification (NCBI taxonomy): domain Eukaryota; kingdom Viridiplantae; phylum Streptophyta; class Pinopsida; order Cupressales; family Cupressaceae; genus Cunninghamia; species Cunninghamia lanceolata. The sequence goes on from BSBN01000803.1 coordinate 17,356,575, forward strand.
CCTCTTTTTGATCTTGATAAAGACATAGGGGCAAAATGTTGAAATATGCTTCGGATATCTCTTGATATACCTTATCCTTTTCCAACCAATCCATCATGTCATCCACCTATCATAAGCCTTGTCATCCAAATACAATCCATTGTGTCATCCTATTGTCATAATCACTGTCATGTAAAAATCCTAAGCATCACCACCTAGAATGGGGCAAGTTATTCTTCCTATGCAACATAGCCTTTGAAGATCACATCCTAGCTCCCTTATGATCCATCCACTATGGCATATCCTTATCATAAGCTTTCCATCTTATAGCTTATCCCCATCCATTTATCATGAGCTTTCCACTATAGCCTACCTATCTGTTTATCATGAGGCACGCATCCATCCCTTATATGGCCTATCCTCTTATCTATCCATCTATCATGATCTTGCCATCACATTTAATATGAGCTCATCCATTTATCCATCCTTGCACCTAGACTTGGTTTTCTACCTTGTCATTGGTATCTAGCACAAAGGCTACTCCAATTGTAAATCCATTGACATCCCAAAACATTCAAAAAATCTAAAAAAAAAATCAAAATATTCCCCAAAAATCTAAAAAAATTAAAATATGTCAAAAAATCTAAAAAAATCACATATCCAACGATAAAGCCAAGCAATAAAACCAATCACATCATCCGAAACAATCCACTCCATCAACATTCAATCAAAATCAAATCCTCATCATCATCAATTCTTATTATCAATAACATTCATTCATCCATTTCAATCACCTCTTCCAATCATATAAATCCAATCAATCTAAGCAATGATCTCAAAATTCAAGTCACACTAATCCATATTAAGCAAGCTAATCCATCAAGGAACATTATCCAATCAAATCAACAAGTTTTGATCCTCAACTTGTCATAAGCCCAATCAATCATCATCAATGGGATATAGCATTCCCACATCCTTGTCTTGATCTAGGGATATAGCTTTCCCTACAATGACAACACTATCATCATCAATCAAACAATCAATCATTGGTTTATGACTTGACAAGGGCAATACCTTGTTTATTTTATATCCTTTGAGCACACTAAGAACACTTGCTTATGCTTAGATTGAGTGTACACTCTAATCATCACACCATCACTATCATCATTCAAAACAAATCCTATCAATCATCAACATTAACACCAAAGCAAATCAACTCAAGCACATCAAGCCAACCATCAAAACAAATCCACTCACTTCAGCAAATCAAAAGCAGCTCAATCCATCACTTCGTCTAATCATCCATCCTTCATCAAATCAATCTAATTAACATTTCATCATCTTCCAACCATTCCAAATGAAGATCCAAGTGTAAGTCAATCCTTAAAGCTATACCAATCAAGTTAATCAATCAAGCCAAGTTATCCAAACATAATCAATGGTCTTGATCCTAGCCTTGTGTAAGCCAAATCAATCAGCCAATTAGCCAACCAACTTAGCCAACAACCTTGTGTTGATCTAGGGATATAGCTTTCCCTGCAATGACAACACTCTCAACTATCATCAACAAAACAATCAGCAATTAATCTTTGGTTTACAGCTTGACAGGGGCAATACCTTGTTTATTTTTGTATCATTTGCGCATGCTTGCTTGTTTGCTTGTATGTGTTATCATTTTATCTTGCATTTGTATCATATCGATATCATTTCCAGCTAATATTCATATCTTGTGTATGTTGGAATAGCTTTTTGCACTATCCTTTGCATCTAAGGTCATATCATACCTTTTGTGCATTAGGACTTCAATGCTCTAAGTTTTCTTCCTCATATGTTAGACAAGGTTGTATTACGCTGGGGCACAAGACACATCGTCACCCTGGTCCTTATACCTTGGTGCATAACGTTTAGTGCTATATCAAACATCATGGTTGCTCACCTTCCTTGCAGCATAACGCATCATCATTTCTTCTATCTATCCCCTTATCTTTCTTTTGTAGCCAAGCCATTTCTTTTCGAGAGCATACTTGTGTTTGTCCAACCCACCTATCCTCTCGAGGGGGCATCACCAACCTATCCTTTCTATCATCATCGTCGTCGTTGTCGTCAACATCCCTATCAATTATCCATACCTTAACTTCTTTGAAATGATGTTACTCGACACAAAGCTCATCATCTCGAACATCATCTCAAAGAGGGGCAAAATGTAGACACCCAAAATTGTCCCAACTTTGTGTATGTCTTGTAACACCTTGTTAAAACATTATCCTAAACATCATAAGCCATTTTTGTCCTAAATCCCACTCTTAATCCCATTTATCCATTAAGCCAATTAATTAAATAAATTTTATTTATTTAATTAAAATCCCCATCTTTATCCTACTTAGCCAATTAATTAAATAAATTTTATTTATTTAATTAATTTCACATGCATAATCCCACTTTCTAATTAATTAAATAAATCTTATTTATTTAATTAATTTTCAACTCCTATCCCAACTAATTCAAATATTTTATTTGAATTAAGTCCTCCATATCTTATCCCATCCTATTCATTTATCCAATTAATTAAATAAATCTTATTTATTTAATTAATTTCCAACTCATATCCCAACTAATTCAAATATTTTATTTGAATTAAACACTTATCTTTCATCACATTCCAACACTTGTCTAGTCAATCATGTGTTGTGTTACAACTTTTATCTTTCACATGCACAACTAATGGAACCTAATTTTAGTATTTATCTACACAAGCACACCTAAGCTTTATCTTCCCTTGCCACATGTCAATTGACTACAATTTCTTGATGTGCAAGGAAACCTAACTTAATCCTATCCATCCATTTCACCTAAAGCCCTAATTGATCCTAGCCATCCATTGGAACCAAGCCTTTCCTATAAATCAACCCCCTCACAAGCCATTAGCATGCATTGAGCTTCAAGTACCCTTATTCTGCCAAATTATCATTAGCATGCATTGATCCTCAAGTATCCACATGCTATTGAAATATCATTAGAGCCTTTGCATCCATCATCTTCAATCCATCCAGCTTGCATCCTTATCAACGTTATGCTGCGGAATCGAGCAATCAACACAACAAAGCGATCAATCAATCAAGCTCATTTTGCATCTTCGAGGTATTGAATTATTTGGGTTTAGGTTATGCATTTCAATTGTTTGATCATTTCCATTTATAAATCCAAATTTTTTGATATACAGTTAAAACATCAGTTATCACAGTCATTTGATATGAAGGATTTGGGGGTAGCAAAACAAATCCTTGGTATGAAAATTTGCAGAGATAGGAAGAATAGAAAATTGACTCTATCTCAGGCTACTTATGTTGAAAAGGTGTTGCAGAGATTCCACATGGAGAATGCAAAAGCTGTCAGCACACCTTTGCCTAGTCATTTAAAATTGACTAAGGACATGTGTCCTAAGACACAAGAGGAGGAAGAGAAAATGTCCAAGGTACCATATGCTTCAGCTGTAGGCAGTTTAATGTATGCCATGGTATGCACGAGACCGGATATTGCACATGCTGTAGGAGTCGTTAGCAGGTATATGAGTCATCCCGGATTAGAGCATTGGAATGCGGTAAAATGGATTCTCAGGTATTTGAGAGGTACATCCAATAAACACTTATGTTTTGGGGGCTCTAATACTGATTTAGCAGGTTATGTCGACTCAGATTTGGCAGGAGATATTGATACCAGGCGGAGTACTACAGGTTATGTCTTTACTGTAGGTGGAACAGCGGTAAGTTGGATTTCCAGGTTGCAAAAGGTGGTTGCTTTATCCACCACAGAGGCAGAATATGTAGCTGCAATAGAGGCAAGCAAGGAGATGATATGGCTGCAATCTTTCATGAATGAATTGGGCACACCACCGGTTAACAGTTATTTGTTTACAGACAGCCAGAGTGCCATACATCTTGCAAAGAATTCTGCCTTGCATTCAAAGACCAAACATATACAGTTGAGGTATCACTTCATTTGGTCGGTGTTGGATGATGGACAGTTACAGCTGGCAAAGATACATACAGATGACAATCCAGCAGATATGTTTACAAAGGTAGTGACAAGGGAGAAGCTAAGCTCCTCTTCAGCTTCGGTTGGTCTTCTAGACTGAACACAACAAAAATAGAATAGCAGAGTCCAGGGTGCTTATTTCCAGTGGGAGCTACAGGGTCAGTGGTGTTATGATCAGTCTCCAAGTGGGAGATGATATGGTGTGGAGTCTGATTAGTCTCCAAGTGGGAGATTTTTGTTATATGGAGCCTAATCAGACTCGGAGGTTATATTTACCCCACTTTTATCGGCGCGGTTTCCCCCCAAATTCCTACGGGGTCAAGGGGCAGCGCCCCTTGCGGGGGTTTGGGGGCAGCGCCCCCAAGACGGGGTCAAGGGGCAGCGCCCCTTGCGGGGTCCAAGGGTAGTGCCCCTGGCGCGTTCCTTGTTGCGATACAGGGCGGGGTCGAGGGGCAGCGCCCCTGTGGGGGCTCGGGGGCAACGCCCCCGAAACCTCACATGGTTTTTTATTATTTTATAATGCACCGGGAGTTAATTTTTCATTGACCGACATAAGAAAACCCTATTTTGTAACCGAAAAAAAGCTTGATAAAAAGCGGTTAAGGGTTAGGGTTTTGATATTGTATTGTAGCATTTTGCAGCGGTATTGAGTTGCAGGGATTGCTGATTGTAATCAGTTTGATTTACTGGATAATAATATTGGACTCTCTGTTTGGTGGATGTAGCCCAAGTTTGGGTGAACCACGTTAAAAATTGTCTCTCGCTATTATTATTTCTGTGTATTTCCATTTCTCTGTTTACTCTTTATTTGCATTTAATTGATATCTTCTGCTAGCTAACCCTAACATTTCAGAAGCGGGGTGAAAGAATGGGAAAATTTGTCCAAGAGGGACAAATGAGCAAAAATATAAAATGAACACTGTGGCAAGATTTGAAGGTTATTGGGTGAGAATGGAAGAAGTTATGGAAAACCCTAAAAATAGACCAATATGAGATTTCTAGCTTTGATAAGTAGAATTTGGGATAGGGTCCTCAAGGAAGGAAATTATGCATAATGGAATTTCAGGGGTTCTAGTGGAGTTTGAGAGGAAATAGAGCTAACGAAAGGAAGATATGGAAAAAAATTATCTACCAATTGCTCTAGACAAATTTAATCTATGATTTGCCAGCTGTCAATAGATATGGGCCCCAGGTATGTTCAGCTTCCTAAAGGTTCAGGGGATTCACTCGGCTACCAATGTTGTCTAACGACTTGCATATTGGGGTAGTACCCCTCACTCCATAGCTCAGGTAAAATTGATAACCACTTTGCCAAAAACAACAGCTCTTGGTTTACCTCACGGATGGGAACTAGTCAATCAGGTAGGGCCCATTGCCCTTTTTGCTGGCAAGTCCCCTCAATGGGCTAGCTACTTTGGGGTTCTTGTGGTACTCCTCACAATGAGTTTTAGGGCTATACCCAAGCACTTCCCATAATTAAGTGAATAGGGATTATTCCCTGATCCGAACCTGTAATTGAAACGAACAATACAGATGCAAGAAAAAGAACTACAATAATCACAGCACCTGGAGGCCACTGCAGAAAAAAATTTGGTAGAAATTCCACCTAGCGAGCCCAAGAAAGTGCTCTCTGATACTAGATGAGAGGAACCTCCTACAACAATATAATGAAAAATGCACAAAATAATAGAAATAGTAGAAACACAGAAGGAATTTATTGATCGCAGGCCACTTTGAGGGGACAACCTCCTTTGAGCAAGCTCAATACAATAAATTTGTGGATGCCTTCATTAGCCTCAACACGTACTTATATACTAAGTCTAATATAAACAACTATTACTTTCCATGAATGTAGGATAATACAATATGCTCATGGGACAACTTACAAAGCATATGTGTCCAAATGTAATATACTAACAAAGTAAAGAGAAGTGTTAAACATGGGTTCTTAATAGAATGCTATCACCATGTGAAAAACATCCAGCATTATCTATTTCATCTTCATGCTTCAATGAAGGTTTTCCCAATTAGACAGAGAAATTGAAACATTCATATGTTGCCTCATGGTTGGTGTCACACTGCTACAAATGATAAGAATCATTTAAAAATCCTCCAAAAAAGAGAAACATTCATTTACTGGCTCATTTGCATCATGACTCACTTCTATATGAAATGTTATGTTATTAGCATTGTTCCCTCTCATACAAGGATCAAAAAGATCAACACAATCAGATATTATGGAATTAGAGGAAACTTCATAGCCCATGTTTTCTTTTGATATAGAGCTCTAAAATTCATCTGTCAAGAATTCTAAAATTTGTTCAATGTTGAGTGGACATGCTTCCTTATTCCCCTCATTGTTCATGTATTTTTTACTTTCATAATCTTTGCAAGATATTGTCTAATTTTGTTCTATCATCTTTTCATATAATGAACATGAAAAACTTTGGAAAGCATTTTCAGAATTACATACCTCTCCTTCACCGATTGTATCAGCCAATGGATGTGCTTCATATTCACTGCCAGGTGAACATACTCCTTCATTTCCATCATCATTGATGCACTCCTCATGCAATGTATCTTCAAAAGCATCTTCAGTATTGCAATCCTCTTGCAAGGTGAGAAGTTGGCCTTCCATAATTTCATTTTCATTCAAATCTAGAATGTTATCATTGAAAATTTCACTTGCACATGTCTCCTCTATTTGTTGATCTTCTTTATGATACCAATCCATTTGTACACCTGGAAATATTTCATTTTCAAGATGTCCTCTTGCAAATAGATTTTCTCCTTGATGAACTTGATATTGTTGATATTGGGATCCTTATTTCCAATATTGTTGATGCATATATTGGCTAACACCTCCATCGTAATAGATATTACCCTGTATAATTTGGAATGGAACATAAATATTCATTCTGATATTCCCCTATATGCTGGTCATATCTCTGATTTTGAATTTTCACACCTCCTTGACCAGGGGGAAAAGGATATGCACCTCCAACAGGCTGATTACAATCAGATCGGTATTGTGGCACATTTGGAATATTTTGAGCAATCAATTGAAGCAACTATTGCTCCAATTCATGATATCACCTTAGCAATTTTTTCCTCTCACTTTGTTCCATTTTATCATAAAGTTCTTGACAAAGTCACCACCTCTTTCAAAGAGGAATGAATTTCATTTTCTAGGTCTTTTCCACCAAAGTCATTCTCATGTCAAATTTTTCAATTCGATCCCAAGCAGAGTTGCCAATTTTTTGTGACTCGGATCGGCAACACTTCACCAGAGACTCCAAGATAATATTTTTACTTCAATCCCCAGGAGAGTTGTCAATTTGTTGGTTCTCAAATCTGTAGTTTGTAAAACCCTAAAAGTATGCAAGGATTTATGATTGGGTTTAACAACTGATTTGGCTAGCTGACAGAGTCAATCCAAATGATTGAATTTACCTATACTTCAGGCCCTGCTTTGCCTACGTGGGTGTACCTTTTTATCACCACTAATTGTCAACACTTCAAGACTGAATGGTGATGATTGAGCAGTTTATGTACAATTTTGCCAATTAAATTATCTTCTTCAACCAATTCAAATTGACATGAAATCTAAAAATGGTTTTATTTAGTTATTCTACTCCTACTCCTACTCCTACAATAGAAAACCAAAATTTTGTTTGAAATGTATATAAGGGACAACTTTGGAAGTTGTATGATCGGTGCCTTTTCCTCAACCAGACAACGGAGTCCAAATACAAAAAGATATATGCCTTCCCTCTAGTTACAACTCAATTTGTTTGGCACTACAAGGTCTATGACTGGCATAGACATGCAAAAATATCAATTATCCGGTTCTTCTTTAATTATCAGAATTGGATCCTTCCAAACTACTATAATTTTCTTAAAGGAATTTAATTCCTACTTGAGGAAACCCAACAAACAACCCACACAGAAACAACAAATATGCTCCAATAAATCAGAAATATCTTTGATAAAACTAATTTAAATAATAAGGAAAAACTAAGTTGGAGACAACCAGATAAAATTTTAGCAATGAATTTAACAAACAATCGAGACCAGAAATCAAGCACTAGATTCGTGCAATCGTTCTATTAGCATGCTTCAAAAAATCAGCCTTTACAGTGTTTTACTTTTCCAAAAATCAAATCCCATCTAGAGTTCTCCACGGTCTTGGTTTCCTTCTTATAAGCACAAAGGAAGCAACAAGCTTCAAACCATTCACTCTCAAAAAAATTATTCAACTTCCCACCCCTTTACATTACACTTTAAATTATCTCTTTGCAAATAAAAATAATTATATTATCCACCTTTCTTTTTCACATCCCTGTGAAAAATAATTGCATAAAATACAAAAATCTCCCCTTTGGCCAGCAATTTTACATTTATACTCACCTTTACATTTTCAATCAAATTATATTCTTTAGGTAAAAATATTTACCCGCCCCTCATCTCCATTAGTGGAAATATTTTTATATTTTTACCTTTCAAAAACACCTACCCACACACTTTTCACCCAAATTTTTTTTTTTTTGCTTCTCAAATGTACAAATATTTTCATTTGCAATGCATTTTATATTTTATCCTTCCATATTTAATGCAAATAATCTTTACACCCCACATTACCACACTAGTTCCACTTGGTGTTTGCGAGAATGCGGGGAATAATTTTGACTTCACTTCTCACTAGCACATATGTTTGAAAACCCCTGTGGTGATGCGGGGAAAGCTTGGCCTTCTTCCTGCAAGCCCACACCCTTATCCCCTGGCTCTTTGTGAGAACGCGGTTCACACTCCAGATAGAACTTCGGTCATGATCTCTTCAATCACTTCCTTGGCCATTAGCTGCTTCTTGTCAAGTGCCTTCTTTTATGATTTCTTTGTATTATTTGTCTTTGCTTGCCCCTTCACCACCCCTTTCAGCAGTTGAATACACAAATATCTATTTGTATAATTCTTGCTCTCCAATGCTACCAACTCCTTTAGGTAATTTTGATATTGCTAAAAGTTCTTGATGGATTTCTCTCTGAAATTATACTCACGACCCTTGAATTGCACTATGAACTTGACCTTATGGTCGTCTTGGAGAAAATGTTGAGTAGCTCGCAGGCGCACAGTATAATCATGGATGTCTATATTACACACCATTTTAAGCTCCTTAATTTCACTATGAACTGCTGAACTCTTCTTCTATTTCTCTCGCTTCCTCAATTCTGAAAAAAGAATATCCTTTGATGGGATCGCCATGGGGAGATCTTGAGATGCACCAATATTTTGATGTTTTGCTATTTCTTCAATCATTTTGTCTACCACTTTGTGACCTTTCTCCTTTGTGGCTATACCAGAACTATTCCCACATAGATGGTCCCCTCATCTTTCACTGCAATAGCAGTTGAAATCTTGTATGTTCAAATCCTTTAGGGCATGGACAAACAAAATCAAATGGCACCGCAGATGCCAATAAAAGATAAGAATGCACAATGTTATTTCCATCTCCATTGTACACAATATTAACACCTTCCAGACCACCAAGATGCTCCAAGGATGATTAAAGTTAGACAAGCCATTGATAACAAGTACACTGGCAATTTTTACTAAATCTCTAGAATATCCTTATGATCAAAGACCTGTGCCATAATGAGGTCATTATAACCTAATAATACACAAGAAACATCATGAGTTTCTTATCTTTTCCCCATTTGAATCTCATCTAGGCCTAAGCATATGCCATGCCCACCCAAAAGGAAGAATCATGTTTCAAACGAGACACGTGTTCTCATGGATGGTTTTTCAAATATCATAGCCATTGACTTTCCCCTCTTCGAATGATATGCATTATTGTATTCTTGTCAAAATCACTAATATGTAAAAATCTTGTAGGGATGTCTTAGGCTTGTTCATGGTGCAAAACCCCTCTTAGAGCTTTTCTCCATGCTTGCATAACTAAGGCACTCAAATGGTAATCTTTCTTTCACTATAATGGGCTAAAGTATTCTTTGGCCATGCTTGCAGGTCCTCCTTAACAATACCCTATCCTATCTAGCAATTTGAAGCCTATACTCTTGCTATTCCCCTTGAAATTGCCAGTGGAATCATTGAATAAATCTTGATCATGCATGCTCTCCTTTCATACCTCTTTCATTGTTGGCTCTTCCTGAGCACAGGCTTGTAAACTCCTCTATCTCCCCTTGGAGTTTTAATAGAAAATCATCCTCACAACTACTCTATTTGTTCCCTCAAATGGTGAACTTCCTCCCAAGAACTTTCTTCTCTCTCAACACTTGCTCTTGGCTTGTTTGGATGGCTTGTTTGGGTAATGAGATTCTTTTTTTGAGATTTTGTCGTGGTTGTACCCTACAACCATCAACCAACAATACTTGTGTGACACAAGTTAGGTCCCCATGTGGGCCTGACTAAAAACATTTTCCTTTTGAAAAAAGTTTTTGTCCTAAATTGACCTGAGGCTACCTTTGTATGCTTCTGAGGTGAAAAATGAAATTGGTAATCGTCAGAATCCATTTTCTGGCATCTTGCACAGTGACCCAAAACAAGTCAAGTGGCCTCCAAAATCATCTTGGAAAACTAGTCAAACAATCTCCTAAAGCCATGAAAATGTACAAACATGTAGACATTTGATCCAAGAATTCATGGGAGCAAACGACTTAGCAAAACTCATCCTAAGGTGCAAGATATTAACAATTTAAAGTGGCTTACTTAGCCTTTTCTGAAACTACACATGTTAAAAAACAATTAGGGCTCACCAAGTCACCACCCTGAAAAATATCAAATCTCCTCATGGGAAGCTACCACTAAAGAAACTAGTTCATTTAGGTCCACTGAGCATGTGTGCAAGTGGGATTTCCTTCATTCCACTTCCTCCACCAAATATTAAGGGTCAAAGTTGACCTCCTTGAAACATTTTGGAAATGCAAATGTCAAAACATGACAAACTGCATTGGCTTTTGGCCTTGAAAAAATATCAAACTTGATCCTAAGGCTCTGAAACTAGACCAAGGAGCATATGAATGTTAGGGGAATGCAAAATACCAATCCATTCATCATGATGATCACCCAACTATTTAATATTAGAATTACAATTTTATTCTTAGATATATTAAAGTTTTTGAAGTTTGTTTTTTATAAATTATATATAAAATGATCAAAAATAGAGGTGGAAATCCAAATATCAACTACCTTATTGATAACATTTTCTCTGTAGATTGTTACTATAACAACAATTGATCTTTTAAGCTAATGTTGGAGACTTTGGACTAGGTTGATTTTCCACAACTAACAAGGTCTAATGGTCGCACACCAAAAAACCATTTGTGTTTGATAGGGTCTAGTGGCTCCTTCCATGTTGTTCTGTGTGTTTGAGAGGATTTAGTAGTTGTGCATTCTAACTTTGTGCACCTCAATTAACCAAGAAAAGTAAATAAACCAAGCCAAAGGAAAAATGGATTGTATTATTATTGCATCTAATAATTATTTATGTGGTTTTTGTTTTCTATTAGGGCCACTCAAAATGCTTAGACCTTGCAAAATAAAGGAGGAATAATAAAATGAATATATCAATTTGTATTATATTGCAAGGAAAAATAAAAAAGAGGATTTTGACGATAATGGATTTGCTCTTGCATGGCATTGAAATGCTCTAATTTGTTGCATCAGAGCAAGAGACTCATTTGTCTTCCATAGGTAGCTTTGTTAATGAAGCTCACATTGATTGCAATTAATTTCCTACTTAAAATTGCTAGAGTTCAATACTCATTTCCATAGTATTTAGCAATAACAACATAGATTCAAATTAGGGATTTTTGATATGTTAGGGTTTAGTGATTAGTGAAAATGTTGTACGTGGAAAAAACATGCCTTAATTTTATCCCATGTGGCATGGAGTTGGTGACAATGCACTCTAGGATTTACGCAAAGTGGCATTGTACAATTGGCAACAACACACCCTAGCACTTACCAAGTGGCATTATGTAGTATTTATTGTAAAACATCATTGCAATTGGCCCAATTGTTAGTACAATTATCATTTGTGTGGGTGTGAGAAACTAGAGTTAAGTGACTATTGATGCATAAATTTGTGGGTTCTAATCCAACAACAACATGGGAAGTTTCAAGAATAGGGAACTTAACACTTGAAACAACCTCCAGATTTTACAGAAGCTGGCTCTTCCTATTTTAATGGGGTTTTTGAGTAAAGGGAAGAAAAAACAAGATTACAGATACAATAATTGAAACTCCTAATCCTATGGCGATCCACCTGATTTTAGTGTATATCAGTAACTAGCACAATGACCCAATTCTTTTGATTTTGAATATATTAAAGAGAAAAATATTGCATGATTAATATAACAGATTTGTAGATGAATTTGTAGATCAAACGCCAAACTCAGAGAATTAACACAAAGAAACCAGAGAATATCATTCAATGGCACAAAATAGAGTTTCTTTCATAATAATTCAACAAGATACAAAAGGCACAGAACATGCATAGAAATATCAACTTCCTTATTAGAAATCACTAAACTAAGACAAAATGATACAAATTGATAACTCTTAGAAACTTCTGAAAGTCTTAATCAAATATATATGATTGTTCTATCTCCCCTATCTCTGTATTACAACAACTATTTATAGCCATGAAACAGACTCAAAATCATTTCCAACTCATAGAATCTCAATGGTAAACTAAACTGGAATCAACTGCGACTCGAGCAGGTACTAAAATTTCTAAATCTACAACCGTCTTTCCCTACGCGCTCACTGGCTGAGCAATGAAAATGTGACACTGTAACTTTGAGTTCTATTGAGACACGTGGCAACTTTCAAGAGTTTCCCAACGGCTCCAAAAATGCTATGCGGCATCTTCCACTGAATTCTTTATTTTCTCTTCATAAAATTGTAGCATACACAAAAGTGACATATGTCGCCATCCACCACATCTTCTGCTTGATATGTGGCAACACCCGAGAAATCAACCTAGGACACAAGACACCTTCCATTACTATGAGAGCCTCTCCCTTTGTTTTCTTTAGAACCTTGCGGTAATGACACTTGTGACTTTTTGCATAACCCTTAGAAACTATGGCTATTATTACAAGGGACCCACCATCTACGTATCAATGCCTTTACAACAAAATAAGGTGACATGTGGCAGCACCCTCTTAAAGCAACAATAGTCATGTGGCACCCTCCACTCATTTCTCATCTTTATCAATAGAATCTCTTGAAGCTCCACAAAGGTGACACTTGGCAGTCTCCGCTCATTTTTAAAACTTTTAGAAGGCAACTACGTGGTGATCTCTGCTGATATTAAGATGAACATATCTTTACACTTCCATGACCAACATGTGGCTCACTCTGCTACTAGGATATTGTCATTACATCCTGGCCCACCATATATGCATTGATAGTTTTTTGAAACAAAAAGGAACACGCAGTAGCTTCCACTACTGTGACAGAAAGGACACTTGGCGACTTCTACTAGCTTGTTTGAAACACAAAAGAAACTACACCAAGGCCCGCGGTGAATGACACATGGCTCATTCTGTGTTCAAGAAATAACTTTGCATAAAAGAAGAAAAGGACAGGCAGTATCTTTGACACTTACATAATGCAGAAGAAACAAAAACAACAAAAACTATAAAACCATAGGCTACAACCAATAGAAAATTAAAATGTAGAGTTGGGCTCTACAGTTCTTGGCAATCACATGGACCTCTGTGCCTGCCTAGAGAGAACTCCAGAATCATCAAAACTTCAAAATTGTATCTCCAAAAATGAAAAGAAAAACTCATAGCTTTTGTAACGCAAGCTGATACACAGACCACTTAGAATTTGACAACCCCTGTTTACTTTGCAAATCCTAAAATATGAAAGCCAAACTTATTATGTCCTTATGAGAGAAGGACTACAAACTTTGAATCACAACATGCAATTGGAACTTGAGGCGAGCCATAGGAACAAGAACTGCCTCTACTTCACCCACACTAGAAGAATCATTCAAACCCTTAAAGACGGTCTGATCATTTTGCTTTGTGAGTAGAAGAGCCTTAATTGCATCAGTCATCAATATAGTACTATTATCAGGAAAAGGGGATGGTAACCCCAGCTGAACTAGTTTTTCAATGTGCCTCTTCATTTCCTTGACACCCTTTTTTATCACATCAAGTAATGCCCTACAATTTGTTGCAGTAGAATTGCATCTCAATACCTCATTCACCTTCTTGGCAGCAACCATTTTATCATTGACTTTTGCTACAGACAAAGTTTCATCTGTTGGTCATACAGCTTCTACAATAGAAGCTCAGAATCAGCCACCCTCAAAGAAACAATAGACAGAGTTACCTCAACTGGGGACTCAACTTTTTCACACAACTATTGAGCATTTAGCAAGAAGGTAAGAGAAGACTTAATCTTCACTATCTCCCCTTCAATTCTCTTATATGCAAACACATACAATTCTTTTACCAGATTCAAGACTCCTACATTTTATGGCCTTGGCGTTAACTCAATGGTTAGCTTCTTTGTCTTTTCTTGCTTAGCCCTAAATTGATCTTGAGTTGCACCACTTAGATTTTGCTCTTTTTTTAGATTTTTCTGCAACTGATTTGCTTTCTGGAGCTTGTCTTGATATTTCTTTTCTATGAGGGCCTTCTCCTATCTCAATGAGGCAACAACAGCCTTTTCCTGTGCTACCTCATTTTTTAAGGTAGCAACCTAAGCTTGTAATGCTTGATGTATCTACAGGGACACTGTAGCTTATAGATCTTTGTTCAAGGTATCAATCTATTTTACCTTATTATCTATTTTTGTTTTCAAGATACTATTAGTAGCTTTCTCTTGTGCCAAATCAGCTTCAACTTTTTGTAATCTCTTAGACATCTTCAAATAGTCAGTGGTAACTGTTGAAACAGTTTCCTTCATTAACTCTACCCTATCTTGAGGCCTGAAATGAGTCAGGTCCATAGCCATTGTATTCATTATGTAATCCCGAGGTTGCTTCTATTCTATGGGTTTGACCACATTTAGGGCTAGATGTGTAACTATCAAGGATTGTTGGATAGGATCAAACAATGATCTCATGTGTGGGATAGTAGGGCTCTTATTCTCTTTATTTCTTTTCTTCTCCATTCTAGCCTCCCTAGCTTTCTTTGTTGAGTCAGCCTGGGGTTGAAATGTGGGGGGTGATGCAATTTATCCTCTAGCAAATGGGTAGCCTTGAGGTAAACCATAGGGGATGGAAGTCATTTGTTGGTTTGGGTCAAACTAGGACAAAGCCCGCTTGGGCATGGATGGGGAAAAGGGTGGAAGTGATGTAACTTGTGAAGTCATGGCTGAAGAATTGGCAGAAGGGGCTACAGATTGCAATGGCGTAGCAGAGGTAGTGGGAAGAATGAAAGCATGAGTCGTTTGGGTCATCTTATTTTGGAGATTTCCTATCCTCCCAAAATAGGTGTCCTTCATGAATGAATTTAGCAGAAACCTTATAACTAATAATCTAGGAAGCCAAGAAATTGTCTGGGTCATAATTCCATTTATCTTCAACAACTAAGAAACCATAAGCTACCAACTTCATTAACAACAGGTTCTTAATTTCTCTCTTCTCAATCTTCAACTTGTCATCTCTAGCCTAGGGTACATCATACATCTTATTCTTCCTTTTGTGACCAAAATTGATATCAATGATAGAGATTTGTCGAGCAACTTCTAGAAATGTTACCCTAGGAGTTAAAACCTTTGGGAGCAGAAAAGACTTTCCACCATAGCCATGGACTCTGAGAGTAGTTGTATGTGCCCCAAAGAAATAGTCACAAGGTATTGGTGAATTGGCTAGAAAACCCCTGAGACTTGGTGTCAATCTATTTTCTACAATCTTAGACCCTAAATGCTCAAAAATGGGAGCTACAAAATATTCTACAAACTCGTAGGGATCCGAGGTGTCTAAAAGAATATGCATCCAGGTAGACACTAGGATTGTTCTATTGCTACTAGACTCAAGGTCAAACATATTTAAAGGCATCTGGAAGATGCCAAAATTTTGATACACTATTAGATGGAAGAGGAATGAATAGTACCTGAAAACTCAATTTTGAGAAAAGTTGGAGAGTTGATCTACCATGTCTTGAGAAATCTACTCTAAAAAATCCAGACTGTACTCTTGAGAGTTTGTCAATAGTCTTTAGTCTAAAAATCACTACAAGTTGCCAGTTGTGCACTATTGAATCATCATATTGGCCAAAGATAAAGTACAGCATGGCCAGAGTGTCTTGGACATCAAGAGTGAATTAACGGCAGCCTGTGGGTAACGTTGGCAACTGGGTATTGTTCTCATCCAAGTGCATCTCAGTGTTCAAAAACTTTAACTTATTATGAACATTTCCCTAGGTAGACAGTAACTTTTGAATTGTAGGAAATGTGGCCAACTTGTCATGTTGCATAGCCAACATATCATGAATTGCCTTCAGAGTTATTTTAACCACAAAAGAGCTACACTGAATAGTAAGAGTTGGAGCATGAAACACCTCCGCACACAGGTCAACCAATTCTGGGTATGGATGAATCATAGGGACCAAAAATTGTGCCAATTGTGATGTCCAGATCCTCATACTGAAAGTCTCTGATTGTCCCTTCTGTGCTCGGAGAAGGCATCTCTAATGAGATCCCTCCCACAAACTTTTTGTGCTCTTCTGCATGTGAGTGTTGAAGATGCCATTTGTATAGTCCATTACTTGGGAAGAATCCGCAGTTACTTCGGTCTCTGGCATTCTCATTCTTAGATATTTTGCCCTTAGTTGAGCTGGGGCAGATGCATGTGACTTTCTCCTCAACAATCTATCAGTTTGTTCGAAAATCCCTAACCCCTCCTATGGAAACTATGGCTCAGACATTCTTGTGACTTTACTGCAACCTTAGAAACTCTTGGTGCAGAAAGCGGACCAGTAACTTGCAAATAGAGCTCGCTAGATAGAATTACAAGCGAGGAAGGAAACTTTTGGCGTAGACAATAACTCAAAGAAAACAAGATAGACACTAGCAAATGCAACACCGAACAAGGTCTTAGAACTTAGTTAACAAGGCATAAGATAGCATTTATGACCCATCATGTCTTATTAAAGGCATTAGTGTCTAAAATGGCAGCTAACAAATCATTCTAAATTTGCATGGGACGGTGTGTCAGATCCATATTGAAAGCAAAGATCTACTTGAAAAGATTAGGTACTTTCTTGGTATTTAAGAAAACACCTAATGGCTGGAGATAGGCAACTGCCAATAAAGGTGCTCCTATATAGCTAACACGTGTTCTCAGAACACTTATTTAAAAGGGGAAAAGTGGGAAAAGAAAGATGAAAGTGGGAAAGGAATTCAAAAGACACCTAACTAACTATTGATACATGGCAGGCCCTTGAGACTATGTGAAATTCTTCAAGAAAACCCCATTCATAGGAATCTCTTCAGGCTCACCTTCCATATTCTCCAGTTCAAATGTATTATGTTGCTTATAGGGATGAATCTTAAAGGGACCTACCCACAATGAATCAAACTTACTATGTCAGCCTGGTTTTGCAGGTCTTTCGTCCCATTTTAGTACCAATGAACAAATTTCAAAATTTGAACTAGAGGTTTTTCTGTCAAACCAATTCTTCACAGTCTGTTGATGTTTCATCAATGAATCATGGGCCTTTTCTCTCTTCTCTTGAATCTCTAGTAACTTGGCAAGCCTCACATGCATCGAGCCACTTTCTTCAATCTCTAACTGTTTAAGTAGATGTAAGGCAGGGATTTCTATGCTCAGTGGCATCACTGCTTGCTTGTCGTAGATTAGCTCATAGGGTGACATCTTAGTAACTTGTTTGGTGTGATTCTATCTGCCCATAATGCTAAATTGAGGGACTTGTGCCAATCCTTCTAATGATCAACTCCCATTCGCTTTATGATTCTAATTAGATTCTTGTTGGTAGACTCTGCTAAACCATTACCTTGTGGATAGTAATTTGATGAAGTTTCTAGATATATCCCATTTTTTAATGCAAACTTTGATAGTTTGGTCCCTAAGAATGCCTTGGCATTATCTAATATAATGGTACACAGAGGGCCAAAATACATAACTATTCCTTTAGGGAAATCCAAATTTACCTTTTCCGTAGCTTCCTTGAGTGGTACTGCTTCGCTCCACCTTGTGAAGTAATCTGTTGTAGTAAGGATCCACTTGTATCCCATATTAGACACTAGATTGATCATACCAATAAAATCTAAATCCCACTAAGCAAAGGGTTCCTCCACTATCACAGGACTTAAAGGCAATGCAGCATTTCTTCTTCTCCCAATATAAAACTGACAAGCTTGACACTCCTTGACCACCTAATAGCAATCTACAAACAATGTTGGCCAATAATAGCTGTCTTGTGTGATTTTAATTACAGTAGTCCTTGCTGAAAAATGACCCCCTCAGTTTCCATGATGGAACTCATGTAATACCTTTCGGGCTTCATCATTTCCAACACATCGTAGTAATATTCCATCAACATTTTTTCTAAACAGAATATGATCAATCAATATAAAATGAATCCCCTGTTTCCTATAGTATATTTTCTTATTAGGGGAGAGTTCATTTAGAAAAATACCAGTTTCCATGAACGATATTCTATCACTTACCCAAGACTCTTCATTTTGTTCTTGGAGTTTCAACACTGCCTCAGCTTCTGTTTCTTCAAGCATGGATCCTTCTATGTTTTGAGCAATATATTGGCATAATCCCCTGCCTTTGACCAATTTGGTTGGCCTCACTTCTACATCATATTCTAAAATCTTGGTTATCCAATTGGCTCTTTTTTCAGTAATCTCACCTTCCATGACATACTCCCTCACACTAGGATGAGCCACTAATATTAGAATCTTATTCCCTATTACTAAATGTCTAAATTTTTTAAGAGTTTTCACCATAGCATAAGCCTACTTTTCAACAAAATTATACCTTGATTCATACTCCCTTAGTGTTTTGGAGAAGAATGCAATGGGATGTTCCCCTTCTTCCTTGTCATCTTTCTAAGTCAGAACAACTGCAACACTATGTTCTCCTCCATACACATACAATATAAAAGGCTTAGAGAAATCTGGGTTTCTTAGTACTGGCATAGTTGAAATGGCTTTCTTAACTTCTTCAAAAGCCTGTCTCCCTTCAATTGTCCACTTGAAAATTAAATCTTTCTTAAGCAACAGAGTAATGGGCGTAACTAGCCCTGCAAAATCAGATATAAAGCAGCTGACAAAATTAATCTTTCCTAAAAAGGACTGAACTACCTTCATGTTGACTGGAAAAGATAGATTCATTATGGCTGTGACTCTCTCTGGATCAATGGAAACTCCATCCTTTGAAACTATGTGTCCCAAAAGTTCCCCCGGGGGCACAACAAAGATACATTTCTTAGGATTTAGTGAGATCCCAAATTCCTAACACTTCTAAAAAATAGCTTCTAGGTGTTCAAAATGATCTTTGGCATCCTTTGTAAATATGGTTAGGTCATCCAAATAGATTAGGATGATCCTATTTATGAGATTCCCAAAAGCTATGTCCATGGTGCGTTGAAAAGTAGCTCCTACATTTGAAAGACCAAATGGAATTTTGGAATATGCAAAGGTTCCCAACTTGGTAGTGAATGATGTCTTATGTTGGTCTTCATTAGCCAACTAAATCTGATTGTACCCTAAGAAACCATCAAGAAAAGAAAACCTCTCTGACCTAGCCATTGTTTATAGGATCTGCTCCATGGATGGTAGGGGATAATGATCCTTCAGTGAGGCTTTATTTAGGTCTCTGAAGTCTACACAGAGCCTTATGTCTCCATTCTTTTTTCTTACGGGCACTAGGTTAGACACCCAAGTTGAATTCTTAATTGGAAAAATAATTTTGGATTCTAGGAGTTTTTGTAGTTCATCTACCATCAAGGGTTCAATCCTAGGATTTACTGGCCTCTGTTTTTGATGAACTAGTTTTGCCCCTTCAGCGAGTTATATGGTATGTTGAATGATGTCTCTATTATAACCATGAAGGTCATCATAGGTCCATGTAATTATCCTATCATATTTATTGCACAAATAAATTAGTCTATCCTTTTCATCTTGAGTAGTATCATTGCCTACCTTCAACTTCCTTCACTGACCTAAATCTTAGAATAGTCATCTTTATTTGCCTTAAATTTTCTTTTGTCTAGGCTTACATCTTTTGGATCAAACAAGTTCTCAAGTGTGATCAATCCTTTTGGGAGCTTATTAGACTTTAGTTGAATAATCTGATCACCATATGCTTTTTCAATTTTGGGCTGTAATTGATCAACAAATTCTCCTGACTACTACAAAAATAGTAGCACTTGGAAGTCATTGTCAAAGACCTACCAATTCTGGACATTATCTGGAATTGCTAGTCTAACTATAACTTTCAATTCTTCATTGTTAATGAGAAAGTCACTTGTTGGATCAAATTGGGAACCAATTTGTGCCATTATGTCTGCTTCAGCATTTTGGGCTCTAGGGACAACTTCAATGTTAAAAGCATCAAAGTCATTGATCAAGTCCCAAACTCTGTGATGATAAGATCTTGTCCTTACATTCTTTGCTACAGCTTTCTCTCTAATTTGCTTCACCACTAGTTCTGAGTCTCCCTTGACCACTAGATTCTTAATCTCTTTCTTCCTAGCTAGCATAAGGCCATGTACCAAAGACTCATACTCAACATCATTATTTGTACAAGCAAATTGAAAGCATATGGCTCTAAGGATTTTCTCACCATTAGGAGCAGTGAGACATATACCTACCCCTGAACCATTCTTTCTTTTGGCTCCGTCAAAGTTCAAAGTCAAAATCTCAATTTCTCTAAGAGTATCATTTCCCTCAAGTGACTATGATCTCTCCACATTTGGTATTTCTTGTCCTTCTTCAAAAATTACATAAGTGCCCAAACTAGTAGAATCATAGTTACCATAAGGGTCACTCTGCATCATAGACATTACGTTATTGTTTTCTTCTTCTTCTTGATCTTTTTTAGTCCAATCTCCCATTTCTTCAATAAAGACTCTTTCCTCCCTATTCATCATAGCATGTGATGCTTCAACTTTTGGGACTGGTTCTTCAGTAATATGATCTTTGGATAGAGGTTCAGACAGCACCTTCATCTTTGTTCCATTCTTAGTCCTTAAAATCAGATGCAACCAATCAAGTGACATGTAACCTCCTATCTTAGCTGTGAAATCTCTAGATAGGCATAAACTAAAGATAGGGGGAATGTCTATAAATACTACATCTTGCTTGACAGTTATATTTGGGCAAATATACAATTGTAATGGGAGTTGTCTGATCCTTCCTATAGTTTGGATAGATTTCCCATCTAATTGCATGACTCCTTTTGCAAGTGGCACATATTTTATCTTTAAAGCATCTGCTATCTATTTTGGCATGACTGTAGTACTAGCTCCAGAATCTATCAGTTAGTTGTGTAGCAATTTCTTTCCCACTATTAAAGTCAGATAAAATGGATCTGGCTTAGATTTGCTTACCTCTAGTGTAGTGTTCAATAGGGCAGATGTCTGCAGAGGTGGAGCATCCTTTCTTTGAGTCTTTCCTTTGTTAGCAACTCCTTCCTTTGTATTGATAGGTTTAGGATTAGCTTGAATCTGTAGTACTTCTTAAAATAGCGTCTTTTGCTCAAGGATGGCTAGTATGTCCCATATTGATATCAGCTTCTCTACCACATTCATGGGTCCCAATGCCTGTGTCTTTGAGTAGTAAGGGTACTTTACTCTCTCCAGTGCTGGATTAGAGACTGCTTGATCTTGGGTTGGCTAAGGCATTTCTTGCCTTGAAGCTAGATTATAGTGAGTTTGGAGGGTGGAAGCTCTAGCAGTTTCATTGTTGGATACTTCAAGATGCTCTATCATCCTTCTCTTTGATCTGGTATAGTATTCATCCTATACTAAGGGCTTCTTGGAAGTAGCTACTTCATTCAAGAATACTGAATCTTCATCTTAAATCCATGAAAATAAAGCATGTTTAGGAGTAATTTTTTCTTCTTGCTGGATGGACATTCCTTGCATCTAGGCCACCATTACTGCATTCTGGACACCGGGTGACTAGTATGGAGGTGCATTAGACATCATCACTTGACCTTCCACCCTTCTCTACTCTGCTACCTTTTGTTGTAAATTTCCTCTAGGACAATCTCTAGGCATATGGGCATTATTACAAGGAAAACACCAAGCATTGGCATCTTCTGCTAGATTATTTTGTCTAGGGACCATTTCTCTATTTGGATTATGAGGGATAGCTTGCAAAGGTGTGGGGACCGTGACCAATTAATTTGAAGGTTGAGGATTATTTGGCCTTTGAGAACCTTGACACTGGTTTGCCTGATATGGGGGTCTATTTGTTGATAACCGAGAGGGGGGGTGAATCAGTTATTTTAATTGTTTGACTTTCTTTTCTTCTTTAACAATTAGAGCAATATCAAATCATATCAGCATACATAACAATGGAAGCAAAAATAAACTCAACACACATGACATAATATTTTTGACGTGGAAAACCATGTTAAGGGAAAAAACCCACGGGATGATTAACCCAAGATTGTATTCTCTGTTAAAAGAATAAGGTAGTACAAAATGGCACTTGCCAATTAGGGCTCACTGCCTGAGCACATTGCTCACAAGAGGCTCACTACCTACAATAGTTTATGGAAGTAAACTAGATACTTGAACTGATGAGAAGCATTTACATGTGCTTAGGTTCAGTTCCGATTAAGCTCAATACACTGATCTAGTGCACTTCATTCTGCCTTTGCCTTAGTGCTCCTATTCTTTCACATACCAGACCTTTATTGCTGCTTCCACATTACTCTCTACTTTTCTTCACATAACACAACACACCACACACACCTTCATACTAAAATCAATCTGGTATATATATCTGCACCAAGGATTTCATCCATTTTCTAGTCGGCATCCAGAAAACTCAAAATATTCCCAAACTCTAGTCTGTCGGCTGAATCCTTTCTTACCAAGTGATGTGTATCAAAGAGATGCTTATAGAAGCCATCAACCATGTTGGCCAATTATGAATTATACCTCAAGAAACTTGATCACAATCAATAACTCATCTGGATTAAGGTCTAATGCTCTGTCAATCAGTTCTTACTTAGTCAACTCTACCAACCAGGAACCCAACACTTAGGTGCTCATATCTCTTCACTCTTTCATCACCGGAGGCTCAATCTCTAGAATGTATCAATCAAGGTGCACCTCTTGACTTCCCCAAGTCCGTACTTTACTGAGGTACTTCCTTTGAGAGATCCAGACCTGACTGTCAGACCTTGCTACATGCTCTGTTCTTGCTTACTAGACCACAACACTCTTCAATCTGACTTTCGGTATAAGTACACCATGTCCTGCAGATGGGTGGGAAGAACTTTGTTTCCATCAATGACAACACTCATGAAGCTACACTATGTCTCTTGCCAACAATCTCCCCCATTGGCATTGATGGAAACACTTAGTGAAAAATGACTAAGTGTCACACTACACTCCCCCTTGGCTGATGATCTGTTCTAATGTACACTTTACTGGAGCTCCCCCTTCGCTGGATTCCACATTTTTCACTACTCCTCACTCCCCCTTTGACATCAATGGCAAAGGGTAGGGTCCACACACCAAAATTTCCTAAAAACAATCTATACTTGGCCTCATAAACATATATACATGTTTTACTTACATATACTGAATTATATCTGCAAAAGTGGTCTTCAACTATACCACTTCTATCGCCCAACTCTTCTTCATCCTATCCAAAATTGAGATGTGACCACTCAACAGGAATGCAAAAGCTTCTGCCCTTTTTACATCTGTCAGATCACTAGTCTGGGCTATTTTCTGAGCATCAGTTAGGGCCTCATGCATGGCCTCTAACTTAGGGATAATTATCCCTCTAAGTTCACTTAGCCTGTTTATTCTATTTTTTGTCTCCTTCTCAAGCTTCTTTATTTCATTTATGCCTACAATAGTCTGACACTCTTGATTTACTATAGAAGAGGAGAGAGGATCAAAACTTTGAGATAAACTTAGTAGTTTATCCTCTTGCTCTTTTACTTTCTTCTCAATATCCATTGTTACTTTGGACCAAGATAAAAAAAATTATGTATATCTCCGCCATCTTTAAGAGCATTTTCTAAGCTCTTTATTCCAATATCCATAATTCTCCTATCATTTGATATTAGTCCTTGTACTTCAGAGAATCTCTTTCCCAAAAACTCCTTCCGGACCTTTTCTTCTGCTGACTTTTCTAAGGAATCAAAATGCGTATGAACAGAATTTACAAGAGACTTTAGATTACCGGATGTGGAGGCTGAAGGATCCTTTTGGAAGGATGGCATGATCTTCTCCAATACACCGGATGCAGTTTCTATGAGCTCACAGTCTTCCATGTGAGACTTCATAAGTTTTTCTTTTGCCTTTGCTTGAGTAAGGGATGCTAGCTTCATGGTTTGAACTTGGGAGAGGGAATCAAAATTGAATGGACCTTGAAGCAGTTCTGGTTCATCAAATTCCATCATCTCTTTGGTCAAGTAATCTTTGACAGTTTCTGCAGTGTCTCTTGCTAGAGACAGAGTCTTCTTTCCTTTTGCAGTCTCAGAACTATCTCTTGGGGTCTTCTCTGTTTGGTCTTTTTCTTTTTCCTTTACTTCTTCTTGACTAGTTTTCTCCTCTAATCTTTCTTCTCCTTTAGATCTGAAGTCTGCAGGGGAAACTGGAGGAGAGATGTTTGCTTCTTTATGGACTTCCTCTTCTGGAGTAGAGGAATCTAGGTCCTTAGTTTTCTCCTCACCTATTTCTTTTGAAACTTCTGCATTTTTCTCTGTAGGATCTTCCTTTGATGTATTGAGTCCTTCATCATCCATGACAGAGGGTTCATCACCTAAGTCTTCTATAATAGGAATATTGAATCTTTTATAGGCATTCGGGAGGATCTCTTCTATTTCTTTTGCCACTTTGTCAGTCTCTCCAACCATAAGTTGATTCATTCTAGCTTTGCTCTGGAACTCATCCTTGCAATCTTTGAAGATCATATTCATTTGTTTCTGAGTGATTGAAGGATAGAGCTGAATAGCTATGTGTTCCCGGATCTCAAGGTCCTTTGCCTTAGCATTGTTCTTCCTTATTTCTAGCTCATTCTCTAGGCTCTTAGGAATTAGAGATATGATTTCAATAAATGCCTTATTATAGATATCCAGATACCTGACTGTAGCTTCTTGCAAGATCTTCTAGTCAGCTTCATTATAATCATCATATAATTCAGTCATTGGTTTTAGGTTCCCATCCACAGTGACTGATTTGACTACATCATCAATGGATAGAGTGGGCCTTTCAACAAGCTCTTCTGCCTCTACTTCACTGGATTTCTTCTTCTTCTTCATTTTCTTGATCTCCTCATCAAATTCTGTCTCTTCATCATCCTTTTGACTAATGTAAGACCTTGTGGCCTTTGTCTTAGTTCTCTTCTCTCCCTTTCTAGATGTCCTGACTTCCAGTTTTGATGCTTTCTAGCTCTTAGAGGTGGCAGGTGCAGAGCTCTTGGAGGATCTGGTCTGGGAGGGTGCTTGCATCAGAGCACTTTCTTTTTTATTTTATTGCCTTCTTTTTCTACCCTTTCCATCTTTTCTCTGTTTGTATCAAGTGCCTCCTTTGAAATTCCATGTCTCTTGGCAAATTCTTCAACTTCCCTCCTCACTTTTCTTTTCATTTCTGGTTGTCTTAGCTCCACATAAATCTTCACACTCAATTCTTCAAAGGTTCCAAACCTTTATGTCTTAGGATCCTTGGTTTGACTTAGCATGTGTTGAATATGTAGCTCTACAATTTTCTAATCTACTTCATACCCCATTGGCATGATCCAAACTATCCTTGGCTCCACTGCCTCCATTAGGCACTGATCAATTTCTACCATAAAGCATACTGTATCCTTATACTTTTCAACTAGAGATTGGGGGATTCTCTCTCTAACTTGCATCATATTCTGAAAGTTCTTGAAGTAGCCCCAGAGTGCTATGTTTTGTGCCTTGGCATCACCAAGTCCATGCAAATAATCCCTAATTTATATGGCAACAGGTCTGTCTTTTTGCCACATCCAGCCACTAGATCCAGGTAGCTCATTCATGTAATAGAAGAACAGATAGAGTATCAATCCACTGTATTTGAAAGAGTTCTTCTTGTCCTTCTTTATCTTTTGCAGATTCTCCAAAAGTTTGATTAGAAGGAGCTCACAGAGATCATAGTCAGCATTCTTCCTTAACATTTCATAAGCAATGTAAATTCCTATTCCAAAAATAGAATTCTCTTTGCTAGAGTGATATATCTTGTAGCCAATTATCATGGTGGCAAACTTGATATCTGGATCTGTGATATCCTCAATTGTCATTGCTCTTTTATCAAATTTCAATCCGGTAGCCTCGCTTACAATTTGGTTTTTGACAGATTTGAGAGTAGGCAACCCACTAAATGAGTGTAATTTGGTTACCACCCTAATGGCATTTTTAGTGATCTTAAATGACCTATTCAACCACATGAAGTTGTCATGCTCTCGGCTCAAAATATACCGAACCCATTCATCTTCTGCAAAATAGGGGAAATGAATGCACTGTACAAAATGTTTGTCCCGGATAGCCTTGTACTGAGGTTTGAGTTCAAATGAATCATCTATTAACTTCTTGTGGTAGATATCCATTAGCTTGGATTCCCCAAATTCATCAATGCTTACATGAATGTATGCCCTAACATCTTCTACATACAAAACCCATTACGGAATGCTGGAAAATGCACCTAAAGGATCCACTTCTAGAGATTTGTAGGGATGTTTCTTAAATTTAGGGTACGGCCTATCAGTAATCTTCACAACATTCAGAGTAGCCATCTTAAAGATTCAGAGAGAGTTTGATTAAGAATGGAAAATACCTTTTTTGCTTCTAGGGTTCACGATATGAGCCGGATTGAGTTGTAGGATGAATCAACTTTTGCAGTTGATCTTTGAGAGGTTTGAGACAATTTAGTTGCAGAGCTCCTTCTCTCTTCTCAAGTGAAAAATGTACAAATGATGAACAAAAGAACCCTTATATTTCTATGCAAACCATAATTTCACATTGTAATAAATGCTTAACTTAAGTTATTCTGGTTGCTTTGTTCTCCTTGTCTTGAGAGAGATCTTTCTGGATAACTAGTATGCACTATTAGTAGTCTATCTACCTTTCCCCAATCATTCCACTTATCCATAGATCGAGATACCTCAAATTTGAGTCATACTGGATCTAACTGTGAGAATTCAGTTCTTACCGGATGACTATTAAACTGAATCAATCTAGGAAGATTAACCTCTTCTAAACTTCTTGCGGATCTTCCATATTTTTACCAAGCCTCATTTAGATGTTTCTCTGAGAACCCTTTGATCCACAACTTACCATGTGCCAATTTTAGACACCAATTGACTGGCTAGGGGAAATTGTTTTCTTTTGTGACTCCCCCTGAGCCAGAGCTTATCTATTTAGTTTTCAGAAGGAATATCAGCACCAAATTCTGGTGCGGATCCATCCTCAACATTTTATGTACTCTTCTTCACCCAAATCTTGTTCATCTCCCTTTGAATTTCATCTGCATTCACTTTGCCTTTTCCTTTGTCTTGGTTTTGATTATGATGCACTAGACCCTTTTTGTTCTGATTCTTACTTCTGTAGAATTTGGCAATATGATCGGATCTATTGCAATTGTAGCAAACAACATTTCTTTGCATATTTGACTAATATCCTTTTGATCTACACTGATTAGCCATATGTCCCATTCTATTGCATGCAAAACATCTACCATTGAATGACTTGTTCATTTGCATATTTCTACATTCATGAGATTTGTGACCATACCTTTTGCAATTGAAACACTATCTGGAGAAGGATGAATTAGTCTGATTCATTCTTCTTCTACACTGATTTGCTTTATGACCAAAGTTATTGCAGTTGTGGTAGTATCCATTGAAATATGGATATCTTTGAGCATTTGGTTGCCTTACCGAAGGTCTTCTAGGCCTGTTTCTTGGATTTTCTGATATGGAGTTCTTCTGAACGGATCCAGAGATTTCACCTTTTTCATACCCCAAGCCTTGTTTGTTATCAACCCTCTTCTGGCTTTGAAGAAGAACTTCAAGTTGAGCAGATCTTATCTTGAATTTCTCTTTGTATTCATTTGTTGTTTGAAGATCCCTTTTAAGAGTGTCAATTTCATTCCCAAGTTGTTCTTCATTATCTCTAGCTTCTTCAAGATCAGATTCTAGATGCCTGATTATTCTATCCATTTTGTGGCAGTCTTCTGACTTCTCTTTGCGAGATTGTCTTAGATTATCTTCAGTTTTTCTTTTCTCTTCAATTTCTTGGGTGAATTTCATAACTCCTGATTCCATTTCATGTCTTACCATAATGACCTCTTTTGATAATTTTTCACATAATTTGGTTTTCTCCTTCAGATCTTCATTTGTATCATTGGCTTCACCTTGACTTGCAAATTGCTAAAGTAGTTCCTTTCTCTTTTTCATAGAGATACTCAGTTTATCTTTTAGTTCATTTATGAAATCATCAGCCTATTTGAGTCTTTCCTTCAAGTTGTTGACTTCAAAGTGAGATTGCTCAAGATCATCTAGGGCAGACTGAAGTTGTTCCCTCATACCATACATATCCATTGAGATTACCGAGATTCCCAGATCTTCCTCAAGTTGTTAGGCTATGTTTGGAGGAACTTGGCTCTGATACCAATTGTTGATAACTGAGAGGGGGGGTGAATCAGTTATCTTAATTATTTGACTTTCTTTTCTTCTTTAAAAATTAGAGCAATATCAAATCATATCAGCATACATAATAATTGAAGAAAAAATAAACTCAACACACATGACATAATATTTTGACGTGAAAAACCCTGTTAAGGGAAAAAAACCACGGGGTGATTAACCCAAGATTGTATTCTCTGTTAAAAGAATAAGGTAGTACACAATGGCACTTGCCAATTAGGGCTCACTACTTGAGCACACTGCTCACAAGAGGCTCACTGCCTACAATATTTTATGGAAGTAAACTAGATACTTGAACTGATGAGAAGCATCCACATGTGCTTAGGTTCAGTTTTGATTAAGCTCAATACACTAATCTACTGCACTTCATTCTTCCTCTACCTTAGTGTTGTTGTTCTTTCACATACCAGAAATTTATTGCTGATTCCACATTACTCTCTGCTTTTCTTCTCATAACACAACACACCACACACAACTTCATACCGAAAACAATCTGGTATATATATCCACACCAAGGATTTCATCCACTTTCTAGTCAGCAGCTGGAAAACTCAGAATATTTCCAAACTCTAGTCTATCAGTTGAATCCTTGCTTACCAAGTGATGCGTATCAAAGAGATGCTTATAGAAGTCATCAACCATGTCAGCCAATCATGAATGATACCTCAAGAAACTTGATCACAATCAATAACTCATCCAGATTAAGGTTTGATGCTCTGTCGATCAATTCTTCCTCAGTCAACTCTACCAAACAGGAACTCATCACTTAGGTGCTCATATCTCTTCACTCTTTCATCACCGGAGGCTCAATCTCTGGAATGTATCAGTCAAGGTGCACCTCTTGACTTCCCCAAGTCTGTACTTTACTGAGATACTTCCTCTGAGAGATCCATACCTAACTGTCAGACCTTGCTACATGCTTTGTTCTTGCTTACCAGACTACAACACTCTTCAATCTGACTTCCGGTATAAGTACACCATGTCCTACAAATGGTGGGAAGAACTTTGTTGCCATCAATGACAACACTCATGAAGCTACACTGTGTCTCTTGCCAACACTATTTCCTTGGAAACCTTGGTAGGGAGGCTTTGGATAAGAATTATGTTGCCTTTTTAGATTAATAATTTCATTTGAAAAGGTCCTAAGGATGTTCTTGACATCATCCATTTCAGATGGAGGGGCAGGGGTTGCTAACATAGTGGGTTGTTGAGATGCTGGGAAGGTATACATAGACACTGGTGCAGTTGTAGGATTAGGGGTTTCATGTGGAAAGGAAATTGAAATTTCTGGGAACATAGGCATGGGAGGCCTTGGAGGCAATTTTCCAACATCTATCAAGTTGTTCTCAGCCCTAACAGCTAACTTATATGCTTCTAGTAGTATGTCCACCTAGGGACTGAATCATTATAGATATATCAGAATTGAAAGCTTTGAGGTAGAATACAATAGCCATACCTGATGGTGACCTTGCTGTAGCAGGAATTCTATCCTAGGTCTTTTGAAACCTAGTGTTGAAATTGTTTATAGCTTCTTGTGGTGCCCTCTTTATGGTGATTAATTGTTGCAATAGGGAGGATTTGTCACCCTTCTCTTTGAATCTTGCAAAGAATGCATTACCAAGCTAATCCTAGGTAGATATCATATTTGGGGTCAAAGATCTATACCAATCTAGAGCCTTCCCTTTGAAAGAAGCTACCAACAGCCTAATCGCTACATTTTGTACCATAATGACATGTACTGCACACACATCTGATACATCTTGTAGTTGCTCCCCTGGTGTCTTGGAATCTTCTCCACTAAATTTGGGTAAAGATTTCAAAGCGTTAGCCAGAATTCGATCCAAGGTAGTTGGTTGTATTGGAAGAAAGAGGGGATTGCCAATGTTCCAATTCACATAGTTTCTCAGAGGTACAGGTGCTCCCATGTTTGTTACTGATGCTACTGCGGCTTGATTTGCTCTTCTTCTTGGAGTGGCAACTAATGGTGGCAATAAAATTTCTGGATTAGTGGCAGACTGAGCTCTTGTTGTTGGTCCACAACTCTAGTTGGACTCGTTGCTCTCTAGTTCATACAATCTTGATTAGAATTTCAAGAAAGATCCTACTGAGTGTGCCAAAAACTGTTGATGCATAAATTTGTGGGTTCTAATCCAACAACAACATGGGAAGTTTCAAGAATATGGGACTTAACACTTGAAACAACCTCCAGATTTTCCAGAAGCTAGCTCTTCCTATTTTAATGGGGTTTTTGAGTAAAGGGAAGAAAAAACAAGATTACAGATACAATAATTGAAACTCCTAATCCTATGGTGATCCACCTGATTTTAGTGTATATCGGTAACTAGCACAGTGACCCAATTCTTTTGATTCTGAATATATTAAAGAGCAAAATATTGCATGATTAACATAGCATATTTGTAGATGAATTTGTAGATCAAAGGCCAAACTCAGAGAATTAACATAGAGAAAATAGAGAATATCATTCAATGGCACAGAACAGAGTTTCTTTCATAGTAATTCAACAAGATACAAAAGGCATAGAACATGCACAAAAATATCAGCTTCCTTATTAGAAATCACTAAACTAAGGCAAAATGATACAAACTGATAACTCTTAAAAACTTCTGAAAGTCTTAATCAAATATATATGATTGTTCTATTTCCCCTATCTCTATATTACAACTATTTATAGCCATAAAATGGACTCAAAATCATTTCCAGCTCACAGAATCTCAATGGTAAACTGAACTGAAATCAACTAGGACTCTAGTGGGTACTAAAATCTTCTAAATCTACAACTGTCTTTTCCTACACACTCATTGGCTGAGCGATGAAAATGTGACACTGTAACTTTGAGTTTTGTTGAGACACGTGGCAACTTCTGAGAGTCTCCCAATGGCTCCAAAAATGCTAAGCAGCATCTTCTACTGAATTCTTTATTTTCTTTCATAAAACTATAGCATACACAAAAGTGACACCTGTTGCCATCCGCCACATCTTCTGCTTGATATGTGGCAACACCTAAGAAACCAACATGGGACACATGGCACCTTCTGCTACTATGAGAGCCTCTCCCTTTGTTTTCTTTAGAACCCCGCAGTAATGACACTTGTCACTTTCTGCATAACCCTTAAAAAATGTGGCTATTATTACAAGGGATCCACCATCTATGTATCAATGCATTTACAACCAAAATAGGCAACATGTGGTAGTGCCCGCTTAAAGAAACAATAATCACATGGCACCCTCCACTCGTTTCTCATCTTTATCAATAGAGTCTCTTGAAGCTCTGTGAAGGGGACACTTGGTAGTCTCCACTCATTTTTAAAACTTTTAGAAGCCAACTACGTGGCGATCTCTGCCGATATTAAGATGAACATATCTTTACACTTCCATGACCAACATGTGGCACACTCCACTGCTAGGATAATTTTGTAACATCCTGGACCCACCATATATGCATTGATAGTTTTTTGAAACAAAAAGGAACACACGGTAGCTTTCACTACTATGATAGAAAGGACACTTGGTGACTTCTACTAGCTTGTTTGAAACACAAAACAAACTACACCAAGGCCCATGATAAATGACATGTGGCTCATTCCGCATTCAGGAAACAACTTTGCATAAAAGAAGAAAAGGGCATGCAGTATCTTGGACACTTTCATAATGTGGAAGAAACAAAAATAGCAGAAACTATAAAACCATAGGCTGGGACCAATAGAAAATTAAAATGTAGAGTTGGGCTCTACAGTGACAAATCTGAAAACTAACATGATCTACATAGAGTATGGTAAGAAACAATCCCTATATGTTCCACCATTGCCTTGCTCGACTCACAATTTTAGTGTTCTCATTCATTGCCACTTAGGTTACAAGTTCAATTCTTGTTAGGGTCTTTCATGCTACTCTCACCCATTAAGAAAATTCAATGCAAATATTTGCCTCCTCCCTTGCCCAATTTTGTCTTCTGGTTCTCACTGGCTACTCACTTTCACTTTACTTCATTTTAGAAGTAGCTCTCCTTGGAGGTTGTTTGCATCTTTTATTTTACTATGTTCTTTAATGTCATAAAATTTCATAATATTGTCATTGTAAAGATCTAATTTATTCTATTTTCTTATGATAAATTGGGCACATTGATTCAATGGTATAAATATGAAATCATTGCAACTAAAAAAATTGAGTGGTGGAATCTATTGAAGTTGTTTTCAATATGTGAATAGAGCTCAATATCATCTTTGCTTATTTCATAGGGCAATACCAATAGGTTGTCACATTTGGTGAACATCAAATGTATCAAAATGTAATTGGCGAATCACCATCTGCATTTGACCCAAAACTCATATGTTTGTATTTTCTCAACAATGGCCTTCCCCTGAATGCAATACCCACAAATGAATATGTATGTTACAAGAAAACATATGGCAAATGATTAAATTTGGAATCATAAGAGTGGGAGTTAAAACTACTTGTTTGCAACAAGAGGAGCAAAAATAATAGGCTCAGAAAATGTGTGCTTTCAGAAGAAGCCATGGAGGAAATGCAGTGGTGAGTGATGGGCATTTAACTCTATTCATTAAAACAACCGTGTTGCTCTTACTCTTGTTCATTTCTAGGCAAGTGGCCCTGATTCTAGGTACAACTAACTTGGATTATCACAACTATTGACCAGAAAGCAGGCGACTATTGATTTGCTTCTGCCTTTCCAAGTCATGACTCATGGGAGGGGAGTCATTCAATGTAACAATCACGTGTTTTTAAAGTGTCGTGACCATAATTTCTATGGTAAAATGGTGGGAGACTTAAGGGAACATCCTATTTGGCAATACTAGCACTTGCACCCATAGGAGGTTCAAGGAATATGCCGATAGGAAAACCGACGAGTTTAAAAAAAATTCCGCCATGAATTTTTTTAGGGTGTGAAACAATTCTGAGAACTATAATGTTCATATATAAAAGCCTATCGACTAAATATCTTTTCTAAGATATAATGATGTAATGGGAAATTGCAGGCCCATTTTCCATTTAATTTTGTGATCACTTTGATGGAATGATTTTTAGTACAATTATGTATTAATAAGTGGTGTATTTTTGTGTTAAGTTTTGTCCTTACTCTAATTTTTATTTATTCTCACTTACATTCATTTACATATATTTATCATTCACTCCACATTTATTATTCCATGTGTTTCCATGACTCTAATGAAGGCTCTAGATCCTGCATTTAGGGGTCTAATGGACTTGGATGGTACTGTCGGTGTCCTTGCACCTGTCTGATGACGAATCTAAAACTTTTGTAGCAACTATGATAGTAACACCTATTTCCTATACACTATTTTCTACTAGATCTTCCCAAATCTAACATGCACAACAAAAAGACGGAGAAAGCTTATTGTGGCTATATAGGAGTTTGCATCAGTTAAACCCCATTTCAATATTCCTATCTCAAACATAGCCAATGTCAAAAGATGCAGATGCGTGTGCTCATAAGTGTGAGCATAACCATGTAATCAAATCCAAAATCCTAAATGACTCAAGCATAAAGGAGATAGATCTACACAATATTTCACTTGAGGAAACAAATAACTTCACCACAAGGAGATGATATCAATGAAGATTTGTAGAACAAGAAGGTGAGGTAGTTGTATCCACGGAGGATATCATTTCAAAACTCAAGTTGGATGCTTCAAACCTTCTCCCGATTATGTGAAAGGCTTCACAAACCCTAGGAGGACCAACATAGACTCAAGATCTTGATTCCTAATCTTCACAACATCCTCCCAAGATAGAAAAGATCCAAATCTTCAATGAGCTTCAACACTTTGTAGACCTTCAATAGCTGTAGTAGAAAATTTTTGGCATAATAAGCTTGCATAAGAATTATGTGTGATAAAATGATTTTGAGTTCTCTTTAAATATCCAACCTTAGAAATAAAATAAATCAAAATAAAAGGCTGACATTGAGCGGGAGGGAAATTTGAATTCAGAAACACAGAAAGCAAAGCATAAGCCAACCGAAAAATTCAATTTGCAACCTCCAAGGTTCAGGGAAGGACTAGGGTGGAACCGCCCAAGTCCAACCCCCAAATTTAACTTTTGATCATGCTTAAGTGTGTCCTACATCTTTGGAATCCACAATTTCTTTCTATTTTTTGTCAATAATTACTTTGAAATGTGACATTTCTTCAAAAGGATACATGTCAATCAGGGTTTAGATAGGTCCAATGATAAAAGGGGTTAAGGGACACCAAAGGGTAGGAGTTAAACTTAGTGAAATTGTGCTAATCAAAGGAGCATAATTTATGACATAACAGTTAGAGATCTTGCAAACTACTGGTGTTAACGTTGTTGCTCCTAGATATTTGACTAGTGCATCAATCCTCCCTCCATCCATAGCCATGCCTTCTTCTTTCATTATACAATCTCCTAAATTTGTTCCCCAAAATGGACCACCTCTTAATTTTACTCCCCCCACCATACCCATATCTCACATAAAACTTTTCATATCTATTCTTCCTTCTTCCCAACCCATTACATTCCCCTTACTACTTCCATCACTCATACACGCATTATTTCAACCACTCCTTTGACTAAATTGACATTCCTATTCCCACTAGTACCTCAACCATAGCTATGTATCCTACTTCATACCTTATTATATTCCTCTACATACACCTTGTTACATATCCTCATCTATACCCATGTCCATTCTATTTTTAATCCCTCCTTATATACATCATTCCTCCTTTCACTGCTCATTCCATAGCTCCTACATATACTTAGGTTAGTGGTGCCCAAGGCCCTTCAATTACCATTCCATCTATCATCCTAGATGCACTATTTCAAAAGATTAAAAAATTTGAAAAAAGAGTTGATATTCCTAGAGGATTCACTTAGTAAATTTATCCTATATCACCTTCAATCATGGAACTTTAAATAATAGCCCTAATGTGTTTTTCTACCTCTATGTATTGAATTTTTTTACCCCCTCTTAGTACAAAATTTCTATTTAAATATCCACTCTTTTTACCATATATCCTAGGTACCTATTTTTTGATGATTTTTTTAATGCATACTTTTTTCTACCCCTCATCTATTCAACTAAAGATTTTGTATCCACCACTGTCACACCTAGCTCCAAATAAAATGTCTTAAATGAATTTTGATAGGAGGTTACTTAAATAAAATACAATCAAAATATTTTTACAAAGTAATCCTTAATGGAAGATATAATTGGAAAATAAGGATAATTATTTGATGTGAATACATGGTCATTCTTGAATTCCTTTACATGTTTGGATCAAGAAAATAAATCAATATATGTACATAGGTAAACACAAGAAACTAAAAGATTAGAAAAAGTTTGTTTAGGTCTCTAGGTGTGTAAGTATTATGCAATAAACACACTTTTTGTTAGATTTAGGGAAAACAATTGAGAGGAGGGGGGTGAATCAGTTGTCAAAAACTTTCTTGCAATTTAATCACTTAAATCCTTTTCTTAACTCAGTAGCATAATAATAATTCAATCATAGAAACATAATGCAACAATTCAAGAGCAGAAACATAGTAACACATATGACACCAAGATTTTGATGTGGAAAACCTAGTTAAGGGAAAAACTATGGGGTAACTAACCTAAGATTGTATTCTCTGTTAGAAGAATAGAAAGAACAAAATGTCACCTACCAATTAGGGCTCACTACTCGAGCACACTGCTCACAAGAGGCTCACTGCCTACAAGAGACACACTATCTATAGAATAATAAGTATCACATACTTGAACTGAAGAATAGCATCTTCACCATGCTTGAGTTAGTTCCATTTAGGCTCAATACTCATGCTATACTTTTTGCTCTGCTCCTCTCTACCACACTCTCATCTCCACAAGATTACCCTTTTGAAATGACTTTACAACTCCTTATTTATACAAGACATTGACTTAGGAATAAACATCCAAGTCAGGATACATTACAGAGCAAATATATAAATGCAACATGACTAATTACAAAAAGACTTCACATAGATCAATACACTATCGGCCACACAGATCTGAGACTCCAATATTCCTTTAGGAACATGCCATTCTTCACAGAACATCTCCAAAATCATCCGCAGGATGTGTAACTCATATGGTTGACCAGAATCGGGAAGAACATCATCATCTGGGAGTAATTCTTTATTTACTAGCTCAATCTTCAATGCGGACAACCAACACAAATTGGACACAATCCAAAGACCTCTACAAGCTTGCCTAAATCACCAAGAACATCCACACTACTATTGTCTACTGAAATCATTTTCTCCTTCATCTGAAACCTCAAGAACATAGTCTGTCATCATTGTCATATTGGAATAGATGCTTGCGGACCTCCAAATCATGAACCAATTGAGTTTTCTCTTTACATTGACTTCCAAAACACTCCATCAAATCCACAGAACAAGATATTTCATTTCTGGATCTCACCAGACCTATCTGTATCACTCTATCACCTCTGAACATCTGCCAAAACCAATTTTACTTAAGTGGCCATAACTTCTTCAGATCTTCATGCAGACCCGTAAAATCTTTACTAGATCATCTCAAGACACATATCTACAAACCCTTTGAAGCATATCCTCTAATCTTTATCTTATCTGGGATCTTTACCTCACTATCTTCACTGATCTTCTCTATTCCTGATTAGGACTAATTTTCTCAATATCCTTAGCACATAGCTCATCCAATCCTTATCATCAATGCAATAGGAGTA
Organism: Cunninghamia lanceolata; assembly: GCA_027924645.1. Taxonomy (NCBI): domain Eukaryota; kingdom Viridiplantae; phylum Streptophyta; class Pinopsida; order Cupressales; family Cupressaceae; genus Cunninghamia; species Cunninghamia lanceolata. Next base: position 17,394,224 of record BSBN01000803.1, read on the forward strand.
TGTTGACATCAATGACAACATCGGTTAGGCCCATACTTGCAACAATCTCCCCCTTTGTCATTGATGGCAACATGTGATGTGAAAAACTGTTATAACCATCAAGATAAGAACTTCTCCTCACTGTCACAACTCCCCCTATCAGCAACAACCATTCACATGTCTTCTCTCCCTTTCCTTCTCCCCCTTTGATCAACAACCACTTCTTTTTCACATGTCTTCTCTCCCCCTTTGACATCAATGGCAAAGGGCACATACTTGCATTACTTTCAAAATCATACTAGCTGCTCCCCCTGAGTGGCAGCTTCCCAAACATCAATCTAGATCACAAGATATGACTGTGACATCCACTGGACTGATGCACATTAGTGCACCTTAGTTCATAACCAGAGGGGTAATAAACCCTAACTTCTCCTTGAGATACTCAAAAGAGTCCTTAGGAAGGGTTTAGTAAAAATATCTGCAATCTGATCCTTGGAAGGCACAAACTCTAATTTGACTTCATTCTTGTTCACTTGCTCTCTCAAAAAGTGAAATTTGATGGATATATGTTTAGTCTTTGAATGCAACACCAGATACTTAGATATATTTATTGCACTTGAATTATCACAGAAGATTGTGATAGGTTCTTCATACTCTACTCTAATATCTCGTAGCATTTGCTTCATCCACAAAACTTTAGTGCAACTACCTGCTGCTGCAATATACTCTACTTTAGCTGTGGACAGAGATATTACCTCTTGTTTCTTGCTTAGCCAAGAAACCAATCTCTTCCCCAAAAAGAATGCTCCACCACTGGTACTCTTCTGGTCATCCACATCTCCTACCCAATCCACATCTGTATATGCATGAAGAGAGAAATCATGACCTCTGGGATACCACAAACCATACTCAACTGTCCCTTTTAGATATCTAAAACTCCTCTTGATTGCCATGACATGAGATTCTCTAGGATCAGCTTGGAATCTAGCAACAAGACCAACAACATTCATAATGTTAGGTCTAGTTTGAGTGAGATACAGTAGTCCTCCAATCATTGACCTGTAGTTTTTATGATCAGCCTTGGGAGAATCATCATCTTTGCTCAACTTACATCCAGTTGCCATGGGAGTACTCATTGGCTTTGAGTCTTCCATCCCAAATTTCTTTAACAATTCTTTCACATATTTGGTCTAAGAAATGAAGATTCCTTTCTTTGTTTGAGTGATTTGTAAACTCAAGAAGAAATTCAATTCCTAAAACATGGACATCTCAAATTCACTTTTCATTTGATTTGCAAAAGTTTTGCACATACTATCTCTTCCTCCAAATATGATATCATCAACAAACGCTTCAACTATCAAGATATTTTCATGATCAATTTTGAAATACAAATTACTGTCAGTAGTACTTGTGTTGAAACCAATCTTCAAAAGATGCTTATCCAATCTTTCATACCAGGCTCTTGGGGATTGCTTCAGTCCATACAGTGCTTTCTTCAACTTGCAGAACATATCACCATGATCAGACAATTGAAATCCATCTGGTTGCTCAATGTATACTTCTTCCAAGTCACCATTCAGGAAGGTAGATTTGACATCCATCTGATATACTTTAAAATCCTTGAAGGCAACAAAAGCAAGAAATAATATGACTACTTCAATTCTTGCCACTAGAGCAAAGGTTTCTTCAAAATCAACTCCTTCTACTTGGGAGTAACCCTTGCAGACCAATCTGGCTTTGTTTATGACTACTTCACCATCTTCATTTAGTTTATTCTGGAAGACCCATTTGGTTCCAATCACATTCTTTTTTTTAGGTCTGGGAACAAGATCCCAAGTGTGATTTTTCTCAATTTGATCAACTCTTCTTCCATTGCTTTAGTCCAATTTTCATCATTGCAAGCTTCATTCACTGTCTTAGGTTCAATATTTAAAATCAAACAATACTCTTCTAAATCTTGAGCAATCTTTCTTCTGGTTTGTACACCTTTGCTTTTATCACCTATGATCTATTCTTCAGAGTGATTTAGTCTTACATACCTAGGAACTTTGGGAGCTTCTTGCACTTCTGATTCTTGAACAGGTTCATTCAAACTTATCTCTTCTTCCTGATTTACCTGATCAGTTTGAATCTGAATTTCAGAAGGGGCTTGAACTTCTTGAACAAAAACATCATTATGATCATCTTCATCATATTCATAAAACCTTGAGGGTTTCATCAACCTTCACATTTGTACTTTCCACAATCTTCCTTAATCTCTTGTTATAACACCGGTATGCTTTGCTTTGAGTAGAATAAACCAAGAATATCCCTTCATCACTTCTAGCATCAAATTTTCCTAGATCTTCATCTATTTTAATGTAACATTTTCTACCAAAGACTTTGAAATACCTCACAGTGGGAGTGATGCCAAACCAAAGTTCATAAGGAGTTTTACCGGTATTGCTTCTAATTTGTACTCAATTGAGAGTATAGACTACAGTGCTTACAACTTCTCTCCAATAGATTTGAGGAACATTTTCTTCCATCATCATGGTTCTAGATGCTTCCTGGATGGTCTGGTTCTTTCTCTCCACTACTCCATTCTGCTGTGGGGTCCTAGGAGCAAACAACTGTCTTTTTATTCCATGTTTCTCACAGAATTCTATGAAATCATCGGATGTGAATTCTCCACCTCTGTCAGACCTCAGACATTTTAATTTTAATCTAGTTTCATTCTCTACCATAGCCTTGAATATTTTGAATTTCTCAAGAGCTTCTAATTTCTCCTTCAGAAAGGTTACCCACATCATTCGGGAGTAGTCATCAATTAATAGCATGAAGTATCTATCACCTTGCACACTTCTAATTCTTGCCAGACCACATAAGTTAGTATGAACTAAGTCCAACAATCTGTTAGAAGATTGTTCCTTACTTTTGAATGTGACTCTACTCTGCTTACCCAACTGACATTCTTTGCACAAGCTATTAGTACGTTTCACAAGTCTTGGAAGATCTCTTACAACCTGAGTGTTGCTTATCTTGATGATATTATCAAAATTCACATGACACATTCTCCTATGCCATAACCAACCATGATCAATTTGAACAAATAGACAATTTTTACTAGTACCAACCAAATGGAAGATATTACCTTTTATTTGAGTACCGGATGCAATCTCTATTCTGGAACTTTCAAAGATCTTGCATTTTCCATTCTTGAATCAAAGATCATGGCCTTTGTCCACCAACTTTCCAACAATGAGAAGATTGTGCTTCAGACCTTCAACATATAGTACATTACTGGTTTTATTCTTTCCATCAAAATAAATGGTTCCTCTTCCTTTGATTCTACCAGCAAAATTATCACCAAACTTTACCACTCCTCCTTCATACCTTTCCAAATTTATGAACTTATTTTTGTCACCTGTCATATGCTGAGAGCATCCACTGTCAATGACCTAATCATCATTTTCTTCAACTTGGGCAGCCTGAGCTCTTTCCACAATTTTATGATTGACAAATTCAGAGGGCATTGGATCTTCTTCCTTGATGGCAATAAACACCCAATCACTTCTGGATTTGTTTCCTATCTCTGATTCATCATCTGTTACTCCTTCATTATCATCATCTTCATGAACATAGTAACAATTCTTTTGGAACCTTGATCTATTAGGATTTGGCCTTGAAAATCTTTCTGGACACCTTGAGGCAAAATGACCAATCTTATTACAGTTAAAACACTTAAAAGGCAATTTTCCCTCATACTTACTGGATCCTCTTTGTAGTCTTTTTGCGATAAGGGCTTCAAGTTGAGCAGCTTCTGTTTCATCTTCTTCCAGGTCTTTTCTATCTTTTTCATACCATGATAATTTCCTTGAAGAGTTTTCTCCCGGATCACACTTTTGTTTTCCTTTAACAGAGGCACTAGCTTTGAATGCTGATTCAGTCTTGGGGGGCATCTCCAAACTCAGTCAATTCAAATGCAGGCAATTTACCAACCAATTGATCTCTTGTGTTACCTGAAATATATTTGAATTCTTCAATAGCAGCAACCTTATACTTGTAAGAATCAGGAAGGGATCTAAGAACTTTGCCAATGATCTCATCTTCATCCAAGACTCCACCAGCACATCTAATGCCACAAACAAGCTCATTTACTCTTGGCATAAAAGTAGTGATATTTTCATCTTCTCTTATCTTCAAATTTTTGAATTTTCCTTTTAGACTTTGTAGCATGGCACATTTAACATACTTGTCTCCCTCATGTAGAAGTTCTTGTTTTTCCCAAATCTCAAAAGCAGTTTGTAGGTCAACAACATTTGTTAGCTCTGAATTAGACAAGGCACTTAGAAGAGCTTCTTTAGTCTGCAGATTATTTTTAGTATCTCTTATTTCATCTACAGTTCTCGGACCATTCTATGGAGGAGTATACTTCTTTGAAGCCATAGTTGAATACTGCATTCCCATACATTGCAAGTGACATTCCATGCAACTTTTCCAAAGAGTGAAATTGGTTCCATCGAACCTCGGGCTATCCTTCTTGTAGGATGACATCCTGGATCTCATCAAGCAGTTAAGCTCTTATAGAGGACCTTAGATCTGATACCAATTGTTAGATTTAGGGCAGACAACTAAGAGGGGGGTGAATCAGTTGTCAAAAACTTTCTTGCAATTTAATCACTTAAATTCATTTCTGAACTCAGTAGCATAATAATAATTCAATCATAGAAACATAATGCAACAATTCAAGAGCAGAAACATATTAACACATATGACACCAAGATTTTGACGTGGAAAACCTAGTTAAGGGAAAAACCGTGGGGTGACTAACCCAAGATTGTATTCTCTGTTATAAGAATAGAAAGAACAAAATGTCACTTGCCAATTAGGGCTCACTGCTCAAGCAGACTACTCACAAGAGGCTCACTGCCTACAAGAAACACATTGTCTACAGAATAATAAGTATCACATACTTAAACTGAAGAATAGCATCTTCACCATGCTTGAGTCAGTTCTATTTAGGCTCAATACTCCTCTACTTTTTGCTCTACTCCTCTCTACCACACTCTCATCTCCACAAGATTGCCCTTTTGAAATGACTTTACAACTCCTTATTTATACAAGACATTGACTTAGGAAATACTATCCAAGTCGGGATACATTACAGAGAAAATATATAAATGCAACATGACTAATTACAAAAAGACTTCACACGGATCAACACACTGTTGGCCACACATATCTGAGACTCCAATATTCCTTTAGGAACATGCCATTATTCACAGAACATCTCCAAGATCATCCGCAGGATATGTAACTCATCTGGTCGACCAAACTCAGGAAGAACACCATCATCTAGAAGTAATTCTTTATTTACTAGCTCAATCTTCAATGCAGACCACCAACATGAACTGGACACAATCCAAAGACCTCCACAAGCTTGCCTAAATCACCAAGAACATCCACACTACTATTGTCTACTGAAATCATTCTCTCCTTCATCTAAAACCTCAAGAACACAGTCTGTCATCACTGTCATATTGGAATAGATTCTTGCGGACCTCCAAATCACAAACCAATTGAGTTTTCACTTCACATTGACTTCCAAAACACTCCATCAAATCTACAGAACAAGATATTTCATTTCTGGATCTCACTGGACCTATCTGTATCACTTTGTCACCTCTGAACATCTGCCAAAACTAGTTTTACGTAAGTGGCCATAACTTCTTCAGATCTTCATGCGGACCTCTAAAATCTTTATTGGATCATCTCAAGACACATATCTACAAACCCTTTAAAGTGCATCCTTTGATCTTTATCTTATCTGGGATCTTTACCTCACTGATCTTCTCTGTTCCTGATTAGGACTAATTTTCTCAATATTCTCAGCACACAGCTCATCCAATCCTTATCATCAATACAACAGGAATATGTTGACATCAATGACAACACCGGTTAGGCCCATACTTGCAACACTTTTAACTTTCCAATAGCATATATATCAAAATAATAACAAATAAATGGCACAATAAAAATAATAACTAATAGATGTTTAATTTGATTATAATGTTGTTAAGACAATAAACTTTTTATCAATGAAGTAATGGTATAATAAATTAACAAACTCATAAAATGCAAAACCATAAACACTAGAGATATATGGAGAAACCCTCACATGAAGAAACTCCACCCCAAAGAGACCCAAGCTTGTATTATTCCAAATAATGTAGTACAATAATATAATCCTCTTATCCCTCTAATAGTTGTATAACGACATAAGATTGCCTATAAAGAAAAACTTACAATCCACTTTTGCATGCCTCCATATATAGAAAATAAAAAACAAGAAACCATCAAGTGGTATCCAAAACCATGAGTCAAAACCATGAGCCATGGTGAAAATCTAATGCCCCTATAGCCATGGTCAAGCATCTTGAATTAGTATGTAACTCCTCTTAAACCTCTTGCACACCCCTTACATATCATAGATGCCATATATTTTTTCATAATGGTCAAATTGATCAAGATCCCAATTCTAGGCACTCCATGAGGGCATTGATTGCCTTGTCATATGAACCAAATATAGAAAATTTTCTTACAACTCACAATATTAACTAATTCTTTGTAACCTCCTAATTTAATATATTTTTACACTTTATCCCAAGTATCCCCAAGAATGAATAAATAATAAATAAATCCCCTCCCTCACATGGGAGTTCAACATGGCCTTATTCCATGATGCTGGGAGAATAGACATTATTTATCATCTATATAATTAAATTGCAATTAAACAAGACTTAGGACTTGCATGGTGAATGACACACCTAGTTTTAACATTGGAAATAGATAAATTAAACTTTTAAGAGGAAAGAAATATTGAAATGAAGCACATAAACCTAGAAAATGATGGATCTAGAGATAAAAATGCATTGTGGAGGTCTAAAACTATGTATAGGTGAAATTTGGAAGCTATCATATGAATTGTTGGGGTGTACTACTACTATGCAAGGTGGCATTGTTGTTGCATTGATTGGCATAGCTAACCCTTAGGAGTGTAGTTGACCTTTAATCCCTTTGATTTTTTGGGGCTTCTAGTTTTTGCATCATTTCAATTTTTTTAGGATCCACTTTTATCCCTTCTATTGAGATGTGATGTCCTAGTACTATCCCTTGTTCGATAAAAAATTTTCATGACTCAAGAATAGTTGGTGTTCTTCACATTGGTTTTAAGTGCTTAATCAAAAGTAGACCCATATACCATGAAATCATCCATATATACTTCTACACATTCATTGCCAAGTTCAGTGAATATTGCTGATACAACTCTTTGAAAAGTTGCAGGAGCATTACATAATCCAAAGGGAAGGACTCAATATGCAATCATTCCCCAAGGACAGGTGAAAGTAGTTTTGTCCTTATTTTCAGCTGCCACTTGTATTTGATTATATCCATTGAACCCATCCAAAAATGAAAAATATTTTCTTCCATCTAGGTTATCCAGGACTTGATCTATGAATGGTAATGGAAAGTAATCCCGATAGGTTTCTTTGTTAAGTTCTATGTAATCTACACAAACCCTCCACTTTCTATTCTTCTTTGGAACAACCACTAGAGGTGAGACCCACTTGCTATCAGGAAAGGTCTTAGGTTCCACTTTTTATAATAAACACAAGTTTTCTTGCTCATGTGTCTTGGCAAACCTTCTCCTTATCTGCACACCTTCATTTTTGTCTCCAATGATCTGTTCTACTAAGTGGTTCTTCTAAACATACTTTACTAGAGTTTTAGTATCTATTCAGGTTTGTGTTCTTCTTCTTTCAATTCTTCTACTTATTCATCTTCAATGCAAGGAAATATATCAGATCTGGTGTCTTTTGAATCATGTGTGAACTAATACAAGTCTTCATCTACTTTGACATTTGTGCTTTCAATCATCTTTCCCAACATTTTTTTGTAGCATCTATAGGCCTTGCTTCTGGTTGAGTAACCAAGAAAGATTCTTTCATCACATCTTGAAACAAACTTTCCTAAGTCTTCTATATCTCTTCTGATATAGCATTTTCTACCAAAGATCCTAAAGTATCTGACAGAGGGTGGTCTTCCATACCACAAATCATAAGGGGTCTTAGAGCTATTGACCCTTAACTGCACACTGTTAGTTAGATAAACAACAGTGTGAATTGCTTCCTTCTAGTATACATCAGGCAGATCTATGTCTTTCAACATTGCCCTAGACATTTCTTACATAGTCCTATTCTTTCTTTCCACTACTTCATTTTGCTGAGGGGTTCTTGGAGCAGACAAGTGCCTCCTAATACCATGATCTTCACAAAACTTTTCAAATTCATTTGAAGTAAGCTCACCTCCTCTATCTAACCTTAAACATTTGATCTTAGTATCCATTTAATTTTCAACCAAATCTTTGAAAACATTAAACTTATCAAGAGGATCAGGTTTTTCTCTTAAGAAAGTAACCCCCAAGTCATTCTATAATAATCATCAATGAGAAACATAAAATACTTTTCACCATGTTGGCTCTTTACTCTTGTAGGTCCACATAGGTCTATGTGAATCAGCTCCAATGGCTTTGAAGAAGAGTACTCTTTGCTTTAAAAACTTGTCTTTGTCTGCTTTCCCATTTGACATTCCTTACATACAGTGTTTGCAGGCTTGATTATGTTAGGCATATCTCTCACTACATGATTAGAGTTGATTCTTACCATATTATCAAAATTGTTGTGTCCCATTCTTTTGTGCCAGAACCAACACTCATTGGATTGAGTCAACAAACATGTTCTTCCATTTGCCTCTTTCAAGTGATAAATATCACCACAAGTCTTGATACCTTCTACAACTAGCTTTCTAGATCTTGCCTTCCTAATTTCACAACCATTAGCATGAAAAGTAAGATTTTAACCTTTCCTGCACATCTAACTAACACTGAGAAGATTTTGTTGTAATCCTTTGACATAGAGAACATCCTAAGTCATGTTCGTTCCATCAATAGTTATGACACATTTTCTACAAATTTTAGCTGACTCATCACCTCCAAACTTAACAGCTCCACCATCCCACTTCTTAAGACTAATAATTTTTTCTTTGTCACTAGTCATATGATTTGAACAACCACTGTCAATAACCCAGGCTTTGGTTTCTTCTATTGCATGGAAGGCAGTCCAGACGACCATTAATTTTCATTGTTTTGAACTGTTTGTAGGGTATCAATTTTTCCACATTTTCCAACCTCATTCTTTTTTGTGACCAACACTCATGGCCAAGAAAAGTGTTTCATCATTTGAATCATCATGATCCTCATCTTCTAAAGAACTACTATCTTCTATGGAAAACAAACTCTTTTTGAATTTATTATTTCTATTACTTCTCCTAGTCTCTTTAAGAGGACATTTAGAAGAAAAGTGACCAACCTTTCCACAATTGAAACATTTGAAGGGTAACTTACCTTTCTATTTTCTAGAGCCTTTCTTCAAAATTCTTACAAATTTTGCTTCAGCTTCATCAGGACTTTCATCTTCATCAGCAGTCTCATCCTTTGTCTTTTTACTAACTTTGAAAGCAACTTCTTTCTTTGGAACATCACTATCAAACTCTCTCATTTCAAAAGCAATGAGGGTCCCAAACATTTGGTCTAAGGAGTATGTATCCAAGTCAGTAGTCTCCTCAATAGTAGATACTTTGGAACTATAAGATTTGGGAAGAGAACCTTCTTCACAACCTCATTTTCTTTTATTGCTCTACCAAGACCTTTGATACCATTGACTACAAGTTCATTCACTCAGAGAATGAAACCAACAATATTTTCATCTTCTAACATCTTTAGGGATTCAAATTTGTACTTGAGTATTTGCATCTTAGCTTGTTTTACTTTCTTATCTCCATAAATAGTTTCAATTTTACTCCAAACTTCTTGATCTAAGCTACAACCTATCACCTTTGAAAGTTCTGAATCAGTTAATCCACTCATGATAGCAAACTTGGCCTTGGCATTATTATCATACTTCTTGATTTCATCTGCATCTGTTGAAATAAAAGCAGGGATAGTGTAACCTTTCTTGACATAATCCCAAACTCCACAACCTAGTGAATTGATGTAGCCTTCCATTCTTACCTTCCAAAAAGCATAATTTGTTCCATAAAACTTGGGAATCTTGTTGGATCCTCCTGATGCCATCCCGGAACTTCCTCAAGTGGTTAAGTTTCCTTCAGAGGAACTTAGCTCTGATACCAATTGTTAGACACACTAGGATACTGAGAGGGGGGTGAATCAGTATCTAATAAATCTTCAAATTTAACAACTTTAACTTACCTGGAGCAAATTAGAACTTAAGCACCACAACATTAACATGAACATAAAAGATTAACACAATGCACCAAACACATAACACCAAATATACATGGAAAACCCTAGAAGGGAAAAACCACAGTGAGGATTAACTCACAATATATGAAGCTCAAATAATAACATTATTTTAGAGGCTTTAACCCAAGGAAGCTGCTACTCCCTAAGTAACTTTGATTTAGAGTCGTTCCCAAGGAAGCTCTACTCCTTGATGACTTTGTTTTAGGTTCACTCCCAAGGAAGCTTCTACTCCTTGAAAAGAATACAAAAGATTACAATATAACAATCTTTTCTTACTATCTAAAAATTGTCATTGAAGCTCACACCTTTGATGATTGCACTTCTACCTCCACACACTTTCTTCTAAAGATTTGATCAATCAAGAACACTCTATACATGATCATTGTCACAAATATATCTTCATGATGAATCTGGACAACATCAACAGCATATGCTCTTTCTCCCACAGTCGCACATCAATAATGCATTTATTTTGCTTTTATTTGCTTGCAAACATTTTACTTCATCTTGCAATCATACCTTCCTAACTCAATTTGATTTAGTATTTATACATGATATTACATTTATTACATTTCTTGTTAACCAGATACAACATGAAAAATATATTTACAAGTCGGCCAAACAACACACACTATGGAACGTGTAGAAGATAGGTCCTAATTGAAAAAATATGTTACACCAACATAAGATCCAGGCCTTACAGACCCCAACACTTTCTTAACTAGGTCCAAAACATCCTTCACCACTTCAAACATCAAGGAATTACATCTACACACTTTGTTCATTTGAAAATAGGACAAATTTAAGGAAAACTCATGAAGACTTGAAGAATAATGATTGCATCAACTTGAAAACCTTGTGTGATATAGGAAACAAGAAAGATCTTTGTGAAATTTTTCCAGATGAGTTCACTATTGGAAACAAGGAAGATAACTGAGAGGGGGGGGGTGAATTAGTTATCTTAAACTTCTTAACTTTCTTATCTTCTTTAACAATAGTGCAGTATCAAAACATATAAGCTTAAATGAATATGAAAGCAGAAATGAAATCAACACACATAACACAAGGATTTTTACATGCAAAACCCTATTAAGGGAAAAACCATGGGGTGACTAACCCAAGATTGTATTCTCTATTAAAATAATAGAAGTAAAAAATGGCACTTGCTAATTAGGGCTCACTGCCCGAGCACACTACTCACAAGAGGCTCACTGCCTGAGCACACTACTCACAAGAGGCTCACTGCCTACAAGAGACTCACTCTCTACAAGGTACAAAGAAAGTAACTAGGTTTTTGAACTGATTAGAGGCATCCACATATGCTAAGGTTTAATTCGGTTAGGCTCAATATACTAATCTGCTACACTTCATTCTTCCTCTACTTAGTGCTATTGTTCTGTCACATACCAAATTTATATAGCTGCTTCCATACTACTCTCTGCTTTTCTTCGCATATACTATCACACACACCTTCACATCAAAATCCATCTGGTATATATATCCACACCAAGGATTTCAACTTCTTTCTAGTCGATATTCGGAATACTCAAGATTTTCCCAAACTCTAGTCTATCGGTTGAATCCATGCTTACTAAGTGATGCTTATCAAAAAGATAGTTATAGGAGTCATCAATCATGTCAGCCAACTATGAATGATCCCTTAAGAAACTTGAACTCCATCAATTTCTTATCCGGATTAAGGTCTGATGCTCTACCAGTCAGTTCTTCCTCAGTCTACTCTATCAAACAGAAACCCAATACTTAGGTGCTCGTATCTTTTCACTCTTTCATCACCGGAGGCTCAATCTCTGGAATGTATCAGTCATGGTACTCCTCTTGACTTTCCCAAGTCCACACTTTGCAGAGATACTTCCTTTGAGAGATTTGCACCTGATTGTCAGACCTTGCTGCATGCTCTGTTCTTGCTCACCAGACCAAAATACTCTTCAATCTGACTTCTAGTATAGTCATACCATGTCCTGCAGATGTGTGGGATGGACTTTGTTGCCATCAATGACAACACTCATGAAGCCATACAGTGTCTCTTGCCAACAATCTCCCCCTTTGGCATTAATGGCAACACTTCATGAAAAATGACTAAGTGTCACACTACACTCCCCCTTGGTTGATGCTCTGTTCTAATGTCCACTTTTCTGGAGCTCCCCCTTAGCTAGATTCCACAATTTTCACTGCTCCTCACTCCCCCTTTGACGTCAATGGAAATGGGTAGAATCCGTACATCAAAATTTCCAAAAATCAACCTATACTTAGCCGCATAAGTATATATACATGTTATACTTACACATACTAAAGTATATCTGCAAAGGTGGTCTTCAACTGTACCACTTATGTCACCCAACTCTTCTTCATCCTGTCCAAAATTGAAATGTGACCACTTAGCAAAAATGTAAAAGCTTCTACCCTCTTTAGGTCTGCCAGATCACTGGTCCGGGCTGTGGTCTGGGCATCAGTTAGGGCCTCATGCATTGCCTCTAACATGGGGATAATTATCTCTCTTAGTTCACTTAGCCTACTTATTCTATTTTTCTTCTCCTTCTCAAGCCTCTTTATCTCATTTATAGTGGCAATAGTCTAGCACTCTTGATTCATTATGGATGAGGTGAGAGGATCAAAACTCTAGGATAAACTTGATAGTTTTCCCTCTTGTTCTTCCACCTTCTAAGTTGCAATGTCTGTTGTTACTATGGACCAAGATAAACAAAATTTGTATAATTCTCTGCCATCTTTAAGAGCATTTTCTAGGCTCTTTATTCCAATATTCAGATTTCTCCTATCATTTGCTATTAGCCCCTGTACTTCAGAGAATCTCTTACCCAAAAACTCTTTTTAGACTTTCTCTTCTGTTGATTTCTCTAAAGAATCAAAATGTGTGCTAACAGAATTAACAAGAGATTTAATATTACCACATGAAGAGGTTGAAAGATCCTTTTGGAAGGATGGCATGATCTTCTCCAAAACACCGGATGCAATCTCATCAGCTCACAGTCTTCCATGTGAGACTTCAGAAGTTTTTCTTTTTCCTTTGCTTGGGCAAAGGATGCTATCTTCATTGTCTGAACCGGGGAGAGGGAATCAAAATTGAATGGTCCTTGAAATAGCTCTGATTCATCTAATTCCATCATTTCTTTGGTCAATAAATATTTAACTATTTCTACAATGTCTCTTGCCAGACACATAGTCTTCTTTCCTTCTACAACTTTAGAACTGTCACCTGGGGTCTTCTCTGTTTGATCTTCTTCTCTTCCCTTTACCTCTTCTTCTTAACTGATTTGCTCTTCTTTTCTTGCTTCTCCTTCAGTTCCAGAGTCTGCTGGGGGATCCGGATGAGAGACATTTACTTCTTCATGGACTTCCTCTTCTGGAACAAAGGAATCTAAGTCCTTAGTCTTCTCCTCACCTATCTCCTTTGATTCTTCTGCAATTTTCTCTATAGGATCTTCCTTTGATATGCTTAGTCCTTTGACATCCATGGCAGAAGGTTCATCACTTATGTCCTCTATAATAGGAAGATTGAATCTTTTATATGCATCCTAGAGGATGTTTTCAGTCTCTTTTGCCACCTGATCAGTCTCTCTGAGCATAAGCTTGTTCATTCTGGCTTTTCTCCAGAACTCATCCTTGCAATCCTTAAAGATCATGTTCATTTGTTTTGGAGTGATGGAAGGATAGAACTGAATAGCTATCTGTTCCCAGATCTCCATATCTTTTTCTTTGGCATTGTCTTTTCTGAGTTCAAGTATTTTCTCTAAACTTTTGGGGATTAGGGAGATGATTTCAATGAATGCTTTATTATAGATATTCGAGTATTTGACTATGGCTTCTTCCAATATTCTTTTGTTAGTGTCATTATACTTATCATAAAATTTAGTTAATGGTTGCAGATTTCCATCCACTGTGACTGCCTTGATAACTTTATCAACAGAAGGAGTGGACCTTTCAACAAATTCTTCTTCCTCTTCTTGTTTATTTGCACTGGTAGAAGATCCACTTGATGTTTTCTTCTTCTTCTTCATTTTCTTAACTTCCTCATCTATTTCTATCTCTTCATCATCCTTCTCACTTATATAGGTCCTTGTGGCCTTATTTTTTGTTCTCTTTTCTTCCTTACCGAATGTCTTGGCTTCCAGTTTGGAGGCCTTTTGGCTCTTAGAGGTGGCAGGTGCAAAGCTTTTGGAAGATCTAGTCCAAGAGGGGACTTGCACCGGATTACTTTCTTTCTCTGCTTCTTGTCTCTCCTTCTCAGCTCTTTCTAATTTTTATCTATTTGCATCAACTGCTTCTTTTGAGATGCCATATCTTTTGGCAACTTCCTCTACATCCCTTCTCACTTTTCTCTTCATTTCTGGTTGTCTTTTTTCAACATAAATTTTTACATTCAATTTTGAAAGGTTCCAAACCTTTCTGCCTCAGGATCCTTGAGCTGACTTAGCAAGTGTTGGATATGCAACTCTAGGATTTCTCATCTACTTCATACCCCATTGGCATAATCCATACTATCCTTGGCTCCACTGCCTCCATTAGGCATTGATTAGTGTCTACCATAAAGCACACTGTATCCTTGTATTTTTCAACCATGGATTGGGGAATTCTTTCTCTGGCCTGCATCATACCTTAGAAATTCTTGAAATATCCCCAGAGAGTTGTACTTTGAGCCTTGGCATCACTAAGCCCATGCATATAATCTTTGATCTGTATGGCAACAGGTCTGTCATTTTGCCATATCCAGCCACTAGTTCCAGGTAGCTCATTCATATAGTAGAAGAATAGACATAGTATCAAGCCACCGTACTTAAATGAATTCTTCTTATCCTTCTTTATTTTCTATAAGTTCTCTAACAATTGGTTCAGGAGAAGCTCACAAAGATCATAGTCAACATTTTTCCTTAGCATTTCATATGCAGTATATATGGTAGTTTCAGATACTGAATTTTCCCTACTAGAGTGACAGATTTTGTAACCAATTATCATAGAGGCAAATTTGATATCCGGATCTATGATGTCTTCTATTGCCATTTCCCTCTTGTCAAATTTTGATCCAGTAGCCTCACTTACAATTTGGTTTTTGACTGACTTGAGAGCAAGCAACCCACCGGATGAGTGCAATCCGGTTACTGCCCTAATTGTGATGCAAGAGCATCCAGAGGTGTAAGGGCAATCTTGCATCACCCAAAAAGAAGTTAATTCAAAACCATTGTAGTTGTTCTCATTTCTTCCCATAATTAGTGTTTTGGGTTCCATAATATCCAGAATAATAATGTAGGACTTTCAATTTTTTCAAAACTGCTAAAAATAGTGACCTGCCTATTTTGGAAAGTGTACCTGCTATTATTAGAAAGTTTGCATTTGGGCACGTAATGAATCAAAAACTTCCAGAAAGTTACATAATGGAAATATAAGACCTTTGGCGAAGGAATTAGGTAAAGATCATTTGTGAGCTGAAAGATATTAAAGTTTTTGTTTTCTGAAAAGCCCCTAAAAAATTACGGAACAAGATATGAGGCACTAAAACTTATCATAACGTCTCAAAAAGTTGACAAAATTTGTTTATGAATTTCTAGCGTGATAGTTCATATTGTGAGCTTTCCAGTGCTTAAAACGGTTCGTCAATCAAACACCTGGATCAAAAGTTATGCTTCCCAGAAGTTGACCTACTTTTGGAGGGAGTTGCAAATTTTGAAATTTAGGTGGAGGCCACCAAAAAGTTCTATTTATGACTATTTTGGGAACCTTGGCTAGTGGTAGAGTTAAGGGGGCCAGTGTAGAGTCAAGAATAGGTAGGAAAATAGAAACCCTAGCTGATTTGGGGTTACAGAAGGCTGAAGATTCTAGAGTCTAGAGATTGGGGAAAGCTGTAATGTGTTGCAGCCAATAAAGGATTCATCCTCTGATTGTAATTGAGCTTCTGTAATGTAATGAGTTGCCCAGTTCAATGAAAGAAAGTTCTATTTTCTATGATCAATATCTGTTATTGTGTGTTTTGTGATTTACCCCCTTCATCAAGTGGTATTAGAGCAAGGGTTCCTGAGTGTGTAGACAGATCGCAGACCGTGAGGCAGTTTGCATCAGGACCTGAGGTTGTGGGTTTGCTATGGAGACCAAGATGCCTCCACGAAGAAATCATGTTGGGAGGAATGCTTTGACAGAAGAGGGTTTTAGAGCCCTACAAAGGCAAATTGATGCATTGCAAGAGGAGCTACGAAGAGGGTTTGATCCGAGAACGAGAGAAGAAAGTGAAGATGAAACCGAAGAGGAGCTATCTAAGGAAGAACAAGAAGCTGCAGGAGATCCTGCAGAAGTTAGGTTATTGAGGCCCATTTTGAAGATCGGAAAGAGGCCCAAAATCAAAGTTTCTACATATTCTGGAGATTTGAATCCAAAACAGCTTATTGATTGGATCAATGACATGGAAGAGTATTTCAAGTATGAAGATGTGGAGGACCTAGTTCGGGTCAAGTTTACAAAAAAAAGTTGGAGGTCCACGCCAGTATTTGGTGGAAGGAGGTTCAATTAGAGAGGAACAGAAGAGGAAAAGGAAAGATCACCAAATGGGATCAGATGGTGGAGAAACTAAAGAAGTAGTTCATTCCTGTGGACTATGAGATGGAGTTGTTAAAGAAGCTACAAGGTCTAAAGCAAGGTAACAAGTCTGTCAAGGAGTATACAAAAGAGTTTTATAAGATTACTATCAGAACGGGCCATACAGATCCCAACAAGGAAAAGGTAGCCCGTTACATTAATGGTTTGAGGCCGAGTATTTAGGAGGAGCTAAGCCTAGTTAGAATGACCACCATAGAAGATGCATACTAGTTTTCCTTGAAGGTGGAAGAGAAGCTGAATAAAAGATTTGATAGCAAGCAAAGGGGAAGAGGTCAAGGCAGAAGGAATGGTGGAAGACCCTATGGGGGCTGAAATGAAGATACAAAGAAAAGTGAAGAAGCTAGCACCAATCGAAATTAGAGAGGAGATAACACCTACCGCCCTCGTGACCAGAACAATGGTGAGCAAAGAGGAAGAGGAAGAGGCAGACCTAGGCAAGGACCTGGAAGAGGAGGTTTTAGAGGAACCTGTTTCCAATGTGGAGAAGAAGGGCATCGAGCATATGAGTGTTCGCAACATCAAGGAAGGACGAATAGAAGACCTAAAGGTAATGCATGAGTTGCACATGTAGATGAAGATGCACAGTGTGAGCATTCTGAAGATGCTGAAAGGGAAGAAACCCTAGTTGTCAGAAGAACCTTGTTGAATGAGGAGAAAGAACCAAATCAAAGGAAGAGTTTATTCCACATAAGGTGCAAATGTGAAGGTAAGTGTTTTGATATTATTATTGACAGTGGAAGCACTGATAATCTTGTTTCAGATGAGATGGTTGACAAGTTGAAGTTGACAAGAAGAAAGCATCCGCATCCATATCAGATTGCATGGTTGCAGAAAGACCATAGAGCTTTGGTCAATGAGTAGTGTTTAGTGAAGTTCAAGATTGGGGACTACCATGATGAGGTTCTCTGTGATATCATATCGATGGATGCATGTCATATGATGTTGGGGAGGCCATGGTAGTATGATAGGAGCGCTGTCCATGATGGTTGTGCAAACACATATTCCCTAACAAAAGATGGAGTTCATCATAAATTGAAGCCCTTGAAGGAGGTGGAAGAAAAGGTATGTAGTACTGCCAGAATTTGCTTGGTAGATGGTAGGAAATTTTTGGAGGGTATGAAGCATGAGCATCATTGCTTTACATTGATTCCTAAGATTAGTCAAGAGAAATGTGAAGATGTACTAGCAGAAGTTTCAGATATGTTGGAAGAGTTCCAGGACATTATCTCTGATAATGTACCAGAAGGTTTACACCAGTAAGGAAGATAAGTCATCAAATGGATTTGGTACCAAGAGCTAGTTTGCCAAACAAGGCAGCCCATAGAATGACCCCTGCAGAGAATGAAGAGCTGAACAGACAAGTTCAGGAGTTGTTGAGGAAGGGACTGATAAGGGAGAGCCTAAGTCCATGTGCAGTACCTGCAGTACTAGCACCAAAAAAGGATAGAGAATGGAGGATGTGTACAGACTCTTGAGTCATCAATAAGATAATGATCAAGTATAGATTTCCATTGCCAAGAATGGATGACATCATGGATTGTTTGAGTGGAGCCAAGTACTTCACGAAGATTGACTTGAAGAGTGGGTATCACCAGATCCGTATCAGAGAAGGAGATGAGTGGAAGACAGCCTTCAAGACAAAGGAAGGTTTGTATGAGTGGTTAGTCATGCCATTTGGGCTAACCAATGCATCGAGCACATTCATGTGGCTCATGAACGAGGTACTGAAAGAATTTTTCAGAAATTTTGTTATTGTTTATTTGGATGATATTTTGATTTTCAGTAAGACTTGGGATGAGCATCTGATGCATATCAGAAGAGTTCTAGAGAAGCTAAGGGAGGAGAAGTTGTTGATTAATCTAAAGAAATGTAGTTTTACAAAGGAGTTGGTGTACATGGGATTTGTTGTCTCAAAAGAAGGTCTTAAGATGGACCTAGAAAAGGTAAGGGCTATCATTGAATGGCCTACGCCAAGGAGTGTCACAAAGGTAAGATCTTTTCATGGTTTGGCAAGTTTTTACAAAAAGTTTATTAGGAATTTTAGTAGCATTTGTGCACCCCTAACTGAGACAATGAGAAGGGATAGAAAAGAGTTTAGATGGACTAAAGGAGTAGACAAGATTTTTGATACATTAAAACAGAAAGTCATAGAACAACCTATTTTGGCACTTCTAGATTTTAATAAGGTATTTCAGGTAGATTGTGATGCTAGTAGTGGTGGTATAGGAGCTATTTTGAGCCAAGAAGGTAAGCCCATTGCCTATTTTAGTGAGAAGCTTAATGATGCCAAGAAATTATGATCAGGAGTTTTATGCAATAGTTCAGGCTTTGAAGAAATGGAGACATTATTTGTTACCAAAAGAGTTTGTTTTATATACTGATCATCAGGCTTTGTAGTATCTTAATAGTCAAGGAAAGTTAAATCAAAGGCACTTAAAATGGGTTGAGTTTTTGCAGAGCTATACTTTTGGTTTGAAGCACAGGAGTGGGAAGTCCAACAGAGATGTAGATGCCTTGAGCAGAAGGCAAAATTTGTTGATAGAAATGAAGATAGAGGTTGTTGGGTTCGATGAGCTAAAGAGTTTGTATCCTAAAGATCTAGATTTTGCAAAGGCTTGGAAAGCTTGTTTAGAACCTATTACTTGGGATAGGACAAAATGGTTGGATTTCATAATCCAAGATGGCATGTTGTTTAGAGAAAGCCAATTGTGCATTCCAAGGAGTTCCATGAGAGACAACCTGATTAAGGAGGAGCATAGTGGAGGATTGGCCAAACACTTTGGTTGAGATAAGACCATTGCTATTGTTGGTGAAAATTATTATTGGCCATAGTTGCAGCAGGATGTGAAGAAATTTGTGCAGAGTTGTAGAGTATGTCAGATGGCAAAAGGAGCAAGTCAGAACATAGGTCTATATCAGCCATTACCTATACCAGAGAAGCCATGGGATGATATCAGTATGGATTTTGTTCTTGGATTACCAAGGACACAGAGAGGGCATGATTCCATATTTGTGGTGGTGGATAGATTCTTGAAGATGACACATTTTATTCCTTGCAGGAAGACTAATGATGCTATTCATATTGCTGAATTATTTTTTAGAGAGGTGGTGAGATTACATGGCCTACCGAAGAGCATAGTTTCAGATCGAGATACCAAGTTTGTTGGTTATTTCTGGAGGACATTATGGAAGAAGTTGAAGATAGATTTAAAGTTTAGTTCTGCACACCATACACAAAATAATGGATAGACATAAGTGGTGAATAGGAGTTTGGGTAACCTGTTGCGATGCTTAGTAGGAGATAAGCCCAAGGGATGGGATTTGATTTTACCACAGGCAGAATTTGCCTACAACAATTCTGTTAATAGGAGTACTAGTAAATCATCATTCCAGATTGTATATGGTAATAGCCTGAGAAATGCTTCTGAGTTAAGGAAGCTGGACAATGGAGAAAAGACAAGTGCTGAAGCTGAAGACTTTGCAGAACATTTGAAGAAATTGCATGAAGAAGTGAGAAAGCACATTAATAAGATGAATATTCAGTACAAGGCTAAGGCAGATCAAAAGAGGAGGTATAAGGAGTTCCATGTGGGAGATGAAGTCATGGTTCACTTGAGAAAAGAAAAGTTCCCAGTTGGAACATACAATAAATTGAAAATGAAGAAATTTGGACCATGCAGAATCATGAAGAAGCATGATTTATAAAATGCATATGAGGTAAAGCTACCGAGTGGGATCAATATTTCCCCTATTTTCAACATTGCTGATTTATCAGAATATCATGAAGGTGGAACAGAGGATGGACCAACAGAAGTGTAGTGGAGTATTCTGACATCTACTTCAACAGAGGAGATAGAAGAGATCTTGGATAGCCGTGTGGGAAGGAGCACTCGAAACAAGCAATACGAAGAATATCTAGTGAAATGGAAAGGAAGGCATGTTGAAGATTCTTCTTGGTTGTCTAAGGCAGAGGTTGACCATTTGGGTTTTCCTCACACAAACACATGAGACGTGACAGGGTCACTTCTCAAATTACCCTGGGTGTCTGATGCAGGAGCATCCAGAGGTGTAAGGGCAATCTTGCATCACCTAAAAAGAAGTTAATTCAAAACCATTGTATTTTTTCTCATTTCTTCCCATAATTAGTGTTTTTGGTTCCATAATATCCAGAATAATAATGTAGGACTTTCAGTTTTTCCAAAATTGCTAAAAATAGTGACCTGCCTATTTTGGAAAGTGTACCTGCTATTTTTAGAAAGTTTGCATTTGGGCACATAATGAAGTAAAAACTTCTAGAAAGTTACATAATGGAAATATAAGACCTTTGGCGAAGGAATCAGGCAAAGATCATTTGTGAGCTGATAGATATTAAAGTTTTTATTTTCTGAAAAGCCCTTGAAAATTTACGGAACGAGATATGAGGCACTAAAACTTCTCATAACGTCTCAAAAAGTTGACAAAAATCTATTTATAGATTTCCAGCATGATAGTTCACATCACAAGCTTTCTGGCGCTTAAAACGGTTCGTCAATCGGACACCCAGATCAAAAGTTATGCTTCCCAGAAGTTGACCTACTTTTGGAGGGAGTTGCAAATTTTGAAATTTAGCTAGAGACCACCAAAAAGTTCTATTTATGACTATTTTGGGAACCTTGGGCAGTGGTAGAGTTAAGGGGGCCAGTGTAGAGTTAAGAATAGGTGGGAAAATAGAAACCCTAGCTGATTTGGGGTTACAGAAGGCTGAAGATTCTAGAGTCTGGAGGTTGGGGAAAGCTGTAATGTGTTGCAGCCAATAGAGGATTCATCCTCTGATTGTAATTGAGCTTCTGTAATGTAATGAGTTGCCCAGTTCAATAAAAAAAAGTTCTATTTGCTGTGATCAATATCTATTATTGTGTGTTTTGTGATTTACCCCCTTCATCAAATTGCATCCTTGGTTATCTTGAATGGCCTCGTCAACCACATGAAGTTGTCATGCATTCTGCTCAAAACATACCAGACCCATTCATCTTCTACAAAACAGGGGAAATGAATGCAATGTCCAAAATGCTTATCCTAGATGGCCTTGTATTGGGGTTTAAGTTGAAATGATTCATCTACCAGTTCCTTGTGGTAGATATCCATTAGCTTGGATTCCCCAAATTCTTCAATGTTAGCATGTATTTAAACCCTAACATCTACATGCAAAACCCCATGTGCAATGCTAGAGAATGCGCCTCGGGGATCAACTTCTAGGGATTTGCAGGGATGTTTCTTGAACTTAGGGTGTGGTCTATTAGTGATCTTAACAACATTTAGAGTAGCCATCTTTCAAAAGATTCAGAGAGAGATATTCAAGAGCGGAAATACCTTTTTATGCTTTTAGGGTTCATGATGAGAGCCGAAAAGATCACTGGTTGAATCAAATTCTGTGGTTGATCCTTGAGAGGGTTGAGGCAATCTTGTTGCAGAGCTCCTTCTTTCTTCTTCTCGAATGCAAATGTGCAAATGATAAACAAAAGAACCCTTTTATTTTAGCGCAAACCCTAATTCCATTTTGCAATAATTGCACAACTTAAGTCATTCCGGTTGCCTTATTCTTCTTGTTATGAGAGAGATCTTTCTGAATCACTGAGATGCACGTAGAGTTGTTCTCAATGATTATTGACAATCTATTTTCCTTTCTCCAATCATTCCATTTATCCACAGATTAAGATATTTCAATTTTTGAATCATACCAGATCTAACTATGAAAGTCCTACTTTTACTGGATGACTGTTGAACCGGATCAATCTTGGATGATTAACCTCTTTAAAACTCCTTGCAGATCTTTCATATTTTTACCAAGGGTTGATTAGATATTTCTCTGAGGACCCTTTTATCTGCCACTTTCCATGTGACAATCTTAGGCACCAATTGACTGGCTGGGGGAATTTATTTTCCTTTATGACTCCCCTTGAGCTAGAGCTCATCTATTTAGTTTCTAGAAGGAATATCAGCACCAAATTCTGGTGCGTATCCATCCTCAACATTTTATGTGCTTCTCTTCACCCAAATCTTGTTCATTTCCCTTTGAATTTCATACGCATTCACTTTTCCTTTTCCTTTGTCTTGGTTTTGGTTATGAAGTACCAAACCCTTTTTGTCCTAATTCTTACTTCTACAGAATTTGGCAATATGACCGGATCTATTGCAATTGTAGCAAACAACATTTCTTTGCATATTTGACTGGTATCCTCTTGATCTACATTGATTAGCTATATGTCCCATTCTATTGCATGCAAAGTATCTACCATTGAATGAATTGTTTATTTGCATATTTCTACATTCATGAGATTTGTGACCATACCTTTTGTAGTTAAAGCACTATCCAAAAAGGATGAATTAGTCTAATTCATTCTTCTTCTACACTGATTTACTTTATTGCCGAAGTTATTGCAATTATAGCAGTATCTATTGAAGGATGGATATCTTTGAGCATTTGGTTGCCTTACCGAAGGTCTTCTAGGTCTGTTCCTTGGATTTCCTGATCTAGAGTTCTTCTGACTGGATCTGGAGCTTTCACCTTTCTCATTCCCCAAGCTATGCTTGTCATCTACCCTCTTTTGGCTTTCATGAAGAAATTCAAGTTGAGCAGAGCTTATCTTGAATTTCTCTTTGTATTCATTTGCAGTTTAAAGATCCCTTTTAAGAGTATCTATCTGATTCTCAAGTTGTTCTTCATTGTCTCTAGCTTCTTCAAGTTCAGATTCCAAATGCTTGATTATTCTGTCCATTTTGTGGTAGTCTTCTAACTTCTCCTTGAGAGATAGTTTTAGATTATCTTCAATTTTTCTTTTCTCTTTAATTTCTTGGGTGAATTTCATAACTCCTAATTCCATTTCATGGCTTACCATAATGACCTCTTTTGATAGCTTCTCACATAACTTGTTTTTCTCATTCAGATCTTCATTAGTATCATTGGCTTCACTTTGACTTTCTAATTGTTAAAGTAGTTCCTTTCTTTTCTTCACTGAGATACTTAGTTTTTCTTTGAGTTCATTTATGAAATCATCAGATTGTTTGAGTCTTTCCCTCAGGTTAATGACTTTAGAGTGAGATTGTTCAAGATCATCTAGGGCAGACTGAAGTTGTTCCCTCATACCATACATATCCATTGAGATTCCCAGATCTTCCTCAAGCTGTTAGGCTCTATCTAGAAGAACTTAGCTCTGATACCAATTGTTGGAAACAAGGCAGATAACTGAGAGGGGGGGTGAATCAGTTATCTTAAACTTCTTCACTTTCTTATCTTCTTTAACAATAGTGCAGTATCAAAACATATAAGCTTAAATGAACATGAAAGAAGAAATGAAATCAACACACTTAACACAAAGATTTTTACATGGAAAACTATATTAAGGTAAAAACAATGGGGTGACTAACCCAAGATTGTATTCTCTATTAAAAGAATAGAAGTACAAAATGGCACTTGCCAATTAAGGCTCACTGCCTTTGCACACTGCTCACAAGAGGCTCACTGCCTACAAGAGACTCACTGTCTACAAGGTACAAAGAAAGTAACCAAGTGTTTGAACTGATCAAAGGCATCCACATATGCTGAGGTTCAGTTTAGTTAGGCTCAATATACTGATCTGCTGCACTTCATTCTTCCTCTAATTAGTGCTGCTATTCTATCACATACTGAATTTATATAGCTACTTCCATACTGCTCTCTGCTTTTCTTCACATATACTATCACACACACCTTCACATTGAAATCCATCTGCTATATATATCTGCACCAAGGATTTCAACATCTTTCTAGTCAGCATCTGGAATACTCAAGATTTTCCCAAACTCTAGTCTATCGGCTGAATCCATGCTTAATAAGTGATGCGTATCAAAAAAATAGTTATAGGAGTCATCAATCATGCTAGCCAACTATGAATGATCCCTTAAGAAACTTGAACTCCATCAATTTCTTATCCAGATTAAGGTCTGATGCTCTATCAGTTAGTTCTTCCTCAGTATACTCTATCAAATAGGAACCCAATACTTAGGTGCTCATATCTTTTCACTCTTTCATCACCAGAGGCTCAATCTCTGGAATGTATCAATCATGGTACTCATCTTGACTTCCCCAAGTCCGCACTTTACTAAGATGTTTCCTCAGAGAGATCCGGACCTAATTGTCGAACCTTGCTGCATGCTCTGTTCTTGCTCACCGGACCAAAATACTCTTTAATCTGACTTTTGGTATAGTCATACCATGTCCTGTGGATGTGTGGGATGGACTTTGTTGCCATCAATGACAACACTCATGAAGCCATACAGTGTCTCTTGCCAACATTCACATGGATCATAAAACATCCCCATACACACCTGTGTGGTGCAGGGGTAACCCTCATGCACATGTTAATCAACATCATACACAAAATTTGGGGAAATAAAACAAATATTTTAATTCTCTAACACTCCAAGTAAAAGGCAAGGCAAGTTGCATATGAACAAAAATCCTAGTCACCTATATGCTAGAAGACAAGATTGGACAATGAAAAGTTTTCAAGCACCCAAGTCATAAAAGAAAGCAATAAAAGAATCTCAAGAGTCACATTTCTCCAATTTGGACACCACCAAGCAAGAAGAGGAATACCAAGAGTCATTGGAACCTCAAATGAGGAAGATGAAACTATGCAAAGGAGATCTTATAAATAGATTGAAGTTTGGCTCCAAACAAGCATTGAAAAAGAAGAGAAAAGCCCAAATTTATTTTTGCTTTTTGCAAGTCATCAAGAGTAAGTCCATGGGTGATGTTGAAGATAATTTTATAAGGGAAATACATCCATTTTGATGAGGCAAAGAAGGTGAACATCCATGGTGACTTGTTAGATGAAAAAATTCTGAATTTGTAAGTTTGTGGAGGTGGATAGTTGGAAAGTTTGATAGAGATATTTCATAGTTGGATTTGTAAAGGTTATGTAGGTGTGTTTCTACCTTGATGGGCTGCATAAAAATATTTGTGTTGTAAGTATTTTCTATTCATGTTTTATGAAATTCTCAAGATATGGTATTACTTCATAGCTGAAAGTGTTGCTACAACATTCACAATTTATTTGAACTTAAGGGCTACAAGTTTAAGAGATTAATATACATTTATTTTTCTGCAACTAAAGGAATCAAAGGGACAAACAAAAATCCCTAATGTCTGGAAATTATCAAAGTTAATTTCATCTAAGAGAAGAGGAGTAATCTTGGCAAACAACAATCTTAAGGCTGAAATTTAACAAGGATATGTTGGTACATACAATTTGTTTCAATCTTTGAAGTTTTGAGCACATGAGTATGATAATTTGAAGGCATTAATATTGCTATTATCACAATGCACTTAAGAGAAGTTGATTGGGCTGCATGATGGGACAATCCTTCATTGGATTCTCTTGTCATGTCTGTATCAAATTGGTATCAGAGTTAGAAGATTTTGGGAAGTGATTTAACTAATTTGGATAACGTAGTTCAATAGATTTGATATTTAAGGATGGCTCTTAATAAGAAGAAAGATGGGAAAAGAGCATCATCATTGTTAAATTCATTATTCAAGTTGGCTAAGAAGCTAGAGGAGGAAGAAATTGCCGCCAAGAAAGAAAGGAAGATGGAAAAGGAAAGCTTATTCCAAACTACCTGCAAGTCCAAAGGTAAATGTTGTCAAGTTGTGATTTCAGATATATGCATGGATAATATTGTTTTTGAATACATGGTAGATAAATTGGGTTTGAAAAGAATACCACACGCCACACCCTATTCTATGAGTTGGCTTCAAAGTGGTAATTAGGTAATTGTAAATGAGCAATGCAAAGTTGAGTTTCACATAGGCGGTTATAAGATTGAAATAGTTTGTGATATTATGCATTTGGATGTATGTCACCTTGTGTTTGGAAGGTTGTGGTATTATAATAGAGCAGCAAAGTATAACAAAAAAATAACACATATGACATTATGGACAATGATGGGATGAAATTTGCATTAACAATCTTGAAGGATGAGTGCATAGGAATTGAAAGCTTATTGTTAAGTGAGAACACAACAATATGAAGAAAAACCAAATGAGGTAATGGTTGAGGTAATAAATTTTGAAAACAACATGTTTGAAAAATTAGTTGAATGAGAAATGGAAGAGTTTTCTTTTGAATTTGCTCAAACTTATGAAAGTAATAGTGACATAGATGTTGATGTGGGTGATGCTCAGGAAGAAGAAGAAGAGGAGGAAGAGACAACAAAAGAAGCTGTAGATGACTCAAGGATAGTCCAAAGAGAGAAGATACTTATGGAGGATAAGGACATAACATGGTTCTCAGGAGAAGAACCAAGTGTTGAGAATATTGATGTCAAGGAGAATGGAAGCATGGATGAGCAATTCAGAAATGAAATGAATGGCTGAGTATGGTTGAGGTGTAGCCAAAGAATTTGGATAATAATGAAGAGAAAAGAATGTGTGGAAAACATGAGGTGGATGAAGAACTGAAGAATGAAGAAGAAATATATGATTTCTTTAATATGTTTGTTTCCTGTGCAGGTAAAGAAGACAAAGTGGATGAAAGAGAAAATAAATTTACAATTGCAGTCCAAGGTCACGTAAGAACAAGAAAACAAACAAAATAAAATGGATACATTGTATCAAGTTGGCCTTGGCTCAAGAAGTGTGTTGTTGGACCAAAAAACACAAGTGCACAAGTAGATACAAATGTACTTAAGATCCAACAAAATGAAAACAATGCACACATTCAAAGGAACTAGAAGACAACAATGAAGATCCATATTTGAGGTGGAACTCAAATTTCTTTTTCCTCGGGAGTATGGTGCAGGGGCACCCTCATGCACATGTTAATCAACATCATACACAAAATTTGGGAAAATAAAAAAATATTTTAATTCTCCAACACCCCAAGTAAAAGACAAGGCAAGTTGCATATGGACAAAAATCCTAGTCACCTACATGCTAGAAGACAAAGATTAGACAATGAAAAGTTATCAAACACCCAAGTCATAAAAGAAAGCAATAAAAGAATCCCAAGAGTCACCTTTCTCCAAGTTGGATCCCGCCAAGCAAGAAGAGGATTACCAAAAGTCATTGGAGCCTAAAATGAGGAAGATGAAACTATGCAAATGAGATCTTATAAATAGATTGAAGTTTGGCTCCAAAGAGGCATTGAAGAAGAAGAGAAGAGCCCAAATTTATTTCTAATTTTTGTAGGTCATCAAGAGGATGTCCATGGGTGATATTGAAGATAATTATCTAAGGGAAATACATCCATTTTGATGAGGCGAACATCCATGGTGACTTGTTAGATGAAAAATTTCTGAATTTGTAACTTTGTGGAGGTGGATAGTTGGAAAGTTTGATAGAGATATTTCATAGTTGGATTTTTAGAGGTTATGTAGGTGTGTTTCTACCTTGATGGGATACATAAAAATATTTGTGTTGTAAGTATTTTCTTCTATTCATGTTTTATGAAATTCTCAAGATACAGTATTACTTCATAGCTGAAAATTTTGCTACAACATTCACAATTTATTTGAACTTAAGGGGTAGAAGTTTAAGAGATTAATATACATTTATTTTGCTACAACTAAAGGAATCAAAGGGACAAACAAAAATCCTTAATGGATGGAAATTATCAAAGTTAATTTCATCTAAGAGAAGAGGAGTAATCTTCGCAAACAACAATCTTAAGGCTGAAATTTAACAAGGATATGTTGGCACATACAATTTGTTTCAATCTTTGAAGTTTTGAGCACATGAGTATGATAATTTGAAGGCATTAATATTGTTGTTATCACAATACACATAAGATAAGTTGATTGGGCTGCATGATGGGACAATCCTTCATTGGATTCTCTTATCATGTCTGCATCAAATTGGTATCAGAACTAGAAGATTTTGGGAAGTGATTTGACTAATTTAGATAACATGGTTCAATAGATTTGATGTTTAAGGATGGCTCTTAATAAGAAAAAATATGGGAAAAGGGCATCGTCATTGTTAAATACATTGTTTAAGTTGGCTAAAAAGCTAGAGGAGGAAGAAATTGCAGCCAAGAAAGAAAGCAAGATGGAAAAGGAGAGCTTATTCCAAACTACCTGCAAGTCCAAAGGTAAATGTTGTCAAGTTATGATTTTAGATATCTCCATGGATAATATTGTTTCTGAATACATGGTAGATAAATTGGGTTTGGAAAGAATACCACACCCCACACCATATTCTATGAGTTATCTTCAAACTGGTAATCAGGTAATTGTAAATGAACATTGCGAAGTTGAGTTTCACATAGGTGGTTATAAGGATGAAATAGTTTGTGATATTATGCATTTGGATGTATGTCACCTTGTGTTGTGGAATTATAATAGGGCATTGAAGTATAATAGAAAAAAAAAAAACATATGACATTATGGAAAAAGATGGGATGAAATTTGCATTAACAACATTGAAGGATGAGTGCATAGGAATTGAAAGCTTATTGTTAAGTGAGAAGACTATAGTACAACAATATGAAGAAAATCAAAATAAGGTAATGGTTGAAGCAACAAATTTTGAAAACATGTTGTTTGAAAAATCAGTTGATCAAGAAATGGAAGAGTTTTCTTTTGAATTTGCTCAAACTTATGAAAGTAATAGTGATATTGATGTTGAAGTGGGTGATGTTCAGGAAGAAGAAGAAGAAGAAGAGGAAGGGATAGTAAAAGAAGTTGTAGAGTACTCAAGGATAGTCCAAATGGAGAAGATAGTTATTGAGGAGAAGGAGATAGCATGGTTCTCAGGAGAAGAACTGAGTGTTGATAATGTTGATGTCAAGGAGAATGGAAAAATGGATGAGCAATTCAAAAATGAAAATGAATGGCTGAGTATGGTTGAGGTGCAGCCAAAGAATTTGGATAATAATGAAGAGAAAAGAATGTGTGGCAAACATGAGGTGGATGAAGAAGTGAAGTATGAAGAAGAAAAATATGATTTCTTTAATATGTTTGTTTCCTGTGCCGAAAAAGAAGACAAAATGGATGAAAGAGAAAATAAATTACAATTGTAGTCTAAGGTCAAGTTAGAACAAGAAAACAAACAAAATCACATCGATGCATTGTACCAAGTTAGCCTTGGTGCAAGAAGCATGTTGTTGAACCAAAAAGAAAAAGTGTACCAGTAGATAAAAATGTACTTGAGATCCAACAAAATGAAAACAATGCACGCATGCAAAGGAACTGGAAGACAAGAAAGAAGATCTATATTTGAGGTGGAACTCAAATTTCTTTTTCCTAGGGAGAATGGTGCAGGGGAACCCTCATGCACATGTTTATCAACATCATACACAAAATTTGGAGAAATAAAAAAAAAATTAATTCTCCAACACTCCAAGTAAAAGACAAGGCAAGTTGCATATGGACAAAAATCCTAGTCGCGTACATGCTAGAAGACAAAGATTGGACAAGGAAAAGTTTTCAAGCACCCAAGTCATAAAAAAAAAGCAATGAAATAATTCCAAGAGTCACCTTTCTCCAAGTTAGACTCTACCAAGAAAAAAGAGGAATACAAAGAGTCATTGGAGCCTAAAATGACAAAGATGAAACTGTGCAAAGGAGATCTTATAAATAAATTGAAGTTTGGCTCTAAAGAGGCATTGAAGAAGAAGAGAATAGCCCAAATTTATTTCTAATTTTTGGAGATCATCAAGAAGATATCCATGGGTGATGTTGAAGATAATTCTCTAAGGGAAATACATCCATTTTGATGAGGCAAAGAAGGTGAACATCCATGGTGATTTGTTAGATGAAAAATTTCTGAATTTGTAAGTTTGTGGAGGTGGATAGTTGGAAAGTTTGATAGAGATATTTCATAGTTGGATTTGTGGAGGTTATGTAGGTGTGTTTCTACCTTGGTGGGCTACATAAAAACATTTTTGTTGTAATTATTTTCTGTTGCTCATGTTTTATGACATTCTCAAGATACGGTATTACTTCATAGCTGAAATTATTGCTACAACATTTACAATTTATTTGAACTTAAGGGCTGCAAGTTTAAGAGATTAATATACATTTATTTTGCTGCAACTAAAGGAATCAAAGGGACAAAAAAAATTCCTTAATGCTGGAAATTATCAAAGTTAATTTCATTTAATAGAAGAGGAGTAATCTTGCCAAACAACAATCTTAAGGCTGAAATTTAACAAGGATATGTTGGCACATACAATTTGTTTCAATCCTTAAATTTTTGAGCACATGAGTATGATAATTTGAGTGCGTTAATATTGTTGTTATCACAATGCACATAAGAGAAGTTGATTGGGCTGCATGATTGAACAATCCTTTATTGGATTCTCTTGTCATGTTTGCATCAAATTGGTATCAAAGCTAGAAGATTTTGGGAAGTGATTTGACTAATTTGGATAACGCGGTTCAATAGATTTGATGTTTAAGGATGGCTCTTAATAAGAAGAAAGATGGGAAAAGGGAATCATCATTATTAAATACATTGTTTAAGTTGGCTAAGAAGATAGAGGAGGAAGAAATGGTAGCCAAGAAAGAAAGCAAGATGGAAAAGGAAAGCTTATTCTGAACTACCTGCATGTCCAAAGGTAAATTTTGTCAAGTTGTGATTTTAGATATCTGCATGGATAATATTGTTTATGAATACATGGTAGATAAATTGGGTTTGGAAATAATACCACACCCCACACCCTATTCAGTGAGTTGGCTTCAAACTGTTGGGAATTAAGGTGTCTCAACCTTGGTAATTCCTTACATTTGTAATGCTTACATTTATTATTTAATTGCCTATGTTGTAAATATTTGTAAATTTCATATTGTCATAGTGTGGAATGTGGCACGGTGATGTGTCGATCCTACATGGAATATGACAACTTGTAATTTTGTCTCACATGAGGAGATAGGCATCCCACTTTGTGGTAGGAGCATTTTTCCATGTGTCGGCATCTTCCATGTTGTGTAAGGGAATGTTTGACCGAAATGGTTATGACGGATTCCTATGATGAATCTATGACATGTAAGAGTTAGAAATAGAAGGTTATAAGACAGGTGATGACATGTGTCATGAAGCATCTTTGAATAAGACATATTTGGGTGCCCCAAGGTGGAATATGACATGTTGTAAGAGAATATGCTATTTATAATATGTGTATGACAGATTCTCTTATAGTTGTAAGTTATAACTGTTATGATAGATTCTATGACAGTCATAAGTGTCGTAAGAGTATCTGTCATAGCCCATTTTGGAAATAGGTGACCTCGTTGGGATGGGAGATATGGACAAGTGTCAGGCACATTCTACATATTGACCAAGTGTCCTTAGGTGTGGGTTTTGGTCCATGAAGCCATGTTGGATGCCTATTCCAAGAAAGGTCCAATATTGCCTTGTATTTCCTATATAAACAGGTGCTTGGAGATGGAGTTTACATTACAGGTTTACATGTACCGTTATATTGTCAGATTGACTCTAGACATGAGTGTCAAAGACCATTGAAGCTTGCATTGCAAGTGTATTGTAAACAACTTTCAGATTCGTTAATACATTGTGCAGGTTTCTGAGTGTGGGGTTTTTCACCCAATAAGGGTTTTCCCCACCGTAAATCTTTGTCTCTCTTCTTCTATCTTCTTTCTGGTTCTTGTGTATTGCTGTAGTAACTCTGTTAGACGTTGCATGTTGCTGTAGTGATGAGGGATAAATTGAACTTGTATAGCTCTCCCCTCATTAGATTAGTGTAGGAAGCAATTTTCGCACACCTAGCTTCCTTTGAGTTGGTATCAAAGCCTGGTCAATTTTGGTCTTAGCTATTGGGTAGGGGTTTTTTGAGTTGGTCTTAAGCTGAGTGGGAGTTTGTGCAAAGTATTCTGATTTCTGTTGCAGCAAGGAGATGTTGATAACTGAGGGGGGGGTGAATTAGTTATCCTAATATTTCAACTTTTTGTGCTTTCTTAACAGTTAATGCAACATCAGATTAAATAAGCAAGCATAATCATGAAATGGAAATAACACCAATACACATGACACAATGATTTTGATGTGGAAACACTGTTAAGGGAAAAAACCATGGGGTGATTAACCCAAGATATTATTCTCTGTTAGAAGAATAGATAGAACAAAATGGCACTTGCCAATTAGGGCTCACTACCCGAGCACACTGCTCACAAGAGGCTCACTGCCTACAAAAGACTTACTATCTACAAGAAGAAAACTTGAACTGATGAGAGGCATCCACACATGCTGAAGTTCAGTTCCGGTTAAGTTTAATAGACTGATCTACTGCACTTCATTCTTACTCTCCTTAAGTGCTGCTATCCTCTTACATTCCAAACCTATTTTCTGCCTTTTATACTATTCTTCTTCTTTTATTCGCACTTTCAAAAATGCATACACACACCTTCACATCTAAATCCATCTTGTATATATATCTGCACAAGTGATTTCAACACTTTTCTAGTCGGCATCCGGAATAGTCAATATTATCTCAAACACTGGTTTGTCAGTTGAATCCTTGCATACCAAGTAATGCGGATCAAGAATATGCTTGTAGAAGTCTTCATTCATGTCAGCCAATCATGAATGATACCTCAAGAAACTTAGTCATTAGCAATATCTCTTTGAGATTTGGGTCTGACACTCTACCGATACAGTTCTTCCTCTGTCCACTTTGTCAAACAGGACCCCAACACTCAAGTGCTCATATCTCTTCACCCTTCCATCACCAGAGGCTAAATCCTTGGAATCTATTAGTCAAGGTACTCCTCTTGACTTCACCAAATCTGCACTTCACTGAAATACTTCCTCTGAGAGATCCGGACCTGACTGTCAAACCTTGCTGACTACTCTGTTCTTGCTTATCAGATCATAACACTTCTTTAATCTGACTTCCGATAGAGACTCATCATGTCTTGCAAATGTGTGGGATAACCTTTGTTGCCATCAATGACAACATTCATGAATCCATATAGTGTCTCTTGCCAACAATCTCCCCCTTTGGCATTGATGGCAACACTTAGTGAAAAATGACTGTCACACTATACTCCTCCTTGGCTGATGCTCTGTCTCTATGTACATTTTTCAGAGCTCCCCCTTAGCTGGATTCCTCATTTTTTACTGCTCATCACTCCCCCTTTGACATCAATGGAAAAGGGTGGGATCCGCACACCAAAATTTTTAAAAATCAATCTATACTTAGTCACATAAGTATATCATCCGGTTATACTCTACATATACTTTAGTATGTCTGCAAAAGTGTTTTTCAATTGTACAACTCCGGTTGCCCAACTCAGCTTCATCCTATCCAAAATTGATATGTGACCACTCAACAGGAATGCAAAAGCTTCTGCCTTCTTCAGATCTGTCAGATCATTTGTCTTGGCAGTGGTTTGAGCATCACTTAGGGCCTCATGCATGGCCTCCAACTTAGGAATGATTATTCTTCTAAGCTCATTTAACCTGGTGATTCTATTTTTCTTTTCTTTCTCTAGCTTCTTAATTTCATCCAAGACTGCAATAGTCTGACATTCTTGATTTACTATGGATGAGGTAAGTGGATCAAAATTTTGAGAAAGTTTTGTGAGTTTGATCTCCTGTTCTTTCATTTTCTTCTCAATCTCCATTGTTTCTTTGGACCATGATAGACAAAATTTATATATTTCCCTGCCATCTTTAAGAGCATTTTCTAAGCTCTTTATCCCTATATCCATATTTCTTCTATCATTTGATATTAGACTTAGTACTTCAGAGAATCTTTTATCCAAAAACTCTTTCCAGACCTTTTCCTTAGCTGATTTCTCTAAGGACTCAAAATGAGTGCTGACTGAACTAACAAGAGACTTAAGATTACCTAATGAGGAAGCCAATGAATCCTTCAGAAAGGATGGCATGATCTTTTCAAGCACACTAGATATAGCTTCTATTAGCTCACAGTCTTCCATGTGAGACTTCAGGAGTTTTTCTTTTGCCTTTGCATTAGCAAATGAAGCTATCTTCATTGTTTGTACTAGGGAAAGAGAATCAAAATCAAATGGTCTTAGTAGAAGTTCCGGTTCATCAATCTCCATTGTCTCTTTGTTTAAGAATTCTTTGACAATTTCTGCAGTGTCTCTTGCTGGAGACAGAGTTTTCTTTTCTTCTGCAGTCTTAGAGCTGTCATCTTCTTTTCCCTTCACTTATTTTTATTTCTCCTCTATTCTTTCTTCTTCTTTGGGTCTGGAGCCAGCAGGGGAAACTGGAGGAGTAATGTTTGTTTGTTCATGGACCACCTCTTCTGGAGCAGAGGATTCCAAGCCCTTATCTTCACCGGTGTCCATTACTTCTTCTGTCATTGCCTCAGTAGATCCTTCTTCAACACTTGTGGCCGAGAGATCAACACCTAAGTCCTCTATAATAGGAAGATTGAATCTTTTGAAAGTATTCAGGAGGATCTCTTTTGTTTCATTTGCCACATTATCAGTTTCTCCAAGCATGAGCTGATTCATTCTAGCTTTGCTTCAGAACTCATCCTTACAATCTTTGAAGATCATATTCATTTGTTTCTAAATGATTGAAGGATAGAGCTGAATAGCTATCTGCTCCCAAATTTCTAGATCTTTGGCTTGGGCATTGTTCTTCCTTATTTCAAGTTCCTTCTCTAAGCTTTTGGGGATCAGAGATATAATTTCAATGAATGCTTTGTTGTAGATGTTTAGATACCTGACTGTGGCATCTTGCAACATCTTCTGATCAGCTTCACCATAATCATCATAGACTTCAACCATTGGCTAAAGATTTCCATCCACAGTAACTAATTTGATCAGAAGGTGTCATCAATGTAGAGAGTGGGTTTTTCAACAAATTTCTCTGCCTTTTCTTCTTTGCCTTGACCGGTAGAGGATTTACCGGATGTTTTCTTCTTTTTCTTCATTTTCTTGACTTCTTCATCAGATTCAGTTTCTTCTTCATCCTTTTGACTAGCATAAGATCTTGTGGCTTTTGTCTTAGTTCTCTTCTCTCCTTTGCCAGATGATTTTGCTTCTAGTTTTGATGCCCTTGAGCTTTTAGCAGTGGCAGGTGCAAATTTCTTTGATGATCTGGTCTGGGTGGAAGATTCTACTGGACCACTTCTTTCCTCTTCTGCTTCTTTTTCTTTTTCTATTCCTTTTGTCTTTTCTCTGTGGGCATCAAGTGCCTCTTTTGAGATTCCATGCATATTGGCAACTTCTTCAACTTCCCTTCTTACTTTTCTCTTGATTTTAGGCTGCCAAAGTTCTACATGGATCTTTACACTCAATTCTTCGAAGGTTCCAAACCTTTCTACCTTGGGATCCTTTGGTTAACTCAACATGTGTTGAACATACAGCTCCACGATGTTCTCATCCACCTCATACCCCATTGGCATGATCCATACTGTTCTTGGTTCCACTGCCTCCATTAGACACTGATCAGTCTCTACCATAAAGCATACTGTGTCTTTGTATTTCTCAACTAGAGATTGGGGAAATCTCTCTCTAGCTTGCATCATGTTTTGAAAGTTTTTGAAGAAACCCTAGAGAGCTATGTTTTGTGCTTTGTCAACACCAAGTCCATGCAAATAATCCCTGATTTGTATGGCAACCGGTCTGTCATTCTGCCATACCCATCCACTGAATCCGAGTAGCTCATTCATAAATTAGAAGAATAGACAGAGTATTAGGCCACCAAATTTGAAGGAATTCTTCTTGTCCTTCTTTATCTTCTACAGGTTCTCCAAGAGTTAGTTTAGAAGGAGCTCACAAAGGTCATAGTCTACATTTTTTCTCAACATTTCATAGGCAGTGTAGATAGCAATTCCACGTATAGAATTCTCCTTGCTAGAATGATATATCTTGTAGCCAATGATCATGGATTCAAACTTGACATCCGGATCAGTGATGTCATCTACTGTCATTGCTCTTTTGTCAAACCTAAATCTGGTAGCCTCACTTATAGTCTGATTCTTGACAGACTTCAGAGTAGGTATCCCACCAGATGAGTGTAAACTGGTAAATGCTCTAATGGCATCTTTTGTGATCTTGAATGGTCCATTCAACCACATGAAGTTGTCATGAATTCTGCTCAAGACATACCAGACCCATTCATCCTCAGCAAAGCAAGGGAAATGTATATACTATGCAAACTGCTTCTCTCGAAGGGCCTTGTATTGGGGTTTGAGCTCAAATGAATCATCTATTATTTGTTTGTGGTAGATATCCCTTAATTTGAACTCTCTGATTTCTTCAATGTTTGCATGAATGTAAACCCTAATATCTTCTGTATGCAAGACACCATGCAGAACACTGGAAAATGCTCCTAGGGGATCTACTTCCAAGGATTTGTACGGATGTTTCTTGAATTTGGGGTGAGGCCTATCAATGATCTTCACAATATTCAAAGTAGACATCTTTTAAAAAGATTTGCAGAGAGATATTTAAGAACGGAAAATACCTTTTGCGCCTTTAGGTTTCACAGAGTGAGCTGGATCAATTTCTGGATGAATTAACTTCTGCAAATGATCTTTGATGGGCTTGAGAAAATTTGTTGCAGAGCTCCTCTTTTCTTCTACTTAAATGCAAAATGAGCAATTGTTTAATAAGAAGAACCCTTATATTACTCCGTAAACCCTAATAACAAGTTGCAATAAATGCTCAACCTAAGTCATTCTAGTTTGCCTTATTCAGATGACTTGAAGAACCGGATCAATCTTGATCTAAACATCTTGCGGATCTTCCAAATCTTAACCATAGTTTATTTAGATGTTTCTCTTATGAACCCTTTAATCCACAACTCTCCTTGTGCCAGTTCTGGCACCAATTGACTAGCTGGGGGAAAATGGTTTTCTTTGTGTCTCCCCCTGAGCCAGAGCTCACTTTTTGATTTCTGGAAGGAATATCAGCACCAGAGTCTGGTGCGGATCCATCCCCTACATTCTCTATACTTTTCTTCACCTAAATCTTGTTCATCTCACTTTGAACTTCATCCGCATTCACTTTTCGTTTTCCCTTGTCTTGATTCTGATTATGATGTACCGGACCTCTTTTGTCCTGATTCTTGCTTCTACAGAATTTGGCAATATGACCGGATCTATTGTAAATTTGGCAAACAACATTTCTTTGTATATTTGATTGATATCCTCTTAATTTGCATTGATTGGCCATATGACCCATTCTATATGCAAAGCATCTACCATTGAATGAATTGTTCATTTGCATATTACTACATTCATGAGATTTGTGACCATACCTTTTACAGTTGAAACACTGTCCGGAGAAGGATGTATTAGTATGATTCATTCTCTTTCTGCATTGATTAGCTTTATGACCAAAGTTATTACAGTTGTGGCAGTATCCATTCAAGGATGGATATCTTTGAGCATTAGGCTGCCTTACCGAAAGTCTTCTAGGCATGTTCCTTGGATTTTCTGATCCAAAATTCTTCTGACCGGATCCAGAGCTTTCACCTTTTTCATATCCCAGGCCACACTCGTCATCTACCCTCTTTTGGCTTTCAAGGAGAACTTCAAGTTGAGTAGACTTTATCTTGAATTTCTCTTTGTATTCATTTGTTGTTTGAAGATCCCTTTTAAGAGAGACAATTTGATCCTCAAGTTTTTCTTCATTATCTTTAGCATCTTCAAGATCAGATTCAAGATGTCTGATTATTCTATCCATCTTGTGGCAGTCTTCTGATTTTTCCTTGAGAGATTGTCTTAGATCATCTTCAGATTTTCTTCTCTCTTCAATTTCTTGGGTAAACTTCATAACTCCTGATTCCATTTCATGTCTTATCATGATGATTTCTTTTGATAACTTTTCACATAACTTGGTTTTCTCTTTCAGATCTCCATTTGTATCATTTTCTTCACCTTGACTTGCCAATTGCTAAAGTAGCTCCTTTCTCTTTTTCATAGAGAGACTCAGTTTCTCTTTTAGTTCTTTTATGAAATCATCAGCCTGTTTGAGTCTTTCCTTTAATTCATTGACTTCAAAATTTGACTGCTCAAGATCATCAAGGGCAAACTTAAGTTGCTCCCTCATACCATACACATCCATTTGAATTCCCAGATCTTCCTCAAGCTGTTAGGCTCTATTGGGAAGAACTTGGCTCTGATACCAATTGTTGATAACTGAGAGGGGGGGTGAATCAGTTATCCTAATATTTCAACTTTCTGTGCTTTCTTAACAGTTAATGCAACATTAGATTAAATAAGCAAGCATAATCATGAAAAGGAAATAACACCAATACACATGACACAATGATTTTGACGTGGAAATCTTGTTAAGGGAAAAAACTACGGGGTGATTAACCCAAGATATTATTCTCTGTTAGAAGAATAGATAGAACAAAATGGCACTTGCCAATTAGGGCTCACTACCCAAGCACACTGCTCACAAGAGGCTCACTGCCTACAAAAGACTTACTGTCTACAAGAAGAAAACTTGAACTGATGAGAGGCATCCACACATGCTGAAGTTTAGTTCTGGTTAAGCTCAATAGATTGATCTACTGCACTTCATTCTTACTCTCCTTAATTGCTGCTGTCCTCTTACATTCCGAACCTATTTTCTGCCTTTTATACTATTCTTCTACTTTTATTCACACTTTCAAAAATGCACACACACACCTTCACATCTAAATCCATCTTGTATATATATTCGCACAAGTGATTTCAACACTTTTCTAGTTGGCATCCGGAATAGTCAATATTATCTCAAATTCTGGTCTATCGGCTGAATCCTTGCATACCAAGTAATGCGGATCAAGAATATGCTTGTAGAAGTCTTCAATCATGTCAGCCAATCATGAATGATACCTCAAGAAACTTAGTCATTAGCAATATCTCTTCTGGATTTGGGTCTGACACTCTGCCAGTACAGTTCTTCCTCTGTCCACTCTGTCAAACAGGAACCCAACACTCAAGTGATCATATCTCTTCACCCTTCCATCACCGGAGGCTAAATCCTTTGAATCTATTAGTCAAGGTACTCCTCTTGACTTCACCAAATCTGTACTTCACTGAAATACTTCCTCTGAGAGATCTGGACCTGACTGTCGGACCTTGATGACTGCTCTGTTCTTGCTTACCGGATCATAACACTTCTTCAATCTGACTTCTAGTAGAGACTCATCATGTCTTTCAGATGTGTGGGATAACCTTTGTTGCCATCAATGACAACATTCATGAATCCATATAGTGTCTCTTGCCAACAGGAGATGGCAAGCACATCAGGAAGGTTTGAAGTGGAGAAGTTCAATGGCAGTAATTTCGAGCTGTGAAAGCTCAAGATGGAAGACATGCTTGTTGACCGAGACCTTTGGGAAAGTGTTAATGGAACTAAACTAGCTGTAATGTCACAAGATGAGTGGGATCTCAAAGATCAGAAGGCTGAGGGTCTCATAAGACTTAGTCTTGTTGATTCTATGTTGTTAAATGTCCATGAGGAGACTACTGCAAAACTACTTTGGAAGAAGTTGGGAGATGTGTATCAAGCAAAATCTCTAGTCAATAAAATTTTTTTGAGAAAGAAGTTGTATTCTCTTCAAATGGAGGATAGAGGATTTGTTGCTGAACATATGAATGCTTTTAACATGTTGGTTACACAATTGACATCTATTAGTGTAAAGATGGAGGAGGAGGATCAGTGTATGACCCTGCTTTGTTCTCTTCTGGACTCATGGGATCATCTTGTCATGGCAATTGGAAGCACCACATCCACATTCAAAATGGAAGAAGTGGTTTCTTTGTTGTTGTCTGAAGAGATGTGGAGAAAGTCTTCTGACGCAGCCAAAGAGGCCCTTGTATTTCTTGAAAGACCCAAGGAGAAAGGGAAGAAGAAGGACAAGAAAGCTGAGAAGGGTAGATCCAAATCCCATGGGAGATCAAAATCTCCTAGAAAGTCCAAGGCTCTTTGTTGGAACTATGGTAAAATTGGGCATTTCTGAAAGGAATGTAAAGAGGAGAAGAAGAAAGCTCCTAATTCAGATTCTGACAAGTCACAAGATGATGATGATGCTTTCATTGCAGCCTTGGCAACCCATGCATCTGATGATGTGTGGCTAATTGACTTTGGTGCATCATTCCACATGACCTCGCATCGAGACTGGTTCACTAAGTATGAGGAGTTCGATGGTGGAAAGGTGTATTTGGCTGACGACTCTCATTTGAAGATTGTTGGTCATGTAAGAGTCTCTATTCGATTCCCTGATGGTCAAGTGAAGGGGATCTCTGGGGTCATGCACATCCCAAGCTTAGCATGGAACCTTCTTTCTATAAGTATGTTGAATGATGCAAGTGTACAAGTTGTCTTTTCAAAAGAAGGATGCAAGATGACTAGAGGAGCTATGGTGCTTGCTAAGGGTACTAGGAGAGGTACTCTATTTCAGCTGGAGGCATGCATTTCATAATGCAATAGTTCTTCTGACTTAAGGAAGAGAGCAATAGTCACTTCATCCCCACCATCTGAATGAGCAGTGAAGAAATCCATTGTTTCTAGTCTTGATGGTTGTAATTTTGCATTGGAAGTTAAACTTCCTGCTAAAAAGACATTGTTATGGCATAAGAGATTTGGCGACATTGGTGAGAAGGGTCTGCGTACCCTAAAAAATAAAAACCTCATTGAGGGGTTAGATGATTGTAATCTTGAGTTTGACTTTTGCGAACATTGCATTTATGGAAAATAAAACCGTGTTTAGTTTTACTCGAGTTCTCATAAGTCTTCTGGTGTGTTGGACCTTATTCATTATGATGTGTTTGGTCCTATTAATGTTCCTTCATTATCAAAATTTGTATACTTTGTATATTTTATAGATGATTATAGTAGAAGGACATGGATTTATTTTCTCAGAAGCAAATCTGAGGTCTATAGCAAGTTTAAGGAGTTTAAGGCCTTTGCTGAAAATTAGACTGATAAAAAGATTAAATGTTTGAGAACTGACAACGGTGGCGAGTTCTATTCTATAGAATTCGATAAGTATTGCAAGGAACTTGGGATTGAAAGACATAAGACAACTCCATACACCCCATAGAAAAATGGAGTTGTAGAGAGGATGAACAGGACACACATGGAGAAGGCTAGGAGTATGCTTAGAGGAGCTAGCCTAGAACAAAAGTTTTGGGCTAAAGATGTTGCCACTGCTTGCTATCTGGTAAACAGATCTCCTACATCAACTCTTGTTAGAAAGACACCCATGGAGGTGTGGTCTGGTAGAAAGCCTTCGATAAGGCATCTTTGTGTTTTTGGTTGTGAGGAATATGCACATGTGCCTAGGGAGAAGCGGTCAAAGTTGGAGAACAAGGCTGTTAAGTGTATCTTCATTGGCTATGGTGTTGGTGTGAAAGGATACAAGCTTTGGGACCCCATGGCTAAAAAAGTGTTGTATAGCAAAAATGTCATCTTCATAGAGCTTACACCTTCTTCCACTATTTTGCAGCCAGAATAAATAGTAAAGAAAGAGGATGTTGTTCAATTTCCTCCTACCCCTGAGAAGACTAAATAGAAAGACAATGTTGGGCCTGATGATGAGGAGAGCTCTAGTAGCTCTAAAAGCTCAGATGAAGAAGCTGAACTTCAACCTCAGCCTTTGAGAAGGTCTACATGGATAAGAAAGCAACCTGAAAGGTTTGGTTTTACATTGCTTGATTCTAGTTGTGTTTATACTTTAATCACTAACAATGATGAACCTAGAACTATGTCAAAGGCTTTGGATATGAAAGATGCAGGTTCCTGGAAGGAGGCCATGGAGGAAGAAATGGCTTCTTTGGAAAAGAATCAAACTTGGGACTTGGTACCTTTGCCTCCTAGATCAAAACATGTTGGATGCAAATGGGTGTTCAAGAAGAAAATTGGTGCAAATGGTAGTATTGAGAAGTATAAGGCCAGATTGGTTGTGAAGGGGTATTCACAAGTGGAGGGTATAGATTATGGTGAGATCTTCTCTCCCGTTGCAAAGTTGACATCCATTCGATTCCTATTGTCTCTCGTAGCATCTTATGACTTAGAGGTAGAACAGATGGATGTGAAGATAGCTTTCCTTCATGGTGACTTGGAGGAAGAAATCTACATGTCACAGCCAGAGCCTTACATGGTGAAAGGTAAAGAGAATTTGGTTTGCAAACTTAAAAAGTCTTTGTATGGTTTGAAGCAATCCCCTAGGAGATGGTACTTGAAGTTCGATGCCTTTGTGTTGCAATTAAATTTGTGAGATTGAAATCAGATAACTGTGTGTATTATAAGTTTGATGGTGATCATATTCTCATTATTGCACTATATGTTGATGATATGTTGCTCATTGGGAAGGGTAAGAATACAATTTCTGATTTTAAATCTTAGTTGTCAGTACAGTTTGAAATGAAAGATTTAAGGGCAGCCAAGTACATTCTAGGAATGGAAATCAGAAGAGACAAAACCAACAGAAAACTTTGGTTAAGCCAGAGTAAGTATGTGAAGACCATGTTGGACAGGTTCAGCATGGCAGATTTTAGACCATTGTGTGTTCCTGTTTCTTTGTGGACAAAGTTGTCTATTGAGGATTGTCCAAAATCTCCTAGTGAGGTGGAGGACATGAGGAGAGTACCTTATGCTAGTGTTGTTGGCAGTTTGATGTATGCTATGGTCTGCACAAGACCAGACATTACCTAAGCAATGGGAGTCCTTAATCGATTTATGGCTAATCCTGGATGAGTTCATTAGGATGCAGTTAAATGAGTGTTCAGACATTTGAGGGGTACTTCCGAGTATTTCATTTGCTATCATGGTAATGTTTCATGACCTCCACATTCTATTGATATTCGTGGATTTGTGGCTTCAGATTAGGCAAGTGATATTGACAATAGGAGATCCACCTGTGCTTATGTGTTTACACTGTTTGGTGGTGCTATTAGTTGGATGAGTAAGTGACAACCTATTGTTGCTTTGTCCATGATAGAAGATGAGTATATGGCAGAAACTCATGCTTGCAAGGAATCCATTTGGCTTAAGAGATTGTGTTCAGATATTGGTGTTGATGCAGGTCAGATCACGATCAATTGTGATAGTCAGAGTGCAATTTGCCTTGCGAAGAATCCAACTTTCCATGCTAGAATGAAGCACATTGATGTTCAGTTTCACTTTGTGTGAGACATGGTTGAGGATGGAAAGGTAAATTTGGAGAAGGTAGATACTTTGAAGAATGTTGTAGATGCATTGATGAAACCAATGAGCACAGAGAAGTTCAGATGGTGTTCAGAGTCTATGGGCCTCTTAGACTATAGCAGTTAAATCCTATTTTCTTTCTATTGGCTCTTACAAGGTGTTTGACAAGTGGGAGAATGGTGGGAATTAAGGTGTCTCAACCTTGGTAATTCCTTACATTTGTAATGTTTGCATTTATTATCTAATTACCTATGTTGTAAATATTTGTAAATTCCATATTGTCATATTCTAGAATGTGGCACGGTGATGTGTCAATCCTACATGGAATATGACAACTTGAAATTTTGTCCTCACATGAGGAGATAGGCATCCCACTTTGTGGTAGAAGAATTTTTCCATGTGTCGGCATCTTCCATGTTGTGTAAGGGAATGTTTGACCGAGACGGTTATGACGGATTCCTATGACGAATCTATGACATGTAAAAGTCAGAAATAGAAGGTTATAAGATAGGTGATGACATA
This sequence comes from Cunninghamia lanceolata, assembly GCA_027924645.1. Taxonomy (NCBI): domain Eukaryota; kingdom Viridiplantae; phylum Streptophyta; class Pinopsida; order Cupressales; family Cupressaceae; genus Cunninghamia; species Cunninghamia lanceolata. Next base: position 17,438,817 of record BSBN01000803.1, read on the forward strand.
TGTCATGAAGCATCTTTGAATAAGGCATATTTGGGTGCCCCAAGGTGGAATATGACATGTTGTAAGAGAATATGCTATTTATAGCATGTGTATTACAGATTCTCTTACAACTGTAAGTTGTAACCGCTATGACAGATTCTATGATGGTCGTAAGTGTCATAAGAGCATCTGTCATAGCCCATTTTGGAAATAGGTGACCTCTTTGGGATGGGAGTTGTGGACAAGTGTCAGGCACATTCTACAATGTTAACCAAGTGTCCTTAGGCATGGGTTTTGGTCCATGAAGCCATGTTGGACACCCATTCCAAGAAAGGTCCAATATTGTCTTGTATTTCCTATATAAACAAGTGCTTGGAGATGGAGTTTGCATTACAGGTTTACAGGTAATATTATGCTACCAGATTGACTCCAGACACAAGTGTTGAAGATCATTGAAGCTTGCATTGCATGTGTATTGTAAACAACTTTCAAATTTGTTAATACATTATGCAGGTTTCTGAGTGTGGGGTTTTTCACTCGATAAGGGTTTTCCCCACCGTAAATCTTTGTCTCTCTTTATCTGTCTTCTTTCTAGTTCTTGTGTATTGCTGTAGTAACTCTGTTAGATGTTGTATGTTTCTGTAGTGATAAGGAATAAATTTAATTTGTATAGCTCTCCTCTCATTAGATTAGTGTAGGAAGCAATTTTCGCACACCTAGCTTCCTTTCACAAAATGGTAATCAGGTAATTGTAAATGACCAATGCAAAGTTGAGTTTCACATAGGTGATTATAAGGATGAAATAGTTTGTGATATTATGCATTTGGATGTATGCCACCTTATGTTTGGAAGGTTGTGGCATTATAACAAGGCAATGAAGTATAAAATAAAAAACAACACATGACATTATGGACACAGATGGAATGAAATGTGCACTAATAGCCTTGAAGGATGAGTGCATAAGAATTGAAAGCTTATTATTAAGTGAGAAGACAACAATACAACAATATGAAGCAAAGCCAAATGAGGTAATGGTTGAGGTAACAAATTTTGAAAACAACATGTTCTTTGAAAAATTAGTTGAACGAGAAATGGAAGAGTTTTCTTTTGAATTTTCTCAAACTTATGAAAGTAATAGCGACATTGATGTTGAAGTGGGTGATGTTCAGGAAGAAGAAGAAGAAGAAGAAGAGACACCAAAAGAAGTTGTAGAGGACTCAAGGATAGTCCAAAGAGGGAAGATAGTTATGGAGCATAAGGAGATAGCATTGTTCTCAGGAGAAGAACTAAGTGTTGAGAATGTTGATGTCAAGGAGAATGGAAGAATTGATGAGAAATTCAAAAATGAAAATGAATGGCTAAGTATGGTTGAGGTGCAACCAAAGAATTTAGATAATAATGAAGAGAAAAAAATGTGTGGCAAACATGAGGTGGATGAAGAAGTGAAGTATGAAGAAGAAAAATATGATTTCTTTAATATGTTTGTTTTCTATGTAGGTAAAGAAGACAAAGTGGATGAAAGAGAAAATATATTTACAATTGCAGTCCAAGGTCAAGTTAGAACAAGAAAACAAACAAAATCACATGGCTACATTATACCAAGTTGGCCTTGGCTCAAGAAGCATGGCGTTGGACCAAAAAGTAAAAGTACACCAGTAGATACAAATGTACTTGAGATCCCGCAAAATGAAAACAATGCATGTATGCAAAGGGACTGGACGACAAGAAAGAAGATTCATATTTGAGGTGCAACTCAAATTTATTTTTCCTTGGGAGTATGGTACAGGGGCACCCTCATGCACATTTTAATCAACATCATACACAAAATTTGGGGAAATAAAACAAATATTTTAGTTCTCCAACACTCCAAGTAAAAGACAAGGCAAGTTACATATGGACAAAAATCCTAATCACCTACATGCTAGAAGACAAAGATTGGACAATGAAAAGTTTTCAAGCACCCAAGTCATAAAAGAAACCAATAAAAGAATCCCAAGAGTCACCTTTCTCCAAGTTAGATGCCACCAAGCAAGAAGAGGAATACCAAGAGTCATTAGAGCCTAAAATGAGGAAGATGAAACTATACAAAGGAGATCTTATAAATAGATTGAAGTTTGGCTCCAAAGAACCATTGAAAAAGAAGAGAAGAGCCTAAATTTATTTTTTATTTTTGCATGTCATGAAGAGGATGTCCATGGGTGATGTTGAAGATAATTCTCTAAGGGAAATACATCCATTTTGATGAGGCAAGGAAGGTGAACATCCATGGTGACTTGCTAGATGAAAAATTTCTGAATTTGTAACTTTGTGCAGGTGGATAGTTGGAAAGTTTGATAGAGATATTTCATAGTTGGATTTGTGGAGGTTATGTAGGTGTGTTGCTACCTTAATGGGCTGCATAAAAACATTTGTGTTGTAAGTATTTTCTATTGTTCATGTTTTATGAAATTCTCAAGATACAGTATTACTTCATAGCTGAAATTGTTGCTACAACATTCACAATTTATTTGAACTTAAGGGCTGCAAGTTTAAGAGATTAATAAACATTTATTTTGCTTCAACTAAAGGAATCAAAGGGACAAACAAAAAACCTTAATTGATGGAAATTATCAAAGTTAATTTCATCTAAGAGCAGAGGAGTAATCTTGCCAAACAACAATCTTAAGGTTAAAATTTAACAAGGATATGTTAGCACATACAATTTGTTTCAATCTTTGAAATTTTGAGCACATGAGTATGATAATTTGAAGGCATTAATATTGTTGTTATCACAATGCACATAAGAGATGTTGATTGGGCTACATGATGGGACAATCTTTCATTGGATTCTCTTGTCATGTATGCATCAAATTGGTATTAGACCTAGAAGATTTTGGGAAGTGACTTGACTAAATTGGATAACGTGGTTCAATAGATTTAATGTTTAAGGATGGTTCTTAATAAGAATAAAGATGGAAAAATGGAATCATCATTAATAAATACATTGTTCAAGTTGGCTAATAAGCTAGAGGAGGAAGAAATGGTGGAGGAAGAAATTGCATCCAAGAAAAAAAGCAAGATGGAAAAGGAAAGCTTATTCCGAACTACCTGCAAGTCCAAAGGTAAATGTTGTCAAGTTGTGATTTCAGATTTCTTCATGGATAATATTGTTTCTGAATACATGGTAGATACATTGGGTTTGGAAATAATACCACACCCCACACCCTATTCTATGAGTTGGCTTCAAACTGGTAATTAGGTAATTATAAATGAGCAATGCAAAGTTGAGTTTCACATAGGTAGTTATAAGGATGAAATAGTTTGTAATATTATGCATTTGGATGTATGTCACCTGGTGTTTGGAAGGTTGTCGCATTATAACAGGGTAGTGAACTATAACAAAAAAAACAACACATATGACATTATGGACAAAGATGGGATGAAATTTGCATTAACAGCCTTGTAGGATGAGTGCATAGGAATTGAAAGATTATTGTTAAGTGAGAAAACATCAGTACAACAATATGAAACAAAGCCAAATGAGGTAATGGTTGAGGTAACAAATTTTGAAAACAACACATTGTTTGAAAAATCAGTTGAACGAGAAATGGAAGAGTTTTCTTTTTGAATTTGCTCAAACTTGTGAAAGTAATAGTGACATTGATGTTGAAGTGGGTGATGTTCAGGAAGAAGAAGAAGAAGAAGAGGAAGAGACAGAAAAAGAAGATGTAGAGGACTCAAGGATAGTCCAAAGATACAAGATAGTTATGGAGGATAAGGAGATAGCATGGTTCTCAGGAGAAGAACCGAGTGTTGAGAATGTTGATGTCAAGGAGAATGGAAGAATGGATGAGCAATTCAAAAATGAAAATGAATGGCTGAGTATGGTTGAGGTGCAGCCAAAGAATTTGGATAATAATGAAGAGAAAAGAATGTGTGGAAAACATGAGCTCGATGAAGAAATGAAGTATGAAGAAGAAAAATATGATTTCTTTAATATGTTTGTTTCCTATGCAGGTAAAGAAGACAAAGTGGATGAAAGAGAAAATAAATTTACAATTGTAGTCCAAGGTCAAGTTAGAACAAGAAAACAAACAAAATCGCATGGCTACATTGTACCAAGTAATGGCCTCGGCTCAAGAAGCATGTTGTTGGACCAAAAAGCACAAGTGCACCAGTAGATACAAATGTACTTGAGATCCAACAAAATGAAAATAATGTACGCATGCAAAGGAACTGGAAGACAAGAAAGAAGATCCATATTTGAGGTGGAACTCAAATTTCTTTTTCTTAGGGAGTATGGTGCAGTGGTACCCTCATGCACATGTTAATCAACATCATACATAAATTTTGGGGAAATAAAACAAATATTTTAATTCTCCAACACTCCAAGTAAAAGACAAGGCGAGTTGCATATGGACAAAAATTCTAGTCACCTACATGCTAGAAGACAAAGATTGGACAATGAAAAGTTTTCAAGCACCCAAGTCATAAAAGAAAGCAATGGAAGAATCCCAAGAGCCACCTTTCTCCAAGTTGGATTCCACCAAGAAAGAAGAGGAATACCAAGAGTCATTGGAGCCTAAAATGAGGAAGATGAAACTATGCAAATGAGATCTTATAAATAGATTGAAGTTTGGCTCCAAAGAGGCATTGAAGAAGAAGAGAAGAGCCCAAATTTATTTTTGATTTTTGCAAGTCATCAAGAGGACGTCCATGGGTGATGTTGAAGATATTTCTCTAAAGGAAGTACATCCATTTTGATGAGGCAAAGAAGGTGAACATCCATGGTGACTTGTTAGATGAAAAATTTCTGAATTTGTAAGTTTTTGGAAGTGGATAGTTGGAAAGTTTGATAGAGATATTTTGTAGTTGGATTTGTGGAGGTTATGTAGGTGTGTTGCTACCTTGATGGGCTGCATAAAAACATTTGTGTTGTAAGTATTTTCTATTGTTCATGTTTTATGAAATTATCAAGATACGGTATTACTTCATAGCTGAAATTGTTGCTACAACATTCACAATTTATTTGAACTTAAGGGCTACAAGTTTAAGAGATTAATATACATTTATTTTTCTACAACTAAAGGAATAAAAGGGACAAACAAAAATCCTTAATGGCTGGAAATTATAAAATTTAATTTCATCTAAGAGAAGAAGAGTAATCTTGGCAAACAACAATCTTAAGGCTAAAACTTAACAAGGATATATTGGCACATACAATTTGTTTCAATCTTTGAAGTTTTGAGCACATGAGTATGATAATTTGAAGGCATTAATATTGTTGTTATCACAATGCACATAAGAGAAGTTGATTGAGCTGCATGATGGGACAATCCTTCATTGGATTCTCTTGTCATATCTGCATCACTTTGCCACCACACATCAAAGAATTGTGCCACACAGCTTCAAACATTTACTCTGCAAACACTTCTATTATCCAAAACACACTGCACCAAGCTATCAATTGAATAACTGAGATATGGACCACCAAGAAGCCTGAAACAAAAAATAGGCATGCAATGCACATCCAAGAACATGTCCACAAAACCATAAGGTCAATTATTCACTTCTAGAGGAATGTAGAGCATTCTAGTGGATCTTCAACACTGCACCATCCTGCCAGAGCACATACCGTTGTTCTATCATACATAACTTTCACAATGGAGGAAAATATGATTTGAAACTTTAGAAATAACACCTTTACTATCTTCTTGACACAATTTCAGAACCACATAGCCACATCTACAAATACAAAGGAATTTAGCACATTCCATCACCCTGCTAGGAAGCTCTTTACAAAACCAACTCTATCTTCAAGCTATCAACAGAAAAACATCCTTCTAGTGATCAAAACATCATGAAACTGTGAACATACATAAAGTAACACTATATGAAGTTATGTTCCAAACCACAAAAGCTCAATAGAAAAATGATGAAAATTTGGAGCAATCTTTCGAACAGTCTTCAAAGAGTAGTCATTCTAAGACAAGGATTGTCATCTTCCTCCTGAGGCCAAGTCTTCTTTGCATCACCACATACAACTTAGGATCAGTAGGATAGATCATACAACATTCTTCAAGCCATCAGACATCTTTCCTTAACATCTAATTATTTTAGTGCTTCTAATTCCCATATTAATAAGGCCTCAAACTCAACTCTACTTTGATTAGAAATATAGCTTTTATGACCTCCAATCATGAGCTTTCTCTTTCTTAGGAATAATAAACCAAGAACAATATCTTACTTTATTGATAGTGTCAATAGTGTATGCTATGTTGACATCAATGTATGCTATGTTGACATCAATGACAACACATATGGCCAACACTTTACCCTATCAAAGTTAAGGAGAAAAATGCAAGGGCCAAATCTGGTCATTGGAGAAAATCTCCTCTATTATCAACTACACTTCCTTTGAATTCCCCTACCCTAACACCATAATTCCTAAGATAAATAATCTATTACACACTCCTAAATCAATATGGCTTTGAGGTTTTATATATACATATTAAAAATCATAAGATTTCATTTTCCATCTCAAATACTTTGTTTATATTTAGCAGTAAGTTTAGATTCCTACATATTATTCTATATAATGTCCATTCTTACTAAGATGATTCATGTCAAGAGTCACTAGTTAATGTTGTATCAAGACCTATAAATGATCCACATAGTGCCTCTATCCAACAATTTTTTAAATATATTTAGTTATTTTGAGACTTTATCTTTGTGCAACTAGTGCTACTTTCAAATTTATAATACATTCTATATAAATTAAAATCAATGTAACCATTGCACCTCCTTTCAATGTAAGTGATAGTATATGTTTACAAGAGTATAGTGTACATAAATATAAATTACAACAATGGTAATTAGTGAATGTGCTTTATATGTGAGCATTCATGCTTGGAATTCAATATTTCTCATGTGAGTCGCTGGGTTTTTTCCTAGTTAGAGGAAATAGTGTAAATATAATTTATTATCATCACCTGTGAGATTAAGACATGTTTTTTCACTTTCATTTAGCATTCTTTGTGTGTACCTTTTTCTATTTATTGTTAAGTATTTTTAAACATAGGGTAGCTACCTAGTCTACCCTCATAACCACTCCTCGCATCTCATTCATGTCTCATGGCATAAAGAGGGATGGAAGTTCAAATTAAAACCACATTCAAACAATACTACATAAGATTTGGTCTATTGGTAGTCTATGCTTCAAATAGTAAGCCCTATGTTGGGTTTGGGAATCTACATTCCATTTTGTAATAGACAGCTCTACAAGGACATAATAAACATCATGGAGAGAAATGAAAGGCAGGGATGATGGCCACATTAGTTTTTCTTTTTACCTAATTAAATATTAATTTTGGCTCCAAAATGAGGGATTGTCAGATATAATGAAGATACATCATAAGGTTTTGTTTTCTTGTTATATGTTGTAAATTGTGTAGAAGTTTTCTATTATTTTAAGCAACATTAAGTGCAACTGATTAGGCAAGTAGGGTCATCCATTACTTATAAAATTGATTATTAGAGAGTATTTTAAGGAGGTGTAATGGTTTTCAAATAGGAAATAATATACAAAATAATATGTTAGAATATAAATGGAGGAATAGTAGATTGTGTGTGTGTGTGTTATAACAAAGTGTTGTAGCTCAATTGATTGAGCACAATTGATGAGGGTGATGGAATGTTCTTTGATTAGGTAATCCACTAAGGTTCAAATCTCCTATAGGTGTAATAATAGGGGATGAGGTCTAGATTATGCCCCAAGGCGCTTTGGTGAAATGAATGCCCCTCAGTCCTTGGGTCTCAACCAAAGAGGTATCATCTTCGACTCATGCTCTCATATTAAATAGCAAAAAACAATTTGGATATATTAGAATTACAATTTTATTCTTGGATATATTAAATTTTTTGAATTTTGTTTTTTATAAATTATATATAAAATGATTAAAAATAGAGGTGGAAATCCAAATATCCACTACCTTATTGATAACATTTTCTCCCTAGATTGTTACTATAACAACAATTGATCTCTTAAGCTAGTGTTGGAGACTTTGGACTAGGTTGATTTTCCACAACTAACAAGGTCTAATGGGCACACACCAACAAACCATCTATGTTTGATAGGGTCTAGTGGCTCCTTCCATGTTGTTTTGTGTGTTTGAGAGGATTTAGTACTTGTGTATTCTAACTTTGCACACCTCAATTAACCAAGAAAAGTAAATAAACCAAGCCAAAGGAAAAATGGACTGTATTATTATTGCATTTAGTAATTATTTATGTGGTTTTTGTTTTCTATTAGGGCTACTCAAAATGCTTAAACCTTGCAAAAGAAAGGATTAACAATAAAATGAATATATCAATTTGTAGTATATGTTAAGGAAGAATAAAAAAGAGGATTTTGATGAAAATGAATTTGAGCTTGCATGGCATTGGAATGCTCTAATTTGTTGCATCAGAGTAAGAGACTTACTTGTCATCCATAGCCAACTTTGTTAACGAAGCTCAGATTGATTGCAATTAATTTCCTACTAGAAATTGCGAGAGATCAATACTCATTTCCATAGCATTAGCAATATCAACATATATTCAAATTAGGGATTTTTGATATTTTAGGGTTTAGTAATAAGTGAAATTGTTGTAGGTGCAAAAAACATGCCTTATTTTTTATCCCAGGTAGCATGGAGTTGGTGATAATGCACTATAGAATTTATGCAAAGTAGCATTGTAAAATTGGCAACAACACACCATAGCATCTATGCCAAGTGGCATTGTGTAGTTTTTAAAAACATGCACCGAAGTTTTATGCTAGGATATGAGAAGGTGGAAGAAGTTAATCTTGACAACAAATTCATTCTCACACTTAAAGTCTTAGGTTAGATTTGAAGGTCTTTTTTAGTGATGGACCTTGTTAAGTTTTGCACCATGATCTTGTTAACCTAAGTGCTTGTATTTACTCAAGGAAGTTGGGTTTTTTATACAAAGGGAATGCACCACCAAGTGTACATCACCATTTGGCCTAGAAGTGAAGTCCCTAGGTTTAATTAGTACAATTAGGGGGTTATTTCAATGTCATCATCAAATATATTATATTTGGTGCTTTTTCATGACTTATCCTTTACCTCTTCACCTTTATCCACCATCCAACTTCCACTTCCATTGGATTGCATATAAACGAATCTTAGAAGCACAGGAGCCCATGCATATTTTGGAAGATGAAGGGGAAGAGTAGAGTGTTGTAGAGGAGGAAATAGGGTGATCAATAAATTTATCTATGACTATATATTGGAGATTCCTTCCAGTGATTTCTATAATCTTAAAATGAACAAAATCTATGGCATCTTGTTAGCGATTTTATCTATTACCACAACCCTACATGCACTCAAGTTCCTCAATTGTCTAATATATGGTTCTCTATCTCTCTCCAAACATAGGTATGCTTTACAATGCTTGCTTGTTTTTCCTTTCATTGATTGGAAACTGATTATCAAATGACTTCAAGACATGGCATAAATATCTTAATGTATGTGGCAAATAGGCAATAGCAAACTTGCACTTGTGTGATGTGGAAATCCCTTCCCTTGTTAGAGCCCTCCTATGTTAATCATAGTCACTTGAAGATTTTTTATGATTTGCTACCCAATATTTAAATTTTTCCATTCATGTGTTGAGTCAAATTTCCCTTATTTTTCTTTAATGTTTCATACTCTTCAGAATGTTTCCACCTTTACTTAAGCTTTTTGTCTTCACATTTGGTGATTTCAAGTTTTTTTAAAACTTAGTCAGTGGGTTCTTAAGTTTTGAAACCTTCTGATCTCCTGACTCTTCTTTAAAACTCATTGTTTAAGTCTTTGTTGTTTGCCTTGAGTTAATCTTGGAGCTAAAGTCATTTATAGTCGATGAGTCGAGAGTTCTTAGAACTTCTGAACTCCTGACCGATGGTTCTTAGGTTCTAAAAGTTGTCAATCTCTCGACTAAAGCTTGGTTCACTTTTTGAGGAGTCATCCTTCCATTTATAAACATGCACAATGGAAGTGACATTTGTCATTTCACGATTAATAAGGAATATCTTGGGAAGTACGATTATGTATTTTTTGAAGGAGAATTAAGGCAACTCATTTATGAATTGTACAACTGTACATGCCGCTAAAATCTATGAGATTTAATGAGACATTTTATAAGGGTTGGCACCTTCATGAAATGTCTTATCTTGCATTTTAGCTGGTAAACTTTGGAGAAGCTCTATACTATATCTTTGGTAAGTGGTGAGCATGGATTCTTATAACCAGGTCATATAATTGGTTTTTCTTCTCACTCTTTCCTTATAGTAATAAATTCAAATTCCTTGAAGTTATTTCCATGGGAAGAATAGTTTTCTTTCATGAGTCTGGATTGTTTGTCTTCTTCAAATATTCTGCAAAATTATTGCCCCTAGCAGTCACAGAGGCTTTTGTTTTCTAGTTTCTTAAGCATGTGAAAAGGAAGTATAAGTATCAGAGCTTCCCTGTTGCCTCAATTATAGAAAATGGTCTGGATAAAGTGAAAGATACTGAGCTTGGGCACATAGACTTGGATGATTTTTGGTCTCAGATGTAGCAACACCCCAGAACTCCTATAGCAAAGAAAATTCTAACCAGTGGGCTAGCCCACACTAGAGGTTTTTTGCCTACCGTGTCATGTCTGGACTTGGTTGTTTTGTATGCAAAGAATTATTTCCTTGACTCCTAGGAGATAAGAGCCTTTGATGACTCTATGGTTACTAAAATTGATGTTGAGGCTATTTCTCACACATTGAGATTACCTGACAAAGAAGAACCCGTTGAGATGTTTGTCACTATGGGGTGGGGTTATTTTTGGGATAAGAAAGACTGGTTCTTGAATTCTATTGAGAGGAACTGGTTGAAAGTTGAGAAGAAGCGAAAATCTCAAATTCCCACCAATTTCAAAAGAGCACATTTCAAACAGGAAATATCTGATATGATCAAATTGGATGTGCCAGTTCATCTTGGTGGTGTGTAGTGAATGCCAATACATCGACTAGGCCAAAATGATTAGTGATCACTTAAATGAGGTTGTCTGGGCTGGGTTAAGGAATCAAGGGTCTTTGACACTAGACACACTTGTGTATGAGTATTTCCCTTAGTTACAAAGAGAAAAGGGAATGAGAGATTTTCACCATGCCAATGATGCTTTCTTCATGTTTTCTATAAAGAGAATTGAAGGTACACTTGAAAGAAGAATTCCCCTAAAGCAGCTACATTGGTGATGAGGTATGGAAGTTTTTATATTCAACTTGATAGATTCACTTACCTTTGGGTTGGGAGTTATGAAAATGCCCCATTTAAATTGCCGAGATATGCATTCGATTATCTTATTCTTTTGAAAGTCTGTCGCCAGATGGTGACTGTAAACCATAAATATCATAGTATACAAAAAAAGGATATACATTTCCTATGCTACTATCTTCCTTCACTTGCAAAATGAATGATCATGCCAAGAATATGGAAAACATTCTAGCAAAGTTCAATTTTCATCCTTTGTCCGTAAGACCAATTTTTGATAGTAAGAATTATGTCAAGAGGAACTTTCATGGAGGTAATATATACAAGCACCAACCACATTTGGAGGACTATTGGGAAGACTGTATTGATGAAAGAGATGTCTAGAGAAGGGATTGGATGAGGTTGACATTAGACCAAATATGGGCCTTCAATTTACCTTTGCAAATTCCAGGTGGTGTGGATGATAATTCTAAGATTATTGATGAAGGTTATCATGATGTTTCCTCTAGACCCCTGCCTTAGATACAATGGTCTAATAAGGAGATTACTGTTGTGAAGATTCAGTCCTCCTTTTTTTGGAATAAGACTAAAAGGTGTCTTGAAGAGAGAATTCAAGAGCATGCAGGTTCTTTTGTGCAAAAAGGATCTAGAAAAAGAGAGCAAGGAATATCCCAGGCCTCTAGTACACTAGGAACTTCAACTGGAGTGGAGACAACTCATATAATAGAGTTGGTTCACAATCTCATTGGGATGTAGAACAACTTGAGGAAAATAGAAGGCATAAAGTCACATGTGAACAAGATGAACAACCTACATCTGTGAGAGCAGGACTAGAAAAGAAGATGGATGCCTTGTAGCAGTTACAGGTAGACCATGTGCCCTCTCCTAATTCCCTTGTGTTTGGTAGTGATTCTTTAATTTTTCATCAAATTTTTGATAGTGTTTTTCATTCTTTGTTTGAGAATCCAACTTCCCCTGGATTGAATGGGACTCCTATATGTAACACTTCTAATCAGCTGGACAATGTTGTCCTGAGTGCCAATGATAGTAATGATGTGCTATCATCACCATCTTGGTTGAAGAAATTTGTCGAGAAAAAGAGAAGGTACACTCCTATGGCTGATATGAACATAGATACTATAGCCAAATTGCTACAGGTTACACTTAAGCCTAAGAAGGCTACAAGAATGTCTAGGATGGTAACTGATTCTGCTACAGGGCATCAAGTTTTAGAAATTACAGATCATGTTGGTGATAAGAATGAAAATGAGGTCATAGAAGTTGATTTTAATATGAGCAAAAATTGATATGGGCCCTGCAACGGTTGAAGGCAATATATATCATGCTTTGTAGGTATGTTGGCAAAAAGGGTTAAAGCTGAACAAAAGGAGAATGAGAAATTGTAGGCCCAAGTGAATACTTTGACTTATTTTATTCAATCCATTTTAAATATTACTTCTCGTTGTTCTGATGGAACTCCTAGTATTTCTATTGATGGTATGGATCCCAATATGCTACAACAAATTAAGAAATACCAAACCCTAGCCAAATCCACTAAGCAGTTGATTGAGAAGGTTACCTTTGATAGCCTGTTATACATTGAGGAGGCTATGAGGTTGTATGCTCTTATATCTCACAAGAGAAAGGGATTAGCAGCAGAATTACAAAATGTGAAGGAGGAAAGTGGTCTGCTGATGGTGTCTAAGAAAGTACTGGAAATTATTAAGATTGACACAAGTATTCTCTTGGCTGAAAGGATTTTGAATGATCCAAAAGAAAATAAATTTGTTTCTTGGTTAGATGCTCTTGAATGGAACTTATCTGTGCTCGGACAATATAACAGTGATATAAGAGGAATTCTTAATTAGTATCGTGCTGACCTTATAGACCTCTGGAAGAACTGTAACACTTTTGAGGTTGAAATTATGGATGAAGGTGGGGAAAATTTGCATGATGTAGTAAAAGTAAAGCAATCCTTCAAGAAGACACTCATGGAGGAGATTGTAGGTGCTGATATTGTTACTGGAGAGTCACTGGGTAAGCTTGGGAATATGGCCATCTATCTCAGAACTTTCAAAGTTGAAGTTGATGAGATTAGTAAAAAGGTTAGTAGATGTGGAGAGAACAATAAGCACGTGGAAACTTAGGGTGCATATTACTGTTTCTCCAAGTGGCAAGATCATAACTCCCATTATCTCTAGGTACCGAAGTTACAAGGCAAAGTTATGAGCATAGGTGGACTCAACTACAACTGGCGGACAAGATAAGGAGAGTAAAGCGACTCGAGGGGAAGACTCAACAACTGCCACGTGATGGGTTTTTATGTGTGTATATGATTCTTTTAAACAATTTCTCTAAAAAATTGTTATAATAATGACTTGTTAATTATCTTTTAATCGGTTGTCTTCAAGAAGCCATTATTATTTTCAAAGAGTTATTATTGATGAGGCTATATTATATAAGCTTGTCGATGCTTATGGATATTTTTGTAAACTTCGTGTTGTTAATTGGTCATTTTGGCATTGCTCTTATTAGTTTCAAGACAGACAACTGAGAGGGGGGTGAATCAATTGTCCCAAAACTTTCCTTTTACTAACAACTTAAATCCTTCTTGTAATTCAATAGCATAATAATAAATCAATCATGGAAACACAATGCAACAATTCAAGACCAGAAACACATTAACACATATGACACCAAGATTTTAACATGGAAAACCCGCTTAAGGGAAAAACCACAGGGTGACTAACCCAAGATTGTATTCTCTGTTAAAAGAATAAGAAGAACAAATGGCACATGCCAATTAGGGCTCACTTCCCGAGCACACGGCTCACAAGAGGCCCACTACCTACAGGAGACACATTGTCTACAGAATAATAAATATTACATATTTGAACTGAAGAATAGCATCTTCACCATGGTTGAGTCGGTTCCATTTAAGCTCAACACTTATGCTCTGCCTTTCGCTCTTCTCCTCTCTACCACACTCTCATCTCTACTAAGATACTTTTGAAATGACTTCACAACACTTATTTATACAAGACATTGACTTTGGGATAATCATCGAAGTCAACATACTTTACAAAGAAAAAACACAAATACAACTTGACTTATTACAAAAGACTTCATGTGAATCACCACTCTGTTGGCCACACAGATTTGGGACTTCAATCTTCTTTGAGGAACACGCCATGCTTCGCAAAACATCTTCAAGATCATCCGCAAGATGTGTAACTCATCTGGTCGAGCAAGTTTAGGAAGTACATCATCATCCAGAAGTAATTCTTTAATTACAAGCTCCATCTTCAATGCAGACCACCAACACAAACTAGACACAATCCAGAGACCCCCACAAGCTTGCCTGAATCACCAAGAACATCCAAATTACTTCTGCTTACTGAAGTCATTCTCTTCTGTTGATAACTGAGAGGGGGGGGGTGAATCAGTTATCCTAATTATTTCCCTTATTGAATTTTCCTTTTAATTGATGCAGCATAGAATCAAACACAAAAACATTAATCATGAAATAAGAAACACATGACACAGTATTTTTGACGTGGAAACCCTATTAAGGGAGAAAACCACGGGGTGATTAACCCAAAATTATTCTCTGTTAGAAGAATAGGAAATTACAATAATGGCACTTGCCAATTAGGGCTCACTGCCCGAGCACACTGCTCACAAGAGGCCCACTGCCTACAAGAAGACACACTGTCTACAAAGTGATGAGAATCACAGTCTTGAACTGATTGGAAGCATCTGCATATGCTGGAGTTCAGTTCCGGTTAGGCTCAGTACACTGATCTGCTGCACTTCATCTTTCCTCTGTTCTTTATTCTGCTATCTTTCACATACCGGATCCTTTTTGCTACCTCTGCTCTTATCTGGACTTATTCGCATATTTCTCCACATCACCACACCCTTCACAACTAAATCCATCCTCTATATATATCCGCACAAGTAATTTCATCACCTTTCTAGTCGGCATCCGGAACAGTCTAGTTTCTTACAAACTTTTGTTCTGTCGGCTGAATCCTTCCTCACCAAGCTATGCGGATCAAGCATATACTTGTAGATATCATTAATCATGTCAGCCAAACATGATTCATGCCTTCACAACCTCTGTCATCAACAGTAACACATCCGGAAAGCAGTTTGATACTCTGCCAGTCAGTTCTTCCTCTGTTTTCACTGTCTCTCAGAAATCCGGTACTCAACCATTCATATCTTTTTCCTTGTCCATCACCGGAGGCTAAATCCTTGGAATATACCACTCAAGGTAGTCCTCTTGACTTCCCCAAATCCGCACTGCACCAAGACACTTCCTCTGAGAGATCCGGACCAATCTGTCGGACCTTGCCACATGCTCTGTTCTTCTTCACCGGACCACAACATTCTTTATTCTGACTTCCGGTAGAGGCACATCATGACTTGCGGATATGTTGGATGACCTTTGTTGCCATCAATGACAACAACCATGAATCCATATAGTGTCTCTTGCCAACAATCTCCCCCTTTGGCATTGATGGCAACACTTAGTGAAAAATGACTAAGTGTTTTCACTATGCTCCCCCTTTGCTGATGCTCTGTCTTTATATACAATTTCCGGAACTCCCCCTTAGTTGGATTCCTCATTTTTCACTGCTCCTCACTCCCCCTTTGACATCAATGGCAAAGGGTAGGGTCCGCACACCAAAATTTTCAAAAATTTTCTATATATAGCCGCATATTTACATACTCACATGTACTGAAGAATGTCTGCAAAGGATGTCTGCAATTGGATCATTTCTGTAGCCCAACTTTGCTTCATTCTATCCAAAATTGAAATGTGACCACTTACCAAAAATGCAAAAGCTTCTGCCCGCTTGAGATCTGTCGGATCTTTTGTTTGGGCGGTGGTCTGAGCATCACTGATGGCCTCATGCATAGTTTCTAACTTAGGGATTATAATCCTTCTAAGTTCTCCCATCCGGTTAGTGATGTTCTTTCTTTCCTTCTCAAGTTTCTTTATTTCATTCAAGACTGCAATAGTCTGACATTCTTGATTTATTATAGAGGAAGAGAGAGGATCAAAACTTTGAGATAAGCTTTGTAGCTTATCCTGTTCCTCTTTTATTTTCTTGTCAAATGCTGCTGTTGCCTTTGACCAGGATGTACAAAATTTATAGATGTCACCGCCATCCTTAAGAGCATTCTCTAAGCTCTTTATTCCAATGCTTACAATCTTCCTATCCTTAGAGATTAATTCTAATATTTCTGAAAATCTTTTATCCAAAAATTCCTTCCGGACCTTTTCTTCAGCTGATTTTTCTAGAGAATCAAAATGTGTATCAACACTGCTGACTAAGGTTTTTAGATTACCGGAAGAGGAGGCTGTCGGATCTATCTAGATTGATGGCATGATTTTTACAAGTACTCCGGAAGCAGCTTCTATCAACTCACAGTCTTCCATATGAGACTTCAGGAGCTTTTCATTTGCCTTGGCATTTGCAAATGAAGCTATCTTCATTGTTTGTACCGGAGAGAGAGAGTCAAAATCAAATGGGCCTTTTAGAAGCTCCGGTTCATCAATCTCTAAAGTTTCTTTACTCAAAAATTGTTGAACAGTTTGTGCAGTGTCTCTTGCCGGAGACAGATGTTTCTTTTCTTCCGCAGTCTTAGAACTGTCAACCTCTTTGTCTTTCACCACTGCTTCCTTCTCCTGTAATTGCTCTTCTTCTTTGGATCTAGAGACTGTAGGGGAAACCGGAGGAGAGATGCTAGCTTGTTCATGGGCCACTTCTTCTGGAGCAGAGGGTCCCAAGTCCTCAGCTGTTTCTGTACCTAAATCCTCTACAACCGGAAGATTGAACCTTTTGAAGGCCTTCCGGAGGATCTCTTCTGTTTCTTGGGCCACTTTGTCAGTCTCACCAAGCATGAGTTGATTCATCCTGGCTTTGCTTCTGAACTCATCTTTGCAGTCCTTGAAGATAATGTTCATTGTCTTGGGATCAATTTGAGGATATAGATGAATAGCTATCTGCTCCCGGATCTCAAGATCTTTAGCATGAGCATTATTCTTTCTTACTTCCAATTCCTTTTCTAGGCTTTTAGGAATAAGAGATATTATTTCAATGAAAGCCTTATTATATATGTTAAGATATTTTACTGTGGCCTCCTGCAGAATCTTTTGGTCGGCCTCACTGAAGTCATCATAGGATTCAATCATGGGTTGAAGGTTTCCATCCACCGTGACCGACTTGATTATGCTCTCTAGAGACAGAGTGGGCTTTTCAACAGTTACCTCTGCCATTTCATCCTTGTCTTGGCCTGTGGAGGGCTTACCGGATCCTTTCTTCTTCTGTTTCTTTATTTCTTTTACTCCCTCATCTGACTCTGTTTCCTCTTCATCCTTTTGGCTTCCATAAGCCCTTGTGGCTTTTGTTTGGATCTCTTACCGGATGCCTGGACTTCCGGTTTTGAACTTTTGGTTGTGGGAGGTGCAGATCTCTTTGATGATCTGGTCCGGGTGGGAGCTTCAACCGGAGCACTATCTTTACTTTTCTCTTCTTCCTCGGCCTTCCTCCTCTTTTCCCGGCTGGCATCAAGTGCCTCCTTTGAGATGCCTAGGCCTTGAGCAATGTGCTCTACTTCTTTTCTCACCTTTCTTTTGATCTCAGGTTCCCTGAGTTCTACATGTATTTTTACACTCAGCTCCTCAAAGGTTCCAAACCTTTCTGCCTTAGGATCTTTGGGCTGACTTAGCATGTGTTGAACATGCAGCTCCACCATCTGTTCATCCACTTCATACCCCATGGGCATGATCCAGACAGTCCTTGGCTCTACTGCCTCCATTAGGCACTGATCAGTGTCAACCATAAAGCACACTGAGTCTTTGTATTTTTCAACAAGAGACTGGGGAATTCTCTCTCTTGCTTGCATCATGCTCTGAAAGTTTTTGAAGTATCCCCATAGAGCTGTATTTCTCACTTTTGCATCCCCAAGTCCATGCAAATAGTCTCTTATCTGGACTGCAACAGGTTTGTCATTCTGCCATACCCATCCACTTGTTCCAGGTAGCTCATTCATGAAGTAGAAGAATAGACATACAATAAGAGTACCATACTTAAAGGAATTCTTCTTATCCTTCTTGATTTTCTGTATATTTTCCATTAATTGGCTTAGCAGTAGTTCGCAGAGATCATATTCTGCATTCTTTCTTAGCATTTCATAGGCAGTGTATACTGCAGTTCCGGATACAGAATTCTCCCTGCTGGAGTGATAGATCTTGTATCCTATTATCATTGATGCATATTTGATATCCGGATCCGAAATATCTTCAATGGTCATTGCCCTCTTATCAAATTTTGATCCGGTGGCCTCAGTTACAATGTTGTTCTTGACAGATTTGAGGATAGGTACCCCTCCGGAAGAGTATGGACCAGTTACTGCTCTAATTGCCTCTTTTGTGATCTTGCAGGGTCTATCTAGCCATAGAAAGTTGTCATGCATCCTGCTCAGTACATACCGGACCCATTCATCTTCTTCAAAACAGGGGAAATGAATAAATTGCTCAAATTTTTTCTTCTGGATATCCTTATACTCTGGTTTAAGCTCAAAAGCATTGTCTATCAGCTGCTTGTGATAGAGGTCTCTTAATTTGAATTCCCCAAATTCCTCAATGCTTGCATGTATGTAAACCCTAATGTCTTCGGTATGTAAAACTCCGTGAGGAACACTAGAGAAGGCTCCTAATGGATCTACCTCCAATGATTTGTAGGGATGTTTCTTGAATGAGGGGCGAGGTCTATCAGAGATCTTAACTATGTTTGGAGTAGCCATTCTTCAAAGATTTGCAGTGAGGTAATGAAAAACGGAGAATACCTTATGCGCCTTCGGTTTGCACGGAGTGGTTGGATTGATTTCTTTATGCAATAACTTCGGCAGGAGATCCTTGGTGTGCTTGATGAACCTTGTTGCAGAGCTCCACTTTTCGCTTCTTCTCGAGTGCAGAATGAGCAAATGACCTTTGAGAAATCCCTTAAATTGCTCTGCGAACCCTAATATCTGTCTGCAATAAATGCTTCACCTACATCATTCCGGTTTGCCTTGTCTGGATAGCTTGGAGTATCCCGGATTAGTCCTGATCTGTGGATATCATCCGGATCTTTCAATCATGAATAAATCGAGGTAACATATTACAAGAACATCCCAAACACTCTGTCCAATCCGCAGAACAAGATAGTGCATTTCCGGATCTTTCCGGACCTTTTTGTAATCCCTTATCATACCGGAGCATCTCCCTGAACAGGTCTTATTTGATCGATCACAGCTTCTTCATAACTCCATGCGGACCTCTGAAAACTTGACTGAAGTATCTCAAGACTCATATCTACAAACCCTTTGATCCGCATCTTGTGCCACATCCGGCACCCCTTGTTTGGCTGGGGGAACAAGATTTTCTTTGAGTCTCCCCCTGAGCCTGAGCTCACTTTTTAATTTCCGGAAGAAATATCAGCACCAGAGTCTGGTGCGGATCCAACCTGTACATTCTCTGAACTTTTCTTCACCCAAATCTTGCTCATCTGATTCCTAACCTCATCCGCATTCATCTTTTGTTTACCCTTGTCTTGATTCTGATTATACACCGGACCTCTTTTGTCCTGATTCTTGTTTCTGCAGACTTTAGCATTATGACCGGACCTATTGCAGATTTGGCAAATAACATTTATTTGCATATTTGATTGATATCCTCTTGATCTGCATTGATTAGCCATATGACCTACTCTATTGCATGTGAAGCATCTACCTTTGAATGATTTGTTTACTTGCATAATTCTGCATTCATGGGATTTGTGTCCATACCTTTTGCAGTTGAAGCACTGTCCGGAGAAGGATGAATTAATCTGATTCATTCTCATTCTGCACTGATTAGCTTTGTGACCAAAGTGGTTGCAGCTGTGGCAGTATCCATTGAAGGATGGATATCTTTGAGCATTTGGCTGTCTTATCGGAGGTCTTCTAGGCCTGCTTCTTGGATTTTCTGATCCAAGATTCTTCTGACCGGATCCGGAGCTTTCTCCTTTCTCATATCCCAAACCATACTTGTCATCTGTCCTCTTTTGACTTCCAAGAAGAACTTCAAGTTGAGCAGAACTTATCTTGAATTTCTCTTTATATTCATTTGCTGTTTGAAGGTCTCTTTTGAGAGAGGCAATTTGATCCTCAAGTTTTCCTTCATTATCTTTGGCATCTTCAAGATCAGATTCAAGATGTCTGATAATCCTGTCCATCTGGTGGCATTCTTCTGATTTTTCTTTAAGAGATTGTCTTAGATTGTCTTCAGCCTTTCTTTTTTCTTCAATCTCTTGAGTAAACTTTATAGTTCCTAATTCCATTTCATGTCTTAACATAATGACTTCTTTTGATAACTTTTCACATAACTTGGTTTGCTCAGTCAATTCTTCATTTGTATTGCTTTCTTCACTTTGTCTTGCCAACTGTTGAAGCAGCTCCTTTCTCTTTTTCATAGAGAGACTTAATTTGTCTTTTAATTCTCTCATGAATTCATCAGCCTGTTTGAGTCTTTCCTTTAATTCACTGACTTCAGAATTTGACTGTTCAAGATCCTCAAGAGCAGTCTTGAGTTGCTCCCTTAAACCATATGCATCCATTTGAAATCCCAGATCTTCCTCAAGCTGTTAGGCTCTATTAGGAGGAACTTAGCTCTGATACCAATTGTTGATAACTGAGAGGGGGGGGGTGAATCAGTTATCCTAATTATTTCCCTTATTGAATTTTCCTTTTAATTGATGCAGCATAGAATCAAACACAAAAACATTAATCATGAAATAAGAAACACATGACACAGTATTTTTGACGTGGAAACCCTGTTAAGGGAGAAAACCACGGGGTGATTAACCCAAAATTATTCTCTGTTAGAAGAATAGGAAATTACAATAATGGCACTTGCCAATTAGGGCTCACTGCCCGAGCACACTGCTCACAAGAGGCCCACTGCCTACAAGAAGACACACTGTCTACAAAGTGATGAGAATCACAGTCTTGAACTGATTGGAAGCATCTGCATATGCTGGAGTTCAGTTCCGGTTAGGCTCAGTACACTGATCTGCTGCACTTCATCTTTCCTCTGTTCTTTATTCTGCTATCTTTCACATACCGGATCCTTTTTGCTACCTCTGCTCTTATCTGGACTTATTCGCATATTTCTCCACATCACCACACCCTTCACAACTAAATCCATCCTCTATATATATCCGCACAAGTAATTTCATCACCTTTCTAGTCGGCATCCGGAACAGTCTAGTTTCTTACAAACTTTTGTTCTGTCGGCTGAATCCTTCCTCACCAAGCTATGCGGATCAAGCATATACTTGTAGATATCATTAATCATGTCGGCCAAACATGATTCATGCCTTCACAACCTCTGTCATCAATAGTAACACATCCGGAAAGCAGTTTGATACTCTGCCAGTCAGTTCTTCCTCTGTTTTCACTGTCTCTCAGAAATCCGGTACTCAACCATTCATATCTTTTTCCTTGTCCATCACCGGAGGCTAAATCCTTGGAATATACCACACAAGGTAGTCCTCTTGACTTCCCCAAATCCGCACTGCACCAAGACACTTCCTCTGAGAGATCCGGACCAATCTGTCGGACCTTGCCACATGCTCTGTTCTTCTTCACCGGACCACAACATTCTTTATTCTGACTTCCGGTAGAGGCACATCATGACTTGCGGATATGTGGGATGACCTTTGTTGCCATCAATGACAACAACCATGAATCCATATAGTGTCTCTTGCCAACATCTTCTTCATCCGGAACCTCAAGAACACAGTCTGTCATATTGGAATAGATGCTTGCGGACCTCCAGACTATGATCCAATTTAGTTGTCAATTCACATTGACTTCCTAAACACTCCACCAAATCCGCAGAACAATATATTGCATTTCTGGATCTCACCGGACCTATTTGTGTCACTCTATCACCTCTGAACATCTGCCAGAACCAGTTTTACTCATATGGCCATAACTTCTTCAAATCTTTATGTGGACCTCTCAAATCTTTACTAGATCACCTTTAGACACATATCTACAAACCCTTTGATGCACATCCTCTAATCTTCATCTTAGCTAGAATCTTCACTTCATAGAGATTCACTGTCTTCATTGTTCTTCTCTATTTCTGATAGGACTAATTTTCTCAATATCCTCAGTATACAACTCATCCAATCCTTGACATCAATGCAATAGGAGTATGTTGACATCAATGACAACACCGGTTAGGCCCATACTTGCAACAGCTCTATATTTCAGTTATTTCAATATATGAATAGAAGTTTGAGGAGTTGAATTATGAAATCGTAAACTTTGTGTTATGGTGGATGGATGTATGTTCCTCTTATGTTGAATATCTATCATCTTCTTAAATTGTAGTTCTATATTGGGATGATTGGAAATTGTTATTGAGGCTCATTGTTGTAAATAGTTTCTCTTTCGATGAATGATTTGAAGTGATGATTATGTGATGAAAGATATAAGTTTATGATTATGGCTATATGAAGTCTTTGTGCTTCTTATTATTTAGTTGTGTTGCGATTCATTGCCTTTATTACTTTTTGGTTAAAAGCACTACCTTTCTTGCTTTTTAGTTAAAAGCATATATAGTTTTCATTCCTTTAATATCATTTGAAGGTAGTTGTGCCCTGTAAAACAAGTAGAGAGTCATTGTGAAACATCATTGCAATTGGCTCAATTGTTAGTACAATTGTCATTTGTCTGGGCATGAGAAAATAGAGTTAAGTGACAAATCTGTAAACTAACATGATCTACATAGAGCATGGTAAGCAACAATCTGTATATGTTCTACCATTGCCTTGCTCGACTCACAATTTTAGTGTTCTCGTTCATTGCCAATCAGGTTACAAGTTCCATTCTTGTTGGGGTCTTTCATGCTACTCTCACCCATTAGGAAATTTCAATGCAAACATTTGCCTCCTCCCTTGCCCAATTTTGTGTTATGGTTGTGATGCAATCAAGGTAGGAGGGTCCGATGAGGGACTGTCCAACCTTGCATCCTTAAACAACTAACACCATGATCAAAACAAAGATGTAACAACAACATTCAGATAACCATAGAAAGATAAGAGATGTTCATTAACACATGACACAAGATATATCCTAGGAAAACCTTCAAAGGGAAAAACCCAACCTCAAAGATCACTTCTCAGTATATTATAATCTCAAACCTTATTAAATATGCCTCTAGGGCTTTTCATGTACTAGGTCGTAGCCCAAGTTTACAAAAGATTTGTACAACACAACTTCATATCTTCTTACTTCTTCTCAATTCTCTGCTTTGTATCTTCTTCTATTCACTACTCTACTTTTTGCTCTGTTATGCTACTTCTCCAGATCAAAACAATTCATCCTCTTGCTTCATTTCTTTGTACACTTCATCACTTCCTTGAAACCATCCTTTTTCCTTCATTTATATCCTCCGCAAACATTCATAACATTATCAAGTCGACCTAATTGTAATGGCTAGTATGAAACTTGTAGACATAGATAGGTTAGACCTAAACATATGGTATTGCTCCACAGGTGAGTGGAACTTCATGCAGATCTCCATGAAGATCGGTCAGGTTCTAAACTACCTTGAATGATGTTTCATCAAGCTCCATAAGTCACAGAATTGCTTCTCAAACCAATTAGACTCCACTGAACACTAACTACTCTACTCTGTGCAAACAAGTAATCTTGTGATAGCGATATCTCTTAGGAAACAAACCCAAATGACCTAAATTTTGGATATGATGAAGATGACATGTTATAGAAACTAAATCTATCTTCACGAGCTCTAATGTGATAATGTGACAAAATGCGGTAATCTCCAATATCGCCTTCCTAGCACTCTGTAACTCAACCTTAACTGTCTCAATTTGTTTGAATGCTTCTGGATGCTCCTGCATCAGGTTGTCGTTGGCTACTCACTTTCACTTTACTTTATTTTAGAAGCAGCTCTCCTTGGAGGTTGTTTGCATATTTTATTTGACTATGTTCTTTTATGTCATAAAATTTCATAGTATTCTCATTGTAAAGATCTTATTTATTCCATTTTCTTATGATAAATTGGGCACACTGATTCAATGGTATAAATATGGCTTCATTGCAACTAAAAAAATTAAGTGGTGGAATCTATTGAAGTCATTTTCAACATGTGAATAGAGCTCAAGCTCATCTTTGTTTATTTCATAGGACAATACTAATAGGTTGTCACATTTGGTGGACATCAAATGTATCAAAATGTAATATTGTATATTAAAATTTATTTCAATTTTATAGTCAATTCAAGGACAAGTATTGTGGATGTTATTAGAAACTCCATTGCTAAATATCCATGCATCCCTTTGAATTTCCTATATTAATTTCATTCTTATCTTTAGTATTCTTTGAGAATATTGAATGAGATTGTTTTAATGTTTGTGTTAAACTTATTTCTTCCTATAATTTCTTTATCCTACTACGGAGAACTTGTGTCTCTTATTGTGGAATGCAAATTGAGATGAGTCAGTTTATGTCCTGATATTCAATAAAATGCTATGTGGCACTTGGCAAACACCTACATCCACAATTAGAAGCTTAGCTCTATAGAGCCACTTCGACAAGGAAACAACCACCCCTACAAGATGAGTGAATCCCCCTTTCTGTCACCCCCCCACCCGGGAAAAAAAAAAGAAACTAAACCTTTAGCCATAAAAGTAGAAGAATAGTTACTTAAAAATGAATTAATTGTTGAATGATAGATGATATTTATGCTCCACTGAGCACCCTTGTCCAACAATTTATTTAATCTTGAGACTTTATCTTAGATTAGAAAGTCAATGAACATTTTTTAAGACCTCTTATAAAATTCTAGGCTTCTCTATTAACCCAATACTACTTTCTAATTTATACGGCATTCTATATAAATTGCAATTGGCCTATGCAATACACCTCCTTCGAGTGCAAGTGTTAGTTTTAATTACAAAATTAAAAAAATAAAAGATAAAAAAATGTGTACAAAGTTTTGTTTGTATCTCGATAACAAGATCCAATAGTGCAATCCAAAATATTGATTTACTCGCGAAATTTTGATTTACTTATAAAAACTCATATTTCACACCATGTTGATCAAGATGAAAGCATATCCAAATTCAAGCTGAGTAACCATAGTTAGGAGTGAAGGCTACAATTCCTTAATAATTTGAGGAAAAAACATCACAAGAGTGAAACGCTTCGCTATAATCCATCTGGTGCAACATCTTACTTATTGGCAGCACTGAGGAGTTAAGGCGTGTGATAAGGAGGTTGAGGAGGCAGGAAAGTGTAGGACACAAGGGGAGGCTCCTGCTCCTCTGCAATTCTTCTTTGCAATTTTAACCCCCATATTATTGCCGGATCGCCATCTGCATTTGACCCAAAGCTCATACGTTTGTATTCTTTCAACAACGGCCGTCCCCTGAATGCAATACCTGCAAATGAAAACGTATATTTCAAGAAAACATATGGCAAACGAATAAACTTAGAATCATAAGAGTGGGAATTCAAAATACCTGTTTGCAACAAGAGGAGCAGAAACAGCAGGCTCAGCAAACGTGTGCTTTGAGAAGAAGCCATAGAGGAAATGCAGTGGTGAGTGATGGGCATTTAACTCTATTCATTCAAACCGCCGTGTTGCTCTTGCTCTTGTTCATTTCTAGGTAAGTGGCCCTCAGTCTGGGTAGAATTGACTTGGATTATCATGACTATTGACTAGAAAGCAGGCGGCTATTGACTGGCTTCTGCCTTTCCAAGTCATGACACATGGGAGGGGAGTCGTTCAACGTAACAATAACGCGTTTCTAAAGTGCTGTGACCATATTTTCTATGGTGAAATGGTGGGAGGTTTAAGGGAACATCCCGTGCTAGTATTGTTTAAGGGAACATCCCGTTTAGCAATACTAGCACTTGCATCTATAGGAGGTTTAAGGAATACATCAATAGGAAAATCGACGAGTTTAGAAACTATTCTAGATCCCGGATCTAGGGGTATGATGGACTTGGGCGGTACTGTCGGCGTCCTTGCACCTGTTCGATGACGAATCTAAAACTTTTGTAGCAACTGTGACAGTAACACCTATTTCATGTTCACTCTTTTCTACTGGATCTTCCCGAATCTGACATGCACAACAAAAAGACGGAGAAAGCTTGTTGTGGCTATATAGGAGTTTTCATCAATCAAACCCCGTTTCAGTATTCCTACCTCAACAATAGCCAATGTCAAAAGATGCAGATGTGTGTGCTCATAAACCCTAAGTGTGAGCATAACCATGCAATCAAATCCAAAATCCTAAATGACTCAAGCATAAAGGAGATAGATCTACACAATGTTTCACTCAAGGAAACAAATAACTTCACCACAAGGAGATGATATCAATGAAGATTTGCAGAACAAGAAGGTGAGGCAGCCATCTCCATGGAGGATATCATTCCAAAACTCAAGTTGGATGCTTCAACCCTTCTCACGATCATGCAAAAGGCTTCACAAACCCTAGGAAGAGCAAGATAGACTCAAGATCTTGATTCCTAATCTTCACAACATTCTCCCAAGATAGAAAAGATCCAACTCTTCAATGAGCTTCAACACTTTGTAGACCTTCAATAGCTGTAGTAGCAAACTTTTGTCATAATAAGCTTGCATAACAATTGTGTGTGATAAAATGATTTTGAGTTCTCTTTAAATATCCAGCCTTTGAAATGAAATAAATCGAAATAAAAGGCCAGCATTGTGCAGGAGGGAAATTTGAATTCAAAAACACGGAAACCAAAGCATAACCCGACACAAAAATTCAATTTGCAACCTTCAAGGTTCAAGGAAAGACTAGGGTGGTACCGCCCAAGTCCAACACCCAAATTTAACTTTTGATCATGCTTAAGGGTGTCCTAAATCTTTGGAATCCATAATTTTTTTCCAATTTTTGTCAGTAATTACTCTGAAATGCGACATTTCTTCGAAAGGATACACATCAATCAAGGTCTAGATAGGTCCAGTGATAAAAGGGGTTAAGGGACACCAAAGGGTAGGAGTTAAACTTAGTGAAATTGTGCTAATCCAAGCAGGAGCACAATTTATGACATAATAGTTAGAGATCTTGCAAACTATTGGTGCTAATGTTGTTGCTCCTAGCTCTTTGACTAGTGCATCAATCCTTCCTCCATCCATAGCCATGCCTTCTTCTTTCATTATACAATCTCCTGACTTTGTTCCCCAACATGGACCACCTTGTAATTTTACTCCCCCCACCATACCCATATCTCACATGCAAATTTTCATATCTATTCTCCCTTCTTCCCAACCCATTACCATTCCCCTTACTACTTCCATCACTCCTACACTCATTGTTTCAACCACTCCTTTCACTAAATTGGCATTCCTATTCCCACTAGTACCTCAACCATAGCCATGTATCCTACTCCATACCTTATTATATTCCTCTACATACACCTTGTTACATATCCTCATCTATACCCGTGTCCATTCTATTTTTCATTCCTCCTTATATACCTCATACCCAACCTCCTTTCATTGCTCATTCCATAGCTCCTACATATAACTAGGTTAGTGGTGCCCAAGGCCCTTCAATTACCATTCCATCTATCATCCTAGATGCACTATTTCAAAAGATTAATAAAATTGAAAAAAGAGTTGATATTCCTAGGGGATTCACTTAGTAAACTTATCCTATATCACCTTCAATCATGGAACTTTAAATAATAGCCCTAATTTTTTTTCTACCTCTATGTATTGAATTTTTTATACCCTCTCTTAGTACACAATTTCTATTTAAATATCCCCTCTTTTTACCATATATCCTAGGTACCTATTTTTTGATGATTTTTTTAATGCATATTTATTTATACCCCTCATCTATTCAACTCGACACTTTGTATCCACCACTATCACACCTAGCTCCAAATAAAATGTCTTAAATGAATTTTGATAGAAGATTACTTAAATAAAATACATTTAAAATATTTTTACAAAGTAAACCTTAATGGAAGATATAATTGAAAAATAAGGATAATTATTTGATGTAAATACATGGTCATTCTTGAATTCCTTTACATGTTTGGATCAAGAAAATAAATCAATATGTGTGCATAGGTAAACACAAGAAACTAAAAATGAAGAAAAAGTGTGCTTAGGTCTCTAGGTGTCTAAAGTATTACATAGTAAACACACTTTTAACTTTCCAATAGCATATAAATCAAAATAATAGCAAATAAATGGCACAATAAAAATAATAAATAATAGAGGTTTAATTTGATTATAATGTGGTTAAGCCAATAAACTTTTAATCAATGAAGTAATGGAGAAGTGGTATAATAAATCAACAAACTCATAAAATGCAAAACCATAAACACTAGAGATATATGGAGAAACCCTCACATGAAGAAACTCCACCCCAAAGAGACCCAAGCTTGTATTATTCCAAATTATGTAATACAATAATACAATCCTCTTATCCCTCTAATAGTAGTATAACGACATAAGAGTGCCTATAAGGAAAAACTTACAATCCACTTTTGCATGCCTCCATATATAGGAAAATAAAAAACAAGAAACCATCAAGTGGTATCCAAAAGCATGAGTCAAAACCATGAGCCATGGTGAAAATCTAAAGCCCCCATAGTCATGGTCAAGCATCTTGAAATAGTATGTAACTCCTCTTAAACCTCTTACACACCCCTTATAGATCATAGATGCCATAGATTTTGTCATAATGGTCAAATTGACCAAGATCCCAATTCTAGGCACTCCATGAGGGCATTGATTGCCTTGTCATATGAACCAAATATAGGAGATTTTCTTACAACTCACAATATTAATTGATTCTTTGTAACCTCCCAATTTAATGTATTTTTAAACATATCCCAAGTATCCCCAAGAATGAATAAATAATAAATATGGGCGTTCAACATGGGCTTATTCCATGATGCTTGGAGAATAGACATTATTTATCATCTATTTAATTAAATTGCAATTAAACAAGACTTAGGACTTGCACGGTGAATGACACACCTAGTTTTAACATTGGAAATAGATAACTTAAAATTTTAAGAGGAAAGAAATCTTGAAATGAAGCAAATAAACCTAGAAAATGATGGATCTAGAGATAAAAATGCATTGTGGAGGTCTAAAACTATCTATAGGTGAAATTTGGAAGCTATCATATGAATTGTTGGGGTGTACTACTACTATACAAGGTGGCATTTTGTTGCATTGATTGGCATAGCTAACCCTTAGGAGTGTAGTTGACCTTTTATCCCTTTGATTTTTTGGGGCTTCTAGTTTTTGTATCATTTTGATTTTTTTAGGATCCACTTTTATCCCTTCTGCTGATATGTGATGTCCTAGTACTATCCCTTGTTCAACCATTATTAAACATTTTTCATGACTCAGGAATAGTTGGTGTTCTTCACATCGTTTTTAAGTGCTTCATCAAAAGTAGACCCATATACCATGAAATCATCCATATATACATCTACACATTCATTGGCAAGTTCGATGAATATTGCTAATACAAATCTTTGAAAAGTTGCAGGAGCATTACATAATCCAAAGGGAAGGACTTGGTATATAAATGCTCCCCAAGGATAGGTGAAAGTAGTTTTGTCTTGATCTTCAGCTGCCACTTGTATTTTATTATATTCGTTGAACCCATCCAAAAGTGAGAAATATTTTCATCCAGCTAGGTTATCCAGAACTTGATCTATGAATGGTAATGGAAAGTAATCCCTATAGGTTGATTTGTTAAGTTCTCTATAATCTACACAGAATCTCCACTTTCCATTCTTCTTTGGAACAACCACTAGAGGTGAGACCCACTTGCTATCAGAGAGAGGGTAAATGAATCCTACTTGTAGGAGCTTTTCTATTTCTGCTTTGACTATATCTCTGAGTGCAGGGTTGAGTCTACGTTGTGGTTGGCGAACCGGCCGAACATCTTCAGTATAGATGTGGTGAGGACAGACACTTATGTGTAATCCTCGCATGTCTGAATAGTCCCAAGCAAAAGCTTTGGATCTATTTACCAACATATTGAATAATTTAAGATCGTCTATTTCTGTTAACCAGCTATTAATATTAAGGGTCTTTCTTGGTAATAGAATTATGGTTTTAGTTACTGGATGTTTGGAGGTAACACTATAAATTTTACTCATCAACATATTAACTGGACAACTATGTCACCGAATCCTATGGTATGTGGTTATGTCCTTAAGAAAGTGATTCTTTCTTGGAATTATATTAGCCAACAAACAATGAAATGTTGTGAGGAAGTTCTGATTTCCATCGTGAATGCATTATGTATCATCAGTTTGGATCAGGTTTTCTAAGGTCTCATCAATTTCAAAGGCTTCCTCATCGCTTGAGTTTATAGTGATACTTCTCATGTCATTTTCCAGTTCATTTCCTATTTCTTCTCCATGTTGCTTGATAACTACCATTGCTAGTGAAGCCAAATTTTCTTGTTTACAAGGATGGTTAGGTTCATCTATCCAAACTTGATCGTGTTTATTTATAGTTGGTTGAACGGGGGGATACAGGGATAAGTGTTTGCTATTAAGGCTATTTGAAATTGTCATTCCTCCTGCTTGGCAGTTGATTTTAGCTGCAACAATCACTAACCAAGGTCTCCCTA
Organism: Cunninghamia lanceolata; assembly: GCA_027924645.1. NCBI lineage: Eukaryota > Viridiplantae > Streptophyta > Pinopsida > Cupressales > Cupressaceae > Cunninghamia > Cunninghamia lanceolata. The sequence goes on from BSBN01000803.1 coordinate 17,469,793, forward strand.
ACATTAACAGATAGCTATCTTTAGGGGTGTATGATTGAATCACTTGGAAGTGTTGCAAGTATGTGCCTAACCAATGTTGTCATTGATGTCAACATATCTGTGTTGTCATTGGTGTCAACTGTGCTCTTGTTTTGATGCTTTCTTGTAATGAGTTAGATGCTTTGCATTGGCTTATAAAAGTGTTGAAGATAATGAATAAGTATCTCTAATACTGAATTTCCAAGTGTTTTTGAGAAAATTTGCTCCTCCAGTGGAAACAGTGTATTGAAGAGTATCTTTGTTTACAATAGATCAGTCTAATAGATTGCTCTGCATTTCTTGTAGAATAAATATCTTTGTCTGTGGATTGGAAGTTAGTTAGAGACATGTCTAAAGTTGCTATGTTCCAAGTTTGAGCCTCCGGTATGAAGATTTAAGTGAGTTATGTTCACCGGAGTGAAAACTATTTTTTTTGTATATTTGGTGGTGACAAGGAGAATGTATTATGCTCTGCATTCCTCCGCATTTAAGTATTTCAGTATGTGGTTCTAGAATCTAGTTTGTAATGATGATAAGTACCTTCAACTCCAATGGCTCATGATTTGGTGGTCCGCAAGCAATCCTTTCTATATGACAATATATAACAGTTATGTTCAAGTGTTCCTAATTGAAGAATCTTATGGACAAAGTGTTTAGAGGTTGTGCGGATGTTCCTGGAGATTACAATGTGCTTGTGGATGTCTCTTGATTGTGTTCCTACCTTTGGATTGGTCCGTAGAGAAAAATTTGGATCGTGGATGAAGACTATTCTGAAGAAGACTTAGTGCTAACACCAGTCTTGGCGAACCTAGTTGTTTCCACTACTTGTAGAGATGCATTGAAGATTGTGGAAGTGTGTCATGGCATGGAAGATTGCATTTGAGTCCTAGCTAAGGCATAATATGATCCGCATACATCTTTACCTTAGAAAATTTAGTTTAGGTCTAGACCTATTTCTACATGTATGTTTGCAATGCCGACCTTGGAGATTGTTCCAATGGTTGATGAATGTAATGCTGACCTTGATGTACATTCTAAGGTTGATGAATTGTATAAAAACATGTAATGTAGTTGCGAAAAAGATGTGCTTGTGCGGAAATGCGAAGATAATTGAAAAGGTGTAAGAAGAGCAGAGCAAAGGAGTTATACTTGTAGGAGTTCGGACAACACTGAGAGGGGGGGTGAATCAGTGTTGTGTAGATTTTTTGCAACTTATTATAAATTTTGATTTACAAGACTTAGAAAGAGAAAGTCATCAATAAACTATTACACATATATGTACAAGTTTGATAGTAAAAATTATGAGTAGGACCATATAGAGATAAATCTTAACATAGAAGCAAAAACACACATAGAAGCATATCATTTACACAAGAATTACTGGAGTGGAAAACCCTCTCTGGGTAGAAAAACCACTCATGAAGTGCCTCACTGGCTTAACTTTGAAAACATCTTACAAAGCCTCACTGGCTGAATATTATGTCTCACTGACTATTGAGGTCTCACTGACCTACAAGCCTCACTGGCATACTGTTTAGAAGCACCAGCTTCAAGGAGCACCAACCCCTATTATAGAACAAACTGAAAACACAAATTCAAACGGTTTCTCTATTTCAATACATAACATTTATTCTCTCTCATGTGTCTGTCAAATGACCATTCCCAAATCATATACAAACTTAGATATTTCAATCCTGTATCATGATCCACTCTACAACACCAACACTACTTGATTCTCAACAACACTGCTTGATTTTCAACACTTCACAACACTGTATATTTCATCTCTATCCTTCTTAATTCATCCATCAATGCACCTGAAAAACTATTTTATACAAGTTGAATGTCTTTTCACCTTTCATCTTCTGTATGTTTCATCTCTGTCAAAAATATGAAGTTGCATCAAAATAACCCTTCATATTCTATGATCTGAATAAAATGATTTATGTTTGAGACCTTTCAATTTCTTTTTCTTCAACTCCCCTACAAATAAAATTTTTATCTCCTTTTAAAGAAAATTAAAACAATCACAATATATCTCTCCAATCTCTTCATATCCATTGTGTTTGTAACCTGCAACAAATCCTGAACCAAACAAATTACATCTCTGCGAAATAAAATCAATCTCTTTTCAATTTTCATCTTGAATATTCTTTTTGTATTCTCCAATCTGAAAAACTTGTTCAAAAATCTCCAACCCTTTCTCCTTCTCTGCACAAAGGTCATATAAAAATCTTTAATAAAAACAATCGGAGCCCTGTAAGAAAATAAAATCCTTCATTTTGAAATATCATCTTTTCAAAACTCTTGATCTTCTCTATAAAAATACATTTCCAAAACCTTGATCTTCTTTGGAAAATCACATTTTCAAACTTTTGATCTTCTCTAAAAAATCAATTTTCAATAATAATATCCATAAAAATTGTCTTCAAATCTTTCAATATATCTCTGCAAGAAAATCTTCAATTCTCCATAAATATTTGCCTTGAAAAATCTTTCATTGGGATCCTGAGAAAAACTCCTATGCTTCCACAAAAAAATCTCCACCAATTTGTCTTAGAAACTCTCCTAAAAAAAATCTCTTTAAAAAACAATTTCTAATTTTAAAAATATCACAAAAATTTGATAGCTTTTACCATTTTAAAAAAATCATGTATATGGCCGACCACATAGTAGTTTTAAGAAAGGTTTCTAAAAAATAGACTAAAGCCTTAAAAGGCTAGGGAATCGGCTTTTTTTAGAAACTTTAATAAATATATAGAAAACTTCTCTAAAAAGGCAATTTAATGCCTTAAATAATATGAGACCATTTCATCGGGCCTTAAAACCTTAATTTGTTTCCTTAAAGCATTTCAACGTTTATGCTTTGAAAGTCTCATTCCCACTCAATCACATTATAAGATGACCGATTATGATTTTCAAGGGGGCCGGTTGTAAGATGAACTTAAATCCTTCAGCAGGTAACCAGTTACCTTCTATAAAGGTCAACACACTTTTAGAACAAAAAGTGCACTAGTATTTGCATTTTGAATTATATATATCTTTTTAAAGACCTTGAGACCAAATTACCTTGTAATGTAAATGGCATCAATCATCAATAGAGTTCACTGTCATTTCAATCTTAATCAACACTGTAATCTGCATTAGTACACACTGTCATGATCAATCAACCACTAAATGAAACTGATGCCACTATTCATATTGCAAACAACTGTCATGAGATGATCACATCCAGAAATATTCTTTGCAAGTACTACTGATCAGACAAGTCCTTCATTGACACAATGAAGATCCATTGAAGACATAATGAACATGATCCAAGATGATCCAAGATGATCGTATATCTGATTTCACATGATCCAAGATGATCCAACAACACTCCATCACATGTAAGCAGAAAGATATAAAGATATCATTATGATGTAAATCTCCTCAATCATTATGAAGATAACCTGATCAAATGGAAGCATCATGAAACAACAACTTCAAAGGAACTGACAATATTACCTGACAATTGAACATTATCACTTTAACCATGAAGAACATTATGAACACCTGAAACTTCCTGCCAGTTATGACTTAATTAGCTAAGCTCCTTCAAAGCAAAACATACTAGAACCAAACCAACTCTTCTTTGTGAACTGACCAAACAATAAACAATTATCTCCTCTTGATGTCCTGCAACAACTATGATAACTTTGCAATATCACTAACAACTGAACACACTTTTGACATCAATGACAACTTGTCACCATCAATACTATGCTTCAATGGAACTGAACTCGGGCATGGAGTAGATGCTATCAAATCAGTTCACCAACCCTTGGTAGTGAGCCATCCCTTGGCAATGAGCCAATCTTGGTAGTGAGCCCCAACATTTGCAGTAAGCATTTTGGGCAGTGAGTCCTAAGGTAGTGAGCCTCTATTTTTCGATATTGTTATAACATATTTATTTATGTGGGCTAACACCCACCATGGTTTTTCCCTTTTAGGGTTTTCCACGTAAAAAATATGGTGTCTTATGTGTTGGATGTGTTATTGTGTTGAGCTTCTTGTTTCTTGCTTTCATGGTTAAATCTTAATAACAGTGATTGAACATTTCAAGTGTCGATATTCATAAGTAGTTAAAGTTTTTGTGACAATTGATTCACCCCCCCTCTCAGTTGTCTTGTGTATTTCAACAATTGGTATCAGAGCAAGGTTCCTCAGAAGTAAGCCTAACTGCTTGAGGTAGATCCAGGATGTCTTACAGGAAAGAAACTCTGTAGTTTGATGGAACGAATTATTCTCTCTAGAAGGTACGAATGAAAAGCCATCTCCTTTGTCTTGGTTATAGAGTGTGGAAAGCAACAAAGGCAAAGTATACCATGTCTCAGAATGGTTTAACTGAAGATGAAATCAAAGAGTATGAGTTAATTGTCATCTATCCTTTGATCAAAATCCAACTTTTCCTAATCCACCAAGAATAAAGATCCATTCTACCATGTCTAATCAACTCATCTCATCTTCTAGCCAACCCATTTATTCTTCCATTTCATAATCAACCTTTCCATCCATGAATAATATCATCCATTCTCTTCCACCACTATATATTCCCCACCAAATAAATCCAATTTCCTCTACTCTTCCCCCTTACATTCCATATCAACCCAATATCACCAACCATCCTACAACATCTTAGAAATCGACTTCTATAGCTTTCATTCCTCATCAATCCATTTATACATCATCTCATTCTCATCAAAATATGATCCAACAACCCCCATTATATGGATCAATCCTATATTATCCACCTAATCCTCCACATGGAACACTATTTGATCAAGAGTGGAAAGAAATGAACAATGCTTTGAAAGTATTGCAAAGCAGGGCTACCAAAAAATAAAACAATACAAATTTGAAGACACATGCCCTTATCCTTTTGATCATTCTATCACCACGGTCCCTTTTCCTCCACGTTTTGATATCCCAAAGTTTGACAAATACAAAGGAAAATGTTGGAATAAGGTGCCATTAACCTTGTAAATTCCAATATTATATGTATTCCATTTATTATTTAAATTTTGTAATTACCCATAAGGGAATGAGGTAGTTTCACCGGCAGTAGTAATTCTAGAGTCACTAGAGGTAATTAATAAGTGACATTTATGGTTGACAATTGTAAAACTCATGAGTAAATGAGTGTAGGCGCCAGCTTGGGAGAATCAACTATTTTTAGCACATATGACACATGTCATAATGTTTGGTGGGTGCATGTAAAGAATCTATGACAGCTACAAGTTGTCATAAGATTCTATGACACTATGATGCATATGACAGATATTCATTAGTTGTAAGTTGCTATGTTTATCCCAAGGTTCCTATCTTGGAAAGATACTCTCTTGTAGAATCTATGACGATTATGACATGTCATAAGATGCTATAAGAGGTGAAATTTAGTCTTGGGTACCCAACCTTGCATGGTTGTTTTTGGAAAAGTGGAAGGTACTTGTAAGATGGCATTTAATGTTTATAGGTTAGAGATTATTAGGAGAGAGAAAGTGAACGCCTAGGGAGGTGTGAGAGCACTTCTATGTATTTGCCATTGTATTTGTTGCTACAATATAGGTTTTAGGTACTCGGGTGCTCCAAGAATGTTGTCGGATTAAAAACTAGTGGAGAGAGTTGCAAAGTGGTATTGTACAATCATTTTCAAATTAATACAGACTTGGTCCTCTTTCCTGTGTGGAGTTTTTTACCCAAAAGAGTTTTCTCCATGTTAAACATTGTGTTGTGTGTTCAGTTTTCTAATTTAGTAGTTCTATGGTGCATAGTTTCTTTTCTATGTTATAATCTCCATTAATAATACACTGGTATAAGATCATTAAACATATATTTGAATCATATTTCTATTGAAGTGGTTGTGCTTTCATTTCTAACATTTGGTATCAGAGTCTGGCCAACTTTGACTCTTGGGTGGTAGTGTGGAAGCTATAGCTACAGTGGGAGATTTGGTTGAATTTGTTTTGTAGATCTTGAGCTGATATTATGGTTGCATCCACCATTTCATTAACCTCTCGATTAGACATTGAGAAGTTCAATGGAACGGGGTATGAGTTGTGGAAGCTAAAAATGGAATACTTGTTGGAAGAAAGAAGCCAATGGTTAATTGTTCAAAATGAGAAGAAACCCGATAATGTCTCTTCAGATGAATGGGCAAGGTTGGATAAAAAGGCACAAGGAACTATTTGCTTGTGTCTTGCAAATTCTATCCTATTGAATGTCATGAGGGAAGAGACCTCACATAGCTTGTGGAAGAGTTTGGGTGAGATCTACCAAGCTAAGAGTATGGTAAACAAACTTTACTTGAAGTGTAAACTATTTTCTATGAAAATGAAAGAGGATGAATCAGTTGTAGAGCATTTAAATTCATTTAATTTGTTGTTGAGTTAGCTTGCATCTATAGATGTTGAGGTTAATGAGGAAGATAAATGTATCTTACTTCTTTGTTCTTTACCTGAGTCTTGGGAGAATGTTATACTTGTTATCACTGCTAACCTTGCAGATCTGAAGTTGGATGCTCTTGTTGCAGTTTTACTGGCATAGGAATTAAGGAAGAAGAGTTCAGAAGTTCAGGTGATGCTCTTAGTGTCAGGGGAAGGTCTAAGGAAATAGGACCGAAAGGAGATCAAAAAGGGGCTAAGGACAAGTCCAAGGGCTGATCTAGGACTCCTGGGAAAAAGAACAGAGTTAAGTGTTGGAACTGCAGTAAAAGGGGACATGTGAAGGAGTGCAAAAACCCAAAGAAACAATGGGAGAGTGCTTTGGATAAGTCCTCGAATGCAGGTGAAGATGTTTTTCTTTCTGCATGTAATGTTTTTTCTAATGATCACTAGTTGGTTGACTCAGGATGCTCATTTCATATGACCCCGCATAAGGAATGGTTTTCCACATACGAAGAGTATGATGGAGGTGATATATACCTTGGGGACAACTCTACATATCTGATAGTTGGGAAAGGCAAGGTATTGTTGTGTTTCAATCATGGGAGGATTAAAACCCTCCCTAATGTTTTGCATGTTCCTCGATTAGCTAGAAATTTGATTTCAATTTCAAAGTTGAATGATTTGGGAATGCATGTAATAGTTGACAAGCATGGCTGCAGATTGGTGAGAGGGAACATGGTGGTAGTGAAGGGGAAGAGATTGGGAAACTTGTTTAAGCTCGAAGCCACTACAGTTTGTAATGCCTCTTATGTATCTAAGGCTAGTACTGAAAATACATGTATGTTGTGGCATCATAGTAATGTATTGAAAACTCTCAAGAATAAAAATTTGTTGGATGGTTTCTCCTATTCTAATGAGCACTTTGATTTCTATGAGCATTGTGTGTTTGGTAAACAAAATAGAAAATCATTTCCTTTAGGAAGCAATAGAGCAAAAGAGAAGTTAGAAATTATTCATACAGATGTGTTTGGACCTGTGGATAATGATTCTATTAGAAAATCTTGTTATTTTGTCACCTTCATTGATGATGTATCTAGATTTACTTGAATTTATTTTATGAAACGCAAATCTGAGGTTTTCACTAAGTTTAAGGATTTTAAAGTCTTAGTTGAAACCCAATTGGGATTAAAGATAATAATATTAAGATCTGATAATGGAGGGGAATATTTCTCTAAGAAATTTGATGAGTTTTGCAAGCATGCAGGTATTATCAGACAAAAGACAACTCCATATACACCACAATAGAATGGTGTTGCAGAAATGATGAACTGAATAATCATGGAAAGAGCCAGAAGTATGCTGAGTGATGCATAGTTGGATAAATGCTTTTGGGCAGAGGCTATGTGTACTACTTGCTACTTAATTTAACAGATCTCCTTGTAAGGCTCTTGATTCGACACCTTATGAAGTGTGGACAAGTAAAAAACCTTTTGTTTCACATTTAAGAGTTTTTGGCTCTGAGTCTTTTGTTCATGTGCCTAAGGAAAAGTGATCTAAGTTGGATCCAAAAGCTAAAAAGTGTACATTCATTGGATATGGTGATAATATCAAAGGTTATAAGCTTTGGAATCCACTAACCTGTAAGATTATCTATTCTAGAGATGTTATTTTTAGGGAACTTAGAGCTATTTCTAAACCTGAGCAGCCAAAAGAAAAAGAAGAAAAGGTAAAGAGAGTGCACTTTGGTTTAGATCAGCAAGATGCACCTCAGGAAGAATAGAATGATGGATTGGAGGGTGAAGAAGAAGAAGAAGATTCAACTAGTTCTGATGAAGATGAATCTGTTATTACAAAAGAAGTTGGTAGAGATGATCATTCAGAAGAACAAGTTGACTCTTACTCCACCCCTGAGGAGATCCACAAGACAATAGAAGCTAGTTGACAAGTATAGCCCACCAGATTTTCGTTGCATATTTGCTTTATTGAGTATTGATGATGACCCTAGATCCTACAGGGAAGCTATTCTTATAAATGATAGTGAGTCTTGGCAGTTAGCCATGTAGGAGGAGATGATGGCTTTAGACTCTTGTAACACCTAGGATCTTGTTCATTTTCCCAAAGGAAGAAAGGCCATAGATTGCAAAAGGGTCTTCAAGAAGAAGTTTGGAGCATACGGTTCATTGGAGAAGTACAAGGTTATAGTGGTAGCCAAGGGCTACTCCTAGAGAGAGGGAGTTAATTTTGGTGAGATTTTCTCTCCTATTGATAAATTGACTTCTATTAGATTTCTTTTATCCATTGTTGTAGCTTACTATTGGGAGATTGAGCAAATGGATGTTAAGATTGCGTTCTTGCATGGAGATCTTGAGGAAGAAATTTGTATGCAACAGCCTACAAGTTTTTAGGTAAATGGGAAAAAACATTGGGTTTGCAGGTTGAAGAGGTCTCTCTATGGTTTGAAACAATCCCCCAGAATGTGGTATCAGAAGTTTGATTCATTTGTATTGAAATTGGGTTTTGTTAGGAGCGAGGAGGATCATTGTGTGTACATTCATTGTATTGATGATTCTATACTGATCATTTCTTTGTATGTTGATGACATGTTATTTTTCAGCAATACTAAGGGTATGATCAGTGAGCTAAAAGCTCAACTTTCAAGTGCATTCAATATGAAGGATCTTGGAGCTTCTAGGTATATTCTGGGAATAGAGATTAGGAGAGACACAGGTAACATAAAGCTTTGGTTGTCATAGAGTAAGTATGTGAATACTATTTTGTAGAGATTTAGTTTGCAGGACTATAACCCAATTAGAGTTCCTTTACCCATTGGTACTAAGCTTTCATTAGATATGTGTCCAAAGAATGAGGATGATTTTGAGTATATGTCTAATGTGCCATATGCTAGTGTTGTAGGGAGTTTGATGTATGCAATGGTTTGCACTAGACCAGATATTGCCCAAGTAGTGGGAGTTTTGAGCATATTTATGTCTAACCCTAATAGATAGCATTGGAATTATGCAAAGAGGGTGCTTAAGTATATTGTAGGTACTCCTGATTAATGTTTGGTTTATTTTGGTATTGATAGTGCTGATAAATCTTTGGACATAAAGGGATTTATTGATTCAGATTGGGCAAGTGACTTGGATAGTCAAAGGTCCACTAGTGGCTATGTGTTTACTCTGTTTGGGGGAGCAGTGAGTTGGATGAGTAAGAGGCAGCCCATAGTTGCTTTGTCCACCATAGAAGTAGTGTATATGGCTGCTACTCACATCTCTAAGGAGGCGGTTTGGTTGAGGAGACTGTGTATAGGTATTGAATTTGATTGTAGGATTAATTAGATTAGTTGTGATAGCTAGAGTGCTATCTGTTTGGCCAAGAATCCTATGTATCATACTCGAACTAAGCATGTTGATGTTTAGTATCACTTTGTTCATGAGTTGATTGTAAGAGTTGAAGAAGATAGACACTCAGGAGAATGTAACATTGGAATGAGGTTTGTCATTGATCTCAAAAGGTTATGCTTCATGATATCAGGATGCCTTCATGATAAGGAGTTTGTGTGTTGATCAAAGAAGTTCATTCATGTCCTATGTGTTTCAATATTGTTGATGCCCAAGATGCATGTCAGGAGATGTGTTGTCAAGATGCAGTTGGTTAGGAGATCTCAGTTTAAAAGGTCTATTGTGTTGGTGATTGATTTGTCCTTGCAAGTCATTGGTTTGTCATTGATGGTGGTACAAGCAACAATGAAGGTACTTGTTCAATCCTTGTTGATACTTATGACAGAGGTGCTTCTTATGAAAAAAGAGTTGCTTCATGACAAGGTGCTCATTTTGAGGTGTTCAATGGATAGCTTTGCATAAAAGCATGTGTGATTTGAGTAGAGTCAGAGTGCTCTTAGTTGAATCAATTTAGTTTGTTGAAGGTGTCTTTGCAAAGGCATTGTGAACTTACTTTGAGAAGTCCTTTTGCAGTTATACAAGAGGCATAGTGAAGTATTGATGCTATAGGAGCTTGATTTAAGTTGATTGTCTGTGAACATCAAAATTAGGGTTTGCCTTTTTCTTATATAAATCTAATTTACAAGCTTTAAACTCTACATATCCTAGTGGTCTAAACCCTAAAACATATGCCCTAAAGACCTAGAATCTGCCCGTCTTCATTGTCATGCACTTTTCTTTTAAAAGCATGTTGACTCCCTATCACAAGTTATCCCAACTTAAGTTATAAACTTAAAGGATCTTTAGTCATTGAATGACCGCTCACCTTGCCTAGGGTGACTAGTCATTATAGGTTAAGACTTCTTTTGCAGGTGGCAAAAGAAAATCAAAGGTTTTGTTTAAAAGTTCTCATGGGCGCGTGAAGGTCGATCAATGGCCATAATTCAAACTCCAGTACCCTACTCTGAAGCTTCTAACTTGATGGTTATTTGACCATCAGATTGCTTTTGACAGTGAAGAGTGCCTTTTTGAAGGCTTAAAATAGTAAAAGCTGGTTTATTTTTTCAATCTTCGACATGCAAATACATGTAGGCCACTCCCTCGTGCATTTGATGCTTATGTAATCGTGTGTAGTGGTTTTTGTAGATGAATTTTTAAGATTTTAATACAAATGTTAGTGGCATCTAATAAAAGGATGTTTTTATGAAGAAGAGGGAGAGTATGCAGAGTGGGATAATGGTAGGAGATATTTTTATTTTGGAGACATGACTTTATGCAGGATATGGACATTCAAAGTGGACTGAAATAGACAAGAGAATTTATTTTTTGACTATGAATTATGAATGTGCAATTAAGTGTGGGCTTTTGAATGAGAATAGAGGGGTGAGTAAGGTGATTGAGAGAATGTGTTGTTTGATTGTGACTCATGTAGAGAAAGAGATGTTGATGTAGAAGGTAATGCAGATGGAGATACTCATGATGTGATATATGTGAAGAGCTTTTGAAATATTTGTTGAGGATATTAAGAATGTTTGAGTAGATATGCAAATTGAATGAAGGATGATTGAAAGCAAGAACAATGAGACAAGACAGAATATGCAGAGAATGTGTATCAGTGTGGAATGAAATGGGTAGATGGTGAAAGCATTTTTTGATTGAGAAGCATGAGGAGGAAGATATGCAGAGCATGATAGATGCAAGAAGATTATGCAGATGAAGATACATATTGTTGCAAAGAGATATGCAGGATATGAATGAAAGAGAGATACAGGTGAATTGTAGTGAAACAGAGTGACCCTCTATCTTTTATTTTCCATCTGAAATTGTTGAAAGGGGTGTATATGTTGTTTTTCTAGTGAGGCATGTGATCAGTAACCAGTGAGGTTTTTTCTAGTGAGGCATGTGATCAATAACCAGTGAGGTTTTTACCAGTGAGGCATGTGATCAGTAACTAGTGAGGTTTGCCAGTGAGGCATATCTGTAACCAGTGAGGTTTTCTAGTGAGGCTTAACGGAGATCAATTTTATAGTGGTTTTTACCCTTTTGGGGTTTTCCACTCAATCATCTATGTTATGTGATGTTCATTTATGTCTCTTGTGCTTTGTTAATGTTTTCATGTCCTAATGCAATTATCTTGTGTTTCATGATCATGTTAGATTATTTTATTGTGTGAAGATCTTGGTTTTAGAATTAGTTTTATCAGATCACTTAATCACCCCCCCTCTTAGTGATCCTTAGTATTCCAACAAATGTTGCAGATTCATTGACCATACCTATGAGCATAGAGAAGTTCGTGTGGTGCAGAGAGGCCATGGGCCTTGTTTCTAGTACCTGATTATTTCATTTGATTTCCTATGGGTTGATTTACAATGTATAATGTCAAGTGGGAGAATGTTGGAATAAGGTGCCATTAACCTTGTAAATTTCAATATTGTATTTATTCCATTTCTTAGTTGTAATTTGTAATTACTCATAAGGGAATGAGGTAGTTGCACTGGCAGTGGTAATTCTGGAATCATCAGAGGTAATTAATAAGTGACATTTACGGTTGGCAATTGTAAAACTTGTGAGTCAATGGGTGTAGGCACCACCTTGGGAGAATCAGCTATTTTTAGCACATATGACACACGTCATAATGTTTGGTGGGTGCATGTAAAGAATCTATGACAGCTACAAGTTGTCATAAGATTCTATGACACTATGACACATATGACGGATATCCATTAGTTGTAAGTTGCTATGTTTAGCCCAAGGTTCCTATCTTGGAAAGATACTCTTTTGTGGAATCTATGATAGTTATGACATGTCATAAGATGCTATAAGAGGTCAGATTTAGTCTTGGGAGCCCAACCTTGCATGGATGTTTTTGGACAAGTGGAAGGTTCTTGTAAGATGGAATTTAATGTTTACAAGTTGGAGATTCTTAGGAGAGAGAAAGTGAACGCCTAGGGAGGTGTGAGAGCACTTCTATATGTATTTGCCATTGTATTTGTTACTCCAATATAAGTTTTAGGTACTCAGGTGTTGTAGGAATGCTGTCAGATTGAAGACTAGTGGAGAGAGTTGCAAAGTTCTTCTATTGTAAAATCATTTTTAGATTAATACAGACTTGGGCCTCTTTCCTATGTGGATTTTTTTACCCAAAAGGGTTTTCTCCACATTAAACACTGTGTTGTGTGTTCAGTTTTTTGATTTGGTATTTCTGTGGTGCATAGTTTCTTTTCTATGTTATAATCTCCATTGATAATACATTGGTATAAGATCATTAAACATCTTTGAATCAGATTTCCATTGAAGTAGTTGTGCTTTCATTTCTAACAAAAAAGGTGACCCTTGAGATCATTCCAAGGAATTTCTCATGGGTCTTTGTAGGTTGAGTATTGTTACACTGTCGGAATGCTATTAGATTAAGGAGAGAAGTTGGATGTTTTCAAGTAACATTGTTATTGGATTAATATAGACTTGTGTTGTCTTTGATGTTGAAGTTTTCTCTTAAAAGGGTTCCTCCACATACATCTACCATTATGTGTTTAATTTTATGAGCTTTATTTTTTTATTGTTGATTACATGTTTCTCCTTATATATTAAATGGTTACATAATACTTAATAAGTATTTTAGATTTGTTCACTAGTTATTTGAGCTTTCATGTGTAATAATTTACATTTTTTCTCAACATATTTTGCACTCTATACATGTTGCACGATTATCTTAGTAGACAAAAATAGAACACAAATGATGCTACCTTGTACAATACAACCACTCTTTTAATGTTTTAAATAGAGAGATAATAATGGCATCCATGAATTTGAATCACAGGATGCTCCATGTTTTGTTGAGCCATACCATTCCCATTAAAATTGAAAGGCCAACTACATGGCCTATTACCATTCCCACATCCCACCATATATCATCCTTTGAATCTATGTTATTTTCTTCATGTACCTTTGAAGAATTAGGAAGGCTGCTTATGCACATAGGTTTGTAGGCCACATAGGCCTAAATTATTAGAGAAGTATGTGAAATCAAATTCCATCATCTATCATCCTTGGGGTATCACTCCTAATAGTTTATTATAGGACACATAAAAATAATCAAGATTGTGATAAGTTGTGCAATTTAGTAAGAAGAGCCCCAAATAGTTTATTTTTGGAAAGATCAAGTGATGGTAGTAATGTCATCTCTCCAATAGATTTAGGAATCTCACTACTAAAATGATTTCTTGAAATGCGACAATAATTGAAAACCTTTAAGGGATCCAATGTTCCAAAGAATGCTATTTGATAGAATATTTTTGGACAGGTTAAGACATTAAATACTAATCTCAAAGCTCTCACAAACTCCATATCTTGGACCCTTTATTCTTAATTGTTATTTCATCTATAGATTTTTTTGGCTATTTAAATAATAATAATAATCTATCTATTTAAGGATTTTTGTGTTTTATAATGGATTTTCCATTGCAATGAGCTTCATAAAGTCATTTGGAATAATCCATAAAAAAATGTTGTTTGAGATATCCAAAATTTTAAGATTTAATAATTTTGTTAATTGTAATGGGTTTTACCATTAAATTTATTAATTTTTAGTATTAAAATCTGGAGACTATGCAAACTTTTAAACCAAATTGCAATGCTCCCTTGAAAACTATTGTTTCTCAAATCAAGGGTTTTTAGAATCCCACATTTTCTAAGTGATGATAGAATATCTCTTCAATCACATTGTCTCATAGTTTTAATGTCTTAACATAATTCTATCCACATGTAGAAATTTTACTATAGAGTGTGTTAGTGTTGCATAGATACTACTGTAATGTTGCACTTATTTTGAAGAAGATGATTCTTGAAATCTAGAGGGGAATTTGTGAAGGTGTATATCAATATGGATTGGTGTCCAATAATCGGGTGTTCTAGAATTTAGGTGCTTAGCAAGGCAAAATTCAAGAACTTGGGAATTCAACAAGATAAAACATGGAAATTATAATTTTAGGAGGGTGATGAGATAACTTGATGGAGTACCTCCATAGTTCCACAAATGTGAAGAGAATATGCATATAAGAAGTTTTTATTATATTTTCTTTAGTAACTAAGTTTTAAATAATTAGTAACGTAGTAGCATACATTAGAATATAAATAAATATGTATTAGTCCATTATGTAGGGATATTGCTAAGTATCATATAGAATTCATTTCTTCATCAAGGGGTGTTAAGTTAATGAATAGATGGATATGCATGCATCTAGTAGTTTGTTAGAGATTTGGCAATGTTAGCTTTAGATTGATAGTTAGATGGTTGTGTTAACTTCAATTTGATAATTAGGTGGCTTAACTAGATGTAGATTTATAGGAATTTGTTGATCCTCTTGGAGTCTATATAAATCATGTAGTTTGCTTCATTTGTACATATACAAAAATAGCTAGTTATGTTTTCTTAATTTGTGTACTTTATACATCTCTAGATCATTATTTTAACACAGCAAGTGGAAGATTTGTTGGATAGGTGTTGTATACTTTGTATATTCTACACCTTTCCATATTTGGTGCAACATGACTTGAGTGTATGTTTTAGCTATGAAATATGAGGGGTCATGTTGAAAATTTGTGGGCCATTATAGTTGTTTTTGGCCTATTGCTTATATCCATTGTTTTATAATGTCACTTTGTGGGTTTGTCTACAAAACACTTACACATAAATTAGGGTCAAGCATAAGTGAGAAATATCTAAATGTATTGTGAATTTTTAAGTTAATAATTGTGTCTTTTGGGTCTTTTAGAAAGGCTTTCCCAAAGCACATAATCATGTTATGTTGTGAGTGTGTAATTGCTTTCTTTCTATTGAATTTACAATTCTATTAACATTGTTGAACTCCTATATTTACCTATCAATATTATTATTAAATAAAAATGACTCAAGTTTTACCAATTCTCATGCTTGGAAACCTTTAACATTAATATTTCTAAGAGAGAGTAGAGAGACCAAACAAGAAGGTACTATTATGACAAATCATCATAATGAAATATATACTAACTTCCTTTCAAATCTTGTTCCACCACCAAATAATTACACTACAAGAAAGGATATGTAATCAACATAAATCCCAATTCAATCCTACATGAAAACATTAGTAAACCTCAAATTACAAAACACAAATACTTGAACAATTCCCAACTAAAACTTATGAAATTTGACACACAATATATATTATAGTTTTTTATTATACATTGTAGAATAAATATCACCCCATGTATTTTGCACTCTACAACATGAAAAAATGACAATTGATGTTGCATGATTAGCTTATTGATCAAAAGTAGAACACAAAAATGATCCTACCTTATAGAATACAACTTCTCTCTCAATGTTTGAGATAGAGAATTAATAATGTCATCCATGAATTTGAAGCATGTGACACTCCATGTTTTGTTGAGCCACAACATTCCCATTACAATTGAGAAGCTAATTACACAACCTATTGCCATTCCCATATCCCACCATATATCATCATCTGAATCTTCATTATTATCTTCATGTGCCTTTGGATAATTAGGATGGCTACTTAAGCATGACACATAGATTTGTAGGCCACATAACCCTGAATTGTTGGAGAAGTATGCAGAATCAAATGTCATCATTTGTCCTCCTAGTGGTATAATCCCTGATAGGTTATTAAAGGACACATCAAAGTAACTTAAGGATGTGAGAAGTTGCAGCTCAATAGGAATAGTCCCAAATAGTTTATTTTGTGAAAGATCAAGTGATTGTAGCAATGTCATCTGTCCAATAGATTTAGGAATGTCACCCCTAAAATGATTTCTTGAAATGTTGAGAATAATTAAACCTTTGAGGGATCCAATATTCCAAGGAATTTTACCTGATAGACTATTGTTGGAGAGATCAAGACATTTTACTAATCTCAATATCTTCACAAACTCCATATCTTGTCCTTTATTCTTAACTATTATTTCATCTATATAATAGAATTTTTCAATTGAAAAGGAATATGTAGTACCAGATGTATGTTGAAAGTTTTCTATGTTTTTTGATTGATTTGTCATTGTAGTCAACTTCATAATTTCATTTGGAATAACTTCTAAAAAATTGTTGTTTGACATATCCAGAATTTGAAGATTTTGCAGTTTCGTTAATTGCAATGGAATTTTACCCTTAAATTTATTATTTTTTATTATTAAAATTTGGAGACTATGCAAGCTTTTAATCCAATTTGCAATGCTTCCTTGTAAATTATTGCTTCTCAAATCAAGGATTCTTAGATTCCTACATTTTCCAAGTGATGATGGAATATGCCCTTCAAGTGCATTGTTTCCTAATTTCAATGTCTCGAGAGAATTCATCCTCTTACACATATTTGGTATCATTCCTTTTAAGGTATTCTTCTCTAGATTTAAGACAGACAACATAGAGCAATTCTTTAGACATTGGGGAATCCTACCGCTCAGCCTATTATTTGACAAGTCTAAAATATTCAAACTCTTCAATTTAAAGATAGAATTTGAAATAGAGCCACTCAAATTATTTCTGGCTAATGAAAGAAACCGAAGATTTTGATTTGGTTTTTGAATTGATCCATCAAATAAGTTATCTGACAAATCTATGTATTCAATTGGTGTGAGTTCCCAAAGCCAATTTGGAATAAAGCCGCTAATAGAGTTTCTTGACAAATCTAAGTATCCAATTTCATATTGAGTTGAAATAAATGTGGGGAAATTTCCTCTAATATTACACTCATGTAAAGCTAAGTAGCCAAGTTGAAATTTGGGAATGGTAGAGGCATTGATTTTTATGGTCAACATATTGCTTGAGAGATCCAAACCATAAAGTTTGGGACAATTATTCAAAATAAAAAATGAGAAAGTTCCATTTAACCTATTACTTTGTAGTCCAAGGGCATTTAGGGCTGAGAGATTACCTAGAGTAGATGGAATGTGGCCATTTAATTTATTTGAATTGAGAAAGAGTTGAACAAGCTTTGAGAGGCCACCTAAAGAGGAGGGAATAAAACCTTCCAAATTGTTGTAAGAAAGATCAAGATATGACAAAGGAAGAGCTCCATCAAAAGAAGGAATCTTACCTCTCAATGAATTTTTTGAAAGGTCCAACGATTGAAGCCGTGAGAGATTTGCAAAGGAGGGAGGAATTTCTCCTGACAATGCACAATTGTCCATGTTAAGTGTGGTGAGATTGGTGAGAGAAGCAATTCTCCCCAACTGAATAGTGAGATTCAGATAGCTCAATCTAAGGTGCTCCAACCCTCTCAAATGTGTTACCCACTCACCCAACTTGTTGCTCTGCAAATCCAAATTGAAAGAGAGGTCAAGGAATTTTAAGTCAAACATGTTACCAATCTCCCTTGGAATGGCACCTCAGAGATTATTTTTAGTGAGGTCCAAGTGCTCCAATTGCTTCAGGTTAGCCAATTCTATTGGAATTCATCCAATAAATCCACAATTAGCCAAGCTCAAATACTTCAATCTCCTCAGCTCTCCAACTTGTAGAGGGATGGAAAGAGGAGCATTATTGTGACTAAGGTCCAAGTGCTTCAAATGCAGTAATTGGAATAGCCCCCCCTCGAATTTTGCTCCAATTAATGTAACGTGCACTGAGATCCAAGGTGAGCACATGCCCAGTGTGTGGGTGGCAGCCCACTCCTTCCCAAGTGCAACAGTTGAACCCTCTCCATGATTCCAGGTTGCTTGACCGGTATTCTCTAGAGTAGGTGAAGTTAAGGCCTTGCTTGAAATCTAAGAGAGAATTTCTTTCCTCTTCCAAACATGCGGAGCAGCAGATAATATGCAGCAACAATAAAACCACCTAAATGCCCAAAGCCATATTTATTGTCTCCCAAAAACAGAAAAAAGACACAGCTATTATCTCACTATGAGAGAACAGAATGAATAGTTCACTTTGCAAATCCCAAGGACTTCTCTTCTATGTGGATGAAATGGGTTTACACGAGGCACATTTATAGCCCATTCAAAGTGCTCTGGAGTGTAAACGTGATTGTATGGAGCGTGGAAATTTTTGAAGAGAAAGTCAATGGAGAAAGAAAGAGGAAATTACAAATGTTCAATCTTTTTTATTTTAAAATTAATATTAAATTATATGTCATTTCAAAATTAATATTAAAAAATGTAATGCCATAGAAAGAATCTAATACCTACTACGAATATCTTAATAGGACAAAACTCGAGTATCTTGGTGGGTGGGTAGCCTGCCTAATCAATAAACGTGAAGAATATATGATATTTACCATAATGACACGTGGGACAGAGAAATTAATTGCATTTTTGGTCATTGTTGACTGATGACCAGGGCCACGACAAAGCCGGTGGAGATTTATAATTATAATTAATCTAAATTAATTAATGCTAAATATTAAAGAATAAGTGTATTTATTAAATAATAATAAATATTTTAAAGTGAGTATGTTTTAAATTTAATAAATGTTAAAAGTATAAAAATAGATAAGAAAATAAATGTATTTAGTTTTGTAATTAAAGAATGAATGTAATTTAGCATTGCACTAAAATTTAAATATTTTGAAATAAGAAAGGGATCATGATAATGTGTAATTTGTCTCGTAATCAAAATATATTATTTGTAAGTCATTATTTTTAGTTGATCAACATTCCTGAGACTCTTGGTACCTTGTTGGCGTGCCATCTACATCTTTGACTATCATATTGTTGTCTTGTTTATCATCTATGCATTGTTCGAGTAGTGTCACTTCAAGGTCACTCATACAAATTTGTGCCTCTTTGATCTTAACCTTCATCTTGATTACATTAGAGATTCTTCAATTTCAATGGTATAGCAATTGTTCTTTGATAGTTGTTTTCAATTTCTTCGTGCTTTAGTGGAGTTATTCATGTTCATACTTTTTCAAGGACAACTTTTGTGAAGGCTTCTTTGTCATTCTCACATTTTGTCTTTTTTAAGGAGAAGTTTTTTCCTATAGATTTTCTCCTTTTCTTCACTTGTGAGAGATATTTTATACATGGGTACCTAATCCTTCCTTGTTACTAGTACCCATCTTTGAGTATTTTCTATTTTTATTTTTCCTCCCTAAGTTGCATTTAATGGGGGGTGTTGGTGTGAAGGTGGTTTAGTACCTAACTAGTTCCCTTTTAGGACCTCTTTACATCTAGTTAGTTAAGTTTACTTAGGGAATTTACTTTTTGTATCGTGAGTTATATGATTATGTGCTTGTACACTCAAAAACACAACTCAGTTGCATGGGCGATCGAGTTAGCTTTGACAGAGCACACGAGACCCTCTCCTTGCCATGGGCGAACATCCATGTCACTCTCGCTCTCGTGGTAGAAACCAGTTGAGAGGAGGCGAGACACGAAGATGGTCCTACTCACTTGAGAGCTACACTTCACGAAGAGTAATCGGTCGGTCTTGGGACCTTTCTTGGGTATTGTTTCTTATGCAGTATTCTACGATCGTTGTAGTTGAGATAATTATATGACCCGAAGGGTCACTAATTACTGTTCTCCTATTTGGGTTTCAGAGGTTCCAATGTTGAGTAGGTTTTCAATTATTTTTGTTTATGTTTCTGTCAAGTTGGAGTCGCTCTTCAAATCGTTGTATGACGACTCATGCTTGAAGTAACCTTAGCCTATGTTGTTGTTCTTGGATTGTTATCTGATCATGTTGAGGCCTTGGGTGTAGTAATTCCTCAATCTCTTCAAGGATCACCCTCACCCACTCACCTCTAGGTCTAGGGCACATTCATGAGCCTAAACTTAGAGAGTTAGTTAGAGTTAACCTCGAGTGGACTTATGTTTGACTTAAGGTGATGACCTAAGGTTTGCTTTGCTTTTCTTTGAGTTGTTTAATTTGTGTTGACCTGTGTTGACCTCGTGATGAAATTGAGGGTTTTCAAACTTCATGTAATGCTTGTGTTTTTGTTATTTTTTGTTTTGTATGTATGCACTCTATATGTATGCAAGACAATATTTTTGTTCTTTTTATGGATTTTTTGAAAGGAAAGTGTTTTAATTAATCTAGAATTCAAATATGCATGCAATTCTTAAATGAGTTTACCTAATGCAATCTTAATCTATGTTTTTGGTGTTTTCTTGTGTTTTGATTTTAATTACTTTAGGAAATGAAAGTACTTGAAAATAAAATAATCTAATAATGCAAAATACTTGAATTAAACTAATCTAACAATAGAATTCTATTTATCCTATCAAGGAAATCACAATATCTAATTACTATCTCCAAGAGCAATTATAAGATTGTCTAATTACTACCAATAAAACATGAAAGAACCTGGAATGTGTCGATGCATGAGCCTCCACTACCCTCAAGAATCCTTGTATCAGCAACCTATTCGTCCTCTTGTAGCAGCGGGGATCTCTTCTTGGCAACAATAGGGAAGGATGCAAAATAGCTTCAGAAAACTTCAAAATATGAGCTCAATATGAGCTAAAAGAGCACTATGGCTTGCAAAACAAGTGGCATAACGATGTAATGAGAAGCTTTTAGCAAATATTTGGCATAACAACAATAAAATAAAAGGCTCATAAGTCTTGCGTGAGCATAAGAATTCTATGTGGAGAGTAGAAACCTGCAAAGCTCGGATGCACAAATGAAATTGCCTCCCTTTGTTCTTCAGAGAGGGGGTATTTATAGCTTGGAAAAGGTCATGAAAGGTGGGACAGATTGAAGAGGTAACTCCCTTGATTGGAGAGTTAACTCATTAGATTAGGTAGTGAACTAGGCTAACTAGGGAGTGATGAAGCAAAGATAGCTTATTACTGAAGGAAAAATGGAGACATCAAGAGTCCAAGAGGTGACAAGTATAGATCAAATGGAGTTAATTATGCATGCTTGAAGGCTTGGTGTCACATCTCATTTTTTGACTTTATTTAATCTAAAGTTTCAAGATGCCAAGTGCCATGCAAATTAGAAGATGACTGGAGTTAAATAAAAGCTTGATCTAAATATATGAACACCTATTTTTGGAGAGGGAATGGGGAGATAAAAAGAGGAAAACACAGGGCAACAAGGGGATGAGTAATGAGGAACAAAAGAAGAGAGAGGATGGTAATCATCAGTGACAGAAGGAGATAAGGAGAGAAGAGAAAGCTTCGACGACAGGAGGCAGGAATGGACCTATTTGCAAAGAGCATGGACTACCAGGTTTTTCTCCTTTTTCTAAATAATATTTGATAAAGTTGTGAAGTGTATTTAGTGAATGACTGTATTCTATGTTTGTCCTATTTTTTTGGTCTCAATGACCTTCTTACTAATAGAATGACCTGTAAATGCATATATATCAGTCTCTTTATCCTAGTTGACCTCTAAAACATATTTAGGCCTGTATATGAATTGTATCAACCTACTTTACACTTTGTTATTGGCCTTATCGGTATGCTCCATACCAAATGTTATGGCCTTTCTAATTGGCCTATAAATTTTATTCAAATCGGCCTATTTTATGAGGATGACAGCTTGCATAATTTGTTGGTCTGTTTGAACCTCTTGGCCTAATTTTTTTACACCACCTTTGTGACTTCAAGTGGCTTCCATGATAACCATATGGTCTCTTCTCCTTGCAACTTTGACTTTATCCTAATCGACCTACTTTACTTTAGATATCAGTTATATACTTAATCTTGGCAATTTGTTTAGAACCCAACAATCTTTTTATACCCGTATTAGATGTTCTTTAATCTTGGTTCATCTAGTTATGACCTGTTTAAGCTTCAAATCGACCTATCTTTCTTTGATTACCTATCTATTCTATTTTCAATGGCCTTCCTTTGAGTCTTAAATCGCCTTGTACAAACAGTTTGAAAGAATTACTTGCTCTTTTCCTTTATTACCTTTAACAGCCTACCAATAAGTAATTCAATAGCTTGTTTAGCAATTGAATTGACCCTTAAGAGTTTACTATCTCATTGCCTTTATTTCGGCCTGTTCCATATAAACAACTATTTTTGAAGTGTCCTTGTCCGCTTGTTTATTGCTCTTGTCGGCTTGATTTCATGTTGATACCATCTTCTTTGTTATTCTATGGGTTGAGTATGCTTCTTTAACAGCTGGTGTGTGTGCCTTTTTACCTATTTTGTATTTATATTGACCTATGGTATTCAAAATTGGTTTTCTTGATGATTGAGCAGTTTGTGTGTATCCATATCTGCCTTGTGCTAGGTAAAAGCATTAATTCATGCAGCAGTTTATTATTTCTATCACAATTTTATTCAGGTCACATCAATTAGTAATTTTTGGCACCGCTTTAATTGTTCATGTTGTAGTTATGTAATCTACAGTCGTTACTTTGTTCCTAACACTGCTGTATGTTTTATCCTGTCGTTGTAGACTTATCTTCCTTCTTGTAGTGAGTTATTCACAATTCTTGTAGCGTACTAAATACTTTCTGTAGTAGATTAAACTTTAATCTTGTAGCATACTTATTGTATTCCTATAGCAAACATTAGGGTTCTTGTGGTAGATTTAGGATATATTAAATCAACTTTTCTTCTTTTACCTCATTGTAAGTGATGTTTTATTGGTAAACATGAAGATGTTTTAAACAAGTTTGTATCTTTTTAAATCCCTATTACAACTTTAATTGAGTGGAATTTTGAACCTATTTGCGGATAGAAAATCTTGTTCTAGATTTATATTAGATATTTATGAATGAATATGGGTTAAAGATTATACCCCATTTATAGTTTTATGTATGTACCTTGAATGAATAAATGAAGCTCTTATTGTGAATATTTTCTTGTAAGTGTTTTTCCATTGAGTGTGTAAAAAGGGAGAAGTAGCGTATGTATCTAGGCAAAACTAAGTGTTATCAATTTTCTTTGAAAAGGAAGTAGTTTATCTTTTGTGTGTGTTTGGGTTACTATATATATATATATGCCACATCCTATTGTGACATATTTGCACATCATCATTTAGATTTACATTTAGACATCATGTTGCATTGGGTGTTACCTCCTACTAGTTGTTTCTAGGTTGCTAGACATTTCATGCATGGCTAGGTTTCCTTCGTGTTATGAAGGGATCTGAGGAAGTGTAATTGCTTCATGGTTGGGCAGAAAAGCACTTGAGCCATGTTCCCTTCTCTCAGCTTGCAGATGACCATGTGGGTTAGTGGCGGCTCAAGAGAGCGATTTGATTTATTATTCATTATGGATGGGATAAACTTGCTCACAAATAGGGTCATGATCATGGCTAATAGCTTAAGGGAAAACCATATGTCAGTCATGGATGGGTGGATCTTAGAAGTGCTTTGATCTTGATTAAGATTAAGGTTTGATATTTCCACATGTTTAAGATTATGCTCTTGACATACCTCTTGACTTTGGATGGAAGAGGAAGGTTCTTGAGTGGACTTGATAGGCTCTTGAGGGTTATCAACATGAGGACATGATGGCTCTTGACTTAGGCTTGTGGTTGGAGACTCTTGAATAGACATGTTGGCTTATAGGTCACATGATGGGCTTAAAGGGTGAGGTATGTTAATGAAGGGCTCTTGAAGAGGCTTAAGGATATGTGAACCACATGATGAGATTATAGGATTGGAAATGACCTTTGGAAGTTCATTGGTAGGCTCATGAATGGGTATTTGACATGGGGGTAGTTTATTCCTAGCTAGTAGCCAATGGATCACATCCTTCGCAAGGGTATGAGTGGATGGGAAATATAATGGATGGATGGTGTTGTAGGCTTATGATTAGGATTAGGTTGAGGGCTAATTGGGTTGGATGGATTAGGATTTGGACTTGATGGAGGTGACACATGGGATTGGGATGATGTGACATGTTTACGGAGGCTCTGTATGTACATCTTAAAGAGGAGTGGCCTAAATATGGGGCATAAATTTGTATTATGACCTTTGACCCTATGGTATGCACAATAATGATGTTCATTGTATGGACTTCCCTCACATGGTTTGACTTCAAGAAGTTCAATGAGTTTTGCTTCAAGCATCCGTCATAAAATATACTCAATATTTTCATTTGGTGGAGGATTGGAGGCCCATGGTGGTAAAGGTGATGAAGGGCTTGATGGGCTAGAAGATGGACTAGGAGTAGGATCACATGGTGGTGTTGGGATAGGATTAGTTGGCTCATGTTTTGGCATGTGATTGGATGATGGAGGCCACTCATAGGATGAATTAGCTAGGTTGGTATCTCCCTTGTCAAAGGTAAGTAAGTCTTGTTGCATTAGGCTCACATGGTTTATCTACAAAGGGCCACTTGGAGTTGCATGTGCTTCTTGTTGCAAAGGTAGACTTGGGCTCATTTGTGCTTGTTGGGGAGGCCATTGATAGTCTTGGTAGCTAGGTGAAATAGTAGGATATGTAGACAAAATATCTTGAGGTGGACTCAACGTTGAGGGCATTTGATCTTGTTGGCAAGGTTGACTTGCACTCACTTGATTTATGTACAAAAGACCATTTGGACTTGCATGTTGTTCTTGTGAAATCACTTGATTGCCTTTTGGATGGGCTTAGTATTGCATTGGACTGTTGGCATGAGGGATTGGATAAACTTGAGGTGGATATTCATAAGTTGATGTGGCATTGACTTGGTGGATAGGTGGATTAGGTTGATAGGAAGTGGATGGATATGACATGTTGCAAGATGAATTAGGTTGATATGAAGTGGATGGATATGACATGTGGCAAGATGGATTAGGTTGGGAGTGAATGGTTAAGGACTGTTGTGCTTGTAGGGCTTGACTAGTGGCAAAAAGGTGTTAGACTTGGGTTATAAGGTGTTGTAGTTGAGGTGATTGGCTTGCTTGGGGTTGATCTTTTTGGATGAAGATGTGTAATTTTTCAATGGCGTCTTGGTTGGGGGTTGTGATCCTTGATAAAGATTTTGGATGAATCTTTGGAATTTGATTTCTGGGTCTTCTAGTGCAAACATGTTGTTACCCAAGTGTTTGCCTTAAGTCCTTTTTGGTAAGTGCTTGTTTAGGGATTTGGATGATATGGCGGAAGTGATTTGTCTTAGGATAGGGATGTGACTAGGATAAGTTTAGGATGGTTAGGATGATAACTAGGATGATTAGGATGAAAGTGATTGGGCTTGAATGTTATTGAAGGAATGTGTAGGATGACTTGTCTTTATGTGTTTTGGTGTTTAGAGCTTGGTGTGGCAATATTCAAATAAATGATTGTGCATATACACACATGAATCACTCACACAAGACACACAAGCAAGTTGTTGACTTTGAAAATAAAATTTGATGATTATTAAGCAAGCACTTGAAAACACATCAACAAGCCTAATGTCTAGTCAAGTGGGTATGGCCAATTAGGTTCTAGGCTATTTTGCACAAGGTTGACTAGGAATTGAAAGCAAAATCCTGCCACACAGCCGAGAGAAAGGGGTAACCCACCCTTCACCTTCACTTCCCAAAGGTATAAAGTTCTTTGGGGCTTAGCCAAGAGTGACAAGATTTATGACTCCCAATGAGGGTGTCTTTTGATTCAGCCTTGATTAAGGTTGTCCCTTGGAGTGGTGTGTCTCCAAGCAAGCCTCCTAGATAGGGTATACAAAAGCAAACCAAGTGAGCTATCACTTGATTCACACTCGCACTTGTTAATTGATCCTTTAGAAATGAGATGTGTGGAAGACAATTCAAGCACTTGTTCTTTTTAAACCCACATCCAAATGTGATGGAAAACAATGGTTCGTTTGAGCCCAATTTCAATGGTATGATTGCAAACAAGTTGTTTGTTTTATGCCCAAAGTCCAAATGTGTGATCAAGCGAGATTGGAAGATAAGAGATGAAATGATTGCACTTGGTTATTTTTCTATCCAAATCTACTGTAGATGATGATCCTAATGTTGTTCCAGCTCCTTTGATTCACCTACAAGTCACAAAAATTGAAAAAGACCAAGTAAACTTGCACATGAAAGTGATATACAAAAATGAAGAATCTAATAAAATCTAATTAAAATGATTTGATATAGTAGAATGGATAGCATAAACAGAAAATTTAGGAAATTTCATGCACTTTTTAAAAAAAATTCATTCAAATTCGATCAAAATTGCTCAAGTTATGCTCGATTGAAGTTTATGTGCAAGTTTGACTTTGATTGATAAAAAAAGGTAGGAAAATGGTATAGTCACCTAATAAAACCTACTTATCTGCAAATTTCATCCTCCCAGCTTTCCAACAAGTCCTTGTTTGCATGATATTGCCTCTATATGTGAAAGTTATGAAGATTTGAAAAAAACAACCTCCTTTGGCATGTAGAAGGCAAAAGATAACCCTGGCAGTTTGAAATTGACTGTTGGCAGTTTTGTCACTCAAATGCTATGTCAATAGGTGATATTGAGGTTTTGGCTGCCGATGAGTTTGGAAACCACAGTTGTTGTTGACTGTTAATGACTATATCAAATGCTGATGACAATTAAAAACCTTTGTTGGTAAAGACCGATGTCGCCTACTTTAAGAAGATTGCCAACATGGATATTGCAAAGATCTGTTGATGAATTTTGTAATGCCGATTGTCGACCACCCTTACAAGATTAAATGCCAACCGGAAATAATGCAAAACAAACACCAACTTTATGGTCAAATACTGGCCCTCAAATGAAATGGGTGGCTTTTCCTCAACACATTTATTCTCTAGCTATACAACCATTGGAATATGTGTCTTTTCTCAACATGCACTATTTTAAAAATCTTGATGGTCTTGTTTTGATTTTGTCTACAAATTATGTCGTCTTCTTTCACCACCAGAATATGTAAAGCCCATCAATAATGAGATTATCAACCACTTAAAGCTTTTTAGAAACCACTTTAAGAAACTCGAAGATCGCGAACTGCTGGTTGGGGATTTTGACATAAATGGCTCATGCTGATGTGATCCTATTGTCGATGATCCAGGTCAGGGTCAGATGCTTGGTCACCGATTATGAGATAACCACCAAACTATTGTAAACAAACAAGCCATTGAGAGTCTTTGAATTTCAATGTCTTTGGAGGACTGTTGGTCACCGATCTTTGCTTGTAATAACCATCAATTGCAAGGAATGCCGGTAATAACACCTGGGCTGCCAGATAATTGAAGCTGTTATAATGTTACCACCGCTGATGGTAGTTTAAACACTGTCGGTAAAGATTGGGCAATGCCTGTCATGTATTATTATTTGACTACTGCCAAGCAATGTGAAAATGCTATTAAAGCAAACAACCACTGAAATTGCCAAAGACAAACTTTAGACTATTGAAGGATTATGTAGCCCGAAGTCACCAAAAACAAACCACCAATTATTTGTTGCAAAGGATGCCGATTACAAATGTCACTAATGTAGGATCACCTGGTAAATAGACTTCAGCATATTTCAAAAAAAACTTGGACGCTACCTTAAAAACTTTTATAAAGGCTGCTGAAATGATGCATCTGCCAGACCGGGAAAACAAACAAGCTGCTAAGCTATAAACCATCGCCAAAATTTTTACAATTGCCGCTAAAGACTTCTTGAGGTTGGAATTCAAGGAAAACGTCGATGGAAAAGTCAAAATGCCATTTTGAGGCAGCCGCTAGTAAAGATTTGATATCAAGCCAGATCTAATCGAGTTGGCCACAGATAGTCAACCATAGAAATCCTATGTAATGAAATGTCGTCGGACTGCTGATGGAAGATTCTGGCACTACTTACTTAGAAACCATTGGTGTAGAGTTTGCAAATCACCGATGATATGGTTGTGATAGTTGATGCCACAGTTAGTCGCTGAGAAATTTTGTAGACCATAGATGGTTAGCTGGAGACCAGAAATGTTGTAAGCTGACAGGAGATAGAGCAGATCAATGGAGACTATTGGCTAGGGATTTGTCAGATGATGACCAAAAAATAAGAAGCATTGGTCAAAGATCTCAAAAGGTGGCAACAGGGAATTTTTGATGGTAGCGGTTAAACCTCAAACAGGGTGGAATGGATTTTGTAGGTGGCGACAGGCTTTTACGCAATGGTGGTTGGCTTAAAGGCCATCGGTCGGCTTAGACGGAGACTCGGTAATATTGGATGTCAATGAGAGGTGACTAGATCTTTGCAGATTTAGTAGGGGCGATAGATGATGGGTAGCGAAGCGGTGTCGACTAGAGATGGCGGTGATTTAGACTTGCAAAGTGATGGACAGGATTGTTAGACGTTGGTAGGATAAGGATTGATGATGAGTGGCGACGAGGTTTATATCGATGGCATGTAGAGTTTGAAGTTGACGTTCAAGAGGAGGCTGCCAAAAATGATAGAGACAGGATATGAATAGCATAGAAGTGGCGGCGGCAGGTAGAGATTAGAGTTTTGGATTTAGAGTGGCAATGGTAGCGAAGGTATTTAGGATTAGGATCGTATTAGGGTTTATCGATGGTCTGGATGGTAAACAAAAGTGTTAGATATGCTTTGGACAATGGCGACAGGGATATCAACCACAGATTAGATGGAGATCGATGTTGGTGGCAAATAAATGAGATTTGGGCAGAGATTTGGTTGACTTTGAACTGCAACCAGGGGATCAAGAATTTTTTGAACTACAAACTTGATACACAGTAAATAGAAAAATGCAATAGATAAAACCCTAGACAAGAATATCACCTTAATAACTTGTGACCCAAAATTGAAACCTATAACCTAAATCAGAGATCAATAATTGATTTGCACAGAGAATACCTACGCAGGTCGTACGGATCCGTACGACCTGCGAAATTGTTATTATTATTTTTTTTCAAAAATTCACAATTATCAAAATTAGGCAAATTTATAGTTAAAGTTCATGGAAACAACCACCTGATCACAATGGTG
Organism: Cunninghamia lanceolata; assembly: GCA_027924645.1. Taxonomy (NCBI): domain Eukaryota; kingdom Viridiplantae; phylum Streptophyta; class Pinopsida; order Cupressales; family Cupressaceae; genus Cunninghamia; species Cunninghamia lanceolata. The sequence goes on from BSBN01000803.1 coordinate 17,499,490, forward strand.
TAGTCAGGTTTCACCCAGGATGCAACCTGTAACAATTTACCCCCAAAATTTGCAAATCTTGACAAAACTAGGGTTAGAGAATACATTTTTTTGCTACAAAAGCCTGCAAAAATGAAAGATTGATGCTCCAAGAGATCTGAACTTCACAAAAACAACTCAAACAAGGAGGTTAATCAATGATGTGGGTCCCACTAGGCATGCCAAAATGTATAATGAAAAATTTGGATTTACAAATGGAAACGATCAAACAATGAAATGCATAACCTAAACCCAAATCATTTAATACCTCAAAGATGCAAGATTTGTTGTGTTGATTGCTTGATTCCGTAGCATAACATTGATAGGGAGATAGATGATGGATGATTGATGGAAGATAGATATAAGCTAGATAGATGAAAGAGGATGGATGATGGCTTGAGATGAAAATTCAGTAGGGTGAAGTTGCATGAAGAAGAATCCCCCCTTTTCATGGCTCAAGAGAGGCTTGATTTATAGGATTGGCTTGGTTCAAATGAATGGCTAGGATCAATTAGGTCTTTAGATGAAATGGATGGATAAGATTAAGTTAGGTTTCCTTGCACATTAAGAAATTGTAGTCAATGGACGTGTCAAAGGAAATAGGTCTCATGTGTGATTGTGTACACAAAAAGTACTACATGTGATTGTGTACATAAAAAGTATTTTAAATGAGTTGTACTACAACACATGATTAAAGGGAAACGGACAAGTTTCAAGGTGAGATGAAAGGTCATGTGACTTAATTCAAATTAAATATTTGAATTAATTGGGATATAGATGGGAAATTAATTAAATAAATAAGATTTTATTTAATTAATTGGGTAGATGAATAGGATGGGATAAGATATGATGTGGGAATTAATTAAATAAATAAAAATTTATTTAATTAATTAGGATGATGGGATTAAGGATAGGATTATGAATGGGAAATTAAATAAATAAATAAAATTTATTTAATTAATTGGCTAAGTGGGATTAGGATGGGATTTTAATTAAATAAATAAAATTTATTTAATTAATTGGCTAAATGGATTAAGGATGGGATTAAGATGAGATTTAGGACAAAATGCTACATGATGTCTAGATAATGTTTTTGACTAGGTGTTGCAAGACATGGACAAATTTGGGACAATTTTGGGTGTCTACACTCCTGTTTGAAGAATCTTATGGATAAAGTGTTTAAAGGTTGTACGGATGTTCTTGGTGATTATAATGTGCTTGTAGATGTCTCTAGATCATGTTCCTACCTTTTGATTGATCTGCAAGGTATAATCTGGATCGTGCATGAAGCTTGTTCTTAAAGGTTTCAATGTTAACACCAGTTTTAGCTGACTTGTTTGTTCTCACTACTTGCAGTTATACTTTGGAGGTTGTGATAGCATGTTGTAGAATGGAAGATCATGTTTGAGTCTTAGCTAAGGCGTGGTTTGGTCCACATTCATTCTTTCTCTTTCAATAATTTGTTTAGGTCCAAACCTATTCTTATGTATATGTGTTTGCCGACCTTGAAGATTGTTCCAATGGTCGATGATTGTAATGCTGACCTTGATGATTATTCCAAGGTTAATAAATTGTATAAATACTTGTAATTAAGTCATGCAAATGTATAGAAGTGTGAAGATGCGAAGATAAGTGTGTAGTGAAAAGAAGAACAGAGCTGAGGATGTTTATTGTGCTTTAGTGGAACTAAACTTTGTCATAATGTAGATGCTACTATCTCAGTTCACTAAATTTGGTAGTGAACCACCCATCAAGAGTGAGCCTCTTCATTTGTAGTGAGCATTTTGGGTAGTGAGCCCTAAGGCAGTGAGCCTTTGATTTTTAGTATTGTTATAACATATTATATTGTGAGCTAACTCTCACCATGGTTTTTCCCCTTTAGGGTTTTCCATGTAAAATTTGGTGTCTCCTATGTTGAATGTGTGAATGTGTTTAAGTTTTTGTTTCATGCTTTCATGATTAATATACATACATAGTGTTGATTAGTTGATGTGTTAATGGTTTTGAAATATTGGTTACAAATGATTCACCCCCCTCTCAGTTGTATTGTGCTTTTCAACAATTGGTATTAGAGTGAGGGTTTCTTGGTAAAAAGCCTAATAGCTCAAGGTAGATCCAGGATGGCACATAAGAAAGAGTCTCTACGGTTTGATGGAACAGACTATTCTCTCTGGATGGTACAAATGAAAAGTCATCTTATTTCTCTTGGTTATAATGTTTGGAAAATGGTAGAAATAGAGTATACTCTCCCTTCGAATGGTCCATCATCCGATGATGAAGTCAAGGAGTATGAGTTGAATGGAAGGGATAGAGATGCTTTGCTTAGTGCTTTATCTAATGCTGAGTTGATAAAAGTTATGGATCTAGAAACTGCTCATGCTATATGGGATAAGTTAAAAAATCTGTATGAAGGAGATGATTCTATGAAAAGTGCTAAACTACATAACTTGAAGGCAAGGTATGAATCCCTAAAGATGAGTGAAGATGAGATGATGCAAGAGCATCCATGGTTCAAGAGAAATCTTGCATCAACCAAAAACATTTACACTTCAGTTTATTTGCAGTTCAGTTTGTTTCTTTGCATTTTCTAGTTCAATTCAGGTAGTTCAGTCAGTAGTAGTTTCTGTGTTTTAGTCTGCATTCTACCACAGTTGCATTTTAGACCTCTTGGAATAGGACTTAGCATCTAGACATGTTCATCTAAATCATATCAAGAATTTAGAGCATTTGGATTAAGTACTGGAAAGATATCGCTATCATAAGATCGACTGTTTTCTCAAAACAAAGCATTCTGACAGTCTCAGACAATCAGCTAAAGGAGAAGACTTGCAGAGCATTTCCCAATTCGTCAAGTCTAAAGACGCATCATTCAATGATTTGTGGTGCATGGCCGAATCTCCCTAAGATCCGCACATCATTCCATACATTTGCAGAAGAGTTCTACTCATTTAGGTCTGACCTATCCGTCTACACACGTTACAACTCTTCATTGGAGTTTGTGATCTACCTTGGCCGATGCAGAGGAATATTTTGTACCAGAGATGATATATAAGGATGTAATAGATCCCTAGGAAAGTAGATATCAATAATTGGGAATCAATTCATAGTGGATAGTCTAGATTTTGTGTGAAGGTTCTTCAAAGCTATATCTTGCAGATATTTTCTAATCAGGCCTATGAGCCGAATTGTATGCCCACATGTTGCCAGCCAATCTATATTTGGATTCATTGAAATACTAAATAACTGAAACTACATTTTCTTCATATCTTTGAGTTGTTTCCATTGTGTTTACTCTTGTTGCATGGTCAGGATAGTTCATTTTATGAACCCTCCTATCGTGGCTGCACCATGAGAACATAACAATCTACATGCAAAAAGTTGATGAAATTGTCAATGGAATCAAAGGTCTAGAAGGATCTATTGATGAAGGTGATGTCGTGCTGAAGATTCTTAGGTCTCTGCCTAAATCCTATAGTCACAAAGTGGCAGCAATTGAAGAGGCTATGACTGTGAAAAAGATTTCAAAAGATCAATTGCTTGGGAAGCTTACAACTTTTGAAATGAGGGAATTTGGTGATGCTCTACCAAAGACTAAGACTGCTTTCAAAGCCAGTACTTCAAAAAAGATTTCAAGAGCCCAAAAGTATGCTGTGGAGTCAGATGATGACCTTGATGAGGCTAAAGCCAACTTTGTGGACAGAATACAAAGAGGTATCGGTAAGTTCAAAGGCAAGTTACCATTCAAATGCTTTTCTTGTGGTAAGATTGGTCATTATGCATCCAGATGTCTAGAGAGAATTTAAAGAGGTAAAAAGAAATTTGAAAGTAGCCCTAGAATTGTCAAGAAATGCTATTATGTTAGACATCTTGATGATGATGGTGTAACAGATGATGAGTCTGATGACAATAGTACTAGTGCAAATGAATTCTTGTTTATTGCTATTAAGGAAGAACCTGTGTCTACTAATCCTACTAGTTGTGTGAAGGAAGGAAAACCTGTGGAAGAAAGTGTTTTGGTGTCTAGGTTGAGAAGGATAAGGATGAATGGATCATTGACAATGGATGATCACATCACATGACTAGTGACAAGAGTAAGTTTGTAAGTTTGGAAAAGTATGATGGTGGATTGGTTAGGTTTGGAGATAATGCGGGTAGTAAGATATATGGAAAAGGATCTATTTCTTTTGATGGCAAGCATAATATAGATGATGTTCTCTATGTGAAAGGTCTAAAGCATAATCTTTTAAGTGTTGGTCAGTTATGTGATAAAGGGTATGATACGAGATTCAAGGACAATGCATGCAAGATCATGGAAAGCTCCGAAACAGTGATTGCAACTGGTAAAAATACTAGAGGTAATATCTATCACCTAAGGGGAACTTATAATTGTTGTTTATTGGCACAAACATATGAGAGTTGGCTGTGGCATAGAAGGATGTGTCATATCAATTTTGACAACCTGATGAAGATAAACTCAGTACAAGCTGTGAGAGATCTGCCCAAATTGTGAAGCCCACTAACACTATTTGCAAAGAATGCCAAATGGGAAAATAGACAAGGACAAGTTTCAAGAGTAAAGAACAATTTTCTACTAGATTGCTTGAGCTGGTGCATACAGATTTGTGTGGTCCTACAAGAACAAGAAGCTTGCAAGGAGGTAGGTATTTTATGTTGCTTATTGATGATTATTCTAGAATGACTTGGGTCACCTTTCTAAAAGACAAATCAAAATCCCTAGACAAGTTCAAAGTTTTCAAGGAAATGGTTGAGAATGAATTGGAATTGAGGATCAAATGCTTAAGGTCTGATAGAGGGGGTGAGTTTATATCAAATGAATTAAATATATTTTATGAAGAGCATGGGATAAAGATATAGTTTTCTACTCCTAGGACACGTGAGAAAAATGGAGTTGTTGAAAGAAAAAATAGGACAGTTCAAGAGTATCAATGATGACAGAGGCTAACCTAGCAAAAGTGTATTGGAGAGAAGCTATACATACTACTATCTACATTCAAAACAAAGTTTAAGTCAAAGGTAATGGTACTAAAACTCCTTATGAATTGTGGTATGGAAGAGTTCCCACAGTGAAATGTTTCAAAGTTTTTGGAAGCAAATGTTATATCAGAAGAGATGAAGATTTAGGCAAGTTTGATCCTAGGTGTGATGAAGGAATTTTTCTTGGATACTCCACTAAGAGTAAGGCCTACTAGTGCTACAGTAAGAGATTGAGAAAGATGATTGAGAGTAATAATGTGAAGGTTGATGAAGACATGGAGATAACATCAGATCTAAGTGGCTATGAACTAAATGAACCTACTACTACAATCCACAAAGAGAAGGTGGAACAAAAGGACAGTCAATTTGAAGAAGAAAATGCTTTGGAAAGTGTTGTAAAGACTCCCAAGTATGTAAGGATCAATCATTCTGAAGATTAAATCATTGGTGACAAAAGCAAAGGAGTATTGACATGAAAAAGAGCTGTAGAGGAATAGGTGAACTACTATTTGCTTTCACAAATTGAACCTAAATCTGTAAATGAAGCCTACAAAGATGAAAGTTGGATAAAAGCTATGGAAGAAGAGATGATGTAGATAGAGAAGAATCAAACTTGGGAATTGGTCCCTAGACCTACTGATAAGAATGTGATTGGAATCAAATGGGTTTTTAGAAACAAGATGAATGAAAATGGAGTAGTAAGAAACAAAGAAAGATTGGTATGCAAAGGATATTCTTAGGCTGAAGGCATTGACTTTGAAGAGACTTTTTCTCCTATGGAAAGGATTGAAGCAATAAGAATGTTCCTAGCATTTGTAGCATATAACTTGACTTCAAAGTGTATCAGATGAATGTGAAGTCTGCATTCTTGAATGGAGAACTGGAAGAAGAGCTGTACGTTGAACAACCGAAAAGATTTCAGTCACCAAACCAAGGTGACATGGTGTGCAAATTGAAGAAAGTCCTGTATGGACTCAAGCAATCTCCCAGTGCCTGGTATGCAAGGTTGGACAAGTAGTTGATGTAATTAGGGTTCAGTAAAGGTACTGTTGACATCACTCTCTATTTTAAAATCAGTGATAATCAAATTCTGATTGTTGTAATATTTGTTGATGATATTATCTTTGGAGGCAATGAAGGTATGTGTAAGAGATTTGTAGAAGAAATGCAGAAAGAATTTGAGATGTCTATGTTTGGTGAAATGAATTTCTTTTTAGGACTGCAAATTACTCAATCAAAAAAGGAATTTTCATTTCTCAGTCCAAGTATGTGAAAAAATTGTTGAAGAAGTTTGGAATGGAAGACTCTAAGCCAGTATGCACTCCCATGGTAACTAGCTGCAAGCTAAGCAAGAATGATGAATCACCTAAGACTGTTTAGAAAAAATATAGGTCTATGATTGGAGGACTGCTCTATCTAACACATACCAGACTAGACATAATGCATGCAGTCTATCTTGTGGCAAGATTTCAAGAAGATCCCAAAGATTCACATGTAATGGCAGTCAAAAGGATCATGAGATATTTAAAAGGAACTTCAGATTATGGATTTTGGTATCCCAAAGATACTGATTTCACTCTTAGTGCTTATAAAGATGTAGATTGGGCTAGAGATGCAGAAGACATAAAAAGTACAAGTGGAGGTGCTTTCCTTTTGGGAAACAAATTGGTGTCATGGTTGAGTAAGAAGCAAGAATCAATCTCTTTGTCTACTGTAGAAGTAGAATATATTGCTGCAGCATGTTGTTGTACTCAAGTACTTTGGATGAAGCAAACATTGAAGGATATAAGAGTTGTGTATGAAGAAACAATTTCAATCTTTTGTGACAATATAAGTGCTATAAACATCTCAAAAAATCTAGTGATGCACTCAAGGACAAAGCATATATCTATAAGGTATCATTTTCTGAGAGAGAAAAAGTAATAGAGAATGAAGTAAAGATGGAATATGTGTCTACAAAGGATCAGACTATAGATATTTTCACAAAGCCTCTACCTAAGGATACTTTTGAGTATCATAGGGACAAGTTAGGGGTTATTACCCCTCCTGCTCTTAACTAAGATGCATAAGGAATGCATTAGTCCAGTGGTGAAAAAAGTTTCATCTTTTGTTTTGTATTGATGTTTTGTAGTCTACCTCATAGGGGAAGTAGGTAGATGTTGTTGATATAAGTTCCCGATAAAGAGAAATAAGTATTGCAGAGCTACTGATAGAGAAATTCTAGTTTGATCAGAGCAGTTGCTTGCAAGTATATGCAGAGAGAAAAGAAGTGATGTCCTTTTCCATTGATGTCAAAGGGGGAGAGAAAATCATGTGAAAAACTCAAGGGGAGAAAGAATTAAGAAGTGTAAAAAGAAAGGGGGAGAAAGTAATTAGTGCAGAGTCTTGTCTTCATGGTGCTTATAGTTTTTCACATCAATGTTGCCATCAATGACATATCTGTGTTGTCATTGATGTCAACTATGCTCTTGTTTTGATGCTTTCTTGTGTTGAAGATAATGAGAAAGTGTTCCTAGTATTGAGTTTCCAAGTGCTTTTGAGAAAATTGGTCTCCTAGTGGAAACAATATGTTGCAGAGTATCTTGGTTTGTAGAAGAACAGTATCATGTTTTGCTCCACATTTTCTATAGATTAAATACCTTTGTCTGTAGATTGGAAGTAATGTTAAGGGATGCCTAAAGATGCTATATTTCAAGTTTTAGCTTCCAGTGTGAAGATTTGTGTGAGTTTTGTTCACCAGAGTAAAAACTATTTTTTTATATATTTAATGGTGACAGGGAGAATGTATTCTACTTCGCATTTCTTCACAATTAAGTCTTACAATCTATAGTTTTGGAATTAGGTTTGTGATGAGGATATGTACCTTCATTTCAAATGGTTCATGATTTGGTGGTCCGCAAGCGATCTTTCTTTTATGATAGTGGACAACAGTAAAGTTCAAGTGCTCCAGTTTGAAGAATCTTATGGATAAAGTGTTTAAAGGTTGTGCGGATGTTCTTGGTGATTATAACATGTCTGTGGATGTCTCTAGATCATGTTCCTTCCTTTTGATTGATCCATAAGGTATAATCCAGATCATGCATGAAGTGTGTTCTTAAAGGTTTCAGTGTTAACACCAGTTTTAGCTGACTTGGTTGTTCTCACTACTTGTGGTTATACTTTAGAGGTTGTGATAGAGTGTTGTAGCATGGAAGATTATGTTTGAGTCTCATCTAAGGCGTGGTTTGGTCTGCATTCATTCTTTCACTTTCATTAATCTATTTAGGTCCAGACCTATTCTTATGTATATGTGTTTGCTGACCTTGGAGATTGTTCCAATGGTTGATGGTTGTAATGCCGACCTTGATGATTATTCCAAGGTTGATAAATTGTATAAATACTTGTAATTAAGTTGTGAAAATGTATAGAAGTGCGAAGATGCGAAGATAAGTGTGTAGTGAAAAGTAGAACAGAGCAGAGGATGTTTATTGTGCTTCAATAGAACTGAACTTTGGCATAATGTATATGCTGCTATCTCAGTTCACCAAATTTGGCAGTGAGCCACCCCATTGGCAGTAAGCCTCTTCATTTGCAGTGAACATTTTGGGCAGTGAGCCCTAAGTTAGTGAGCGTCTAATTTTTGGTATTGTTATATCATATTATATTGTGAGCTAACACTCACCGTAGTTTTTCCCCTTTGGGGTTTTCCACGTAAAATTTGGTGTCTCCCGTGTTGAATATGTGAATGTGTTTAAGTTTTTGTTTCATGCTTTCATGATTAATATACACATAGTGTTGATTAGTCAATGTGTTAATGGTTTTGAAATATTGGTTACAACTGATTCACCCCCCCTCAGTTGTATTATGCTTTTCAATAGACACATCAGATATGATCCACATATAGATAATTCTCATTTTTCATTACCGCATCAAAATGTCACAACTGTAAGCAAACTTGTAAGTATAACTATCTTCCAGAACTCCATGTACCTAAGTCATTGTTTAATTCCTCTAGAAACTTTAGACAGTGGTGTGTGGATCTAATGAGTAGCATCCATTGATATTTATGATCATTTCTAGAAGGTTTCAAACCCTGCACTTCACCATAATATCATATTTTGGGTTATGAAGCATTACATAAGGTCTGGAAGACTCTATTCTCTACAGACTGATACATTTCTTGTCTTGTGGATGCATAGTTTGGCATGACACTTCTCTGGTAAGGTGTATGATTTTTATTGAACTTGTGCATGATTGAATCCTTGGTCTACATTAAGGTTTTGGCTTCTCCCTGGTAGTTGAAAGATGAACAGTTGATAGTGTTAAGCAGTATGAGCTGACTGGTTAAGTACCTAGTGCATGCAGAGGCTTCTAAGAGCCAAGTTTGAAAGGTGTGGAAAGGTGTGTCCTAATATTCTTCATAAATCCCTGAGGTCTACAATAACTTTGTTATCAGTTTGCATGTGTTGTGGCCAACCAGTGACTAGCCACATGTTACATTCAATATTGTTTTGGATGTTGATCTAATCAATGTTTCAAGATCTTGTGGAGGATATATATAGAAGATATAATTCATTTGAAAGAAAGTTAAGAAGAAAAAGAATATAACAGAGCAGAAGAAGATATGAAATGCATAGAATTAGTTTGAAAGAAAATATTTAGTAGGAATAGAAGACTACACCATCAACATACAACATATGTATTCTCCATAGCAGTCCTTATATCTATATTATCATTATAATAGCAGTGCGCTGAGAATTCATGGAGTAATAGCTTCCTTGGGTTATAACCCTAAATCAAAGTTGTAAATCAGGGAATAGTAGCTTCCTTGGGTTGAAGCCCTAAAACAATGTTGTAATACTTTTGCAGTGAGCATATTATATTGTGAGCTAATCCTCACCGTGGGTTTTCCCTGTTTTAGGGTTTTCCACGTAAAACACTAGTTTTATGTGTCGACTCTTGATTTGCATGTTTTCCTTCATGTTTTTAAAGTTGTTCAGTTTTATCAGTAAATGTTTGGCTAAAGTTTTTAAGTGTACTAATTCACCCCCTCTCAGTACCCCATTATGTTCAACAATTGGTATCAAAGACAAGTGCCTCTGAGAAGCTTGACCGCTGAGGTAGATCCTCCACTTGAACACATGGAATATGAAGTCTTGGACAATGACATATTTGCACCTAAACCTGATCTTGAAGCAATGGATCCCGAAGGTTGGGACCTTGAATCAAATGAAAATGAAGTAGGCCTTGAAGAATAACTCAATATTGCTCTCAATGATCTAGAGGAAGCAAAAAAACTAAACTCAGAATATGAAGATATGTTTGAAAAGGAAAAAGAAACAATTGACAAATTGAAGGCAAAGGCCAAAGAATCAAAAGAAGAAATAGGTAAACTAAAAACTTTGATAGAAGGAGATAAAGGAAGTGACAAGCTTAAGGAGGCTAAAGACATGATCTCAAAGTTAAAGGTCATGGTTGAAGAAGAAAAAAGGATTGAAGATTTCTTAAATATCAAGCTCAATGAAGAATTAACTAAATGTTCAAAACTTGAAGAGGAAGTTGTCACTCCAAGGAAATAACTGGAAAAAGCAAAATAATAGATTGACAAGGGACTAAAACTAAAAGGAGGAATTGACATTCTTGATGAAATAACAAGTTCATAAAAGACAGCAAAAGAAAAAATAGGTCTTGGTTTTGATAAGGGAAAGAGTCCTATGATCAATGCTTCTACAAACTTATATGATAACTTTCATACAACAAGAAAGTCTGAATCGAGGAGAGAAGAAACCTACATTAAAGGTCCTAAGAGTAAAACTTACAGAGATTCAAAAGAAGATGAATTCATTCCTGTCCCAAGACAAAGGAAGAATGTGAAGAAAAATTTCAAGTATCCTCAACCTACAAGGCAATCAATTCACATAAGGTATTCTCAAAGATTCAATGGCAATTATTTTATTTGCAATAAGTTTGGTCACAAAGATGTGGATTTTAGAAATAAGATGAATCAAAAAGCTTTAAAATGTTACACTTGCAATAAAGTTGGTCATAAAGTTGTTGAATGCAAAAGGAGGATAAACCAGAGCTCTATTAGATGTTATGCATGCAACAAGTTGGGACATAGGGCAAATGAGTGCAAAAGTAAAATGTCAAGGTATAGCAGGGATAATGCTTAATCCTTTTATGGATATTGTTATACTTGTAATAAGTTTGGCCACAAAGCAGCTAACTGTAGATCAAGGGCAAGAAGGAGTGGAAATGCTCAGCAAACAAAGTGCACCTATCATGAGTGCAATCAAACACTAGTACAAAAAGAGCAATATGTGATTAAAAAAATTACTAAAAATTGCTTATAACTGACTAAACTTGATCACATGACCATTATTAGTTTATTGCCAGACATTTATAACACGATCAAATTTATGACTAAACCAATTTTAGTCATTTATTTGGTCATTTTGATTGATCGATTTGATAGTATATTTAGTCATTATTTTAGTCATTGATTTAGTCATATTATTCATTGAGCTTGGTTAGGTGACCATTAGTAGTTTATTGCCAATCATTTATTTGGTTGTTTTGATTGATCAATATGGTAGTATATTTTTAGTCATATTTATTCACTGATTTCTATCAATTGGTAGTATATTTATTCAGTAGTATATTTAGTCATATCTTTTTAGTCATATTTATTCACTAATTTCTATCAGTTGATAGTATATTTAGTCAATTGGTAGTTTATTTAATTATTTTTGAGGTTTAAACATAAAACACAAAAAAACATAATCAATCATTCATTTGCACATAATGAAACAGCTATTAAGAAGACAAAATACAATAGATACAAGACTTAAATATGTCTTTCCTTTGAAAAATGTGTTAGAAAGTGTGTTTCTCAGTGTTGTGACTGAGAAAACTAAGTTACAATGCTCTATTTTTTTCTTATACAACTCTAAAACATGAAAGAACTACTTGAAAAATGGAGCCTAAATATTTCATCATGGGCTTTTACATCTCAAAATCTGAATAAATGTATCAAAACTTGCTTAATATTGCTAATTGTTGCGTTACTTATTCTTTGTTGCATCTCCTGCCTTGGTCCACTCTCATGTTACAGGGTCTTGATGTACTACTGCTGTAAGCCCAACTGCTGAGACACCCTTTCCTATCGTATATACAACCTTCTTAGCAGTTTTTTCCACATATCTGAGTTGACAAGCTTTTATGAGAAGTTGCATGTTCATTCCAAAAGTTTGTGCATAAAAGAAGACACTAATTAGGTTCTATCAGATTCTACATTTAATTTTGCAGCATAAACATAGACTAACTACACATGTTCTTACTTAAGGAATTGAGATTTTGTTGTTCCTAGGTCACCAAGGAGGAGACACTTTATATCTCCTCTTAGATGATGATTTCCCTAACATCCTTTTCTTTCCCTCCAAACATAGAAAGAGCTATTGTAGTCTTAATGTCTTCATGCCCATAAATAGATGGAGCTATAGATTTAATAATTTGTGCTCACATGGTGAAGAATTGACAAATGTGAAAGATTTAGAACAAATATGGGGGAAAATTTTAAATTAACTACATGGCACATTACAACTTGAAAGTTGAAAGTGCTAAATCAATGGGATACATTAGGCTTCACATAATTAGCAATTGTTCTTCTGTAGAGCATTTTGGAGATTTTAAGATTAGAGATTTCTATCAATTGCAAGTTGCATCAAGACTAGCCACTAACCCTTTCTCCAATGCGAGGATCCTTTGCGAGATTCTAGATTTCTGCTTTATCCTCATCAGTGAGTTTATAGGCAAAAAACAAGTCTTGCTTCTTTGTAACATAGTTAGCTTTGACAACTGTTGCAAAAACTGAAAAGCCATTCTTGGTATTTAGAGACATGTCAAAGTTATTTGTATACGTGCCAGTAACCTCCTGCAATAATATAGAAGAAAAACATGTAAAATTAGTCTTGTCATTAGTAATTCCTAAAGAAGTTTGACCAACATCTAAAACAATTGATTGAAGACTTACTATTTCCTCTCCAAGGCATGCACAATCTATAAGATCATTCAGGAGAATGACTTCTTTATACCTACGAAGCCGACTAGCTGGTACAATGCCAGGACTTTCTTGAAGTGTTAATTTTTTATAGTTCCTGTATATTGTCTGTAAAGGCACAAATAAAGGCACACATTACTATTTGTCATTCATGTGTAAAAGCTAAGCACTAGCAGCCTTAAGTGAGTGGAGAACAATCATCAGTGCTTCTTAGGGGTCAAGTTCTAATGTTAGACTTTCAAGCTTTTATGGTATGAGATATTCCTTCTAATTCTGTTGTTCAGAAGTTGTTTGTATCATGCTTATCAGTATGATATAAAATGCATTTAGCATAAAATATTTGTTTTAAGTGAATGCTCTGAAGTCTAAATAGAAGCATATTTATGAGTAGCTTTCAAAGAAAAGAAATGGCCCTTAAAACAAAACAACACATGGTCAACGTATAATCCTTAGAAACACATTGAACAACCATGTGTCTATATATAATGTAAATTTCTCAATGACATTTGAACAAAACAAACATCACTCTCTATGATAATCACAGTTTTGAGGATAACAGATGCAACAAGATCTCCACCTAATAAACTATCATTTCTTAATCAACCCATTGCACAGCTGTGCAGTTGCTCAAATTCATCCTTTTAACTGCAAACCAACTAATTCAACTCACTATGAACATACAGTCATGTAGCTGCTCACAATCACCCTTTTATCTCACAACTGATCAATGCCATGCAATATGAAATCAAAGAAAAGGTTTAGCATTCCTACATTTCAATAGAAATATCTAACCTATTCTATGTTAACTATGAATGGCCCCTTCGATTGGCACTTAGGACAAGAGCCTACTTTCACTTCAAAATAGGAGTTTTGAAAGAAAGGTCCTAAAATGGTGCCACATTTGTTACAATCATACTTGACTTGCTACAATTGAGGAAAAACCCCAGACCTCTTAGTCACTACCCCTCCAATGCGAATCATAGTATTTAAATGAACCTGCCTGTTCAAGGAAAGACAAAACATGTTATCTTTGAGAACTAAATAACATTAAATTAATTGAATCCAATATGAATTAAACTATGATTTTTTCATTACGAGCCAAAATAAACACACCTTATATTTTGAATCTGGTCATATACAGGAAAATTTGTGATTCTAACATATATTTTATCATGAATGTTTTTATAATTTGGATGTAGTCTCCATACAACATTTGATGTAGGAGAATCCAGTGGTGTAAGGGCAATCTTGTATCACCCAAAAAAATGTGTTTCAAAATTGTTGATGTTCTTTTCATTTCTTTTCAAAATTTGTGGTTCTAGTTCCATAATCGCTTGAATAATGATTTAGAACTTTCAGTTTTTCCAAACTACTAAAAATAACAACTTGTTATTTTTAGAAAGTTTGCATTTGGGCATGGAATGAAGTGAAAATTTACAAGAAGCTTCATAACTGAAAAATAATACCTTTAGCAAAGGAATCATGCAAAGATCATTTGCGAGCTGAAAGATATTAAATTTTTCGTTTCCTGAAAAATGCCCAAAAATTATTCAAACTCAGGTTTGAGGCATTAAATGGCCCCGTACGGGCCCAAAAATGGCCAGAACTGGTAGATCTAGTTCTTAGCATATAGAGCACTCCATGAGATTTCTGACGCATGAAACAGTTCATTAATTAGACACCCGGATCAAAAGTTATGGCTCCCGAAAGTTGACCTATTTTTGGAGGGAGAAGCAAATTTTGAAATTAGGTTGTTGGCCACCGAAAAGGCTATTAATAACCATTTTTAGAAACCCTGGGCGGTAGTAGAGTTAAGGGGGGAAGTGTAGAGTCAAGGAGAGGTGGAAAAATAGAAACCCTAGCTGATTTGGGGGTTACAGAAGGCAGATGATTCCAGAGTCTGGGGATAGGAAGCTGTAATGTGTTACAGCCTGTGGAGGGTTGATTCCTCTAATTGTATTTGAGCTTTTGTAATGTAATAAGTTGTCCAAATCAATAAAGAAAGTTCTATTTTCTGTGTATAATTTTTGTTGTTGTGTGTTTTATGATTTACCCCCTTTATCAACATTTTGAGCTACTTCTTCCATCACTTCAAGCACAAATTGAGGGGCATCAGCTAGCTAGATGGCAATATTTGGATGTGTAAAGATGAACTGTTTATATTCAATCTCCAAGCTACATTTATTTTCTGAAGTCAATACCACACAATATAAAGAAATTGTAAGTGACACAAAAAATAATAGAGACAACAAATCACCAAACATGATTATTGAAGTAACGGTATAAATAATCATAAAAACTAGCATGCATGAAAAGAAAGGAAAACAAGAAATGTTGTGAAACTAAGCAGATAGTATAAACTAACCAGCAACCATCTCATTGATTAGCCGAATGTACTCCAATTCACCATTTCCACTCTTTTGATTCTCGTAGCTGTCTAGCAATTATCTGAACTTTTTAGCTATGAAACATTGAACTTCATCTCTAGTCATCCATTCATTTAAAGTTCCTTAAACATTGTACATTTCATATTCACCCTCTTCATCTTCTTCCTCCTATAAAATGTAATACTACCAATTATAAAAAAGAAAGACAAAATAAATTTAACAATTCAGAAAAGAAAATTACCAATCTCTGCACAAGGTAAAATGTAATAGTACTTACCTAAAAAAAGATATAACCAATAAAAAAATGGGTGGATACATTCATGTTTGAAAGCATCCCAAAAGATTGCTGAGATATGGAATTATGTCAAGCTATCAACTGGAACTCTTAAATAATAGAGAATGTTATCTTTGGAAAAATATTATCAAAAGAGATTAAAATAATGCTAATGTTTGGCAAAATGTCATTTCAAAAAGAATTGGACAATCTTTCACCCTTCAAAGAATAAAGGATCTAACAATTTGATATCATCCCATGAAAAGACAAGGAAGTGGTAGTCATATCAGCTGGTCAATTGGATGTTTTAAACAATTGAGAATAGTGGCATTGTGTATGCTTGGGAAATATAATTCAGATGAGATGCAAAATGTTAATGTTTGTCCAAAAGAATATTCAAACAAGATTTTGGCAATCTCCTTTGCTTTAATAGTATAATAGTGAACAATTTCTACTGTCAAGAACACAACCATCACATCAAATAGGGCATATCAATTTCTAATGTATTCATTTACATTGTGTAAGCAGCCAAGAATCACAAGTCATGAGCAAATTTTAAGTTCATATAGATAGAGTCTCAGAATATGTAATCCTAAGATGAACAAAATAGATAACTACTGGATGTGATAATTGAGATGACAATGAGAGGAATTAAATGATTATGGAAATTTCCATCATAAGGCTCTTCCTCAGTTTGGTCAGTGGTTGGAGGCTCGATACGCTATCTTCTTTGCGACCTGAAATCAGCATCATCATTTGTGTCTAAACTACTCCACAAAAATAAGGGTGTTAATCCTAACTTGATTATAAGAGACATCATTATGTTACAAGAATTCACTGAAGAATAGTTTACCTTGATTGCGAAGAATCCTTGGAAGCCTTCTGTTTACAAAAGCACCTCCCCTTGCATCAAGCACAACATCTGCTACTCGATGATCTACCATAATATGATCAAAACTTCTTTCATCTTGCAGTTCATCATCTAAATCCATAGACTCATATCGATCCTGGGCTTCCAGATGTTCGTAGTCCCTGTAAATTGACAATTTAAATGCATTTACTCCCCTCTTTCATTCTATCTTGAAAAATTAGCATAGTTCTACGAGGTTTCAGGGACAGGGACGAGGGATGGCAAGGGACAGGTTTCAGGGACAGGGGGTGAGGTCTCTAAGTTTGGGGGCGATGGGGGACTACGGGGGGATGACGCATTGAAATACATATAGTAATTGAAAATTTAGTTATGAAAAGATGTATAACTGTAGAAGCCTAAGGAATAACTTAATAAGTAAAGTTTAAAGTTTAAACATATTGGGCTAAAATACAACCTTTGCCAGCATCCTCCCTGCCTGTGTCAAAATGGGAGCTTTGGAATAGGGTATGGACATCCATCAAAATATAAAGGATAGAGGAATTTTGTCAGATTTTGTAGTTGCAATTGCCCTGTTAGACAAGTATGCAAAATGTGGAAGCATAGACAAGGCACGTGAATTGTTTGACAGAATGCCTCAAAGAAATGTAGTCTCATGGATTGCAATGACTGCAGGATATGTACAAAATGGATTTGTTGAAAAGGCTTTAGAAATTTTAAAGCAAATGCAATTGGCTAGTGTAAAGCCAAATTCCACAACCTTTTCCAACATCCTCCCTGCCTGTGTCAAAATGGGAGCTTTGGAATAGGGTATGGACATCCATCAAAACATAAAGGAAAGAGGAATTTTGTTAGATGTTGTAGTTGCAACTACCATGTTAGACATGTATACAAAATGTGGAAGCATAGACAAGCACATGAACTGTTTGATAGAATGCCTCAAAGAAATGTGGTCTCATGGACTGCAATGATTGCAGGATATGCACAAAGTGGATTTGTTGAAAAGGCTTTAAAAATTTTAAAGCAAATGTAATTGGCTATTGTAAAGCCAAATTTCACAACCTTTGCCAACATCTTCCCTACTTGTGTCAAAATGGGAGCTTTGGAATAGGGTATGGACATCCATCAAAACATAACGGATAGAGGAATTTTGTTAGATGTTGTAGTTGCAACTTCCCTATTAGACATGTATGCAAAATGTGGAAGCATAGACAAAGCACGTGAATTGTTTGACAAAATGCCTCAAATAAATGTGGTCTCATGGACTGCAATGATTGCGGGATATGCATAAAATAATTTTTTTGAAAAGGCTTTAGAAATTTTAAAGAAAATGCAATTGGTTGGTGTAAAGCCAAATTCCACAACCTTTGCCAGCATCCTCCCTACTTGTATCAAAATGGGAGCTTTGGAATAGGGTATGGACATCCATCAAAACATAAAGGATAGAGGAATTTTGTTAGATGGTGTAGTTGCAACTTCCCTGTTAGACATGTATGCAAAATGTGGAAGCATAAACAAAGCACGTGAACTATTTGATAGAATGCCTCAAAGAAATGTGGTCTCATGGACTACAATGATTGCAGTATATGCACAAAATGGATTTGTTGAAAAGGCCTTAGAAATTTTAAAGCAAATGCAATTGGCTAATGTAAATCCAAATTCCACAACCTTTTCCAACATCCTCCCTACCTATGTCAAAATGGGAGCTTTGGAATAGAGTATGGACATCCATCAAAACATAAAGGACAGAGGAATTTTGTTAGATGTTGTAGTTACAACTACCTTGTTAGACATGTTGTTGCAAGTATGGGCCTAACCATTGTTGTCATTGATGTCAACATACTCCTGTTGCATTAATGATAAGGATTGGATGAGTTGTGTGCTGAGGATATTGAGAAAATTAGTCTCAATCAGGAACATTGAAGAACAGTGATGACAATAAGGTAAAAGTCCAAGATAGGATGAGGATCAAAGGATGCAGATTAAAGGGTTTGTAGATATGTGTCTTAAGGTGATCCAGTAGAGATTTTAGAGGTCCGCATGAAGATTTGAAGAAGGTGTGGTCTCTCAAATAAAACTAGTTCCAGTAGGTGTTCAAAGGTGACAGAGTGTTACAGAAAGGTCCGGTGAGATCCAGAAATGCATTGTCCTATTCTGCGGATTTGAGGGAGTGTTGAGGAGGTCTTTTTGGAGTGTCAACTAGATTGGTTTGTGGTTTGAAGGTCCGCAAGAATCTATTCCTTTGTGACAGTAATGACAGACTATGTTCTTGATGTTCCAGATGGAGTGAAGGATTTTAGTAAGCAGATGGAGTGTGGATGTTCTTGGTGATTCAGGCAAGCTTGTGGAGGTCTTTGGATCATGTCCAGTTCATGTTGATGGTCCGCATTGGAGTTGGAGTTTGCAATTGAAGATTAACTTCCAGATGATAGTGTTCTTCTTGAGACTGGCCAACTGGATGAGTTACACATCTTGTGGATGTTCTTGTTGATGTTTACAGACTTAGATGACCATTCCTAAGTTGATGTCTTGTATAAACAAGGGATTGCAATGTCATTTCAAAGTTGTCCTTGTAGAGATGAGAGTGTGGTAGCAAGGAGGAGAGTGAAAGGTAGAGTAGAAGTATTGGGCTTAAATGGAACTGATTCAAGCATGGTGAAGATGCTATTCTCCAGTTCATGTATGTGATACTTATTTCTTTGTAGATAGTGTGTCTCTTGTAGGTAGTGAGCCTCTTGTGAGCAGTGTGCTCAGGCAGTAAGCCCTAATTGGCATGTGCCATTTTGTTCTTTCTATTCTTCTAACAAAGAATACAATCTTGGGTTAATCACCCCATGGTTTTTCCCTTAATTGGGTTTTCCACGTCAAAATCTTGGTGTCTGATGTGTTGATGTGTTTCTATTCTTAATTTGTTGCATTGTGTTTCCTTGATTGATTCACTATTATACTGTTGAATTGCAAAGTGGAGTTAAGTGTTTAATTGGAAGAAAGTTTTGTACAATTGATTCACCCCACCTCTCAGTTGTGTGCCCTAAGTCTAACAATTGGTATCAAAGCCATGTTCCTATAAAAAGAGCTTAACCGCTTGAGGAGATCCAGGATGTCGTCTTACAAGAAGGATAGTCTGAAGTTTGATGGAACTAATTTTAATCTTTGGATAGGTCACATGAAATGTCACTTGCATTGTATGGGAATGGTGTACTGGTCCATGGTTACAACAAAGTATACACCTCTACAAGGTGGCTTGAAAACTCAAAATGAAATCACAGATGCTGAAAACAATATGCGGACTATAGAGGCTCTTCTAAGCGCATTAGCTGATTCAGAGCTCTCAAATGTTATTAACCTACCAATTGCTTTTGAGATTTGGAAAAAACTGGAACTTCTGCACGAAGGAGACAAGTATGTTAAATGTGGAAGGCTACAGAATCTAAAAGGGAAATTTGAAAATCTAAAGATGAGAGATGATGAAAATATTACTACTTTTATGCCAAGAGTAAATGAAATTGTTTGTGGAATTAGAAATGCTGGTGGAGTCTTGAATGAAGATGAGATTGTTGGCAAATTTCTCAGATCCCTTCCCGCTTCTTATAAAATCAAGGCTGCTGCAATTGAAGAATTCAGAGCTCACATGACTGTCACAAGAGATCAATTGGTTGGTAAATTGGTTGCATTTGAAATGGCCAAGTTTGGAGATGAACCCCCAAAGACTGAATTTGTATTCAAAGCCAGTGCCTCTATAAAAGGTAAACAAAGGTTTAATCCGGGAGAGAACTCTTCAAGGAAACTATCATGGTATGAAAAAACAAGAAAAGACCTGGAAGAAGAAGAAGCTAAAACTGCTCACCTTGAAGCTCTTATTGTAAAAAGACTGCCAAGAGGATCTGGAGATGATGAAGGAGTAACAAATGATGAATCAAAGACAGGAGACAAATTTGGAAGTGATTGGGTGTTCATTGCCATCAAGGAAGAAGGTCCAATGCCCTCTAAATCTGTCAATCATAAAGTTGTAGAAAGAGCTCTAGCTGCCCAAATTGAAGAAAATGATGATTGGGTCATTGACAGTGGATGCTCTCACCATATGACAGGTGACAAAAATAAGTTTGTAGATTTGGAAAGGTATGAAGGAGGAGTGGTAAAGTTTGGTGATAATTCTGCTGGTAGAATCAGAGGTAGAGGAACTATTTCCTTTGATGGAAAGAACACAACTGGTAATGTATTGTATGTTGAAGGATTGAAGCATAATCTTCTCAGTGTGGGATAGTTGGTGGACAAAGGCTATGATCTCTGATTCAAGAATGGAAAATGCAAGATCTTTGAAAGTTTCATAATAGAGATTGCATCTGGTACTCAAACTAAAGGTAATATCTTTCACTTGGTTGGTACTGGTAGAAGTTGCTTATTTTCTTATGTTGATCAGAGTTGGTTATGGCATAGGAGGATGTGTCATGTAAATTTTGATAATATCATCAAAATAAGCAATACTCACGCTGTAAGAGATCTTCCAAAATTAGTGAAACCTACTAATAGCTTGTGCAAAGAATGTCAGTTGGGTAAGCTGAGTAGAGTCTCATTCAAAAGTAAGGAACTGTCTTCTACCGGGTTATTGGACTTAGTTCATATTGATCTTTGTGGTCCGGCAAGAATCAGGAGTGTGTAAGGTGATAGATACTTCATGTTACTAATTGATGACTATTCCCAGATGATTTGGGTAACTTTTTTAAAAGAGAAATCAGAAGCTCTTGAGAAATTCAAAATATTCAAGGCTATGGTAGAGAATGAACCCAGATTAAAATTGAAATGTCTGAGGTCTGATAGAGGTGGAGAATTCACATCTGGTGAGTTCATAAAGTTCTATGAGAAACATGGAATAAAGAGACAATTGTCTGCTCCTAGGACTCCACAGCAGAATGGAGTAGTGGAGAGAAAGAACTGGACCATCCAGGAAGCATCTAGGATAATGATGATGGAAGCAAATGTCCCTCAGATCTATTAGAGAGAAGCTGTTAGCACTGCAGTCTATACTCTCAATCGAGTTCAAATCAGAAATAATACCAATAAGACTCCTTATGAACTTTGGTTTGGCATCGCTCCTACTGTGAGGTATTTTAGAGTTTTTGGTGGCAAGTGTTACATTAAAAGAGATGAAGATCTAGGCAAGTTCAATGCTAGAAGTGATGAAGGAATATTCTTGGGATAGTCTACTCAAAGTAAAGCCTACTAGTGTTATAACAAGAGATTGAGGAAGATGATAGAAAGTACAAATGTGAAGGTTGATGAGGGAATTGAGAAACCCTCAAGGTTTTATGAATATGATGAAGATGATCAAAATGGTGTTCTGACTCAAGGAGCCCAAGCTTCCTCTGTAAGTCAGATTCAAATTAATTTGGTAAATCAGGAAGAAGAGATAAGTTTTAATGAGCCTGATCAAGAATCAGAAGTGCAAGAAATTCCCAAAGTTCCCAGGTATGTAAGATTGAACCACTCTGAAGATCAGATCATAGGTGATATAAGCAAAGGAGTACAAACAAGAAGAAGAATTTCTCAATATTTAGAAGAGTATTGTCTGATTTCAAAGATTGAACCTAAGACAATGAATGAAGATTGCAATGATGAAAACTGGACTAAAGCAATGGAGGAAGAGCTGATGCAAATTGAGAAAAATCACACTTGGGATCTTGTTCCCAGACCTAGAAACAAGAATGTGATTGGAACCAAATGGGTCTTCCAGAACAAACTGAATGAAGTTGGTGAAGTAATCAGAAATAAAGCCAGATTGGTCTGCAAGGGTTACTCTCAAATAGAAGGAGTTGATTTTGAAGAAACTTTTGCTCCAATGGCAAGAATTGAAGTAGTCAGATTGTTTCTTATTTTTGCTACCTTCAAGGATTTCAAGGTATATCAGATGGATGTGAAGTTTGCCTTCCTGAATGGTGTCTTGGAAGAAGAAGTGTACATAGAGCAACCGGATGGATTTTAATTGTTTAATCATGGTGATATGGTCTTCAAGTTGAAGAAGGCACTGTATGGACTAAAGCAAGCCCCAAGAGCCTAGTATGAAAGATTGGATAAGCATCTTTTGAAGATTGGTTTCAACAAAGGTACTGCTGATAGTAACTTATATTTCAAAATTGATTATGAAAACATCTTGATTGTTGAAGTGTTTGTTGATGATATCATTTTTGGAGGAAGAGCTAGTATGTGTAAAACCTTTGCAAATCAAATGAAAAGTGAATTTGAGATGTCCATGCTTGGGGAAATGAATTTCTTCTTGGGTCTACAAATCACTCAAACAAAGAAAGGAATCTTCATTTCTCAGACCAAATATGTGAAAGAATTGTTGAAGAAATTTGGGATGGAAGACTCAAAACCAATGAATACTCCCATGGCAACCGAATGTAAATTGAGCAAAGATGATGACTCACCTAAGGTTGATCAAACAAAGTATAGGTCAATGATTGGAGGATTGTTGTATCTCACTCAAACTAGACTAGACATTATGTAGGCTGTTGGTCTTGTTGCTAGATTCCAGGCTGATCCTAGAGAATCTCATGTCATGGCAATCAAGAGGATTTTTAGATATCTAAAAGGGAGAGTTGAGTATGGTTTGTGGTATCCTAGAGATCATGATTTCTCTCTTCATGCATATATAGATGCGGATTGGGTAGGAGATGTGGATTACTGGAAGAGTACCAGTGGTGGAGCATTCTTTTTGGGGAAGAGATTGGTTTCTTGGCTAAGAAAGAAACAAGAGGCAATATCTCTGTCTACAACTGAAGCAAAATATATTGCAGCAGTAGGTAGTTGCACTCAAGTTTTGTGGATGAAGCAGATGCTAAGAGATATCAAAGTGGAGTATGAGGAACCTATCACAATCTTCTGTGACAACTCAAGTGCAATAAATATATCTAAGAATCCGGTGTTGCATTCAAAGACTAAACACATATCCACCAAGTTTCACTTTTTGAGAGAGCAAGTGAACAAGAATGAAGTCAAATTGGAGTTTGTACCTTCCAAGGATCAGATTGCAGACATCTTTACTAAACCTCTACCTAAGGATTCTTTTGAGTATCTCAGGGAGAAGTTAGGGGTTATTGCCCCTCCAGTGGTGAACTAAGGTGCACTAAGGTGCATCAGTCCGGTGGATATCATAGTCATATCTTGTGATCCAGATTGATGATGGGGAGCTGCTACTTAGGGGGAGTAGCAGGTATGATTCTGAAGTGGTGGAATTGCAAGTATGTGCCCTTTGCCATTGATGTCAAAGGGGGAGAGAAGACATGTGAAAAATAAATGGTTTCTGATCAAAGGGGGAAGAGTAAAGGGAGAGAAGACATGTGAATGGTTGTTGTTGATAGGGGAGTCGTGATAGTGAGGAGAAGTTCTTGTCTTGATGGTTAAAACAATTTTTCACATCATATGTTGCCATCAATGACAAAGGGGGAGATTGTTGCAAGTATTGGCCTAACTGGTGTTGTCATTGATGTTAACATACTCCTATTGCATTAATGATATGGATTGGATGAGTTGTGTGCTAAGGATATTGAGAAAATTAGTCTGAATCAGTAATAGTGAAGAACAGTGATGACAATAAGGCAAAAGTCCAAGATAGGATGAGGATCAAAGGATGCAGATTAAAGGGTTTGTAGATATGTGTCTTAAGGTGATCCAATAGAGATTTCAGAGGTCCACATGAAGATCTAAAGAAGGTGTGGTCACTCAAGTAAAACCGGTTCTGGTAGGTGTTTAGAGGTGACAGAGTGTTACAGAAAGGTCCGGTGAGATCCGGAAATGCATTATCCTATTCTGCAGATTTGAGGGAGTGTTGAGGAAGTCTTTTTGGAGTGTCAACTAGATTGGTTCATGGTTTGAAGGTCCGCAAGCATATATTCCTTTGTGACAGTAATGACAGACTATGTTCTTGAGGTTCCAGATGAAGGAGTGAAGGATTTTAGTAAGCAGATGAAGTGTGGATGTTCTCGGTGATTCAAGCAAGCTTGTGGAGGTCTTTGGATCATGTCTAGTTTGTGTTGATGATCCGCATTAGAGTTGGAAATCGCAATTGAAGATTAACTTCTGGATGATAGTGTTCTTCTTGAGACTGGCCGACCGGATGAGTTACACATCCTACGGATGTTCTTGTTGATGTTTGCCGACTTAGATGACCATTCCTAAGTTGATGTCTTGTATAAATAAGGGATTGCGAAGTCATTTCAAAGTTGTCCTTATAGAGATGAGAGTGTGGTAGCAAGGAGGAGAGTGAAAAGTAAAACAGAAGTATTGGGCTTAAATGGAACTGATTCAAGCATGGTGAAGATGCTATTCTCCAATTCATGTATGTGATACTTATTTCTTTGTAGATAGTGTGTCTCTTGTAGGCAGTGAGCCTCTTATGTGTAGTGAGCCCTAATTGGCATGTGCCATTTTGTTCTTTCTATTCTTCTAACAGAGAATACAATCTTGGGTTAAGCACCCCATGGGTTTTCTCTTAATCAGGTTCCACGTCAAAATCTTGGTGTCTCATATGTTGATGTGTTTCTGTTCTTAATTCGTTGCATTGTGTTTCCTTGATTGATTCATTATTATACTGTTGAATTGCAAAGTGGAGTTAAGTGTTTAATTGGAAGAAAGTTTTGTACAACTGATTCACCCCCCCTCTCAGTTGTGTGCCCTAAGTCTAACACATGTATGCAAAATGTGGAAGCATAAACAAGGCACATGAACTATTTGACAGAATGCCTCAAAGAAATGTGATCTCATGGACTACAATGATTGTAGGATATGCACAAAATGGATTTGTTGAAAAGGCTTTAGAAATTTTAAAGCAAATGCAATTAGCTGGTGTAAAGCCAAATTCCACAACCTTTGCTAGCATCCTCCATGCCTATGTCAAAATGGGATCTTTGGAATAGGGTATCGACATGCATCAAAACATAATGGAAGGGGACTTTTTTTTAGATATTATAGTTGGAAATGCTCTGGTACACATGAATGCAAAATGTGGAAGCATAGACAAGGCACAAGAGCTGTTTGATATAATGCCTCAAAGAAATGTCATCTCATGGAATGGAATGATTGCAGGATATGCACAAAATGAATTTGTTGAAAAGGATTCAGAAATTTTAAAGAAAATGCAATTGGCTAGTGTAAAGCCAAATTCCACAACCTTTGCCAGCATCCTTCCTACCTGCGCCAAAATGGGAGCATTGGAACAAGGTATGGACATCCATCAAAAAGCAATGGATAGAGGAATATTTAGATGTTGTAGTTTCAATTGCCTTGGTAGACATGTATGCAAAATGTGGAAGCATTAACAAGGCATGTGAACTATTTGGCAGAATGCCTCAAAGAGATGTCATCTCATGGAATGCAATGATTGTAGGATATGCACAAAATGGATTTTTTGAAAAGGCTTTAGAACCTTTAAGCAAATGCAATTAGTAGGTTTAAAGCCAAATTTGACAACCTTTGCCAACATCCTCCCTGCCTATGCTAAAATGGGAGCTTTGGAACAGGGTATGGACATCCATCATAACATAATGGAAGGGGGATTTTTGTTAGATATTATAGTTGGAAATGCTCTGGTAGACATGTATGCAAAATGTGGAAGTACAGATAAGGCATGTGAACTGTTTGATGGTCGAATGGCTCAAAGAGATGTCATCTCTTGGAAGGCCATGATTGCAAGATATGCACTAAATGGATTTTTTGAAAAGGCTTTAGAAACTTTAAAGAAAATGCAATTAGCAGGTGTAAATCCAAATTTGACAACCTTTGCCAGCGTCCTGCCTATGATATCATGGATACCCATTCTCCCGCAAGCACTTCAAGTCATGCCTGTGGCGATGCAGGGCTTTCCCGCATCATCATAGGCATGACTTGAAGTGCTTGTGGGAGAGCAGGTGATGCAAGGCTTTCCACTTGTTGGGTTTTTCTTCTGAATCAGCATTAGGGTTTGCCACTTCTAATGCACAGGCAGATTCAGCCAACTAAATACAGGAGGTTGCGTGAGCTGCCTCCCCTTCACTTCTGGTTCTGGCGCACCAAGGGGGGTATCCCTATAACTCAAGATGTAACCTTGACTAGCTCAAAGATAGAAAGATCTAACTTGACAACAACAGGCAGAATACTCTCATGTATGGACCAAGATCTGCATGATAGATCACAAGGCTGGCAACATTCTTGGACATGATGTCTGGTTGGGTATGAGAGCATGCAGGGGGTTCCTAATCCTACTCCTACAACTAACAGGTGGAAGTATGAAATGTTTTAGTTTGAATTTTGGATGCAAAGCTGGACATGGTGTATAACACAAGAACAAAGCATGATTGGTGCCTATCCAGGGCCTGGAGTCAGTAGACATACACCTGTGAATGATTAGCATGAATAGCTAAAACTGGATTTCAGGGGGATACACATGATATCTGCCTTACAGATATCTCCCAATATAGAGGGTTAAGTTATCTCTACTTATGGCATCCCTACTGCAGTATACCCTTCCCAATGTTCAACCTGAAAACAGTTTAATCTACCCCCTGAGCAGAAGTTAAAAGATCAGACATTCAACATAGGAATTCTATGCTCTAGAATCTGAACATTACCCAAATATCCAGATTCAGAAGAAGAATACATGCAATACTGGAGACAGAATTAACATAACACATGCAAACACAGCATTATTCATATAAGACTAACCATGAAATCAGTGGATTCATGCCAAATCGTACAACAGGAGATACATAAACTCACAAGTTAAACTGTACAGAGCAACCAGATCAGCTTGTTTTGAATTACAGAGCCAAAAATCCTCCACTTTCAACCCCCAAAAATGAGTAACACTTCCTGCTTATAACAGCCAGGTAGTGTACCACAGCAATTAATTACATGGTTGACCAAAAATCCTGCCAGATACACAGTATCAGGAAAATGGCGCTCAAACACTACCAGATTGGCGCCCAAACATGAATGCAGCAGGTAGGGGAGGAGACAGGAAGATATCTCGAGCCCTGCGCCACTGTCTGCTGATGTACACCTTCAATCGGGTACCAGATCTGCCCATACCTCTGCAACCTTCGCCATTAATGGCGCACCAACCTGCGGCCTCGGGAAAACGTCAATTCAGCATCGCAACCATTTCCCGCCGAGATTCATCATCATGATATTTGAAAATATGCAGGGTATCAATTATCCCACATGCACCCCGCAGCAACCTCATTAACACTTTATATACTAGGTCATGAGCATATATGATGTCGGTGCTTTTGCTCCTGACGACACTAGTATAAGACTTCATCATCATCATCCTCCAGCAGCATGATATCCTATTGCTTGAAATATCACCCTGACGTCAGCATCATAACCGCAATATCACCTGCATGATAATCGCCTCCATCGGTACAACCTGATCCATCGGAGGAACATCCTCCTGCTGAGCCTATACCAAAAGTCTGGCTGATGAACATCCTGATGACGTCATCATCATATCCTGCTGATGTCATCATCATATCTGCCTACTGCGCACCTCCTCATATCCGGATGACGTCATCATCATGTTTGCAAATATCGGGAGATCTCCACAAGATGATCTGTGTTAGAAATATGACCCCCCCGGACCTTGATGACGTCATCACCATATCGACATCAGGATGATATTCGGAAGATAACCGGATATTTGGAAATATCATCCTGATGCACAAATATCAGGTTGCACTGTAGCTCCACTATAAGATTGGGGCGATAGATGAATATGATGATGCTTGAAAAGATCACCCCCCACTAGATAATGCACGAAGCCGGCAGGAGGATATCTCCTTGATATCAGCATCATCATGACGCTGGAACAAACATATATCCGGGTGATATTCAAAAATGAAAATATCACCCCCTCCTTCGGAAATATCATGATGCAGATAGGCAGAGAAATAGATATCACCCTGACATAAGAATGACGTCAGCATCATCAAGATGATAAAACAACGAACATGAAGTGATACAACAACATCAGGATGATATTGACTAAGATCATCCTGACGTTCAAAATATGATGACCCTAGTGAATATCGGGTCACACTTAGAGCTCTTCAACAACATCATCAGGATGATCATAACCAAGATCACCCGATGATAAAAATATCACCCCGGCGAAATATCATGAAGGCAGAAAATATGATGACCCCCGAAAACAACACGGTGATAACTGGAAATATGATGATGATGATGACGACCTTAAGAAAAAACAAGTCAGGTCGAACAACCCAGAGAATAACCCCTTCAGAATATCGGGGCAACTTCATCATCATGTTTGGGCAAGGTGATAATTGGAAGATCACCGGATACTTGAAAGATCACCCCCGCAAGCAAATCAGGGCACACTGTAGCTCATCAGCAGGATCAGGATGATATCCAGACATCACCCGATAGTTGAAATATGATGATCTTGATGAGAAAACCGGTCGACAGGAAACATGATGATGCTGATCACTATCGAAGAAAATATGATGATGATGACCTCCTCTTCAAAGAAAATATGATGATGCAGCTGAAAAATGCTGAGGAGGTCCAACACTTAGAACATTTTTTTGGATACTTAGGGAAAGTGCCTGCATGAAAATTGCTCAAAAACTGCCAGTCAATTCAGGCACTAACACCACTAACAACTCACTATCTTGCACTTTGGTTTGAAGGCTCTCAATATTGTGTCTAGTTTGACAGAATTCCTTAAAGAAATGTCATCTCATAGAATGGAATGATTGCAGGATATGCACAAAATGGATTTTTTGAAAAGGCTTTAGAAACTTTCAAGCAAATGCAATTAGCAGGTGTAAAGCCAAATTCGATAACCTTTTCCAGCATCATCCCTGCTTGTGCCAAAATGGGACCCTTAGAATAGGGTATGGACATCCATCATAACATAATGGAAGGGGAATTTTTGTCAGATATTATAGTTGGAAATGTTCTGGTAGACATGTATGCACAATGTGGAAGCATTGACAAGCCATGTGAAATGTTTGGCAGAATGCCTCAAAGAGATGTCATCTCAAGGAATGCAATAATTGCAGGATATGCACAAAATGGTTTTTTTGAAAAGGCTTTAGAAACTTTCAAGCAAATGCAATTAACAGGTGTAAATCCAAATTCAACAACCTTTGTCAGCATCCTCCCTGCTTGTGCCAAAATGGGAGCTTTGGAACAGGGTATGGACATCCATCATAACATAATGGAAGGGGGATTTTTGTTAGATATTATAGTTGAAAATGCTTTGAATACTATCATGTTTTTTTTTAAATGGTGTACACGAATCCATTCCATTCCCTTTATCCCTAACCCCTGCCTGTTCCATCCCTGTTTCCTATTAACTATGGTCCTTTAGGTTTAAACACATAATTATCTATTTTGTATTGCCTTTACTATTGATATTTTGATATATCTCTACAGATAATTAGAAAATAGCATCATTTATTTCAACATAGATAGAAGATAATAGAATGCAGTGTTATATGGTTTAAAAACATGTCATCATCTGCTAAGAAATTTATCTGCTTAACAAGGACTACTTAATATGTGGAAATTATGTTTATTTGGGTCTGTTGTATATTGTTCATTATTTATTTTCCTTGGATCATTATCACTACTGTTAACATAATCTGCATGATTTCAAAGCATGGTTTGTCTTTCAGTTGTGCTAAATTGTTAGTTAATTGTGAAGGTTTGTAGGCATTGGCAATACTTTAATTTCTTTTTAATTGTTCCTTTTTTTGCTGTTACATGCAATACCATTGTCAAAATTGGAAATATTCCTAATCTCATAATAATGAGAGACTTTCACTTGTTAAAGAGAGTTTTACAAAATTTCAAACTTTGCGGTTGTATTTTATGACCCTAAGACTAAAGAACGGAAGCCCTAACATGATGTCTATAAAATGTTGATAATCACATCTGTTGCTTTAGGTCAAAACATCCACTGCTATGATTCAGCAAAAAATTCTACAAGACATGCTAATTTAAGGTCCAGATGCTTGGTTGGGATGTGTAGCAGAGAAAATTCAAGCACATACATTTTCCACACATTGTCAAAGAGAGTTTTACTGTTTACAAGAATTCAAAACTTAGTAGTTTTCTTTAGTGACCCTGAGACTAAAAAGAAAAAGCCCTAACAAATGACTCATAATCCTGTCTGCTGCCTTAATTTAAAGCATTCAGTGGTATGATTCAGCTGGAAACTCCACAGGACCCACTAAATTAAGATCTAAGTGTTTTGATGGGGTGTTTAGCAAAGCACATTCCACATCCATTGTTTACAAAATCATTTTCTAGTATAATTGTATCTGTAAAATCTTTCAGAAGGGAGAATGAAAACAATGTGAGATCAAGGTGGCCTATGGCAATGAACACGAGTATTTATGTACTCATATCACTAAACAAAATCATTCATATAATCAACCATAAGAAAATGCAAAAGAAATTTGGGAAAACCCAAAGCTTTGAGATTTCAAGTAAAACACAATTAAATCCAAAAAGCTGCTAAACTTTTGTAAAACTTTAACGTATAGAAGCAAACTTGCAATTATTCATGAGTAAATGTGACCTGTCGCATTTGTCATGTTGTTTCATATATATATATATATATATATATATATATATATATAGAGAGAGAGAGAGAGAGAGAGAGAGAGAGCTTTTGGGGGGTTTATTTTTGCACTTAGAAGTAGAAAATATGGAGCAAGGGTGGATTGAAAATTTTTAGTTTAGGAATAGGATTAGGGCATTTTAAATTATCTTATAAATTATACTTTTAATAGTTTTGATTTAAAACTTCAGTTTTAAAACTTAACGAGGGTTTCGGCAAAAAAAAAACATAGGTCTACCACTAGAATAGTATGTCATGATGCATGATGGCACAGGCTACCATTTTAAGCACCAACCATTTATTTTTAACATAAACCCTCTTAGATTAAAAAAAAAACATTTTTTAATAAACCCTCTTAGGTAGAAGTAAAATATTTTAAGTGCCAGCACTTTGATTTTCCATATTATGTTTACTTCTATCTCTGCAAGTGCACACTATATTTGACATGAAATCTAACAAATCATATTGTTTCCCACATTACAAATATTACATCGTTCTTTAATTTTACCTGTTTTGATTTTGCAAAATTTTCCCCCATTTTAAACCTGGTTAATTTACTTCTATTTACACTTTTTCTATATCATGTGAATGGAATGCTACTATTCTATAGAGAAATCTTGCACTAGACGTGCAAACACAATCCTGCTATGCTTTAAAAGTTTAAAGTTCAAAGACATATTGCAGGGAAAGGCTACTAGTTTAAAACATTATTTAGCCTAAAAAAAACCAGCATATATTTTTACTTTCCACAACTAAAAGACCATATGAGAGGATTACACTAATAAACTCCTATTAAATTTCCCTTAATAAGGTCTAATTAGTAAAAAGAAGTTACCTCTACCCTTGTCAGTATAGGGTACTCTATCATTGACTCAAGTAGCTAAGATGCAACAATAACTGGCTTGTTTAGTTGCTGACATACCTGGACTATATGTTGTTGGATAGATGGAACCTATTCCAAAGGAATCTATGCACCAAGATCTCCTCTTGCTACCATAGCACCATCAGAGGATTGAATTATATCTTCTAGATTCTTCAGGGAATCAACACTTTCAATTTTAGCGATGACACCAATATCACTACAGAGAATGGGGATCCAAAGCACACTCATGTCAAACTACAAATTTACTTTTGTGTGTATTAAATATGAGAGATACACATATTAAACTATAATAAAATACTGCAAAGCATCTGTCAATGAAAATAGAACAAAACCATACTAATAGACAAGTATTTTAGTTTTCTTGAGGATTAGTGAGATGCATTTATAAATGTAGTCTTTACCTATCATAAGATTGAGCAACAATATAACTGTTGACTTTACAAAAGATATTGCAATGAAATCAATGCCCTCAGAAATCCCAAAATCTATATCAAGCGAATCTTGCAAGACAAAATGAACATTAGGGTCTGCAAGAACTTAATCTCAACACAAACACTAGAGACATATAATTGAATACAAACCACCTTTGAAGAAATTGTCAGAAGCATAGCATTCCTTTCCGTTAAAACCCTGAACAACTTCCATGGAGGATGCCTAACAACCACTCATTAGTATTGATGAATGCATAAAATCCTTGGACCTTTGAAACTAATAACTTCCTTCAAGCTCCCAATATCCATGCCTCCTTCTCAGCTAGCAACATGGTCCAAGAATCTCTCCTGAACTTCTACAACGTGGGTGACAAAAATCTTTAAACTCTTTCAATATCAACATTGGAGCTCCTTTCATGCCAAAACTAAGAAACCCTAGCCCTTTCTGATTCATGGGTCTAAAAAAACTCCTTTTGGCACCCATATTTTTTTTTAATTACCCACTTTAATATCATATTGTCTAATTTTTATTTGTGTGACTAATTATTTAGTTATTTATAGTTGTGATTTTACCTGACAATCAAATTAGTCATTTATTCAGTCATTTATAGCTATGTTACAAAAAATGATTAGAATTTAGTCATTTTTAGTTGTCATGACTAAATTTTTTAGTCACCTAGTCATTTATTTGCCAAAATTCTACTAGTGAAACAAAGAATTCTGGAAGAATGTGAAACCCATTGATGTTGCTCATAAAAGAATGGAAATGAACAAAGTATGGAAGAAGAAAGAAGTTAGTGATATTTCTGGACCTCTGTCTAATGCAGGTGGGTCCTTTAGTAATTAAAAGGCAAAACACTGGGTCAGGGGGAGTTTCAACAATAAATTTTTCAAACCCCTGAACATGCAAGATACTAAATTTTTAGTATAGGGACTAGTGCTGGCATGAGAATGATAAGATTAAGGAACTAAAGGAGTCTACGTGCTGGCATGACTTTAGGGTTTACTGTAACAAGAACTTCTACTAAGGAGGTTACATGGGCTTAGGGGGAGTTATTTCTGAAAATTCACCATCTTCTCTTCATGATGATGCAAGCACCCAACTTGCAGATGATCTTAACAAAAATTCTGGAACATTTGACTAATCTACAGAGGATTGCTAAAGTTCTGTAAGGTTCTGCATATGAAAAAGAGAAAATTAGGTTAAAATAGAAACTGCAATTAATGCAGAGGAGAATTGTTTGGTGAAATGTTTATATAAGTGATGCCTGATCATTTTTTATCACATTCAAGCGAAGACAAAAGATTTGAAGAGCTAAAGGAGAACCAAAAGCACTTTGCAACTCGATCGAGTGAGACTTATCACCACATATCCAGGTACTCTTCATCTTTCTTGTTAGAACCATAGATTAGTAATAGTGGCATCATTTACTCCTCAATTGATCAACATTACTGAGCAACCCCAACAAAAATTCAAGAAACATCCTTACAAGGCAATGGAAGTTGATGGCAGTGGGGCATTATCTAATGTTCCTACTTTTGTGGTATATATAGAAGATGTTAGGATAGACATTCATGGAAAACTTGAGGAAATTGATCATGAGAAATTTTAAACCCTAAGACTAGATCTATTAGATGGTGCAATCACGGTAGGAGGGTTCACAAAATGAACTATTTAGACCGTGCAACAAGAGTAAACAAAATGGAAACAACTCATAGAAATGGAACAAATGCAGATTCAGTCCTTTAGTATATCATAGAATTCAAATAGAGATCAGTCGGCAACATGTGGGCTTACAATAAGGGCTCATAGGCCTGATTACATACATGTGCAAGATAAAGCTTTGAAGCTCCTTGAAGAAATCTAAACTATTAGAGACTACTATGTGAATCACTTCTTGATAACTACTTTCCTAAGGATCTATTACATCAATATATATCATATCCGGATCATAAGATTCCTCCGCGTCAGCCAAGGAAGATTACAAACTCCAATGAAGAGCTATAACGTGTGTACATGGATAGGTCAGACCTAATTGCATAGAACTCCTTTGGAAAATGAATGGAATGATGTGCAGATCTTTGGGGAAGGTCAGCCATGAACCAAAGATCATTGAATGATGTTTCATTAGGCTTCACAGATCAGGAAATGCTTCCACAGGTTTCTCCTTCAGGTGGTTGTCTGTGATTATCAAGATGCTCTGTTCTGAGAAATAGTCGATCTTCTGATAGCGATATCTTTCCGGTAATGATGTGCGGATCTATGAATTCTAGATATGATGTAGATGAATGAATGTAGATGCTAGGTCTAGCTCCATAAGGTCTGAAATGCAACTGGACCAAAATACAAAAATTGCTTCTGACTGAACTACTTGAATTGAACTAGAAAATGAAAAGAAACAAACTGAACTACAAACAAACTAAAATGCAAATGTTTTTGGTTGATGCAAGATTGCTCTTGAACTAGGGATGCTCCTGCATCAAACATCTGGAGTTATTGAAAAAGTGAGTCCCTCACTTTGTTGGGGCTAGGGGGAAACCAAGACGGTCCACCTCATCCTAAGAAATCCATGATGAATCTTCTTCTGGTTTGCCTTTCCACTTCACAAGATATTCTTTGTATTGTTTTCCTCTAGTGCTGCATCCAACTCTGATGTCTAAAATGTCTTCAATCTACTTTGGTGCTTGTTTTGGTAACTGCTTCTTCAAGTCTTCATCCATGATGTCACTAAACTCTGTTTCATGATACTGATATAGGTCTGCAATGTTGAAAATAGGTGAAATACCCAAGGGCTCCGGTAATTCCATTTCATATGCATTTCTTGAATCAAATTTCCTGAGTATCCTACAAGGTCCAAACTTCTTCATCTTGTTATATGTCCCAACTGGAAATCTTTCTTTTCTCAAGTTGTTGGTAAACAGATTTGTCACCGCAAAATAACCTTTGAAAATGGCTCGTTGCCCTTAGAGCGGTGACTAAATTGTCCCAACAGTTGGAAAAGTTGTTATTGAATTAACATCTTTCCTCTGCGTTTGAGAGGGGCAAATCCCTCTTATGATAGGGGTATTTGTGGTTTTTGTGTACTTTTATCCAGAAAGTACAAAAAAGAAGAAAAGTAAAATAATCAGGAGAAATGGGTATGTAGAAACCCTCATGGTAGACGTATGAAAACCAACAGGGGTTTCACAATCTTATTTAAAAGTACGAGGGGATTTCACCACAAAGACATAAACCACTTTCCTAAACTCCATGATGAATTTCATGACATATGTGCAACAACGATGAAGAAGGATGGCAAATCTCAACATACAAAGAGATAATTTATCTTAACACTTTCAAATCAGGATACCGAGACATGATTGTGTTTCATCACCGCAATTGCATGCTTCAATGGATAACTTTGATTTACACAAACACATAGAAAGATCACCAATTTGACATATGAGAAACTAGTAATCATAACTCAGAAATACATCAAGAACACACGAACTGAAATGCAATTCTTCATTATATTTTTGAAATTATACAATTTCAAAGGTAAACTATATAATGTGTAAGACCAAAAATGTTCCAAGAAGTTTCATAAGTTCCCCCTGCAAAAGTTCTCTCTAAAGAGACCTCCCCCCTTTACAATGTCAAGTCCAGTATAAATAGACTTTTTCTCATAACCACCTAATAACCAACTTGTAACTACTTCCTAACCACTTCAAGTAACTACCTCATAACTACGTTTTTGAAATACAATAGAATAATGAACTTTATTTTTGGTTATGTTTTATATCACTTTCCCGAAATAAAGTTTATCTTCTAACTCTTAGTTACAATAAGTGACATAAGTCACTTTTACAAAAAGGTAACTAGGAGTTGCAACTTTCAAGTTGTGGATTTGGATAAGATATTCTTCATCTCTGTCTACTCCATTCGGTAGTCAAACCTTGCTGAGTGTTAACAACTCCTCTGAATACCTAAATCTTAGACTCCTGTGCTTGCGCATACAAAATATGAATTGTGGAAAAACAAGTTCTGCAAGAGGTGATTTAATTAGTACAACATCTTGACACAATTTTAGAATTATATCACCAATGTGATGGAGTAGTGTGTAGATCAACTCCTCAAATGTTTTTCCAAAATTTTGCCAGAGATCTACATCTTGAAGCTTGTGTAGATGTGCTTGCAACAATGAATTCCACATCTTTTTGACCAACCAATGCTTTGGCTAGTGCATTCATCTTAATAAACTCCAGTGTAGCAAAAGCCATCCAAGACTTGATTCTATTATCAAACTTGGTTTCATTCACCAGATCCACAACTACGTGCAAAAGGGACATGAAGTAAAGACAACAATTTTATCTTTTCCAACAATACTCTCAAGAATTTGCAAAATGCTTGAAGATATAACAAAGTCATTAGTCCAATTATTTAGACCATCAATTACTCCTGGAACATTGTCCTTGCTTGAAATGCTTAAACCAATTCACATTTCTCACAATGATTTCTCCTGCAACAATCTTGGAGATAATCTAAGATGCAATATGACAATCTAGACACATACTCAAAGGTTCTTAAAAATTCTAATAATGCTATTGCTAGCATCTCATTATGGTGGCAGGGGAGATTGTCCTTTTACATCATTCAGTACATGCCTTGCATCTGGAAAATATCCTGCTTCCCTCATCTACCTAGACAATTTGTCCAGCTTTGCATAGATCTCATAAGTTTGTTTTCTATACCAAAAAACATGTACCATTTTATGAACTCAAATCCAACTACACCCAGGTACCTTTTTGATTCCTCTATCTTTCATCAATCTCCTTTCCATGACATGGGTTCCCATGAATCCTCATATTCATCATAGCCTTTCCAAATGCACCTCGAAATCCAACCCAAATTCATTATCCTCACTTGGATCAACATGGCAAATTTGGAGCAAACACTCTATTACAAATTTAGCCTCTTGAATGTCAGAATCATAATCAAATTCATCTTCTTTTTGGGTTTCCTTATTCTTAAGGGGTGCTCAGAGAACACAAGTGATTCCCATCTGATCTTCCAGTTCATAGCACCTTAGACACAACTTCTACCATTCTTCAAGCATCTCCAAGAAATGATCAACAGATTCATTGTGGACCTCCATTTCTGAATGGTTATGCTTTAAACTCTTATGGGCAACTTCTTTCAAGTCTATGATTCCACGTTGGCATACATGAATGTGGGAGAATGTTGGCAAGGGTTACACACTTTATGAGACAATTTTCTGAGTGTTATAAAGTTCACATATAAAACCCATCGGCTAAATAACTTTGAGACTTTCTGTCAAACAATTTATATTCCTTGTCAAGATTCCACACTTTGTAAATAGGTTTTGATGGACGTAGTACTCTCCTCCACATTTATCTTTATTGACAGGCAGTGAAGAGACTGGTAAAGGTCGTGGAACTTGCCTTTACACCCGCCATTTGCAGTTGCTTGAAAGTTTATAAACCCTTTTTTTTTTAAGAATCCATTTTTGTGTAGCTTGAAGGTTTCTAAAGTCTCTTCAACAAAATTTGTGCATGTTTTGCAATCATTGCATAACATGAGATGACAAGATCTTAGGGCCACTGTCATATAGTTCGCATGCACTATAAATATGTTTGCCAGAATGATTACAACAATAATAGTTAATGAAGATGCTATGATGAATATCCACACCTTGCACCAGAGCGTTTTACCAAAGCAGCTGAAGCTATAGTGAACATCAATAATCTCACTGGCTAGGAGGACACTAGTAAAGATTGTAGAACGTGGGTCTACATCTCCAAATTTTGTGGATTCTGACATTACACCGCTAGTTGTATTTGATTGAGTAGATTTTGAAACCTTTTCAATAAACTAATCTTTCAATATCCTGCAACAATTGCATTTTATGAGATTTCATCTTCTTGTCATGGTGCCATCAAATAATTTATGTGTATTGTCTATGCTTCCTCATTATATGAGCCTGGTCCTACTGCAACTACTGTTCTGATTGAAGGCTTCTCCTTAGCACTTGCTGTCAAAAGAAAGCCACCAGCTGTCTTCTCCTCAGCCTCTTGGACCTTTATTATAACATGGTCATTCACTGGTTTGAGGTCTTTCATGTTATCAATCTCAAGAAGACCAACAATGTCATCCTCTTTAAGAAAAAGGTGTTCCATACCATTGAATTCAATTTTTGTACCTGCATATTTAGAATATACAACTTTGGCTCCAACCTCAACAGTAGGTTCAACCTAAGTTTTACCAATAGACTTGCCCTCACCAACAGCCACAACCTCACCACTTTGGGGTTTGTTTACAATAGTGCTTGGCAATAAAATTCCACCTCTAGTCTTTTCTTCAATGGGCTGAATCTTTACAAGCACCCGATCCCCTAGTGGCTTGAGTGTTGTAAACTTGGGAGCCATAGTTTTGGCTGCTTTGACAACCAAGCTTGTTCTTCTAATGGGTTGCTGGTGAATAGAAATGGTGCAGGATTGGGTAGCCTTTGAAGACCTAAAACCCTCAAAAGACCTTAAACCCACAATTTTTATAGAGGCATATCCCAGTTGTGATGCTGCCATTGCCATATATTATACTTGCAATATCAGAATTCTAAAACCCTTGAAACCCCAAAAAAATGAGGCACCTAATAGAGGGCAAAAGGCCTACTGCAGATTTAGCACAAACCCAATACATCTTTGCTGTACCCAGATGGGTTTTGGCATTTGCAGTTGGGGAAAACTAAGACCAAAAAGTTCAACCCTGCATGTGCTTGAAAGTTTCTAATGCCTTTTCAACGAACCATTTGGGTTTCATAAGACCACATTCCATTGAAGCGTTTTGTCAAACAATTCACGTGCCTTCTATATGTTTTAATAATTTTGTACACATATCTTCCAAGATGGTTGTAACCGCTATATCCAATAGAAATCTACATTTGATTATCACTTGATGGAAGTCCATACTCTGATTTAAATTTCCCATACAGGCTGCGTGCAAATACTGGTGAAGGTTGTGCAATGGTGGTGCACCTACTCATTACCTTTACTAAGACTACATTATCTTTGTTCTAGCATTCTATCAAATAGTTCAAAGGCTTTGTCTATGCCTTCATCTTGCATATATGTCTTCTAGAGCATTTCGACCTATGATATCTGAGAAATCTTCCATTGCCCATGATTGGTTTCACAAGGTTGGAGATTGGCGAGGGTTTTAACTTCTAAGTAGTTATAATAACTACTTTTATTTGTAACCATGTTTCTTTTCATAAGTTAGTCAAAACTACAAGTTGCTTCCCTTTTTTTTTACCTTTTGGACAACTTCGCCAAAACTAAAAGTGCGCGCGAACTTAGCCGAACTTGAAAGTTAATGCAAACTTTTTAAGAAGTGAAAATTGACGCGAGGTTTGCAAAAAGTACAAGTTTGATGTGAACTTTCACTTTTTGCTAAGTAGGCCAAAAATAACTTCTTTTTGAAAGCAAACTCTCCACTTAAACAAATTCGCATGTGATATCTTTTCAACTCAGGCAAATTTGCACTTGTGAACTGTGCAGGAGCGAGAAATGGCGAAAAGTACATAACTTTCAACTGGAAGGTCAAATCGTCATGAAATTTTGCCACATTGTTCGTATTAACATTATAAATCTCTATGCCAAACAATTTTTCTCCAGCCCTTACAAAAACCACAATTTTATTGTTTCTGCCAACCGCCCGCCGAAAAATTAAAAGTTTAAAATCTCTCAAACCATAAGACTTCTTGGCCCGAAAAGTTGCCAGATTAGGTGAAATGGAGTCATGAACACTCCCATAAGCATTATTTTGTACCATCTGTCACAACTTTTTAATATTTAATTGTTTTCATAAAATGCCGCAAACTGGACAAGTGTGCCCGAGAAACTTAGTGAAATGATGAGCATCTCTACTCCAAAATGATGTTGTTATGCAAATTTCAATGTAGGGAAACATATTGTGATATCTCAGAAATAAGTTATCTCAATGACTCATGTAGGGAAAAATGTGACACTGGTGTTTTGAATTGAAAGGTGACTCTAGAGAAAGGGTTCAAAGCATGGTTAGATTTGTCATTTTGACACAAAAAGTTTAAATTTTGAAGTGTAGAAACAGGGTCAACACAAGTACACCATCACTTCATCTCGAACTTAAAATTCCTTATGTCTTCTTTTCTCATCAGCCTTCTCTTTGTACTTACTGTTCATATTCTCCAAATGCTTCTTCACTTGATTATGCATTATCTTCATATGATCTGCAAATTCTTCTACTTCTACACTTCTCTTTTCTTTAATGCTAACATCTCTCAATTCTACAACTCCTTTAGGGTTTACTCTGGTAACAATCTCAAAAGGTGTTCTTCCGGTACTCCTATTCACTGAATTATTATATACAAACTCTGCTTGTGAAAGAATCAAATCCCAACTTTCGGCTTTCTCTCCAACCAAACATCACAAGTTTCACAAACTCCTATTCACTACCTCTATCTGTCTATCAATCTGTGGATGAAAAGATTAACTGAACTTTAAATCTAT
Source organism: Cunninghamia lanceolata (assembly GCA_027924645.1). Lineage (NCBI taxonomy): Eukaryota > Viridiplantae > Streptophyta > Pinopsida > Cupressales > Cupressaceae > Cunninghamia > Cunninghamia lanceolata. Next base: position 17,540,554 of record BSBN01000803.1, read on the forward strand.
CTTCATCTTCTTCCAAAGTGTCCTCCAAAAGTATCCAACAAACTTTGTGTCTCTGTCTGAAACTATACTCTTAGGTAATCCATGTAATCTCACAATCTCCTTGAAAAATAGGTCAGCTACATGCGCTACATCAGTTGTCTTCTTACAAGGTATGAAATGAGCCATCTTTGAAAATATATCAACCACTACAAATATTGAATCATGTCCTCTCTGTGTCTTAGGAAATCCCATCACATGCTTATGTCTTCCCAAGGTCTCCACAGTACTGTCAAAGGTTTATACAATCCAATATTCTGACTACTCCCTTTTACAACTTGACAAACTCTACAACTCTGCACAAATCTCTAAACATCCTTATGTATCTGAGGCCAAAAGTAGTTTTCACTCACCAAAGCCACTATCTTATCAATGCCAAAATGCCCTGTCAATCTGCCACTGTGTTTCTCCTTGATTAAATTTTCTCTCATTGAACTCTTAGGTATGCATAACTAATTTCCTTTGAACAACATATCTTCTTGAATGAAATAGTCCAACCACATACTCCTATCTATCGCAATAGGTTCCTTACATGATTTCCAAGGTTCTACAAAATCAATGTCTCCCTCATACCTGTTCTTCAATTCATCAAAATCCAACACTTCAACTCTCATCTCTGTTAACAAGTTTCTTCTCCTACTTAATGTATCAACAACTTTGTTTGATTTTCCACTCCTATGCTTCAACATAGATGTATAACTCTGCATGAACTCTACCCACCTCATATGTCTCTAATTCAACTTACCTTGACTATTCAGATATTGCAAAGCTTGATGATTTGTATACAACACAAATTCCTTAGGCAACAAGTAATGTTTCCACTTCTTCAAGGCTTGAATTGTGGCATAGAACTCTTGGTCATAAAATGAATATCTTCTCCTTGCATCATTCAACTTCTCACTCAAATAAGCTATAGGTCTACCTTCTTGACTTAATACTGCTCCAATTGCATTTCCACTTGCATCACAATCTACTTGAAATACCTTATTGAAATCTGATAATTCCAAAACAACTTGCTCTGTGACCTTCTACTTCAACAACTCAAAACTTTTATCTACTCCTGATGTCCACTTAATATATTTTTTGTCACCTCTCATTGTCTCTATCATAGGGTTACAAACTAAACTGAAGTTTCTGATGAACTTCTAGTAGAAACTAGCCAATCCATGAAATGATCTAACTTCTCCAATGCTCTCTGTTGTAAGCCATTCAATGATTGCTCTTACTTTCTCAAGGTCCATCTTCAATCTTTCCGTAGAAATCACAAATCCCTACTAGTCCTTCCTTCATGAAACTACACTTCTTGATGTTTACCAACAATTTCTCTTCTCTCAGTCTCTACAATACTTGTCTAATATGCCACAAATATTCCTCTTTGTCTTACTAAAAATCATAATATCATCAAAGCATACAATAACAAACTTACCCAAGAATTTCTTCAAGACTTCATTCATCAATCTCATGAAACTACTTGGTGCATTTGTCAATCCAAAGGGCATCACTAACTTCTCATACAATCCTTCATTTGTTTTAAAAGCAATCTTCCATTCATCACCTTCTCTGATTCTAATCTGATAGTATCCACTCTTCAAATCTATCTTTGTAAGATATCTTGCTCCACTCAAACAATCCATGATATCATCCATCCTAGGTAAAGGAAATCTATACTTAATTGTGATCTTGTTTATTGCTCTAGAGTCAGTACACATTCTCCATTCTCCATCCTTCTTAGGTGCTAACACTGCAGGTACTGCACAAGGACTCAAGCTTTCTCTTATCAAACCTTTCCACAACTCTTGTATCTGTCTATTCAATTCTTCATTCTCTGTCAGTGTGCTACTTTGCTAGGCAAACTTTATCTAGGTATAAGATCCATGTGATGACTGATACTCCTTATAGGTGGCAATCCTTCAGGTACATTATCTGGTATGATGTCTTCATATTCTGTCAGTAAATCTCTTATCTCCTCTAGTTATTCTTCTTCAGTCTCTTTATCTCTACTTCAAGCTTCTTAGGGATCAAAGCATAACACATATTCTCATATCTCAAACCATCCAGAAATTTTCTTCCATCTACCAAACAAATTCTAGCATTCCCACATACCTCACTCTTAGGGTCATCTTCTAAAGGAATCAAAGTAATTCTCTTTCCATTTGTTGTTATAGTCTACCAAGGTCTACCCAACAAGATATGACATACATCCATAGGCATAATATCACACAAGACTTCATTATGATAAAATCTAATATGAAATTTTACCAAACATTGTTCACTCACCAATACCTTATGATCATCCTAAATCCATGCTATCTGATATGGCTTAGGGTGTTTCAACCTTTCCAACTTTAGCTTAGTCACCATCTCTTCTGAAACTAGGTTATCTGAACTACCACTATCAATCACAACTTTACAACACTTACCTCTAGATTTGCATCTTGTCATGAACAAACTCTTCCTATGCGGTGGTTCCTCATTTGTTTCTGATTGAAATAATGCTCTCCTCATCACAAGTGATTCTCCTTTCTCTGGTTTACCAATAGAATAGGGGTCATCCAGTTCAACAGGTTCTTCATCCACATAGGCTATTCTTCCACTATTTTCAATCCTCTTGCTTGTACTACCCTGATTGCATTCAAATGCTCTATGTCCTTCACCTCCACACTTGAAACAAGTAGCTCTGAATGTTCTCTTATCCAATTCTCTTCCTTCTCTTCTATACCCTTCATTCCAGTATGAATTATAGTTGCCTCTGGGATGAAAATTTTTGTCATTTCTCCGGTATGCATTAGTATCTATGTCATCCTTCCTGAATGGGTTGTCAAACTTATTTTTCACTGGATGTGATCTTCTTCCTTCGGAATAAGTCCCACCTCTCTAAAATTTACCTCCTCTACCTCTTTATCTCTGATCATGTCTTTTATTCATCTTCTTTTCAACTTTCAGGGGAAACTAATATGCTTCTTCCAAAGATGTCATCCTTACCAAGCTTAGTTCTTCTTGAATGTTCAATCTCAGTCCATTGATATATCTATCCACTTTCTCCTTTCTTTCTTCACTATGTCCTATCCTTATGATCATCTTTGCGAAATTCTTTAGTGTACTCCTTCACAGATTTCTCCTTTTGCCTCAGGTTTTGCAATCTTTTCAACAGCTCCAACTCATAGTCAGTAGTTATAAACTAATTCTTCAACTTTGTCACCATTGATGAGTCTAGTTTATAACTCAAATTTTGTTAAACTTTATTGTCCATTTGTTGTAGTTATCTTGGACTTTGATACTTTAATCTTGATCTTTCTATGTCATTACCCCAAAGCTATAACTTGTTGAGCATAGGTCATTTCTTATATCCTTTATGGCAAAGACATGCTATTTGAACTATCTATGTTAATGTTACATATGGTTAATGAATATTACTCCAAGGTAGTTACGAATGTGCAATTATTTGTGTGTACTAACATTATTATGTAGATATAATCGGCATCCATAAAGTGAGGAAGATTCTGCTAGTTGGTTGCTTACCATAAAAGTCAAAGATGGTGACTATTCAAATATCAAATGGAGGGAAGGCAACCATTTTGTAACTGATCTTAATACTTGTTGAGTGAATTTAGGATTTATTGTTATGCTAAATCTATGTTAAAAGCAACTCGCTTGACCAAATTCCCCTGCATGTGTAACCTCCTTTCCACTTTCTATGTTTTCCATAATGTGGCGTCCTCCTATTCTGTTGGAGTTGACTACCCTACTAGTTAGTTAGTAGTCTTTCTTCTATAAATAAGACTCTAATACTCCTTCTAAGGGGTTGTTGATTATTCAGAGATTGTACTTGCATTATCCAGTTTTCAGTAATACAGTTATAATGTTCAATTGTACTCATCTTTTTGAATGAATAAAATAAAGTTGTGAGTTCACATTTTTTAGTTTACATTTGTCTTAGGGAATACTCATCCAAGGGGGCCCACTTGGTAAGAATTCCACCCTCTAGTTTAGTTACATTTTCTATTAAGTATTTAGTAAATCTGGCATCGAATGTTCCTGCAGCCACTAGAATTCTATCTGTGTCTGTTCCTGCAGCCAAAGTAGACAGAGTAGTTTCCTGTTTGTTTGCCTAGATTGTTACTTTGTGTTATGTACTTGATTCCAGAATAGATGTTGGTTAATATTCAGTATTCCTATTATTTCCTTTCTAGTAGTTTATCTTCAACATTATGTCTTTCTTAGCTATAGAATGAACATGGCTACTTTGGAAGTTCTTAGTGCACATACCGTGCTGACCCATTTCAAGTTCACGTCCCTCGGTTGACAAGTGAAATGCATCTCCATAGTGATTAAGACAGCTACTCAGTTCAGATGTCCAATCTCTAAGTTATAGTTTTAAGAGCTCTCTGAGTTACAGTTTTAAGAGCTCAGTTGTTAAATCATTGTAAGAGACCAACAACCATCCTATCCCATTTTATAATCTTTTCTTTCCCTTTTCTATTTCTTTCCAACTTAATTTATTTCCATCATATAGCAGCATGTCTTTTCAACCTTGTCTTTGCAAATTTCACCTTCTCCGGATCTTCAATTTCCTCATATTCAAAGTATTCTTCCATATCATTTATCCAGTCAATCAATTCTTCAGGGTTCAAATTACCAATATAGTTTGGCACATCAACTCTAGGTCTTTTTCCAATCTTTGAAATAGCTCGCAACATCTTCACTTGATCTGATTATTCTTCTTCATCACCACCTAGGGTTTCGCTAGTTTTTTCAATAGTTTGAGATTTTTCTTCATCATCACTTTCAACATTAGGTCTTAGTGTCAATCCTCTTTGCCTATCTTCTTCGACAACATCCAAACAAATTCGCATTGTTTTCACCATCTCCATCACCTCATCCATTCTTCCATCCATTGTTCTAACAGCAAAAACTCTCCACAGTGGCATTCTTCCTAGGGTCAAGTGTAAATTGCCTTAGGTTCGGCGATCAGGCTACAAGGTGACAACTACCTCAAAATCGGTGATCAGTTGCAACACAAGTGACCTGCTTCAATTCAACAATCTATCCACAAAAAGATCTTACAAAATTCCTTCGCCAATTTTGCTCAATTCGCTCCCAAAGATTCAAACTTTCACTTTGATACCACTTGCTGCAGTCATGGTAGGAGGGTTCACAAAATGAACTATCCAGACCATGCAGCAAGAGTAAACACAATGGAAACAACTCATAGAAATGGAACAAATGTAGATTTAGTCCTTTAGTATATCATAGAATTCAAATATAGATCGGTCGGCAACATGCGGGCTTACAATTAAGGCTCACAGGCCTGATTACATACATGCACAAGATAAAGCTTTGAAGTTCCTTGCAGAAATCTAAACTATCAAATACTACTATGTGAATCACTTCTTGATAACTACTTTTCTAAGGATCTATTACATCAATATATATCATATCCAGATAATAAGATTCCTCTGCATCAACCAAGGAAGATAACAAACTCCAATGAAGAGATGTAATGCGTGTACACGGATAGGTCAGACCTAATTGCATAGTACTCCTTCAGAAAATGAATGGAATGATTTGTGGATCTTTGGGGAAGGTTGGCCATGAACCAAAGATCATTGAATGATGTGTCATTAGGCTTCACAGATCGGGAAATGCTTCTGCAAGTTTCTCCTTTAGCTAGTTGTCTGTGATTATCAATATGCTCTGTTCTGAGAAACAGTTGATCTTCTGATAGAGATATCTTTCCGGTAATGATGTACGAATCTCTGAATTCTAGATATGATGTAGATGCTAAGTCCAGCTCCACAAGGTCTTAAATGCAACTGGACCAAAATACAGAAACTACTTCTGATTGAACTGCCTAAACTGAATTGGAAAATGAAAAGAAACAAATTGAACTTCAAACAAACTAAAATGTAAATGTTTTTGGTTGATGCAAGATTTCTCTCGAACTAAGGATGCTCTTGCATCATGACAATACACACTACAAGCCTGAATATGCCAACATTGGAGTAAAACATTTGGATGTTTGGAAAGATTTTCTAGATTTTTGTAATGAGCATGACTAGGTTAGATATATCCTTAGCATAATTCATGATGAATTCATATACCTAGGAAAATCCCATAAAATAACTAAAGAAGCCATCAGTGTTGTCACAGGATTGTGTTCTACTAGACCCATACCACAATTGAAATCAATTAAAAATAAAAAGGTCATGGAATTAACCGGAGCCAAATTTGGTAAAAGGCATTGACAATTGATGACATTATTGATCCCAGTGTAAGATATGTGGCAATAGGAATTGCCTACAAGGTATACTACTCTAATAGAGAGGGGTCTATCACAGCTACAGCCATAGACACTACCTATCTAATAGCTAAAGAAGGCAAGGATTTTGAACTATGTGATGTAATGAAGTAACAGTTGCTAGAAAATCTGAGAAAATCTAAGGAGACAGGATATCATTTCAAATATGTTTCATGAATCATCTATTTGGCATTCTATTTCATGAATGAGTTACCAGGTTTTAAAGGGAAGATATGGAAACAAGACAAACCAATAGCAACACAAATAAAAGAATACATAAGAAGCTTTGACTCACAAAATTACAAAACTATTTTCTGGGGCTTCTTCAAAAAAATTCAAAGTGAAATTCGTAAAAGGGAAAGAATTTCTTTTGATTTGGTTTAGAAATACAAGGATGACATAACATTTGTTGTGAACAAATATTGTTGTTATATGGTAGTAGTTGAGCCTATAACTTCATGGATTCCCAAGCTTCCTTATGAAGTGCCTGATGAGGAAGTTAAAGCCTATGCAAAAATTCTATTAAGCCTGCCAAAAGAACCTAAGAGTGAAAGATTTGGAACTAGTGATGAAATTCAAAATAAGTTGACCAAGAAAAGGCCAAAGGAAGAGGTAAAGAAGAGCAAAGAAAAACTATTCAAGAGGGTGCGTATTCCATTTGGAGATTTCTCTGCTCAGAACTCTCCTAAATTTGTTAAGCCTCTTCCCACTGTGCATTCAACACCAAGGAGATCAGGTAGAACTACCTCTCAATCAACCGCCAGCCTTCCTCAATCTATATTATCTGAAAATGCATCTCCCACCAAACAAGTCTCTAAAGAGAAAACATAGACAAAACCCAAGAGAAAACATTCAGAAGAGAAGAAAGAAACCTTTATGGAGTAGATTGAAAGTGATAAAGATGAAGAAGTGATTTATAAGAAACAGAAGAATGAAAAGAAGAAAAAGGAATCAAGGGTCAAAGTGAAGGTCAGGAGAAACAAGAAACAGGGTGTGGAAACAACTGAAGAGCAAGAAGAAGAGGAACCAAGTCCTGCTCCCAAGAAGAAAAAGAATAATATCTCTCAGAAACCAATTTCTTCTTCTAGGGGATAGATGTGTCTTGAAGTTGTTTATAATGCAATCATTTATCACAACTTGTTTGATGAAATAATGGCACTCCATTCTAAATATACATCTGAGGATCAAGCCATCATGGAAAAGGCTATTGTTATGTATATGATGAGGTACAATAAGTCTCTAGAAGAAATTTTGGTCAAAGCACCAGAAAGTCTGTAGAAAGCCTTAAGAAGGGATAGAGATGAAGTTGTGACACTTGATGAAAAACTTAGACAAGATTCTTTGAATAAAGCCAGTGCTTCCCTATCTAAGGAAGAAAAGGAAAAGTTGATCCAAAGGAAGGCTTAAGAGCTCAGGACTAAGCATAGAGTAGACACTCTGATGCAAAATAGAAAGGAGGACATTCAGCAAATCATAAAGGAAACTGAAGAAGTTAGTCAAAAGATACATGGTGAGGTGAGAGAAATAAAAATTACATAAAAGTCACATGTCTCACCACCACATTCACCTCATCATGCTATGGCATTACCTCTGAAGAAAGAAGAATAGGTTGAAAAAAAAAAAGACATGAGTGTTGATCCCACTCTTTAAGAGACTCTGCAAAATGAACAGAGTATTCCAGAAAACACTGAACAAGTGGATGACTAGGCAAATGTGCAAGACTCACAAGTTGTTTCAGAGACTTTAAGGCAACATGAAGATCCTACCATAGACAAAGAAAACTCTAGAGAGAAGTTAAGACAAGGTAGACGAGATTGGTGAAGATTCAACTGACTCTCTTATAGAACGACTAAACTTGTAGATTCAATTTCAACCAGTTCTCACTCCCCGATTGTTGCAAGTTCCAACAAATGAAGGGCAACTTGATCTAACAGGCATATCTCCCTTACACAAGTTGCATCTTGGAGACATACTGCATGCTTGCGTAAGGAAAGAATTTTTACAAGAAAGCCTAAAGAAATCTAGTGCAATAGAGGATGCTGTGAAGTTGGTACAAGAAGGGTTACCAAAGGTAACCATTGACCCCTCATTGCCTCCAGAACAAAAGATCAAATTACTAATGGATTCTTTTAAGGATCATTCCTCCCGGTTAGAGAAAAAGGTAGAGAAAGAGGCAACAAAAAGGATCAATGACAAAAGAATGGCAGATATGGCTGATAAGTGTGCTAATGCACATAACAAGCTTAAAGAAAATATGAAGAAATTTAAAGCTTGTATTGAAGAGGTCGCATCCTTATACCAATTCTGCCTAAATTGGCAAAACTCCACCAAGTAGATCAAAGTTTAGATGGACTCTATTGAGTCACAGATTCCTAAGGTGGTTGAAGTATATGACTTGTCAAAGGACAAGTTGGGGGCAACAAGGGCACACATTGAAAATTTGCATGCACAAATGTCCCAATTACAGGACCAAAGAGAAAACATAAAGAAATAATTTGTTTAGTTAAGAGAGATAGTGAATTTGAGAATTGCCTCAATGTCTAGCTTGTTAGGAGAGACAGAAATGATAGATCGAAGGATGAAGACCCCAAGAAATGTAGAGGAAGTTGAGGAAATACACATACAATGTGAGTGTCAGACACAAATGCTTGCCTCAGAGTGTGTCATCTAGACCACATTAATTGTTCAACAACTCAAGGTACTTTACAAAGCCATTATCCCATCCAAGTGAGTTGTTAAAACAATTTTGATGTACATAGTATTGCAGAGATAATAAGTAGAGTGGTAGTACCATTGTGGTTTTCAAGGGTACAATTTTGTAACTAAATCATACAGTCAGGGGGAGCACAGTCTAGATATCTTTTTGTAAGGGGGAGTACATATAGTTTTTGGATTGATACAAAGGTTATCAATCCCTTTGTCCTTGATGTCAAAGGTGGAGAGAGTCTAAGGGGGAGCATATGTTGCCATTAATGATCAAGGGAGAGATTGTTGGCCACATGTGTTGTCATTGATGTCAACATAACAAATAGAAATGTACAAACAAACTTAGAGCCAGGATGGTTAAGATAGATCAGTCTGGGAGAAAGGAAAAATGGTCTAAGTATGGATCAGTTTTGGGCTTGAACATGATGTGAAGGTAAACTATTGAAATTCACAAGACAACTAAGAGGGGGGATGAATCAGTTGTAGCAAAAACTTAAATTCCTTCAAACATCAACATATTATCCACTTGATTATGATTTAACCATGAAAGCATATAATTAGAAACTTAAACACATTCACACATTTAACACATGAGACACCAGATTTTTACGTGGAAAACCCAATGAGGGAAAAACCATAGTGGGTGTTAACTTACAATATAAACGAGATATCAAAATTTACAACAAGGCTCACTGTCAGATGCTCACGCCCAGAATGCTCACTACAAAAGAAGCGGCTCACTACCAAGAGAAGGGGCTCACTACCAGTGAGGTGGCTCACTGTTGGAGGGTGGCTCACTTCTAGAGTTGGTGAACTAAGATAGTAGAATCTACATTATGCCAAGGTTTAGTTTCATTGAAGCGCAATAAATTTCCTCTTCTCTACTCTACTTTTTCACTTCATACTTATCTTCGCATTTTTGCATCCACATCAATCAATCATGATTTCATTACATGTATTTATACAATTCATCAACTTTGGAATGAACATCAAGGTCAGAATTACAATCATCAACCATTGGAACAATCTCCAAGGTTGGCATACACACATACATTATAATAGGTCTGGACCTAAAAAGATTTGTGAAGGAGAAGAATGAATGCAAACTATACCATGCCTTAGCGAGGACTCAAATGTAATCTTCCACGCTACAATAGGCTATCACAAACTCCAAAGTATAATCACAAGTAGTGAAAATAACCAATTCGGCTAAAACTGTTGTTAACACTAAGACCTTTAGGAACACACTTTATTCATGATCCGGATTACACTTTGCAAACCAATCAAAAGGTAGGAACACGATCTAGGGACATCCACAAGCACGTTACAATCACCAAGAACTTTCACACAACCCTCAAACATTCTATCCAAAAGATTTTTCAAATTGGAGCACTTAAACATTACTGTTGACCACTGTCATAAAGGAAAGATCACTTGTGGAGCACCAAATCACGAACCATTTGAGTTGAAAGCACATAACATCGTTACAAACTTAATTCCAGAACCACAGACTATAAAACTTAAATGTGGAGAAATGAGGAGAAGAATATATTCTCCATGTCACCTTTGAATACTCAGAAAAATAGTTTTTACTCTGGTGAACAGAACTCACTCAAATATCCATAACAAAACATGCAATTTACACAACAATCGATAACAAAATCTACTCCAAATGATAATATAAATTTCATAATTTATGTAGCTAAACTAGAGATGAATATGGAAGAATAATAAAATAATTAATAACAACAAAAACAACCACCATGCATAGAATAAAACTATAATTAAAACCACACCCAAAATCCTACAAAACACACACTAAATCTGCAAACTACTCTAGTTAGCTCCAATGCAACCTCTAGATGAAATTGCTCTATTGTAGGCAAAGGATTTTTGTTCTCTAACTACAAAAATCAATGTTTTTTCATTTGCTGATATCAACACCTATGAGGTTTCATCCACATATGAAAGATTAAACACAAGTGTCCAAACCAAGTTTACAAAATAGTCAAGATACAAAAAGATAATCTAAAACATCATATCTTGATAATCATAAATGGATGCTTGAGGCCCAAGTTGGGCGTCCAATTCTAAAAATAGTCTTTTTGGGAGCATAAAATATCATTAAATTTCAACAATAACCTCATTTAATCATTTTTGGCATATTCTTGTATTTGTAACCCCTTATTTATGACCTGTCATAACATAACTCTGTAGGAGTCAAGGACAACACTGAGAGGGGGGGGTGAATCAGTGTTGTATGAATTTTAACTTTTTGCAAACTTTATCTTACAAGACAAATACAAAGGAGGACATTAATGATTTGTTGAGTTTATATGCACAAAACTTATGATAACAGATATAAACAAAACATGATCAAACCATTAATATGCACACACAGAAGAAATCAATGAGAAGCATGACACAAGCTTTTTGCCGAGTGGAAAACCCTCAGGGGTAGAAAAACCACTCATGAAGTGCCTCACTGGCTTAACCTTAAAAACTTCTTACAAAGCCTCACTAGCTGAATATTATGTCTCACTGACAAATACAAAGGTCTTCACTGACCACAAGCCTCACTGGCATACTGTGCCTCACTGGCAAACCATCACCAATAGAAGTAATAAACAAATTAGAGGGATACTCTCTTTCCATTCAATACAAAACATTTCTTCTCTCACATTGGCCATTCTATTCAAAATCAATCCTACATCCGGATATCCTCAACAACACTGCATCATTTTGTATGTTTCATCTCTATCATTCAAGACACATCATCAATACACTTGAAAAACAATTTTATACAAGTTGAATATCCTTCCACTTGCAAAGAAGAATCTTTTCATATTCTTCTGTGCCTATTCAATTTTCAATAACCTCTTCAAATTTTTCTCCAAAAAAAATAATATCTGTTTGCATCTCACACAATATCTTCCTCTTGCTTTACATAATAAATTCAATTTCTTTTACAAAAATGATTTTAAAAAAATCTTTCCATTTTCCATTTTTATTTTCTCTGAAAAAATCTGTAGAAATCTTTTCACATTTTTATAAAACTTTTCAACATGATCCTTCATCTCTTCAATGATGCTTCATATTCCTACAAAAACACAATATCTGAATGCAAACAAAAACAATCAATTCATCTTTAAAAAATCTCCAAGAAACACTTCATATTCTCTCTATTCTTCAAATCATCTGCAAGAAATCCAGATCCAAACAAAGCAAGTTTCTTCCAACTCTTCATATTTTGTGAACTGCTTCAAAAAATTGTTCATCTTCTGTGCAAAATGATTCTTCAAAAATAAATCAATCTTCTCAAATAAAATCTTCAATTCTCCATAAATATTTGCCTTAAAAAAAATCTCAAAAAAATCTCTGTCTTCTCTCAAAAATCATTTCCAAAAACTTTATCTTCTCTGGAAAATCACATTTCCAAACTTTTGATCTTCTTTGAAAAATCAATTTTCAATAATATCCATAAAAAATGTCTTCAAAAATTATTTATAACCAATCTTACCTTATTTGTTTCCAAATTACAAGAATGGAAATAAACCATTCATAAAAAATCTTTCCTTAAAAAATCTTGATGTCAATCTCTTAGAAAAAAAACAATTTCTAATTTTATCACCACAAAAATAAAAATCACCATTTAAAAAAAAAAAAATGATGTGGGCCGACCACATAGTGGTTTTAAGAAAAGTTTCTAAGAAATAAATTAAAGCCATAAAAAGGCTTGGTGATTGGCTTCATAATAGAAACTTTAAAAAACATATAACATACTCCCTTAAAAAACGGCAATTCGATGCCTTTTTACTTATCAAGACATATTTTGAATTCAAATAAATGCATCGGGCTCCATAAGAATATTAAATATGCTTTTCTTAATATTAGTGTAAATAGGGTTACTTTGCTATCTAGCTCTTTCTTAGCTTGTTCTCCACCTTAGCTCTTTTCACACTAGGTTAAGCTTACTTAGGGACTTTTTCACTTTCTCCCACATTGGTTGTGTATTGAGTTTCTTGGGTGGAATATCATATATATACCCACCTCTTGCTCTCATATGAACACCCCTTTCTATTGTAATGCTTTGCATTCTTTTGAGTTGAATACAGTTTATTTAGCTCATATCTGATTTCTATTTTGCTCTCTCTCAATCACTTGCATGCTTGGGTAGAAATCTAACATGGTATCAGAGCGGCTGTGAGTTGTGGGTTAGCATTTTTTTTTTAGAAATCTGAGAGTGTAGAGTTGTTTTTCGAAGCACATGAGTATGCTCTTCTCTTGCATCTTCGGATGATCTGGAGAAATAGAAAAGTGTGGAGAAAAAAACTTTAGTTTGTGAGTTGTGGGTTTCGAAGCACATGAGTATGCTCTTCTCTTGCATCTTCGGATGATCTGGAGAAACATAAAAGTGTGGAGAAAACTCTAGTTTCTGGGGGGTTTCATATTTTACCTTGCCAGTTGCAAGTTTTTTTAATAGCTTCCTCAAGATTCGTTGAGCTAAAATCTAACAATCGGCTAGCATTTTATTTATTCTGATCAATTTTGCAGGTTACAGCATGCCTTTGTTTGTCTTAGGTAGCTGATTCAGTCTTTACATGCCATTTTTTTGTGCAAAACATATTTTTTTCAATTAGAGTCACATTTTCTGTAGATCACAGAGAAAATGCCTTCTGGGTTTTGTTCACAGCACCGAAAAACTAGCTAGGTATCTATTAGTTTTTGCATACAGCTTATATATTTTATAGAAATGATGTCAGAAAGCTACAACAAAATCCCTCTCCATTGACGTTTTGGAAATTGCAGTTCAACTTCCAAAGGTCGTAACTCGGGCTCCCAACCTCGGATTTGCGAGCTTCTTGTTTTGATTTTAGCTAATTTTTCATGCTTTACATGCTGGTACAATCATTTTTTGATTTTAGTGTACAGATTTTTCAATAATCTCATATTCTCACACGTGACTCTACATACTTCCCATTTTTGGGACTTTCAAAAGTGCATAACTTTTGCATACAACCTCGGATCGAGGCGATTCTTTTTTTGAAAGTGCATATTTTTTCATGTACTTCGTAGTAGTACTTCTAATTTCATTTGGGTTTGTCCCAAAATTGTAATTTCAATATGTGTTCATTTTGTGAGGATTTATAAAAGCGTTGAAGTCAATTCCACTCAGTGTTCTCTTGCTGGTGGCCATTGTAACCGCACTACTTATAAAGTGCCAAATTATTTTGCTTGGGGGGGGGGTTCTCCATTAAGTAATTCAGGGGGGGTCTCTTGGTGTGATTGTGCTTGTGCAACTTCTTTTGCTCTTGCTCTCTCTTCCTTTCACAATGGGTAATGTTAAGTTTCCATTGCTAACTCCATACAACTACAATACATGGAAAGTAAATGCATGGAACTTCTTAATGCAACAAGGGTACACACCCTATGTTGACCAAAAGATAACTGAACCCTCAGATGCTAAGGAAAAATTATTCTGGATGCTTGAACAAACAAAAGATCTAGGTTGTCTTAGGAGTTTAGTTTCTCTAGATATAATGTTTCAACTTGATGGAAAAGATAATTCACATGATACATGGGAACAACTAAAAATTGATTTGGTGTAAGTGGATCTACCAGACCAAATTTGTAGTGGATGGATCAGTTGCCAAGTTCAAAGCATGGCTTGTGGCTAAAGGTTTCTCTCAGGTTCCTGGTATTGACTATACTGAGACCTTTGCCCCCATCGCTAAGATGAACTCCATTCGCTTGATACTTGCTCTTGCTGCAGCTCACAGTTGGGCTGTACATTAGATGGATGTGAAGAGTGCATTTCTTCATGGGGATCTTCATGAGGAGATTTACATGGAGCAGCCACATGGGTTCATTCAGAATTCTTCACTGGTTTGTAGACTGAGGAAGTCTCTCTATGGCCTCAAACAAGCCCCATGGGCTTGGTATGCCAAGATGGACTCCTTTCTTCTCTCAGTTGGGTTCTCTCGATGCCACTCAGATCCAAATGTCTACATCTTGAGACAAGAGGATGCTCTTCTCTTTTTGGCTCTCTATGTTGATGACTTGATTATCACTGGGAGCACTTCATCCATCATTGCGAGTGTCAAGACTTCTCTGCATGACAAGTTTGCCATGACTGACTTGGGTCTCTTGCACTATTTTCTCAAGATTGAGATCACTCAGACCTCCTCTGGGATCTCTCTTGCACAGCCCAAGTATGCTCTTGATCTTTTGGCTCGTTTTCACATGGTTGATTGTAAGCCTGCACCGACTCCCTTTCTATCTGGAGTCAAGCTTGAGGCAAAGTGTTCCACACCACTTGCTGACGCCACTTTGTATTGTTAGCTTGTTGGTAGCCTCATCTATCTAACTCATACTCGCCCTGACATTTCATTTGCAGTTGGCCTTGTTGAAGGAAGAAGGATAAATGTCTTTGAACTTTGCACATGATCCAAAGACAACAATGATGCTCCTAAAAATTGTTCAAATGTCTCCAATCCACTACCAAACTGTGACTGAATAGGAGGATGAAGAACAATCTCAGAAGATGATATCTTCTCTAAAGACAAGGAAGCCTTCTCCAAATGTTGCCCAATGATCTCTAAGCCAATCCAAAAAGGGGGTGTCTTATGTGCTCTCTTTGAGTCACATCTTTTATGGGGTTATTGTAATCATTTTGGGGGTTCATCATGGACATCGGCTATTTCCATCCTTTTGTTATTAAGTTAACCTCAGAGAACTATTTGTCTTGGAAACAAGGGATAAAGAATCATTACCTTGAGCAATATCTATTGCCCCATCTCTTTGGACTCGTTTCTGAGCCAAGTGACTATGAACAGAAGAATGCATGGTTTAACAATAATCACATGGTCTATGGACTACTATGTATTACTATTTCTGAGGATATTCTACATCACATAGAGCACACTGAGTGCCCTTTCACTGCTTGGACCATCATCCAGCAGTTGTATGGAGACTTTGGATCTTCATCTGAGAGTGATGTTTTGTTGGATGACTAGGCTCTGGTGGATGATACTAAGTCTTCTTTTACCCTATCTTGTGTGACATACATTGATACCCCATCTTCAGATACAACACTTGTTGCTTCATTAGATTCCAGAGAGGCTTCTTCGAGGGCTTCCAGTGATTCTTTGCAGCAGGATCATATTTGTCTTTTGTATTCACTTCATTGGGACCAATTTCTACTAGACATCTCTTATTTGTTTATGGTGTCCCACATTACAGATTTGAGAGACACTATTGATTTCATTCATCTTCTCTTTGATGGAGTTGATTCTTCTTTAGATGTTTTAAGGGCACATTCAGACCCTCTTGTTCCTTCTTTGCCTACATTTGCTTCTACAGTGACAGTTTCCGCAGATACTCATGAGTCCACACATTTGACTCAGTCATCATTCATGTTGACATCCTCTACAGAAGTACCAGATTCTCATTGGTCCAGCTGCCTTACCGATGGTGAGCACCATACATCCATGGTTACTATACCTGAATCTTCTATGGTACCTAATCCATATCAGTATTTGTCACAGTTTGGCATTGGCTTAGAGATCATTGGGCAACATTTGGAGAAGGCTTCCTTGTCTTCAGAGAAGATATCATCTTCTAAGATTGTTCTTCATCCTCCTATTCAGTCACAGTTTGGTAGTGGATTGGAGACATTTGAGTAGTTTTTAGGAGCATCATTGTTGTCTTTGGATCATGTGCAAAGTTCAAAGACATTTATCCTTCTTCCTTCATATTCCTTTCAAGAATGGGAAGAAATCCTGCATACATTATTGGTCTTGTTTCTTCCTAAGGGGAGGAACGTTGTTCGACGATCATGGATCATCTTCAACATTCATTTTCGGGCATCTACCATTAGTGCAAGACACTCTACATTGGGGGGCTACTTGGCCTCTCTTCTTTTCCTCTCATGGGGGAGTTTTTTCCCATTGGGTTTTCTCCTTCCTTTTCTATTTGAGGGGTTTCTTTGTAGATGGGTACCTCATCAGGCCTTGTTGCCAGGATAGCAAAGTAACCCTGTTCACACTAACACCCCCCTGAAGTGCAACTTAGGGGGAAATGGTGATAAAATGCAAAGATGGGTCTCGGCAACAAGGCCTGATGAGGTACCCATGTACAAAGAATCCTATCAAAAAAAGAAAAGGAAGGAGAAAACCCAGTGGGAAAAAACTCCCCCATGAGAGGATAAAGCAGGAAGGGCTAAGAGACCCCCCTAGAAGAGATGTCCCGCACCCCCAAGAGAGACCAAAGATGAACATACTTGCTCTCAGTGAAGGGTTTGGTGAAGATATCTACAACCTGGTCTACTATAGGACAATACTGCAAATCAATGACCTGCTCCTGAATCAGCTCCCTGAGAAAATGCATGTGGATCTCGATGTGTTTAGTTCGCTGATGATGAACCGGGTTCTTCGAGATCTGGACGGCGCTTTGGTTGTCACAGTAAATGACTGAGGGCTTATGAAAAGTGATGCCAAGTTCAGTGAGGATATTTTGAAGCCAGATAGCCTCAATGGCAGCATTGACAACCCCCCGATACTCAGCCTCAGTCAAAGAAAGAGCAATAGCATGTTGCTTCTTGCTCTGCCAACAAATGGGACCAGAACCAAGGTGAAAGTTGTAGCCAGATGTGGACTTTCGATCATCAAGATCACTAGCCCAATCAGAATTAGTGTATCCAACCAAGTCTGAACTTGTGCCTACTGCATAGTGAATCTCGTACCTATGAGTGCCCTGTATGTAGTGTAAGATGCGTTTGGCAGCCTTCCAATGAAGCTCATGTGGCTCCATCATGAAGTGTGAAACAATGCCAACTGCAAATGAAATGTCGGGGCGAGTATGAGTCAGATAGATGAAGCTACCAACAAGTTGACGATACAAAGTGGCATCAGCAAGTGGTGTGGAACACTTTGCCTCAAGCTTGACTCCAGACAGAAAGGGAGTCAATGCAGGCTTACAATCAGCCATGTGAAAATGAGCCAAAAGATCAAGAGCATACTTGGGCTGTGCAAGAGAGATCCTAGAGGAGGTCTGAGTGATCTCAATCTTGAGAAAATAGTGCAAGAGACCCATGTCAGTCATGGCAAACTTGTCATGCAAAGAAGTCTTGACACTCGCAATGATGGATGAAGTGCTCCCAGTGACAATCAAGTCATCAACATAGAGAGCCAAAAAGAGAAGAGCATCCTCCTGTCTCAAGATGTAGACATTTGGATCTGAGTGGCATTGAGAGAACCCAACTGAGAGAAGAAAGGAGTCCATCTTGGCATACCAAGCCCGTGGGGCTGGTTTGAGGCCATAGAGAGACTTCCTCAGTCTATAAACTAGTGAAGAATTCTAAACGAACCCATGTGGCTACTCCATGTAAATCTCCTCATGAAGATCCCCATGAAGAAATGCACTCTTCACATCCATCTGATGTACAACCCAACCGTGAGCTGCAGCAAGAGCAAGTATTAAGCGAATGGAGTTCATCTTGGCGACAGGGGCAAAGGTCTCAGTATAATCAATACCAGGAACCTGAGAGAAACCTTTAGCCACAAGCCGTGCTTTGAACTTGGCAATTGATCCATCTGCTACAAATTTGGTCTGGTAGATCCACTTACATCGAACTAGTTTTCTTCCCTTAGGAAGTGGAACAAGATCCCAAGTTTTGTTCCAAATCAAAGAGTTGTACTCTTCCTCCATTGTTGAATCCCACTCAGCAATACCTAATGCTTCATGAAATGATTGTGGATCTGAAGCTGTGGCAATGCAGGAATGCAGAATGTCCTGATGTTGTGACCGAGTCCTTCGAGCATCTGAAGGATCCCCAACAAGAGTACCTGCTGAATCAAGTGTCTGACAAGCCCAGTGAGGGATGTGAGGAGATGGAGGAGGAGAATCCCCATCCTCAAAATCTGAACTCTATGAAGAGGAGGAGGATGTAGGAGTCAAGGACAACACTGAGAGGGGGGCTGAATCAGTGTTGTGTGAAATTTCTAATCTTTTTACAAACTTTAACTTGTAGAGTACAAGGAGAGAGAGCTATCATTGATTTCTCACATACATGTGCACATAATTAAGAGTTAAAAACAAAAACTCATGAGTAAAACATATATCCACAGAGAGAAGATCAAGACACAAGAATTACACAAGTGGAAAACCCTCTAGGGGTAGAAAAACCACTCTAGAATTGCCTCACTGGCTTAACTGAAAAACATGCCTCACTGGCAATACAAATTGTCTCACTGACAAATATTAAGGTCACACTGACCTATAAGCCTCACTGGCAAACCAAATCACCAATAGAAGTTATAAACCAAATCAGAGGGATACTCTGTTTCCATTCAATTCTCAATTCCTTCACAACTGCATAACAATTCAACTGATTATCTCTGCATTACAAACCCAGTATCATCTTATCATTATTCTTTTCTCTTCAAAAGGATTTATTAGAAAATGTCTTCATTTCTCTGTTCAATTCTACACACACCACCTCTGTCAATGTGAAGCCAATTAATATAAAAAATCTCTCAACAATCTGCAAAATCATTTTCATATGACCTTTCATATTCTTCAAAAGAAAATCAATCCCGTGTAACAAAGTTAATTTGACTTTGTATCTGAAACATATTATTCCATCTTCCTCAGTCTTGTTGAAGCACCTAGAAATTCTTTTCAAAAACTTCACATAGCAAAAATTACAATGTTTCATTTTCTCTACAAATGACCCTTCAGATTCAAAATCCAACTTCCTATTTTCTTCAATGTCTTCAAATGAATCTTTTCATATTCTCTTCTTGTAATTATTATCTTCAAAGATAAAAACTTTATCCAATACCCTGCTCACAAAATAATTAATAAAAACATTTTGTTCCTTCAAAAAATTCATCTCTTGATCTTCCTGTAAGAAAAAAATGTCTTCAAAAAAAAACTCCTCAAATTCTACAATAAAAATCTTCAAAAAAATCATTTTGCTTCTATATAAAATTTCATTAAAAAAAAGATATTCAATTTCAAAAACAAATATCCTTGATATTCTTCTGTGTGCAATTTTATATTCCCTTGCATATATTTTCACCTTCTCCAAAAATTCTCTAATTCATCCCATAGCAAATCAATCTATCCTCTGTCAAAAATCAAATCCAGATTATCATCTTCAATAAATCCCATTTTCTCTGCAAAGAACTTCTTCAAAAAAAAATCCAGCCAATGTCTCAAGATATTCTTCATTTTGCAAAAAAACATCTCCAATTCTTCACAAATATTTGCCTTCAAAAAATCTCCTTAGAAACATCTCTTAGAGTTGATAAATTAAAAAATTTCTAATTTTAAAAAAGACTTATCACCATAAAAAAGAAATTGGTAGCTTTCTTTTAAAATTAAAAATCTCCATTTTTAAAAAATCTAAACGTGGTATGGGCCGACCACTTTAGAAATTAAACAAAGTTTCTAAAGAAACTTAAAGCCATAAAAGGCTTGGGGATCAGCTTTTTACAAGCTCCTCTAAAAGAGGCAATTCGATGCCTTTTTCTTATCAACCATGCATCGGGCTCAAAACTTGTTTTGTTTCCTTTAAATCATTTCAACGTTTATATTCCCGCTCAACCATATTAACCGATGACCGGTCTTCCATATTATCATTGTCAAGGGGCCGGTTGATAAATGTTTAGAAACCCTTTGGCAGGTGACTTTTAAGTCATAAACCTTTAATCACAAGTCAACATTCCAATATAACTTAAAGTGTATTTGGTGAGTGACGGTTATGAGATGAGCTTTGAGACTGAACTTAGGACTTATTTTTGTTCTCTTATGCTCACATCCTAAATAGGAGATGCCTCCAAAAACAAACCTCAAGAATAAAAAATTGATGCCCCTACACAGTCCAAACCATGAACAACTCAACTTCTCAAATCAACTCCAAGCAACATGAACTCCTATATTATGAATATTCAACATTTGAAGTACAAGCATCATATATTGTTCCACTGAGATTCTCTTAACCATATAGTGAAGACAATACTTTAATATGTCATTGTAACGGGCAAGCACCTTATATGAAGAATTAAGACTTCTCGATAACTCAACACATATCTTGAACATCTTCCCTAAGAATCAACTCCAAGATTGATCACAGGACATCATAATTAACTCAAGGAAGATATAGCTTCTTAATACATACCTCTGCCATATAACATTCTCCTGATACAAGATAAACTCAACAAGTAAGATCCTGAGGATACCAACATGAAGACTACTCATCACTTGCAAACATAGCATACCATCATGGGAATAGAGATTGCAAACATGAATATACTATCATGGAACAAACACTGTGAAGTAAACACTGATTGCATGAAGATCAACTCACAACTACAACTGAGATCAAATGAAGACTATGCTACTGAATAGTGAGATCACACCATATCAAATGTAGATCAATTGCATACCAAACCACTCATGAAACCAACAACCTTGATACAGAGTATGCCAGTAATATCTGCATCTATAAACTTCAAACAAAGATCATTTCATTGTTCTATCTTGATATTTTGTAATCAACTCATCCTTGTTCCAACCTTGATGACCAAACATTCACACTGACTAAACTCTTGATCAACCCAAGATCTTGCAAGACACACTTTTAACATCAAATGACAACCTATCACCATCTGAGGAAACCTCAGGATCAACTCTGCGAGGAGAGGCAACTGGAGGAAAATCATCGTAGTCACTGTCTGAATCCATGGTGGAGGAAGGAGGAAGAGAGGATGATCTAGGAGAGCTTTCCTCAAACTGCACACTTCACTCAATGAAGAGCTCATGTGTCTCAGGATCCAAGAGCCGATATCCTTTGACACCATTGGGATAACCAACAAAGATACAAGGCTGACTCTGTGGTTCCAAGGCCTTACGCTTCTCTGAAGGAATGTGAGCCCATGTAGGAGAGCCAAAAACTCTGAAGTGCCACACAATAGGTTTCCTACCACACTAGGCTTCAAAAGGAGTCATTCCCTTTAATGCCTTATCCGGAACTCTATTCTGGATGTGAGCAGCACAATTGATAGCTTCTGCCCAATATTCAGATGCAAGGGAGCATGCGTGGATCATGCAACCAGCCATCTCTTTCAGGGACCTATTTTTCCTCTCGGCCACACCATTCTGCTGAGGTGTATAGGCGACAGTATGCTGAAGATCTATCCCTTCAAGAGTACAAAATTGTTCAAAGCAGTGGTTCACATATTCTCTGCCATTATCAGTGCGGAGAATCTTGACAACTTTCCCAGACTACTTTTCAGCGCGAGCCTTGAACTCCTGAAATCTATCAAATGCTTCTCCCTTTTGACGAAGAAAGTAGACCCAGGTGTATCTGGAATAGTCATCAATGAATGTGAGTAAGTAGCGAGCCTTGCTGAAAGACAAGGATGGAAATGGACCCGCCACATTACTGTGAACCAGCTCAAGGACTTTTGAAGCCCTCTAAGCCTTCCCTTTGTCAAACTTGTCCTCAGGATGTTTTCCTAAGGCACAACCTAAACAAACTCCATCTAAGAAACTGATCTTAGGAAGACCTGTGACCATATCCTGCTTGCTGAGTTGTTGGAGATAGCAAAAGTTGAAATGGCCAAACCGCTCATGCCATAACTTGCTCATAGAATCTGAATGAGTGAGCAAGGCAGTCGAATGTGAAGCAGGTACAAAATGAGAGAAAGCATACAGTCGAGACTCGTGATTAGCCTTACCGACTACAAGAAGTGCATTATCTTCAAGACTCCTGATGGTGATGGAATTAGAAGTGAACTCAACTTTTCTACCATTCTGGTACAATCATTTTTTGATTTCAGTGTACAAATTTTTCAATAATCTCATATTCTCACACATGCCTCTGCGTAGTTCCCATTTTTGGGACTTTCAAAAGTGCATAACTTTTGCATATAGCCTCGGATCGAGGCGATTCTTTTTTTGAAAGTGCATATTTTTTCATGTACTTCGCAGTAGTACTTCTAATTTCATTTGGGTTTGTCCCAAAATTGTAATTTTTGTATATGTTCATTTTGTGAGGATTTGTAAAAGCATTGAAGTCAAGTCCACTCAGTGTTCTTTTGCTAGTGGCCATTGTAACCGCACTACTTATAAAGTGCCAAATCATTTTTCTTGGGGGGGGCTTCTTCATTTTGTAATTCAGGAGGGGGTCTCTTGGTGTGATTGTGCTTGTGCAACTTCTTTTGCTCTTGCTCTCTCTTCCTTTCACAATGGCTAATGTTAAGTTTCCATTGCTAACTCCATACAACTTAACTTCTGGTTACTAGGACAACCAGTAATCCATAAGGAGTCTATGAATATGAAGTCACCAATCAACAAATAGATTACTGCCATGTCATGAGAAATAGGTGACAAACCCAAGGGTGTAGCATAGATGCCATCAACACTCCTCAAAGACAACTCAGGAGCTGTTGCAGACCATGCCAAATCCGAAAGTGAAATGGAAACTCAAATAGGACAACCACTGACCAATGAAGAATCCATGAAGATTATGCTGCCATCATACCTATGAATAACTATCATATCATTAGGAATATGTGACAACTCTAAAGATATATCGTAGATGCCTTCATCACTAACCAAAGATAACTCATGAGTGGCTGATCCACTATAAATGCCCAACAAGGAGAAGGTAGCCCATTACATTAATGGGTTGAGGCTGAGTATTCAAGAGGAGCTGAGCCTGGTCAGAATGACCACCATAGAAGATGCATACGAGTTTTCCTTGAAGGTGGAAGAGAAGCTAAATAAAAGATTTGACAGCAAGCAAAGGGGAAGAGGTCAAGGCAGAAGGACTGGTGGAAGGCCCTATGGAGACCGTAATGAAGATCAGAAGAAAAGTGAAGAAGCTTGCACCAGTTGAAATCAGAGAGGGGATAACGCCTACCGCCCTCTTGACCAGAACAATGGTGAGCAAAGAGGAAGAGGAAGAGGTAGACCTGGGCAAGGACCCGGAAGAGGAGGTACCTGTTTCCAATGTGGGGAAGAAGGGCATCGAGCATACGAGTGTCCGCAACATCAAGGAAGGACAAATAGAAGACCTGAAGGCAATGCACGAGTCACACATGTAGATGAAGATGCACATTCTAAGCATTCTGAAGATGCTGAAAGGGGAGAAACCCTAGTTGTTAGAAGAACCTTGCTGAATGAATAGAAAGAACCCAATCAGAGGATGAGTTTATTCTGCACAAGGTGTAAATGTGAAGGTAAGTGTTGTGATATTATTATTGACAGTGGAAGTACTGATAATCTTGTTTCAGAGGAGATGGTTGACAAGTTGAAGTTGACAAGAAGAAAGCATCCGCATCCATATCGGATTGCATGGTTGCAGAAGGACCATAGAGCTTTGGTCAATGAGCAGTATTTAGTGAAGTTCAAGATTGGTGACTACCATGATGAGGTGCTGTGTGATATCATACCGATGGATGCATGTAATATGCTATTAGGGAGGCCGTGGCAGTATGATAGGAGCGCTGTCCATGATGGCCATGCAAACGCATATTCCCTAACAAAGGATGGAGTTCGTCATAAGTTGAAGCCCTTGAAGGAGGTGGAAGAAAAGGTATGTAGTACTGCCAAAAGTTGTTTGGTAGATGGTAGGAAATTTTTGGAGGGTATGAAGCATGAGCGTCATTGCTTTGCATTGATTCCTAAGATTAGTCAAGAGAACTGCGAAGATGTACCAGCAGAAGTTTTAGATATGTTGGAAGAGTTCCAGGATATTATCTCTAATAATGTACCAGAAGGTTTACCACCAGTAAGGAAGATAAGTCATCAAATGGATTTGATACCAAGAGCTAGTTTGCCAAACAAGGCAGCCCACAGAATGACTCCTGCAGAGAGTGAAGAGTTGAATAGACAAGTTCAGGAGTTGTTGAGGAAGGGATTGATAAGAGAAAGCCTAAGTCCATGTGCGGTACCTGTAGTACTAGCACCAAAGAAAGATGGAGAGTGGAGGATGTGTACAGATTCCCGAGCCATCAACAAGATCACAATCAAGTACAGGTTTCCATTTCCTAGAATGGATGACATAATGGATTGTTTGAGTGGAGCCAAGTACTTCACGAAGATTGATCTGAAGAGTGGGTATCACTAGATCTGAATCAGAGAAGGAGATGAATGGAAGACAGCCTTCAAGACAAAGGAAGGTTTGTATGAGTGGTTAGTCATGCCATTTGTGCTAACCAATGCACCGAGCACATTCATGCGGCTCATGAACGAGGTACTGAAAGAATTTTTGGGAAGTTTTGTTATTGTTTATTTGGATGATATTTTGATTTTTAGTAAGACTTGGGATGAGCATCTGATGCATATCAAAAGAATTCTAGAGAAGCTGAGGGAGGAGAAGTTGTTGATTAATCTGAAGAAATGTAGTTTTGCAAAGAAGGAGTTGGTATACCTAGGATTTGTTGTCTCAAAGGAAGGTCTTAAGATGGACCCAGAAAAAGTAAAGGCTATCATTGAGTGGCCTACACCAAGGAGTGCAACGAAGGTAAGATCTTTTCATGGTTTGGCAAGTTTTTACAGAAAGTTTATCAGGAATTTCAGTAGCATTTGTGCACCCCTAACTGAAACAATGAGAGGGGATAGAAAAGAGTTTAGATGGACTAAAGGGGCAGACAAGAGCTTTGATACATTAAAGCAGAAAGTCATAGAAAAACCTGTTTTGGCACTTCCAGATTTCAATAAGGTATTTCAGGTAGATTGTGATGCCAATGGTAGTGGTATAGGAGCTATTTTGAGCCTAGAAGGTAAGCCCATTGCCTATTTTAGTGAGAAGCTTAATGATGCCAAGAAAAAGTATTCTGTTTATGATCAAGAATTTTATGCAATCATTCAGGCTTTGAAGAAATGGAGACATTATTTGTTGCCAAAAGAGTTTGTTTTATATACTGATCATCAGGCTTTGCAGTATCTTAATAGTCAAGGAAAGTTGAACCAAAGGCACTTAAAATGGGTTGAGTTTTTGCAGAGTTATACCTTTGTTTTGAAGCACAGGAGTGGGAAGTCCAACAGAGTTGCAGATGCCTTGAGCAAAAGACAAAATTTGTTGATAGAAATGAAGATAGAGGCTGTTGGGTTCGATGAGCTCAAAAGTTTGTATCCTGAAGATCCAGATTTTGCAGAGGCCTGGAAAGCTTGTTTGGAACTTGTTACTTTAGATAGGACAAAATGGTTGGATTTCATTATCCAAGATGGCATGTTGTTTAGAGGAAGCCAGTTGTGCATTCCAAGGAGTTCCATGAGAGAGAACCTGATTAAGGAGAAGCATAGTGGGGGATTGGCTAGACACTTTGGTCAAGATAAGACTATTGCTATTATTGGTGAAAATTATTATTGGCCACAGTTGCAACAGGATGTGAGGAAATTTGTGTAGAGTTGTAGAGTGTGTCAGATGGCAAAAGGACCAAGTCAGAATACAGGGTTGTATCAACCATTACCTGTACCGGAGAAGCCATGGGATGATATCAGTATGAATTTTGTTCTTGGTTTACCAAGGACACAGAGAGGACATGATTCCATTTTTGTAGTGGTGGATAGATTTGTTGCAAGTATGAGGTGAGCCAGTGTTGTCATTGATGTCAACATACTCATATTGCATTGACAAGAAGGATTGGATGAGCTGTGTGCTGAGGATATTGAGAAAATTAGCCTCAGTCAGGAACAGTGAAGAACCGTGATGAGAAGAAGGCAAATGTATTGTATAGGTTGAGAACCGGAGGATGCGGATTAAAGGGTTTGTAGATATGAGTCTTGAGATGCTTCAGTTAAGATTTCAGAGGTCCGCATGAAGATCTGAAGGAGTTGTGGCTGTCGGTGTAGAACCGGTTCCGGCAAGTATTCAGAGGTGACAGAGGATCACAAAAAGGTTCGGTGAGGTCCGGAACTGTATAATCCTAATCTGCGGATTGGAAGGAGTCTTTGGGATGTCCTTGTGATGTGCCATCTCAAGTTGTGTATGATTTGGAGGTCCGGAAGTACCTCTTGCATTATGACAGTGGCGACAGACAGTGTTCTTGAAGTTCTGGATAAGGAAGAGAAGAGATTCCAGTAAGTAAAGAAAGTGCGGATGTACCTGGTCATTCAGGCAGGCTTGTGAAGGTTCTTGGATCATGTTGAGGTTGTGTTGTTGGTCCGCATTGATAGTAGAGCCCGGAATTGAAGTTATTCTTCCGGATGAAGTTCTTGCTCTGTTTAGCCGACCGGATGAGTTGTTCATCCTGCGAATGTTCTTGTGGTGGCCGACCGGATGTGTTATTCATCTTGCGGATACTCTTATCGTTGTTTTCCGACTTAGATGTTTGTTCCTAAGTTGATGTCTTGTATAAATAACGGTTTGTGAGTTCATTTCGAAGTGTGGATTGTGTGGATGAGTGTGGCATAGCGAAGAGAAGTGTGAGAGGCAGAGCAGAGGTTTTTGGGCTTAAATGGAACTGATCCGAACATGGTAGAGATGTCATTCTCCAGTTCAAGATTCTGATTCTTATCACTTTGTAGACAGTGTGTCTCCTTGTAGCCAGTGGGCCTCTTTGTGAGCAGTGTGCTCGGGTAGTGAGCCCTAATTGGCAAGTGCCATTCTTTTTCTTATTCTTCTAACAGAGAATAATCCTTGGGTTAATCACCCCATGGTTTTTCCCTTAACCAGGTTTTCCACGTCAAAATCTTGGTGTTCAATGTGTTGATGTTTATCTGCTCTTGTGTTTATGTATTATGCTTTCATGGATGATTAATTGATATGCTGTTAACTAACAACAAAGAATCAAGTGTTTGAAAGAACAAGAAGTTTTATACAACTGATTCACCCCCCCCTCTCAGTTGTATGCCTTAAATCCAACAATTGGTATCAGAGCCAAGTTCCTCTGAAAGGAGCTTAACCGCTTGAGGAGATCCAGGATGTCATCATACAAGAAGGATAGTCCGAAGTTCGATGGAACCAACTTCACTCTCTGGAAAGGTCGCATGAAGTGTCACTTGGAATGTATGGGAAAAGCATACTTGGCTATGGTCTCAAAACCATATGTACCTCCACAAGGTGGTCCGACAACTCTGAATGAAATCACAGATGCTGAAAATAATCTGCGGACCCAGGAAGCCCTACTAAGTGCATTGAATGATTCAGATCTCTCAAATGTTATTGACCTACCAACTGCATATGAGATCCTGACTAAACTGGAACTTCTGTATGAAGGAGATGAGTTTGTCAAAAGTGCAAGGTTGTAAAGTCTGAAAGGGAAATTTGAAAGATTGAAGATGAGAGATGATGAAAACATCACTACCTTTATGCCAAGAGTGAATGAGCTGGTATGTGGAATTAGAAATGCTGGTGGAACTCTAGATGAAAATGAGATTGTCTGCAAAATCCTAAGATCCCTTCATGCTGCCTACAAAATCAAGGTTGTTGCCATTGATGAATTCAGAGACCACACAACTGTCACAAGAGAACAACTGGCTGGCAAACTAGCTGCATTTGAAATGACCGAGTTTGGAGATGATCCTCCCAAGACTGAATCTGCTTTCAAAGCCAGTGCCTATGTGAAAGGCAAACAGAGACTTGATCCAGGAGAAAACTCATCAAGGAAGATGTCATGGTATGATCAAGCAAGAAGAGACATGGAAGAAGAAGAAGCAGAAATAGCTCAACTTGAAGCCCTCATTGCAAAGAGACTGCCAAGAGGATCCGGTAAGTATGAAGGAAAACTACCCTTTAAGTGTTTCAACTGCAATAAGATTGGTCATTTTGCTTCAAGATGTCCGGAAAGATCTGCAAGGTCTAATACTAACAGATAAAGGTTTCAAAAGAACTGCTATTATGTTCATGAAGAAGATGACAATGAAGGAGTAACAGATGATGAATCAGAACTAGAAAGCAAATCCGGAAATGAATGGGTGTTTATTGCCATCAAGGAAGAAGATTCAATATCCTCTGAATCTGTCAATCACAAGGTTGTGGAAAGAGCTTTGGCTGCTCAAGTGGAAGAAAAGGATGATTGGGTTATTGATAGTGGATGTTCTCACCATATGACTGGTGACAAGAATAAGTTCTTAGATTTGGAAAGGTATGAAGGAGGAATGGTAAAGTTTGGTGACAATTCTGTTGGCAGAATCAGAGGTAGGGGAACTATTTCCTTTGATGGAAAGAGCAAAATAGGTAATGTACTATATGTTGAAGGATTGAAGCACAATCTTCTCAGTGTTGGTCAGTTAGTGGACAAAGGCTATGATCTTCGGTTCAAGAATGGAAAATGCAGAATCTTTACAAGCTCCGGAACTGAAATTGCATCCGGTGCTCAAACAAAAGGTAATATCTTTCATCTGGTTGGTTCAAACAAAAGTTGTCTGTTTGCTCAAGTTGATCAGAGTTGGTTATGGCATAGAAGAATGTGTCATGTGAATTTTGATAACATCATCAAGATAAGCAATATTCAGGCTGTAAGAGACCTTCCAAAATTGGTGAAACCTACAAATAGTTTGTGCAAAGAATGTCAGCTAGGTAAACAGAGTAGAGTCTCTTTCAAAAGCAAAGATCAGTCTTCTACCAGATTGTTGGAATTAGTACATACTGATCTCTGTGGTCCGACAAGAATCAAGAGTCTGCAAGGTGATAGATATTTCATGTTGTTAATTGATGATCATTCCCAGATGATGTGGGTTACCTTTCTAAAAGAAAAATCAGAAGCATTTGAGAAGTTCAAAATCTTCAAAGCTATGGTAGAGAATCAAACTGGATTGAAACTAAAGTGTCTAAGGTCTGATAGAGGTGGTGAATTTACATCTGGTGAGTTCATTGACTTTTGTGAGAAGCAGGGTATAAGGAGACAATTGTCTGCTCCTAGGACTCCACAGCAGAATGGAGTAGTTGAAAGAAAGAACCGGACCATCCAGGAAGCTGCCAGGACAATGATGTTGGAATAAAATGTTCCTCAGATGTTTTGGAAAGAAGCTATCAGCACTACAGTCTACACTCTCAATTGAGTTCAAATCAGAAACAACACCGGTAAGACCCCCTATGAACTCTGGTTTGGCATCACTCCTACTGTGAAATATTTCAGAGTATTTGGTAGCAAGTGTTATATTAAAAGAGATGAAGATCTAGGAAAGTTTGATGCTAGAAGTGATGAAGGAATTTTCTTGGGCTACTCCACTCAAAGCAAAGCATACCGGTGTTACAATAAGAGATTGAGGAAGATGATAGAAAGCACCAATGTGAAAGTTGATGAAGGAATTGAGAAGCCTTCAAGATTTTATGAGTTTGATGAAGATGATCAAGATGGTGTTCAGGTTCAAGGGACTCAATCCCCTCCGGTAAGTCAGAATCAACTTGATCCAGTAAATTAGGAAGAAGAAATAGGTCAGAATGAACCTGATCAAGGAGCAACAGTGCAGGATATTCCCAAAATTCCAAGGTATGTAAGACTAAACCACTCTGAAGATTAGATCATAGGTGACAGAAGCAAAGGTGTGCAAACTAGAAGGAATGTTGCTCAAAATCAGGATGAATGTTGTCTGATTTCAAAGATTGAACCTAAAACAGTAAATGAAGCCTGCAATGATGAAAACTAGACTAAAGCAATGAAAGATGAATTAATGCAAATTGAGAAAAATCATACTTGGGATCTTGTTCCCAGACCTAGAGACAGGAATGTGATTGGAACCAAATGGGTCTTCCGGAACAAACTGAATGAAACTGGTGAAGTTATTAGAAACAAAGCTAGATTGGTCTGCAAAGGCTACTCTCAAATAGAAGGAATTGACTTTGAAGAGACCTTTGCTCCGGTGGCAAGAATTGAAGCAGACAGATTATTTCTTGCATTTGCTGCCTTCAAAGACTTCAAGGTATATCAGATGGATGTCAAGTCTGCTTTCCTAAATGGTGATCTGGAAGAAGAAGTTTACATTGAACAACCAAATGGATTTCAATTGTTTGATAATGATAATATGGTCTGCAAGTTGAAGAAAGCATTGTATGGACTAAAGCAAGCCCCAAGAGCATGGTATGAAAGGTTGGATAAGCATCTTGTGCAGATTGGATTCAACAAAGGTACTGCTGACAGTAACTTATATTTCAAAATTGTTCATGAAAACATTTTGATTGTTGAAGTGTTTGTGGATGATATCATTTTTGGAGGAAGAGATAGTATGTGCAAAACTTTTGCAAATCAGATGAAAAGTGAGTTTGAAATGTCTATGCTTGGTGAAATGAATTTCTTCTTGGGTCTGCAAATTACTCAAACAAAGAAAGGAATCTTCATTTCTCAGACCAAATATGTGAAAGAATTGTTAAGGAAATATGGTATGGAAGATTCAAAACCAATGAACACTCCCATGGCAACCGGATGTAAGTTGAGCAAAGATGATGACTCCCCAAAGGCAGATCAGACAAAGTATAGATCAATGATTGGTGGATTGTTGTATCTCACTCAGACTAGACCAGATATAATGCAGGCTGTTGGTCTTGTGGCAAGATTCCAGGCTGATCCTAGAGAATCTCATGTTATGGCAATCAAAAGAATTTTTAGGTACCTGAAAGGAACAGTTGAGTATGGTCTATGGTACCCTAGAGATCCAGATTTCTCTCTTCATGCTTACACAGATGCAGATTGGGCAGGAGATGTGGATGACCGGAAGAGCACTAGTGGTGGAGCATTCTTTTTGGGGAAGAGATTGGTTTCTTGGCTAAGCAAGAAACAAGATGCAATATCTCTGTCTACAACTGAAGCAGAATACATTGGAGCAACAGGTAGTTGCACTCAAATCTTATGGATGAAGCAGATGCTAAGAGACATTAAAGTTGAATATGAGGAGCCTATCACAATTTTCTGTGATAATTCAAGTGCAATTAATATTTCTAAGAATCCGGTATTGCATTCTAAGACTAAGCACATATCTATCAAGTTTCACTTTTTGAGAGAACAAGTGAACAAGGAAGAAGTCAGATTGGAATATGTTCCCTCAAAGGATCAGATTGCAGATATCTTTACTAAACCTCTTCCCAAGGACTCTTTTGAATATCTCCGGGAGAAGTTAGGGGTCATGGCCCCTCCGGTGATGAACTAGGATGCACTGATGTGCATCAGTCCGGTGGATATCACAGTCATATCTTGTGATCCGGATTGATGATGGGGAGCTGCAACTAAGGGGGAGCAGCTGGTATGATTCTGATGTATGAGAATTGCAAGTATGAGCCCTTTGCCATTGATGTCAAAGGGGGAGAGAAGACATGTGAAAAACAAGTGGTTGATGATCAAAGGGGGAGCAGTAAAGGAAGAGAAGACATGTGAAAAGTTGTTGTTGATAGGGGGAGCTGTGACAGAAAGGAGAAGTTCTTGTCTTGATGGTTTTTCACATCATATGTTGCCATCAATGACAAAGGAGGAGATTGTTGCAAGTATGAGGTGAGCCAGTGTTGTCATTGATGTCAACATACTCATATTGCATTGACAAGAAGGATTGGATGAGCTGTGTACTGAGGATATTGAGAAAATTAGCCTCAGTCAGGAACAGTGAAGAACTGTGATGAGAAGAAGGCAAATGTATTGTATAGGTTGAGAACCGGAGGATGCGGATTAAAGGGTTTGTAGATATGAGTCTTGAGATGCTTCAGTTAAGATTTCAGAGGTCCGCATGAAGATCTGAAGGAGTTGTGGCTGTCGGTGTAGAACTGGTTCCGGCAAGTATTCAGAGGTGACAGAGGATCACAAAAAGGTTCGGTGAGGTCCGGAACTATATAATCCTAATCTGCGGATTGGAAGGAGTCTTTGGGATGTCCTTGTGATGTGCCATCTCAAGTTGTGTATGATTTGGAGGTCCGGAAGTACCTCTTGCATTATGACAGTGGCGACAGACAGTGTTCTTGAAGTTCTGGATAAGGAAGAGAAGAGATTCCAGTAAGTAAAGAAAGTGCGGATGTACCTGGTCATTCAGGCAGGCTTGTGAAGGTTCTTGGATCATGTTGAGGTTGTGTTGTTGGTCCGCATTGATAGTAGAGCCCGGAATTGAAGTTATTCTTCCGGATGAAGTTCTTGCTCTGTTTAGCCGACCGGATGAGTTGTTCATCCTGCGAATGTTCTTGTGGTGGCCGACCGGATGTGTTATTCATCTTGCGGATACTCTTATCGTTGTTTGCCGACTTAGATGTTTGTTCCTAAGTTGATGTCTTGTATAAATAACGGTTTGTGAGTTCATTTCGAAGTGTGGATTGTGTGGATGAGTGTGGCATAGCGAAGAGAAGTGCGAAAGGCAGAGCAGAGGTTTTTGGGCTTAAATGGAACTGATCCGGACATGGTAGAGATGTCATTCTCCAGTTCAAGATTGTGATTCTTATCACTTTGTAGACAGTGTGTCTCCTTGTAGGTAGTGGGCCTCTTTGTGAGCAGTGTGCTCGGGCAGTGAGCCCTAATTGGCAAGTGCCATTCTTTTTCTTATTCTTCTAACAGAGAATAATCCTTGGGTTAATCACCCCGTGGTTTTTCCCTTAACCGGGTTTTCCACGTCAAAATCTTGGTGTTCAATGTGTTGATGTTTATCTACTCTTGTGTTTATGTATTATGCTTTCATGGATGATTAATTGATATGCTGTTAACTAACAACGAAGAATCAAGTGTTTGAAAGAACAAGAAGTTTTATACAACTGATTCACCCCCCCCTCTCAGTTGTATGCCTTAAATCCAACAAGATTCTCAAAGATGGCACATTTTATTCCTTGCAGGAAGACTAACGATGCTGTTCATATTGCTGAATTATTTTTCAAAGATGTGGTGAGATTACACGGTCTACCAAGGAGCATAGTTTCAAATCGAGATACCAAGTTTGTTGGTTATTTCTCGAGGACATTGTGGAAGAAGTTGAAGACAGATTTGAAGTTTAGTTTTGCACACCATCCACAGACTGATGGACAGATAGAAGTGGTGAATAGGAGTTTGGGTAACCTACTACGATGCTTAGTAGGGGATAAGCCCAAGGAATGGGATTTGATTTTACCACAGGAAGAATTTGCTTACAACAATTCTGTCAATAGGAGTACTGGTAAATCACCATTCCAGATTGTATATGGTAATAGCCCAAGAAATGCTTCTGAGTTAAGGAAGCTGGACAACGGAGAAAAGAAAAGTGCCAAAGCTGAAGACTTTGCAGAACATCTGAAGAATTTGCATGAAGAGGTGAGAAAGCATATTAATAAAATGAATATTTAGTACAAGGCTAAGGCAGATCAGAAGAGGAGATATAAGGAATTCCAGGTAGGAGATGAAGTCATGGTTCACCTGAGAAAAGAAAGGTTCCCAATTGGAACATACAATAAGTTGAAAATGAAGAAATTTGGACCATGCATAATCGTGAAGAAGTATGATTTAGGAAATGCTTATGAGGTAGAGCTGCCGAGTGGGATCAATATTTCCCCTATTTTCAACATTGCTGATTTATCAGAATATCATGAAGGGGGAACAGAGGATGGACCAACAGAAGTGCAGTGGAGTATTCCAGCATCTACTTCAATAGAGGAGATAGAAGAGATCTTGGATAGCCGTGTGGGAAGGAGTACTCGAAATAGGCAATATGAAGAATATCTAGTGAAATGGAAAGGAAGGCCTGTTGAAGATTCTTCTTGGTTGTCTAAGGTAGAGGTTGACCGTTTGGGTTTTCCTCGCACAAACACCTGAGACTTGACAGGGTCACTTCTCAAATTACCCTGGGTGTCTGATGCAGGAGCATCTAGTGGTGTAAGGGCAATCTTGCATCACCCAAAAAAAAAATGTGTTTCAAAATTGTTGATGTTCTATCCATTTCTTCTCAAAATCTGTGGTTCTGGTCCCATAATCGCCTGAATAATAATGTAGAACTTTCAGTTTTCCCAAACTGCTAAAAATAGTAAACTGCTATTTTTACAAAGTTTGCATTTGGACATGGAATGAAGTCAAAATTTATAGGAAGTTACATAACGGAAATATAAGACCTTTGGCAAAGGATTCACAAGAAGATCATTTGTGAGCTTAAAGATATTAAAGTTTCTGTTTCCTGAAAAATGCCTGAAAATTATTCAAACTCAGGTTTGAAGCACTAAATGGACCCGTACGGGCCTGAAAATGGCCAGAACCGGTAGAGCGGGTTCTTAGCACGTAGAGCACTCGCAAGCTTTCTGATGCATAAAACGGTTTGTCAATCGGAGTCCCGGATCAAAAGTTATGGCTCCCGGAAGTTGACCTATTTTTGGAGGCAGATGCAAAATTTGAAATTAGGTTGTTGGCCACCAAAAGGCTATTAATAACCATTTTTGGGAACCCTAGGGGGAGGAGAATTAAGGGGGGCAAGTGTAGAGTCAAGAATAGGTGGGAAAACATAAACCCTAGCTAATTTGGGGGTTACAGAAGGCGGAAGATTCTAGAGCCTGGTGATGGTAGCTGTAGTGTGTTGCCACCTGTAGAGGACTGATTCCTCTGATTGTAATTAAGCTTCTGTCATGTAATGAGTTGCCCAGATCAATAAAAGAAAGTTCTACTCTCTGTGTTCAATTTCTATTCTTGTGTGTTTTATGATTTACCCCCTTCATCAGCTGATGCTCTATCT
Organism: Cunninghamia lanceolata; assembly: GCA_027924645.1. Classification (NCBI taxonomy): domain Eukaryota; kingdom Viridiplantae; phylum Streptophyta; class Pinopsida; order Cupressales; family Cupressaceae; genus Cunninghamia; species Cunninghamia lanceolata. The sequence continues at coordinate 17,576,198 of BSBN01000803.1, forward strand.
TTTACAATGTTATACTGGAACTCCCCCTTAGCTGGATTTCACATTTTTCACTACTCTTCACTCCCCCTTTGACATCAATGGCAAAGGGCAGAATCCGCATACCAAAATTTTGCAAAAATTATTCTATACATGGCTACATAAGTATATATAAATCATATGTTATACTTACATATACTTAAGTATATCCGCAAAAGTAATCTTCAGTTGTACAAACACTATGGCCTAGCTCTGAGTCATCCTATCCAAAATGGAGATGTGACTACTCAACAAAAATTCATATGCTTCTGCACTTCTTAAATTTGCTGGATCACTGGTCCAGGTTGTGGTCTGAGAATTTGTCAATGCCTCATGCATTGCCTCTAGCTTAGGAATAATTATCCCTCTAAGTTCGCCCATGCTATTCATTATGTTCTTCTTTTCTTTGCTTAGTCTCTTTATTTCATTTATTATAACAATAGCCTAGCATTCTTGATTCATTAAAGAGGAGGAAAGAGGGTCAAATTTTTGAACTAGGCTTGACAGTTTTTCTTGTTCTTTTACTTTCTCCTCAATATCTTTTGTCACTTTAGGCCAAGTCAGACAAATTTGAATAGGTCCCCACCATCTTTGAGAGCATTTTTGAGGCTCTTTATTCCAATATCTAGAGTCCTTCTATTATTTGCAATAAGTCCTTGCACCTCAGTGAATCTTTTCACCAAAAACTCCTTTCGAACCTTTGCTTCTGCTGATTTCTCTAGAGATTCAAAATGAGTGTTAACAAAATTTACTAAGTTTTTCAAGTTACCAGATGGTGGGGCTGAAGGATCCTTTTGGTAGGATGGCATGATCTTCTCTAGCATCCTGGATGCAATCTCTAATAGTTCAGAGTCCTCCATGTGAGATTTCAAGAGTTTTTCTTTTGCTTCAGCAAAAGATGTTATTTTCATTGTCTGAACCAGGGAGAGAGAGTCAAAATTTAGTGGTCCTTGAAATAGCTTAGGTTCATCCAACTCCATCATTTCTTTGTTTAAGAAGTTCTTCACTATCTCTGTAGTGTCTCTTGCTAGAGATTGAGATTTCTTTGAAATATCAGAAGAGTCATCATTAGTCTTTTCTGCTTCTTCTTCTTCTTTTCCCTTAACCTCTTCTTCTTTGGTGCAGGAGCACCAAGACATTAGGGTTTTGGTTAGATTTTCAAGTTGTTTTGTGTGTTTAATAAGGTCTTTGAGACCATCTTAATGTTGTTATGAGGCTTGAAAACCATATTTGTAATGGACTATATCCAAATAGCTAGAATCTACTATGGTTATGTTATAAGTCCTAGTTAGGACAGTCATGTTGTCTTAGGTAGTTTGCAAGAGTCATTTAAGTTTTAATGTTTATATAGGTTAGTCATTTAAATTTTCAATGTTTGTAGCCTATAAAGGCATGTCAAGGTGTGGAGGTGTGTTTAAAAACCTTGTCCAAGTTAATCAAAAGTTAAAACAAAGCATTGTTTAGACAAAAAAATAGTCATTGCTGTCCTAAAGAAGACAGTTTCTAATTGTGACAGTTAAAAATCAAGAAGGAAATCGAGGGTTGGGTAGTTTCCTCAACTTCATGCAAATATTGAGGCTTCTTTTAAGCCTACCAAGATGTATTGGAGAAGAACATTCATTAGATTGGAGAGAAATACCAAAGAAACACTATTTTTATGCTTTTTTCTCTATTTTTTTATTTTTTCTTCGTTGTTTCTTGCCGTATGGTACGGCTGTACGAATTTGTCATGGCATAAGTTTGCATTGGATGGTTAGAGCTCTGAAATACCTTTGATTTAAGCTTGGTTTGAAATCTTGACAAGGATCTAGAGGGAAGATACCGTTGATTTCCCATAAACTATTTTTTTAGAATTGTTGTCTCCTTTAGAAACTCACTATTTTTTCTGTGTATTCCATACTGGTACGGCCTGTGGGTGAGTGGTATTTGTAATGCATGTTTAGGTTGATAAATTACCTACCCTTTGCATCTTGTTTGGGCTTTTGACACTGCATTAGGAGGAAGAAACAACTATTTTTCCATTGACTACCCAAAACCCTAATTTAGGGCTCCTCCTGAGTAGAACGATGGATCCACCCTCATCCCACTGATCTTTTCTATTTTTGATCAATGGGATGGAGTGCATTTTAGTTGTTTCAAGGTCTTGTGAGGATAGGGGAGGTAGGAGAATGGTGTAGGTGAGTTTGGGCATGTGAAATGTGTTAGAATCTGAAAAGATTAATAACCCAGAAAACTAGTACAAAGAATAGATATTAAAACTATGAATGCAAATGATACGAAATCAAAATAGCAACACAGAGTTAGTCTCCAAGACAGTAATGCAAATGCTAGAAGTAAAATAGCATTAAGAGGATGCAAAAGTAAAAGATACCAAATACAAGCCAGGTAGCATGCTTATATAGACCAAGGAGAGAGAGGAGGTGGCAACACCGACCAATGAGGAGCAACCATCTATCGGACTAAAGATAGCAAAGTATCTTCCCAAGATAGCTAATGGATGCTCACATGTAGGAAGGTGACACCTCGCAACCACTCACCTAATAAGACATGCTTTATTAACCTAAGCGAGAATAATAGAAGTGTAGGAAAAACCTAGGAATATAGGAAAAATAAATAACCCATCTAGGAAATAAAAACCTACACTAACACCCCCCCATAAGCGAAGCTTAGGTGGATGTAGAAATGGGTCCTAGCAAATCAAGCCTGATGAGGTACCCATGTACATAAAATTCCCCCCAAAGAGAGATAAAAGAGACCCCCCCAAAAGTAGAGAGTCAGGACTCCGAGTGAGAGGAAGAAGCCCCCCTAGAAGATGAAGCATCCCGCACCCCCAGCAAAGCTCGCAAATGAATGAACTTGCTCTCAGTGAAGGGTTTGGTGAAGATATCAGCAACCTTCTTGGAAGTCGGACAGTAGCGAAGGTCGATGACGTGGCCATGGATGAGCTCTCGGATGTAGTGCATGTGAACCTCTATGTGTTTGGTCCGCTGATGATGGACCGGATTCCGTGAGATCTGAATGGCACTCTGGTTGTCACAAAATATGACTGATGGCCGTCTGATCTGGATACCAAACTCAATGAGAAGATTCTGAAGCCAAATGGCCTCAGTGGCAGCATTCACAGCCCCCCAATACTCAGCCTCAGTAGAAGATAGAGCAATAGCAGATTGCTTCTTGCTCGACCAACAAACAGGACCTGAACCAAGTGAGAAGCTGTAACCTGAAGTATACTTGTGATCCTGAGAATCGCCCACCCAATCTGAATCTATGTAGCCCACCAAGTCAAGCTCAATACCCGCTGCATAGTGAATCCTAAAACTGTGAGAACCCTGAATGTAGTGAAGGATCCACTTGGCTGCTTTCCAGTGTAGCTCATGAGGCTCCTGCATGAATCGAGAGACCATGCCTACAGCATATGAAATGTCAGGTCTCGTATGAGTCAGATAAATGAGAATCCCAACAAGCTGTCGGTACAAAGTGCCATCAACAAGTGGAGAAGAACACTGAGCCTCAAGTTTGACTCCAGAAAGGAAGGGAGTTGGAGCAGGCTTATAGTCAGCCATATGAAACCTCGAGAGCAAATCTAGAGCAAACTTGGACTGTGTGATGGTGATCCTGGAAGAGGACTGGTAGATCTCAATCCTGAGAAAGTAATGCAACAAGCCCAAGTCAGTCATCAAAAACCTGTCATGAAGGGCAGTTTTGACAGCCCCAATGGTGGATGAAGAACTCCCTGTGATCAGTAAGTCATCAACATACAGAACCAAAAATAGGAGTGAATCAGCCTGCTACAGAATGTAGACATTGGGATCAGAGTGGCACCGAGTGAACCCAACTGATAGAAGGAAGGAGTCCATCTTGGCATACCAAGCCCGAGGAGCCTGTTTGAGGCCATAGAGAGACTTCTGAGGAAGGCACACAAGTGAAGAATCCTGAAGGAACCCCTGTGGCTGCTCCATGTAGATCTCCTCCTGAAGGTCACCATGAAGAAAAGCACTCTTCACATCCATTTGGTGTACTTCCCAACGATTAGCTGCAGCAATGGCAAGAACAAGTCGGATGGAATTCATTCGGGCAACTGGCGCAAAAGTCTCAGAGTAGTCAATCCCAGGAACTTGGGAGAATCCTTTGGCGACCAAGCGAGCCTTATACTTGTCAACCGACCCATCTGCTGCAAATTTTGTCTGATAGATCCACTTACATCGAACAAGTTTTCTTCCCTTAGGAATAGGGACAAGATCCCAAGTGCGGTTCCTCATCAAGGAACTATACTCCTCCTGCATAGCTGTATCCCACTCAGGAATACCAGAAGCCTCATGAAAAGACTGTGGATCTGAGGCAGTAGCAATGAAGACATGTGGAGCATCCTAGAACTGTGAATGAGTTCACCTGGTGTCTGATGGATCCCCAACCCAATCACCAGTAGACTGCAAGGTCTGTCTAACCCAAAGTGGACCAGAAGATGGAGAATCTGGAGGAGAATCATCAACCTCTGAATGATGACTAGGAGAGGAAGGAGGTGAGTCCTCTGAATCGCTCTCTGCATCAGAAGTGGAGGTAGAAGATTGCTCAGGTGAATCTGACTCATCAAAAGATCTGTCATGTATCCCAAGTGACTCCAATGTCAAAGTAGAAGGAGTTGGAGAAGTGATAGAAAGTGAGCTCGAAGAGCCCTCCTCAAACTGAACACTCCTCTCAATGAACAACTCATGTGTAGTAGGGTGGAGCAACCGATAACCCTTCACACCATCAAGATAAACTACAAATATGCAAGGTCTGCTCTGCGGATCTAAGGCCTTGTGTTTCTCTGTAGGAATGTGGGCCCATGTAGGAGAACCAAAAACTTGAAAGTGCTTAACTGATGGTTTCTGACCACTCCATGCTTCAAAAGGAGTGACTCCCTTCAAGGCTTGGTGAGGAACACGGTTCTGGATATAACAAGCACAGTTAATGGCCTCTGCCCAATACTGTGGTGCAAGAGATCTAGAGTGAATCATGTAGTTTGCCATTTCCTTCAAGGACCTATTCTTCCATTCTGCAACACCATTCTGCTAAGGATTGTATGGAACTGAATGCTGCAAATCAATCCCCTCTGAAGTGCAAAACCTCTCAAACCGATGGTTGACATACTCACCACCATTGTCAATGCGTAAAACTTTGATGGCTTTCCCGGATTACTTCTCTACAAAAGTCTTGAAGTCCTGAAAATGATCAAATACCTCTGACTTCTATTTGAGAAAGTACACCCAAGTATTTTGAGAAAAGTCATCAATGAATGTGAGGACATATCTAGCCCTGCTGAAAGAAGGATGCTGAAATGGACCAGCCAAATCACTGTGAACTAACTCCAGTATCTATGAAGCTCTCCATGCCTTACCTTTGTCAAACTTTTCCTTAGGATGCTTACCAAGAATGCAACCTTGGCAAACACCACCTGAAAACTGAACTGAAGGCAACCCTGTGACCATGCTCTGCTGGTTGAGCTGCTGCAAGTAGCGGAAGTTAAGATGGCCAAACCGCTCATGCCATAATCTACTCACATCATTAGAATGAGTGAGCAAAACAGTCGAAGGAGGATCAGGAACAAAGTGAGAAAACAGATAGAGCCATGATTAATGATCTACTCTCCCAACTGCAATTGTAGAACCACCGTGCAGCTCACGAATCTCCACTGAATCAGGAGTGAACTCAACCCACTTGCCTGAACCTGTGTGAGTGATCTGGTATACCAATAGGAGATTAGTTGATAATGAGGGCACACAAAGGACATCATGGAATGTGCCATCCCCCACATCAACAGACCCTCTCCCACACACCTCAACAGGAGTGTTATCACCCATCAAAATAGAAGGCATAGTACACGGCTCCAAGGATGCAAGTTCTTCTTTAGATGAAGCCATGTGGTGCGAAGCACCCGAATCAAGAACCCAAGTGGATGGTGAAGAAGCAACTGCAACAAGGGAGTCGCTCTTTCCTTTCCCCTTGCTATTTTCTTTTGCCTTATTAGACCCCTCATTAGAACTCTGTTTGATAGACTCAAGAACACTGATATTATTCTTCTCAAGAATGTGTCTCAAGTGATCAATTTGTTTCTTCAAACATTTATGTTCATCATGACCAGGTCTTTTACAATAGGCACATTGGACCCTCTCTTTCTTAGGCTTGTCGCCCTTGGAATATTGGGTCTCATTAGTTGCTTTTGAAGCAACCGATATCTGATACTTCTTCTCCTTGCTATTCTTTTGTTTCTTATCCTTACTATTGTTGTTACTACTTTGTCCTTTCTGTTCTTTTGTGCCTTGGTTGGCAGCCAAGGCATGTGGCTTAGAGGACTTAAGAGTGCCCATCTGGATTAGCTTGTCCTGTTCCTGAGTGAGATTGATAGCAAAATCATCTAAAGATGGCATGGTGAATTGACTACCAAGTGCACCCTTAGTAGCATAGAAAGTAGAAACAAACACAGAATATTCTGAACTTAGCTTAGAGAGAATACTAAGAATCAGTTGTTCATCTTTCTTTTCAATTCCACATTGTTTTAACTGCAGCCTTAGTGATTTCAATTTGGTGAAGAAATCCTGGATTGTGTTGAAATTGCCTGGACTTAAACTAATTAGTTCATTTTCCAACATATGACCCCTCATTGAATCCTGTGTGCCAAATAGTATTTCTAGCTTTGTCTAGATTTTATTTGGTGTATTCAAAGACTCAATATGAAAGAGCAAATCAGGAGAAATAGACAAACACAATGTTCCATATGCCTCATCACATTTGTTAAACTACTTAGGCTTATCTTCATCTTTAGCAGGTTCAGTTTCAAGTCCCATAGTTATCCTATTTAATCCAGCTTTCCTTAAGTGAATTGTCATGCGTGATTTCCACTCAAAGTAATTGTATGGAGTTAGGATAGGCAAATTTATTTGATCCATGATGAAGAAATGCAGAGAAGAAGTGTCGAAAAGAAGAGAACCCAACCAAGACAACCCCCCCTCTTCACTCAATCAAAGAACCCCCCAAGAAAATATGATTTGGCACTTATATTAGTGCGTTTACAACTACCACTAGCAATAAATACTAATTGGTTCTGATTTCAATGCATTTACAAAACCCTCATGAAGAGCATATGCTGAAAATACAACTTTGGCATAATATCCAGAGAAATAAATAGCACCACTACGATCTACTTGAAAAATCATGCACTTTCAAAAAAAGAATCACCTCGATACGAGGTCGTATGTGAAATTTATGATCCTCTGAAGTTCCCAAAATGAGAACCGTGCAATGTCATGACTGAGAATCTGCAATTTATGAAAAATCTTTGTATCAAAATCAAAAAATGACTGCACTAGTGCATAGAGCACAAAAAAATAGCCAAAATACTAAAAAAAAAATCGTGGGAAAAGGAGTCCGTATGAGCAAGAACGGAGCAGTTGAAAACTGTCTTCAAAACTGCAGCTGCCAATAGAGAGGGGTCCTGTTGTAGCTTTCTGAGTGCATTTCTACAAAATATACAAACTACATGCAAAAACGGAAAGATACCTAGATGGTTTTTCTGTGCTGCGAACAAAACCCAGAAGGCATTTTTCTTGCAAATGCATAGAAGATGTTGCTCTAGTGTAAACAGAATGCCTTTAGCTACAAAAAACGACCCCAACAACCAAAAAGTGACATGCAAAGGTTGAATTAGATGCTGGAACCTACAATATTGATTCAAAAGACCAAATATGCAAGCTGATTGTCAGATTTGAGCTCGAAACCTTGGTTCCACAACTGTGTATGACGATCTCCGATTTCGGTGAAACGAAAGCCAAATCTGACTTTCTCAAGCCTCCTGGACGCATTGGAATAGCCAGATATGCTGCCAGTATAACCAAAAATGCTGCAATCACCTAGATTTCATAAAACACGTGTGCAATCCCAGAGATTAAAAAAATTTCTGTCAAACTTTTCTGATTCTCAAGATCATCCGAAGATGCAAGAGAAGAGAATACTAGGTTCTTCGAAAAACTGTAATAAGATTTATCAGCCCCCCCTGAATCTCTCAAATATGGAAACTAAAATCTACTCTTGCACATAGCATAGCTCTGATACCATGTTAGAATCTGAAAAGATTAATAACCCAGAAAACCAGTGCAAAGAATAGATATTACAACTATGAATGCAAATCATACAAAATCAAAATAGCAACACAGAGTTAGTCTCCAAGAGAGTAATGCAAATGCTAGAAGCAAAATAGCATTAAGAGGATGCAAAAGCAAAAGATGCCAAATACAAGCCAGGTAGCATGCTTATATAGACCAAGGAGAGAGAGGAGGTGGCAACACTGACCAATGAGGAGCAACCATCTATCGGACTAAAGATAGCAAAGTATCTTCCCAAGATAGCTAATGGATGCTCACATGTAGGAAGGTGACACCTCGCAACCACTCACCTAATAAGACATGCTTTATTAACCTAAGCGAGATTAATAGAAGTGTAGGAAAAACCTAGGAATATAGGAAAAATAAATAACCCATCTAGGAAATAAAAACCTACACTAACAAAATGACCCTACAGAACCATAGTTAGGAATCTAGAGAAGGACAACAGCCACCAAGTTTGTTTGTCATGTTTGTCAAGGAAGACATTACATGTGTCTGATATGATATTGCTTTGGAAACATTAGGTGTTTGGTGTGTCACAGAGTTGGCATGTTGAATAAGAGGGAGTTGTGTTAGAGGGAGATCATCCCAAGGAGGTTGTTGTGGCTGTTATCCTGATGGAACAACAAAGTTTGACAGTCAATGAGGCTGTTGTCCTGTAGACCCTGCAAAGTGGGTTGTATGGAAACATTGAATGGAGTTAGACACCCTGAGGTAAGTGTCATGAAGCCACTCACTCTTGTGTCATGAACAATTTGTTTGATTGTGTCAAGCCTTCATTAAGAGAAGTCTGATCTCAATGAGAAAATAGTGAAGCTTGAGAGCCTTTGCATGTGGTGTTATGAACCATGATACTGCTATCCTAGATGCTCTACATCATTTGTGGTATCAGAGCCACTAGTAGATCCTTGAGGGTGTAATAGGGTCTTGTGAAGAAGTTAAGAGTTTGTGAGAGGTGTAAGGATGCCTCCTAAGAATCAGATGGAAAGAGAGAATTATGAGTTGAGAGAAGCCTTGGAGGCTAGAGAAAAAGAATTGAGGGACAGAAGAGAGCAGGATGCTGCAAGGGAAAGAGAGTTGAGGCAAGTAAGAAGGGAGAATGCAACAATCTTGGCTAGATTGGAAGCATTAGAGAAGAAACCTAGAGGGGATGAACAAGATGGTTTAGAAGGAGAAGAGGATGCTGATGAGAATCCTCCTAAGGAAGAGTTGGATGCTGAAGAAAAGAAGTTTGTGAGATTGTTGAAGGCAGTCCAAGGAAGTGGAACAAAGGCAAACATTGAGTTACCTATCTATCAGGGGAAGATGGATAGTGAAGAGGTATTAGGGTGGATAAATGCCCTGGAAATTTTTTTTGAGTATGAGGAGATGAGTGATGAGAAGAAGATCAAATTTGCAAAGACTAAACTGAGAGGAACAACACTTACCTAGTGAAGTAGTGTGCAGACAGAAAGAGTGGCTAGAGGTGCATAAAAAATCACTTCTTTAGGTAGGATGAAGGACATGATAAAGGATCAATTCCTTCCATCTGATTACTCCATTCAGACAAAGAGGATGAGACATAATTTGAAGCAGAAGGACATGGATGTTATGTCCTATACTGAGCAATTTCATAAGCTTAGTATTAGAGGTGGATTGGAAGATGAAGAAGAGAAAGTGGCAAGATACCTCAATGGGCTTAGGTATAACTTGCAGGATGAGATTGGCTTGATAGTACCAAAATCACTTGGAGAGTGTTTTCAGTTAGCCATCAGGGCTGAAGAGAGAGTGAAGAGGAAGCAAGAAAGGCAAGGAGGTTATGGAAGAGGAAACAGAGTTAGGGGCAGACCTACTAATGAAGTTCAAAACAGCAATGAGAAGGGTAAGGAGATGTCTACAGAACAGAGAGGTGGATATAGAGGTGGAGGTAGATTTGGATCAGGTAGATGAGTGTTCACAGGCAGATGTTATCACTGCAATGAGGTGGGACACACATCTTTCAACTGTCCTAAGAAGGATGGTGTTGACAAGACCAAGGATAGAAGAGTTCACTTGGCACAAGAAGAGGAGAAGCCAAAAGAACCAGAAATGTCATTAGCCTCTCTAATGGTGGATGGAGAAATGCTCATGGTGGAAAGAGGCAAGATGCAGCAACCACCACAGGTATCTATTTTCAGAACTAATTGTTTAAGCCATGGAAAGATATGCAAGTTGATTGTAGATTCAGGTTCTCATGATAATCTAGTTTCTTGGGAAATGGTGCACAAGTTGGGATTGAAGACTTTTGATCATCCTAGTCCTTACAATGTCACTTGGGTGAGTCAAGAATAGCAGGTAATGGTTACTAAGAAGGCATATGTTGATTTTACAATTGATCCATATCAGGACTATGTTTTGTGTGATGTTATTCCTATGACATGTGGGCATATTATTTTGGGTAGACCATGGCAGTATTTGAGAAGGACAATTCATGATGGGTATACTAATACCTATGTGGTGCACAAAGATGGTAAGAAGTTCAGACTAATTCCTTTACCTTGTGAGGAGAAGAAGGAACATGTTGCTATTTGTTTTGGAAAGAAACTACAGTTGAGTATGCAAGTTAAGGATGATGGGAAGCAGCAGGAATAGTTGCAACAGCAGAAGGTGGATGACAGTCCTAGAGAGCAGCAGGCTTGGGACTTGCGTTCTGTCAAGATTGGGGACATTGATTGCCCTATCAAGAGGCAGAAGAAGGAAGGCAAACAACAGATAGTACAAGGAGGAATGAATTAGAACCTCCAGTTGAGAAGAACAGCAACATTGTAGTAGCAGGGTCCTAGACAAGGACACCAAAACAAGTTTTCTGGTACTAACACTGTTTACAGGAGTTATGCAAGTTGGAGAAGGAGGAAGATTACTCTTGGAGAGTTCATGTTTCCTAGTCAAAGGAACATACCAACAAGATGGAAGACTGGATGGAGCAGATCCCCTAACTCTTGGGACAAGAGTTTTCATCATGCCAGGGCGTATGGTGTAGGAGCACCAAGACATCAGGGTTTTGGTTAGATTTTCAAGTTGTTTTGTGTGTTTAATAAGGTCTTTGAGACCATCTTAATGTTGTTATGAGTCTTGAAAACCATATTTGTAATGGACTATGTCCAAATAGCTAGAATCTACTATGGTTATGTTATAAGTCCTAGTTAGGACAGTCATGTTGTCTTAGGTAGTTTGCAAGAGTCATTTAAGTTTTAATGTTTATATAGGTTAGTCATTTAAATTTTCAATGTTTGTAGCCTATAAAGGCATGTCAAGGTGTGGAGGTGTGTTTAAAAACCTTGTCCAAGTTAATCAAAAGTTAAAACAAAGCATTGTTTAGACAAAAAAATAGTCATTGTTGTCCTAAAGAAGACAATTTCTAATTGTGACAGTTAAAAATCAAGAAGGAAATCGAGGGTTGGGTAGTTTCCTCGACTTCATGCAAATATTGAGGCTTCTTTTAAGCCTATGAAGATGTATTGGAGAAGAACATTCATTAGATTGGAGAGAAATACCAAAGAAACACTGTTTTTATGTTTTTTTCTCTATTTTTTCTAATTTTTTCTTCGCTGTTTTCTGCTGTACTGTACGCCTGTACGGATTTGTCATGGCATAAGTTTGCATTGGATGGTTAGAGATCTGAAATACCTTTTATTTAAGCTTGGTTTGAAATCTTGACAAGGATCTAGAGGGAAGATATCGTTGATTTCCTATAAACTGTGTTTTTTTAGAATTGTTGTCTCCTTTAGAAACTCACTATTTTTTCTATGTATTTCGTACTGGTATGGCCTGTGGGTGAGTGGTATTTGTAATGCATGTTTAGGTTGATAAATTACCTACCCTTTGCATCTTGTTTGGGCTTTTGACACTGCATTAGGAGGAAGAAACAACTAGTTTTCCATTGACTGCCCAAAACCCTGATTTAGGGCTCCTCTTGAGTAGAACGATGGATCCACCCTCATCCCACTAATCTTTTCTATTTTTGATCAGTGGGATGGAGTGTATTTTAGTTTTTTCAAGGTCTTGTGAGGATAGTGGAGGTAGGAGAATGGTGTAGGTGGGTTTGGGCATGTGAAATGACTCTGCAGAACCATAGTTAGGAATCCAGAGAAGGACAGCAGCCACCAAGTTTGTTTGTCATGTTTGTCAAGGAAGACATTACATGTGTCTGATATGATATTTCTTTGGAAACATTAGGTGTTTGGTGTGTCACAAATTTGTCATGTTGAATAAGAGGGAGTTGTGTTAGAGGGAGATCATCTCAAGGAGGTTGTTGTGGCTGTTATCCTGATGGAACAACAAAGTTTGACAGTCAATGAGGCTGTTGTCCTACAGACCCTGCAAAGTGGGTTGTATGGAAACATTGAATGGAGTTAGACACCCTGAGATAAGTGTCATGAATCCACTCACTCTTGTGTCATGAACAAGTTGTTTGATTGTGTTAAGCCTTCATTAAGAGAAGTCTGATCTCAGTGAGAAAACAGTGAAGCTTGAGAGCCTTTGCATGTGGTGTTATGAACCATGATACTGCTGTCCTAGATGCTCTGCATCATTCTTGAATCTTCTTGTCCTCTCTTCTACCTTCTCCTTTAGCTTCAGAGTCTAGAATGTTTGTCATAGCTACAGTGGGATCCAGAGGAGAGATGTCACCTGTGTTTACTGCTTCATGAACTTCCTCTTCCAGAACAAAGGAATCTAAGTCCTCAGACTTCTCTTCATCTATTTTCATTGATCCTTCTACATCCTTGTCAGAAAATTCTTCATTGATTACATTTAATCCTTCAACATCCATGGTAGAAGGTTCTTCATATGTTTCCTCTATAATAGGAAGATTGAATCTTTTCAAAGCATTCCAGAGGAAATCTTTTGTTTCACTTTCTACTTGGTCAGTTTCTCCAAGCATAAGTTTATTCATTCTCACCTTACTCTAGAATTCATCCTTACAATCCTTGAAAATCATGTCCATTTGTTTTGGAGTGATAGAAGGGTAAAGCTAAATCATTATTTGCTCTCGGATCTCTAGGTCTTTTGCCATTGCATTCTCTTTTCTTAGCCCAAGTACCTTTTCTAGGCTCTTAGGAATTAATGATATAATTTCAATGAAGGCTTTATTGTAAATGCTCAAGTACCTGACATTAGCCTCTTCTAGAATTCTCTTGTTAGCATCACTATATGCATCATAGAACTTAGTCACCGGCTGCAGGTTCCCATCCACAGTAACTGCCTTGATGATGTCATCAATGGAAAGAGTGGGCTTTTCAACAAATTCCTCTGCCTTCTCTTCCTCATTTCTGCTAGCAGAGAACTTTTCAGATGTTTTCTTCTTCTTCATTTTCTTGATTTCTTCAACTAATTATGTTTCTTCATCATCCTTATGGCTTGTATATGTTCTTGAGGCTTTGGTCTTTATTCTCTTTTCACTTTTTTCTGGATGTCTTAACTTCTAGTTTGGTAGCCTTTGAGCTTTTAGGAGTGACAGGTGTAGAGCTCTTGGAAGATCTAGTCTAGGAGGAGGCTTGTACCAAAACGTTTCTTTTCTTTGCTTCTTGTTTCTCTTTCTCAACCTTCTCCATTTTCTCTCTATTTGCATCTACAACCTCCTTTGATAGGCCAAATCTTTTGGCAATTTCTTCAACTTCCCTTCTTACTTTCCTCTTCATCTCTGGCTGTCTTATCTCAACATGTATTTTTACACTTAGCTCTTGAAAGGTGCCAAACCTTTTTGCTTCAGTGTCCTTAGGCTGGCTCAGTAGGTGTTGAATATGTAGCTCCAAGATTTTTTCATCAACCTCATATCCCATAGGCATTATCCACACAATTCTTGGCTCAACTGCCTCCATTAGGCATTGATCAGTGTCAACCATAAAGCAATCTGTGTCCTTGTATTTCTCAACTATGGACTGTGGAATTCTCTCTCTAGCTTGCATCATGCTTTGGAAGTTCTTAAAGTACCCCCAGAGGGCTCTGTTTTGGGCTTGAGCATCACCAAGTCCATACATGTAATCTTTGATCTGAATTGCAACCGGTTTATCATTTTGCCAGACCCAACCAATTAATCCAAATAGTTCATTCATATAATAGAAGAACAGACATAGTATTAGACTACCATATTTAAAAGAATTTTTCTTATCCTTTTTAATCTTCTACAAGTTTTCTAACAGCTGATTTAGAAGAAGCTCACATAGATCATAGTCTGCATCTTCCCTCAACATTTGATATGCTGCATAGATTGAAGTGCTAGACACAAAATTCTCCCTAATTGAATGGTAGATTTTGTAGCTGATTATCATTGAAGCAAACTTGACATCTGGATCTATGATGTCATCTATGGTCATTGCTCTTTTGTCAAATTTGGATCCGGTGGCTTCAGTTATTGTTTGGTTCTTCACAGATTTAAGTGCAGGTAACCCATTGGATGAATGCAATCTGGTTACTACCCTAATGGCGTCTTTATTTATCTTGAAGGGCCTCATTAGCCACATAAAATTATCATGCATCTTGCTTAGAACATACCGGACCCAATCATCTTCTATAAAACATGGAAAATGTATGCAATGTCTAAAGTGTTTGTCCCAGAGGGCCTTGAATTCAGGTTTGAGTCCAAAATTCTCATCTATTAGTTGTTTGTGATAAATGTCCATCAATTTTGAGTCTCCAAATTCTTCAATGTTGGCATGGATATAAACCCTAACATCTTCTACATGCAACACTCCGTACAAAATGCTAGAAAATGCCCCTAAGGGATCAACTTCTAGAGATTTGTAAGGGTGTTTCTTGAATTTAGGTCTTGGCCTATCAGAAATCTTGACAACCATTGGAGTAGCCATTTTGCAAGAGATTCAGAGAGAGATTTTTAGAATGGAAGTACCTTTTCATGTTTTAGGGTTTGAAGCAGGAGCCGAAACGAATCACTGGTTGAATTCAATTTTCAGTTGATCTTGAGTGAATTATAGAATCTTCTTTGTAGAGCTATTCCTTTCCTCTTCATGAGTGCAAGTGTGTAAATAATGAGTGAAAGAACCCCTTTATCCTTGCACAAACCCTAATTTCCTTTTGTAATAAATGCACAACTTAAGTTATTCGGTTGCCCTATTTTGAGAGAGATCTTCTTGAATCACTGTGCCGAACTTAGAATCATTATTAGTGAGGATTGACAACATATCTTCTTTTCTTCAATCATGCCATGGGTCTACAAATCAAAGCATTTCAATTCTTAATCATACCAAATATGTCTGTGAAATTCTGCTTTATCAGATAGCTATCGGAACTAGATTAACTTGCGCGGTTATAAATCTTACAAAACTCCATGCGGATCTTTCACATTTTAACTGAAGGTTATTTGGAGGTTTTTCCAAGAACCCTTTAATCCGCAATGTCAGATGTTTACTCAATGTGCCAAATTTGGGCACTAGCTGACTGGCTGGGGGAAATTATTTTTCTCTGTGACTCCCCCTGAGCCAAAGCTCACCTTTTTAGTTTCTGGAAGGAATATCAGAACTAGATTCTGGTGCGGATCCATCCCCAATTTTTTTTGTACTCTTCTTTACCCAAATCTTGCTCATCTCCTTTTGAACTTCATCTACATTCACTTTACCTTTTCCCTTATCTTGTTTCTAATCATGTTCCACTGGACCTTTTCTATCTTGATTTTTGCTTCTACAGAATTTGGCAATATGACCGCATCTACTGCAATTGTAACATACAACATTTCTTTGCTTATTTGATTGATATCCTCTTGATATGCATTGATCAACCATATGTCCCATTCTATTACATGCAAAGCATCTACCATTGAATGAATTATTTATTTGCATATTTATGCATTCATGAGATTTGTGACCATACCTTTTGTAATTAAAACATTGTCCAGAGAAGGATGGATTATTCTGATTCATTCTCCTCCTACACTAAGTTGCTCTATGCTCGAAATTGTTGCAATTGAAGCAATATCCATTGAAGGATGGATATCTTTGGGCATTTGGTTGCCTTACCAGAGGTCTTCTAGGCCTATTTCTTTGATTTTCTGATCCAAAGTTCTTCTGACCAAATCCAAAGATTTCACCTTTCTCATATCCCAAGCCATGCTTATCATCTACCCTATTTTGGCTTTCAAGAAGAAATTCAAGTTGGGCTAAGCTTATCTTGAATTTCTCTTTGTATTCATTTGTTGTTTGAAGATCTTGTTTAAGAGTGACTATCTATTCTCAAGTTGTTCTTCATTGTCTCTAGCTTCTTCAAGATTAGATTCAAGATGCCTGATTATTCTATCCATTTTGTGGCAGTCCTTTGTTTTCTCCTTGAGGGATTGTTTTAGAATATCTTTAATCTTTCTTTTTTCTTCAATTTCTTGGGTGAATCTCATAACCCGTGATTCAATTTCATGCCTTACCATAATGACTTCTTTTGACAGCTTCTCACATAGCTTATTTTTCTCATTCAGATCTTCATTAGTATCATTGACTTCACTCTGATTGGCTAATTTTTGAAGTAGTTCCTTTCTCTTTTTCACAGAAATACAAAGTTTTTCTTTTAGCTCATTTATGAATTCATCAGCTTGTTTGAGTCGTTCTCTCAAATTATTGACTTCAGAGTGGGATTGTTCAAAATCATCTGGGGTAGACTGAAGTTGTTCCTTCATACCATATGCATCCATTGAGATTCCCAGATCTTCCTCAAGTTGTTAGGCTTTGTTTAGAGGAACCTTGCTTTGATACCAATTGTTGGAAACAGGGTAGATAACTGAGAGGGGGGGTGAATCAATTATCTCAAAATTTCCTTAACTTTCTTTTCTTTTTGTTATCTTAATATTCAGTGTTGTATCAAAACATGAAAGCATATGTAATCATAAGAACATAAATAAAATCAACACACATAACACAAGGATTTTTACGTGGAAACCCTGTTAAGGGAAAAACTACAAGGTGATTAACCCAAGATTGTATTCTCTGTTGAAAGAATAAAGGAGTACAAAATGGCACTTGCCAATTAGGGCTCACTGCCTAAGCACACTGCTCATAAGAGGCACACTGCCTACAAGAGACTCGCTATCTACAAAACTTACCAAAGATAATCAAGTGTTTGAACTAATGTGAAGCATCTACAAATGCAAGAGTTTAGTTCTAGTTAGACACAATACACTGATCTTATGCACTTCATTCTTCCTCTATTCAATGTTGTTGTTCAATCACATACCAGACTTGAATTGTTGTTCTCACACTTATCCCTACTTTTCTTCACACCTTATTACTTTCCACCTTCACCACACACACCTACATACTGGAATCCATCTGGTATATGTATCCACATCAAGGATTTCATCAACTTTCTAGTCAACAACAAGAACACTCAAGATATCTGCAAGTTATTGATCTGTCGGCTAAATCCATGCTTGATTTGTGATTCACATCAAAAGCTTAAGCGTAGAAGTCATTAATCATGTCATCCAACAATGTATAATCCCACAAATTACTTGATCAATACCTTTTACACATCCAGATTCAAGTCTGATACTCTGCCAGTCAATTCTTCCTCTATCTACTCTGTCTGATTGGAACCTAACACTCAGATGATCATATCTTTTTCATGCTTTATCGCTGGAGGATAAATATCTAGAATACAGTAGTCATGATACCCCTCTTGACCTGTCCATGTCTGCAACTTACTAAGTTACACAATCTGAGAGATCTAGACCTGATTGTCAGACCTTGTTACATACTCTGTTCTTGTTCACCAAACCAAAACAATCTTCAATCTGACTTCTGGTATAAGCATACTGTGTACTACGGATGTGTAGGATTGACTTTGTTGCCATCAATGACAACACTTATGAAGCCACACAGTGTCTCTTGCCAACATTTCATTCATTGATCTTGTGTCCACTTCTCTCTATCTAATACATTCTTGTATTGTGTTTGATGCTATAATGTTTAGAAAATTGGAAGAATAAATATAAATTAAATATATAAATTTATCTAATTTATATGCATGATGAGAAGATAAATAAATAAAATATTTATTTTATTTATTTCAAAAAGGTCAAATTAAATAAATTTAGAAAAATTATTTAATGGGATAGTTAAATAATTAAAGATTATTTAATTATAGATAGAAAATAAAAGAATAAAGATAATGAAAATAGATGAAATTAATTAAATAATTAATGATAGAAGTGGATGATTTAGAAGAAAATAGATAATTGATATAAGTGTGCTAGACAAAATCAACATATTTAGTGGTGAATAATGCGACAAATCGATAAATTGTATGAAGGGTCAATTTTAGGTGTCTGCATTTTGCCCCTCTTTGAGACAATGTGTTGGATTTTTCCCAGACTGGATGCTTATTCCCAGATTTCCCTACAAGGTAGCCATCAATGATCAACAGGATCTCTGGGCCAGGGGCCAACAGTATAGGAGATAGACTCTATATTTTATCTCCTCTTCTTCTTCAGGCTCTACAAAACCTAGGGGGGTATTCCCTATTCAACATCCATGGGGATATGCATTCAAACGCTGGGATGCTGATAGAAAGCAGATAAGTCCTCCTGTAAGTAGACCAAAACTGCAAGATAAGAGCAAAGGGGCTGGCTTTGGGCCTATTTTCAGTTGTAGACAGAGGACTTGGATCCTAAAACCAATTCTAATGTCCTAATGGTTATTTTAGATTTTGATTTTGATTTTAATCTTGGATGCAAAGCTGGACATGGTTGTAACACAAACACAAAGCAAGATTGGTGCCTATCTAGGGCCTGGAGTCAATAGACATACATCTGTGAATGATCAGCATGAATAGCTAAAACTGGATTTCAGGGGGATACATATGATACCTGCCTTGCAGATATCTCCCAATACAGAGTGTTAAGCTATCTATACTTATGGCATCCTTACTGCAGTATACCCTTCCCAATGTTCAATCTGAAAATAGTTTAATCTACCCTTGAGCAGAAGTTAAGAGATCAGACATTCAACACAGGAATTCTATGTTCTAGAGTTTTAAACATTCCTTGAATATTCAGACTCAGAAGAAAGATACATGCAATAATGGAGACAGAATTAACAAAACACATGCTAACATAGCATTTCTCATATAGAATTAACCATGAAATCAGTGGATTCACGCAAAGCATACAACAGGAGATACATAAACTCACAAGTTTTTATGGACAGAGCAACCAAAATCAACTGTATTGTATCACAGAGCCAAAAATGCTCAACTTTCAACAACAACAAAAAATGAGTAACACTTCCTGCTTATAACAGCCAGATAGTGTACCATACGCAATTAATTACATGGCTTTGACAAAATTCTGCCAGATAAAGTCCTCAGAAGGAATGGCGCTCAGAAGATATTAATGCAGCAGACAAAGAGGGGTCTCGAGCCATGCGCCATCATCTGGAGTCTTCACTCAAAATTTGGGCAACCTGATCGCTCGTACCATTGCCCATATCTCTGTATCGTCGCCATTAAGGGCCTCAACCACCCTCAGCTACTCAGAAACTGTCGTAACATTTCAAACAGAAGTTCCCGCCAAAAGTGATTCGCTCACAGTTTGAAAATACATAGGGGAATAATCCCACATGCATGGTGAGGAGATCACATCAATAGTTCATAAACATGGTCGCACACATGATAGGTGTCGAGCGTTTTGCCACGCTCGACACACAACCCTTCGCCAAGAACCCATCGCTGTGACATATACCATTGGCCCAGCTCAAAACTCCCTCGCCGATATAACAACTCATGCCGATGAACTATGGCCTCATCCTTCCGTCGGCCAAACACATGCTGATGAATCCTCATCAGCCAAACATTATCCATCGGTGGACCCTCCAACTGCTAGCCCAATCTCAAAAGTCTCGCCGATTGCCAAATCCTACATACTCCACCGTTGGCCAAACCGAACACAAAGTCATCCCGATGGCATTCCCCATCGGGGTGACTTCCTTCTATCGGCGGACTACAAAACACATTGGCCGATCACAATAGTCTTACCGATGCCAAACGTCAACCCCACTTTCTTCGGTAAGACACATGCCAATGAATCTTCATTGGCCAAACACTACACCGTCGGCCCAACATCTGACCGCTCACCCGATAGCTCCCACTCCTGCCGATGAATACATGACTTACCCCTGTCGGCAAGACCAACATCATCGGTAGAACCACAATCTCATTCGCCGATAGCATAAAGTCTCAGCGATGGATGAAGACATCGTGCTATCAACATGATCGCTAAGACACAACACAAACTCACGCCGATGAAGAGGGAAACCTAGGGTTTGAAAAAGAAACCCTCCACCTGCAAGCACATGGAAACTTCCAGGCCAAAAATGAGCACCAACACTGGCTCTGAATGGGGACGTGTAGGTGAAAACCTGCAGCGAGAACCAGATCTCCGGGCAGACCAGGCAAAAACCAAAAAGGCACGAACATGTATAAGACATTTACAATATATACATATTTTTTACACATGTGCACAGAGACAAGTCATCTATGCAAAATAGAACTTAAGGAATTGGCCATGCACAGGCAATTCCAGAAATTCACTACCTAAGGCCTGGAGGAAATAAGAGTCCTCCCCATGAGTACTGCAGATCTGATATGGGCCCATCCATAAAGGTTCGAATTTACCATGTTTACCCTTGTCTTGATCTTTTGCATTCCATACAAGCACCAGATCATTGGCCTGAAACTTCCTTTTTGTAGCTCTCCTATCAAACAGATATTTCACATCTTGTTGTCTCTTGAGATTGATCTGGTGTGCTTTCCTTCTGTTCTCATCCAGTGCAACCAGCTGGTTCACTCTTTCTGTCATGGAGTCTTCAATCTCCTCATCATTCTCCTGGATGAATCTGTAAACTGGTAGGAGATTGTTTATGGGCAATCTGGCTGATGCACCATATACTAGCCCAAAGGGTGACATTCCAATAGCCTTTTTTACTGTCACTCTGTCAGCTCATATTGCTAACTTTAATTTTGAGTCCCAAGCTCTCTTGTTCTTGTCTAGTATCCTCTTGATAATTTTCATGATACTTTTATTGCTTGATTCTGCTTGACCATTTCCCTGTGGGTGGTACGGTGATGCATATGACAGATTTATCCCATACCTGTTGCAAAAATCAACAAATTCACCTGATCTGAAACACATGGCATTATCAGTGACTATCTTGAATGGTACTCCAAACCTGATGATAACATTTTCCAGTATAAAATTTGTCACCACCTTACTTGTAGCTCTCTTAGTTGGAATGGCCTCAATCCATTTGGTAAAATAATTAGTTGCCACCAAAATCCAACTGTGTCCCCCACTTGACTTGTCTGCAATTTCACCTATGAAGTCAATTCCCCATTGCTGAAATGGAGCATCCACTATTACAGTTCTGAGGGGTAAAGCACCATCATATCTCAATTTTCCTGAGAATCTCTGGCAAGGGTCACACTTCCTCACTAACCTTTGTGCATCTGAAAAGAGAGTGGGCCACCAATATCCTGCTCTGAGAATTTTATGGGCTATTGTTTTGGCAGTATAATGTCCACCACACAATCCTTTATGCATGTCATTCAAAACATTGTTAGCTATATCTTCATCCACACATCTCAACAGCATACCATCAGGGCTTTTCCAGTATAGCTCACCTTGAACAATAATATATCTGATTGCATGTAACTTCAAAGTCCTCTTTTGACTGTCACTGAAATGGGAAGGACAATTCAGATTTTGCAAGTAGTATATAATGTCCTTGTACCATCCAGATCTTGATACATTTACATTCTCATTTTGGACTGCATTAACTTGGCATGCTTCCAAGTTTGACTGGGCCATCATCTTGGCTAATCCTTGTCCTCTTACCAACTTGGTAATTTGTATTTCTATGTTGAACTCCTGCAGTTTGTTTATCCATCTACACCTTCTTCCAGTCACCTCCTGTTGAGTGAATTTGTCTTTAACTACTGCATGGGGTACATATGCAATTATATGTGATCCTACCAGGTATGGTCTGAAACCTTTGATGGCTCTGACTAGTGCATATGCCTGTTTTTCCATAATATCATATTTCAACTCAGCAGCCTGCAAGGACATACTGAAGAAAGCTATGGGTTGTTCAAAACCATCTTCATTTTTCTGTAGCAAACATGCAGCAACAGTGTGAAAGGAAGCAAATGAAAATAATTGGAATGGCCTAGAAAAATCAGGAGATTTAAGAACAGGGGCCATCTTGATTGCCTCTTTGATACTCTGAAATGATTCTATTGCTTCACTTTCCCAGTGAACAATTGCATCCTTCTTCATCATTTTGGCAATGTTCCTTGTGGTTTCTGCAAAGTTGGGAACAAATATCCTAACAAAATTTATCTGTCCAAAGAAGGACTGAACTCCTTTTACAGTTTTTGGCATTTAAATTCTGTCAATAGCAGCCACTCTCTCTGGATCTATCCTAACTCCATCCTTGGAAACAATGTGCCCCAGAAGCTTTCCGTTAACTACCCCAAAAGCACACTTCTTTGGGTTGAGAGAAATGCCATACTCTAGTGCTCTAATAAAAATTTGCTCTAAGTGCATATAATGCTACTCTTCCTTCTTTGAATATGCAGTCAAATCATCTTGATATATAGCCAAGATTGAATCAATCAACCCTGCAAAAGCAACATCCATTGCTCTTTGAAATGTAGCACCTGCATTTGTTAGTCTGAATGGCATTCTAACATACACATAAGTTCCCCATTGAGTGGTGAAGGCAGTCTTATATTGTTCTGATTCCTTTACCTTCACCTGATTATAACCTGAAAATCCATCCATCATGGACAAGAGTTCACAACCAGTCACTCTCTGCAACATAGCTTCCATATTGGGCAGTGGATAGTTATCCTTTAAAGAGGATACATTCAAATTCCTGAAATCAACACAAAGCCTAATATCACCATTCTTTTTTCTGACTGGGACAAGATTAGACACCCAAGTTGAATGTCTGATTGGCAGAATTATTCTAGCCTCCCTAAGCTTTTTGAGTTCCTCTTGCATCTTTGGAGCTAAGGTAGGATTAATAGGTCTTTGCCTTTGTCTAAATGGCTTAGCTCCCAGCTTCAATGGGATCTCATGCTGGAATAAATCTTCCCTATAGGCTTTTAGGTCCTCATATGACCAAGCAAAAACATGTTTGTACCTTTTTAGTAATGCAATCAGCATACTCCTGATGTGCGGTTTGAGCTGTTTACCAATGTATATCTTCTTAGGGGTCTGAGATGTTCCCAAATTTATCTCTTCTAAATCCTCCTTGTTTGTGGGAGATGTCTTTGTGACCAATTGTTCTCTACTGTCAAAAGCTCTTTCCAAAGCTACTAACCCTCTAGGGATTTTATTAGTCTTCAATTGAATTATCTCTTTTCCCACAAGAGTTTCTTTTCCATCTATGGTTTCTACAAAAGCATGGAAATCAATTTCTTGATTCTCATATTCATCTATGCAGTGCAAAAATTTTAACAAGTCCCTATCATCATTAAACACTTGCCAACTGCATATGTTCTCTGGTATTGTAGGCCTGATTTTAACTTCTACATTTGTAACATCTGACAGCGTGATGTCACCTGGCCTTATTGCAACATTAGCTAAGAAATCGGCCATAACATTCTTGGATCTCTCTACCCAGCCTATTGAAAATGCATCAAATAGTTCAATGGTATCCCAAACAGCATGCTTGTGTTGTTTCAATCTTTTATTTTTTGAAGCATACCTATCTCTAATTTGGGATACAATTAGCTCAGAATCACCAAATACTCTTAACATTTTGATTCCATGTTTGAGAGCTATATTTAGGCCTAAGAGTAAAGCCTCATATTCTGCAATGTTGTTTGTGCAAACAAATCTCAACAAGAAAGAAAATTTGAGGAGCTTACCATTTGGAGACAAGAAAACAACTCCAGCTCCAGAGCCTTCTTTTGCACAAGCTCCATCAAAATACATGGTCCATAAACCTTGCTGGTCCAGCTCTTTAATGCAGACATTTTTCTCTTTATCTTCCTTATCATCTGAGACAACCTTGAAGTTATCACAGTCAGTGTTTACAAAGCATATCTGTTCCTCAGCTTCTTGGTCTTCCACTGTCTCTGATGATCTTTGTTCTCTGATTAGCTTAACATCCCTACCATTCATTGGAATCATGGCATATGACAGGTCCAGCTGCATACTTCCACCAATTAGTGCTGCCCATCTTCTTGACAACAACATACCATACTGTGGCTTGATGTCAACCACTATTATATTCATTTTATATCTTTTTTCAGGAAATGCTACCAGTTTGAAATCTACATCCTTCATGATTCCAATAACTGGTACCTCTCTGGCATCCATAGCATAACATTTTCCACATGCCTTGTCAATTTTCAATCCGGCTTGTTGCATGATGGCCAAAGGCATGACATTTGTAGATGCCCCAGATTCAAGCATACAATTTCTGATTATTTTTCCATTTATAACCAGGGATACATAAAATGGTTCCACTTGTGAAGGACACTTTGTCATAGTCACTCCTAAATAAACCTCAGGAGCCTCATATTCTTCATTACATATGACATGTTTGTCACCCTAGATCTGTACATTTTGTTTAGCTTGAAAAGGCACCCCTGAAATTAGGGATACTGTCCTATTCTTGATTTCTTCCACTCTCATCAGTTCCATAAGTGGAACAGAGACCTTTACCTGGGAGAGGACTTGAGCTATATCAAATGGAGCACAATTTTGTATAACAGTTGCAGCTTGCTCCACAATCTTGTTTCTATCCTGAGCTGATTTAGCTTTTACTTTCATAGTTCCCTGATCATCATTCTTGTCTTGGGAACCTTTGCTTTGATCTTCAGCTTGAGGGATTCTATTTTCTGGTCTTTGAGATTCATGACCTGTCCTTTGTCTAAAATTCTGTTTATTATTAACCCACTGCCTCTTTTGTGATTCAATCCCCTTATGACCATGCAGTGGCTAACCTGCAGAAATACCTTCTGGCTGATGTGGGCTGCTTACTTGATTTTTACCTCTGAGATTGTAGTTGCTTTTGACTTGAGCAACTGCTGCAGCTGTGAAGGCCCTAATTTCCTCATCAGAAGGTCGTTGTAAGTTACTCAGAAAATTGTGTGAGCTCTGAGCATACACATAGCTTTCTTGATTACCTTCATCATAAGAGTCCTGTTGACAGGCCTGAATTTCATCATCTGTACTCTCATCAGCACTATAAATGGGGTATCCATTGTTTATGGACATCATATTAACATAATCATCTTGCACATAATGTGGCTCATTGCATTCATTACAAGATGTAGCATTATCACACAAGGACTGAGCAATCATACACTGTGACTGTGAATGTGGCATCTGACAAATTATACACCATGGAGTATCATCAACAATATTTATAGCTTTCTTTAAAGGATCAGGAGTTTCTTTGACATGTTGAGCTCTCTGATTTGTGTTGTTATGTGGGAACATAGGCTTACCATTATGCCAATTGGTATTATAAGGCATATCCTGCAATGATGGCCTCATTTCCTGCCTTTGATAGACTTGCCTATCAGGACCTATCCCTTTTTCACTTCTAGCTAGTCTGTAACTTAGGTCCTTAACAACATTCGCTAATTTATCTATCTTATCTTCAGGGGCAGATGCATTACCTTGAGTGTTCTAAGGCTTGTTTGGATTCTGCAAAATTTTCACATCATCCCTTCTGCTTGTCTTACCTGATGCCTTCCTGTTGTTCTCAATATTTACTGCAATTCTAAAAGCATCCCTGAGAGTAGCAGGGCTTTTATCTCTTAATCCATATGCAGTTTTTGCATCAAAGGCATTGATATACAATATTATGCACATAGGTTCATTTGGCCTCATGTGATGTGGCAATTTGTTTAACACTTTAGTAAATCTTGCATTAAAATCTGCAACCTGCTCATTTGACCCTTTAGTGATACTGGTAAACTCATTTACAAAAAAGCTGGGGTCAGTCTTGTCGCCATATTACTCCTTGAACATCCTTTTAAAATCATCCCATGATGAAATACTCTGGTCAGGCAGATTTTTGTACCATTCTCTTGCCTCATCTATTAAAGATTACATGAATGACTTCATGAAAACATCCTCATGTTCTACCTCAAAGTTATCCATGACATTTTGAAAAGCCTTTAGATGATCTTCTCCTGACACTGTGTTGTTTCCTAAAAATTTAGGCACTTGCAGCCTTAGATGCTTGTCAATGGGATTAGGATACCCAGGAATACCATCAAACACCAGCTGTCTGAATCTATCTAGCTGCATGGGCTGTCTATCAAACTGATTAACATTGATGTTTCTGGTTGCATTCTAGTTTCTTACATTGTTCAGTGGTATCCTAACATCATTCACATTTTGTCTTTGATCATTATGTTGATATTGCACTTCATTTCTTTGCTGATATCTCTGCACATTCGCATTCTCAAGGGTAGGAATTGAATTATTGTGGGCAGTCCTTAAAGCTTGCACTTTCTGCCTCATGTCATCTCTGATTTTCATGGCTTGCAGATACTCTAATTCTGCTCTCAAATTTTTGATTTCGTCAGCTAACTGTTCTTCCTTAGGCATGGAGGTAGACGGTCTCATACCGTTCTGGTCATCATCTTCATCATCCCTCAGAGACTTTGCCTCTTCAAATCTATCACTAGGGTCTAGAAATGGGCGTTCTTGGAACACTTCTGACCTCATTCTCACGCTACCACCCTGTTGCCTCTCATATGCACCCTAAATATCAGCTTCTGCATTTGAAAAATAAGGTACTGTCTTGTCTGAAGACCTTGGATTATCTTGCATATCATCACTTTTTCTGGGGGAACCCTCATGACTGACTGAGATAGCTCCCTTTCTTCTATACATCATTCTTCTTGTTACTGGTAACTCTTCAAATAAAGGATTTTGTTGGGATCTTCTCCCCTGCATATAAATTTTACTTTGACCGGTTAGTAGATTACTTCGGACTCGCCACCTATTACTAGGAACTATTTTCTTTTGTAAAACAGGGTTCTAGATTACTTCGGAGTCGCCACCTATTACTAGGAACTGTTTTCTTTTGTAAAACAGGGTTCTTTCACAAGGTCCCCAGCAGAGTCACCAATTTCTGTTGGATTTTTCCCAGACTGGATGCTTATTCCCAGATTTCCCTACAAGGTAGCCATCAATGATCAACAGGATCTCTGGGCCAGGGGCCAACAGTATAGGAGATAGACTCTATATTTTATCTCCTCTTCTTCTTCAGGCTCTGCAAAACCTAGGGGGTATTCCCTATTCAACATCCATGGGGATATGCATTCAAAGGCTGGGATGCTGACAGAAAGCAGATAAGTCCTCCTGTAAGTAGACCAAAACTGCAAGATAAGAGCAAAGGGGCTGGCTTTGGGCCTATTTTCAGTTGTAGACAGAGGACTTGGATCCTAAAACCAATTCTAATGTCCTAATGGTTATTTTAGATTTTGATTTTGATTTTAAGCTTGGATGCAAAGCTGGACATGGTTGTAACACAAACACAAAGCAAGATTGGTGCCTATCCAGGGCTTGGAGTCATTAGACATACATCTGTGAATGATTAGCATGAATAGCTAAAACTGGATTTCAGGGGGATACATATGATACCTGCCTTGCAGATATCTCCCAATACAAAGTGTTAAGCTATCTATACTTATGGCATCCTTACTGCAGTATACCATTCCCAATGTTCAATCTGAAAACAGTTTAATCTACCCTTGAGCAGAAGTTAAGAGATCAGACATTCAACACAGGAATTCTATGTTCTAGAGTTTTAAACATTCCTTGAATATTTAGACTCAGAAGAAAGATACATGCAATAATGGAGATAGAATTAACAAAACACATGCTAACATAGCATTTCTCATATAGAATTAACCATTAAATCAATGGATTCACGCAAAGCATACAACAGGAGATACATAAACTCACAAGTTTTTATGGACAGAGCAACCAAAATCGACTATATTGTATCACAAAGCCAAAAATGCTCAACTTTCAACAACAACAAAAAATGAGTAACACTTCCTGCTTATAACAGCCAGATAGTGTACCATACGCAATTAATTACATGGCTTTGACAAAATTCTGCCAGATAAAGTCCTCAGAAGGAATGGCGCTCAGAAGATATTAATGCAGCAGACAAAGAGGGGTCTCAAGCCATGCGCCATCATCTGGAGTCTTCACTCAAAATTTGGGCAACCTGATCGCTCGTACCATTGCCCATATCTCTGTATCGTCGCCATTAAGGGCCTCAACCACCCGCAGCTACTCAGAAACTGTCGCAACATTTCAAACAGAAGTTCCCGCCAAAAGTGATTCGCTCACAGTTTGAAAATACATAGGGGAATAATCCCACATGCATGGTGAGGAGATCACATCAGTAGTTCATAAACATGGTCACACACATGATAGGTGTCGAGCGTTTTGCCACGCTCGACACACAACCCTTCGCCAAGAACCCATCGCTGTGACATATACCATCGGCCCAGCTCAAAACTCCCTCGCCGATATAACAACTCATGCCAATGAACTATGGCCTCATCCTTCCGTCGGCCAAACACACGCTGATGAATCCTCATCAGCCAAACATTATCCATCGGCGGACCCTCCAACTGCTAGCCCGATCTCAAAAGTCTCGCCGATCGCCAAATCCTACATACTCCACTGTTGGCCAAACCGAACACAAAGTCATCCCGATGGAATTCCCCATCGGGGTGACTTCCTTCTATCGGCGGACTACAAAACACATTGGCCGATCACAATAGTCTTACTGATGCCAAACGTCAACCCCACTTTCTTCGGTAAGACACACGCCGATGAATCTTCATCGGCCAAACACTACACCGTCGGCCCAACATCTGACCGCTCACCCGATAGCTCCCACTCCTGCCGATGAATACATGACTTACCCCTGTCGGCAAGACCAACACCATTGGTAGAACCACAATCTCATTCGCCGATAGCATAAAGTCTCAGCGATGGATGAAGACACCGTGCTATCAACATGATCGCTAAGACACAACACAAACTCACACTGATGAAGAGGGAAACCTAGGGTTTGAAAAAGAAACCCTCCACCTGCAAGCACATGGAAACTTCCAGGCCAAAAATGAGCACCAACACAATGTACTTTAGGATGTTGTTTCAAATAAGATATGACTGATACGTGAGATAAAAAAGCTATGCCCCAGTAAAACTGGCGGGTGATGCCCCCTCAAGAGGAAAACTAGGCTACCAAGAAAAGACTAGGTTGACTCGCGATAAGATGACAAAACAAGGATGGACTAGATTGAAAGGAAGCTAGGTGTGCAAAAATCGCTTCCTAAACTAATCTAATGAGGGGAGATGTATGCAAATTCATTTTAACCCTTACAATTGCAGCAATATTAAACACATATCAGAGATATTATAGCAGAAAATACAATACAAGAATGTAGATAGAGAGAAGTAGACACAAAATGTATTGTGGGGAAAACCTTTTCAGGTGAAAAATAGTTTACAATACACTTGCAATGCAAGTTCTTCCAAGAGTCTTCAAATGTCAATTTTGGAGTTATTCTGGCAACATAATAGTACCTATAAAAATACTATACAACTACAACTCCAAAACAATGCATTTTATAGAGATACAAGGCATATTTTGGAAGCTTCTTGGGATAGGCATCCACCTTGGCCACATGGCCATTTTCCCACATCAAAGGACACTTGTCCAAAATGCAAATACATCCCTTACATCTGTCATACATGGAAAATTTGACTTTCCAAGATTGGAGCACTCCATGCTAAAAATAGACTATGACAGATGCTCTTACACATCTTACAACTGTCATAGATTTTCCCAACATAACAACCTTAAATGTTGTAAGAGAATCTGGCATACAAGACTAAATATAGTATATTCCTCTTACAACATGTCATAGCCCAACTTGGACACCCAAAGATGCCTTTCCCTCATGCAAAGATACTCACCAACACTTGTCACCACTTGTCATAAGAATCTCTAAATTTGGCTCTTACGCATCATAGATTTTGTCATATAGAATATCCTCTTCCACATACCACAAGATGCTGACACATGGCATAATAGTGCCACATCAAATGGGACATCCAAATCCATGTAGGTTTGACATGACCATCTAAGTCACATTCCAAGTAAGATGACATGTCACCGTGCCACCTCAACTAAGTGACCAAACTGAATGTGAAAGTAAATACAATATTAGGCAATAAATAAATTTACAATTAAATAAATAATGCTAAGAATTTGCAAAGGTTGAAACACCTTAATTCCCAATATTCTCCCACTTGTCGAACACCTTGCAAGAGCCAAAAGAAATGACAAGATTTAACTGCTAGGGGCCAAGAGGCCCATAGACTCCAAACACCATCTGATCTTCTATGTGCCCACTGGTTTTGTCAATGCATCTGTATTCTTCAAAGTGTCTACTTTCTCCAACATCACCTTCCCATCCTCTACCATGTCTCACACAAAATGAAACTGTACATCAATATGCTTTGTTCTGGCATGGAAAGTCAAATTCTTTGCTAAGCAAATCGCACTGTGACTGTCACAATAGATAGTATTCTGTCCTGCATCAACACCAATATACGAACACAACCTCTTAAGCCAAATGGCTTCCTTACAAGCATGAGTAGCTTCCATATACTCAACTTCTATCATGGACAAAGAGACCACAGGTTGCCGCTTACTCATCCAATTAATTGTACCACCAAACATAGTAAACAACTAAGCACTAGTGGTTCTTCTGCTGTCAATGTCACCTGCCCAATCAGAATCCACAAATCCATGAATACATACAGAATGCATAGGTCTTGTAGGATGACCATGATAACATAGGGAGTACTCAGAAGTACCCCATAAATATTTGAACACTTGCTTTACCGCATCCCAGTGTACTTGTCTAGGATTAGCCATAAACTAAGGACTCCCACTGCTTGGGCAATGTATGGCCTTGTACAGACCATAGCATACATCAAGCTGCCAACAACACTAGCATAAGGTGCTTTTCTCATATCCTCTGTCTCGAAAGGAGACTTTGGATAATCATTAATAGATAACTTTGTCCCTAAAGAAACAAGAACAAACAATGGTCTACAATCTACCATGCTAAATCTATCCAACATAGTCTTCACATACTTACTCTAGCTTAACCAAAGTCTTCTATTTTCTCTGTCTCTTCTAATTTCCATTCCCAGAATGTACCTGGCTAGCCCTAAGTTTTTCATCTCAAACTATGTTAACAACTGAGACTTCAAATCAGAAATCATATTCTTACCATTCCCAATTAACAAAATATCATCAACATACAATGCAATAATGAGAATGCGATCATTGTTAAATTTGTAATACACACAATGATCTAATTTTGACCTCAGAAATCCAATCAACAACACAAAGGCATCAAATTTCATAAACCACATCCTAGGAGATTGCTTCAAACCATACAAAAACTTCTTTAACTTGCAAACCAAATTTTCTTTACCTTTTTCTATGTAATGCTCTGGCTATGACATATAAATCTTTTCCTCCAAGTCGCCATGAAGGAATGTTGTCTTCACATCCATCTACTCCACTTCTAAATCATAAGCTTCTGCAAGAGATAACAAGAACCAAATAGATGTTATCTTTGAAATGGGAGAGAAAATTTCACCATAATCAATTCCCTCCACTTGTGAGTACCCCTTCGCAACCAATCTGGACTTATACTTCTCAACACTGCCATCTACACCAAATTTATTCTTGAACACCCATTTGCATCCAACAGGTTTCCATCCATCAGAAAAGGCACCAAGTCCCAAGTTTTATTCTTTTCCAAACAAGCCATCTCATCTTCCATGGCCTCCTTCTAGGAATCTACCTCTTTCATGCCCATAGCCTCTGTCACAGTTCTAGGCTCATCAGCATTAGTAAGCAAAGCAAAAGCACAACTAGAATCAAGCAATGTATAACCAAACCTCTCAGGTTGCTTTCTATTTCATGTAGACCTCCTCAAAGGCTGAGTTTGAGGTTCTACTTCTTCTGAGCTATCATAGATGCTAGAGCTTTCCTCATCATCAGGTCTCACAATGTTTGTCGGTTCAGTCTTCTCAGGGGTAGTGGGAAACTGAACCACATCCTCTTTCTTTTCTTTCTCTTCTAGCTGTAGAATAGTGGAAGAAGGTGTTATCTCTTTGAAAATAACACTTCTATTATACAACACTTTTTTGGCCACAGGATCCCAAAGCTTGTATCCTTTCACATTGACACCATAGCCAATGAAGATATACTTAACAACCTTGTTCTCCAATTTTGACCTCTTCTCCCTAGGCACATGAGCATATGCCTCACAACTAAAAACATAAAGATGTCTTATTGAAGGCTTCTTACTAGACCACACCTCCATGGGTGTATTACCAACAAGAGCTGATGTAGGGGACCTATTTACTGGGTAGCAAGCAGTGGTAATAGCTTCAGCCCAAAACTTCTATTCGAGGCCAACTTCATTAAGCATACTCCTAGCATTCTCCATCAGTGTCATGTTTTCTTGCAAGTATGGGCCTAACCGGTGTTGTCATTGATGTCAACATACTCTTGTTGCATTAATGATAAGAATTGGATGATCTGTTTGCTGAGGATATTGAGAAAATTGGTCATATCAGGAACAGTGAAGAATAGTGAAGACAGTAAGGTAAAAGTCTAAGTTAAAATGAGGATCAAAAGATGTGGTTTAAAGGGTTTGTAGATATGTGTCTTAAGATGATCCAGTAAAGATTTCAGAGGTCTGCATGAAGATCTGAAGAAGTTGTGGCCGCTCAAGTAAAACTAGTTCCAGCAGGTGTTTAGAGGTGACAGAGTGACACAGATAGTTCCGGTGAGATCTGGAAATGAAATATCCTATTCTATGGATTTGGTGGAGTGTTTAGAAAGTCCTTGTGAAGTGTCAACTCGATTGGTTCGTGGTCTGGAGGTCTACAAGCATCTATTCCTTTGTGACAATGATGACAGATTGTGTTCTTGAGGTTCTAGATGAAGGAGAGAAGGATTTTAGTAAGAAGATGAAGTCTGGATGTTCTTGGCGATTCAGGAAAGCTTGTGGAGGTCTTTGGATCATGTCCAGTTTGTGTTGGTGGTTCACATTAGAGTTTGAGCTCGCATTTGAAGAATTACTTCCGGATGAAGGTGTTCTTCCTAACACTGGCCGACCGGATGAGTTACACATCTTGCGGATGTACTTGTAAGATGTTTGCAGACTTAGATAATTATTCCTAATTCGATGTCTTGTATAAATAAGGAATTGTGAAGTCATTTCAAAGA
Source organism: Cunninghamia lanceolata (assembly GCA_027924645.1). NCBI lineage: Eukaryota > Viridiplantae > Streptophyta > Pinopsida > Cupressales > Cupressaceae > Cunninghamia > Cunninghamia lanceolata. Next base: position 17,609,694 of record BSBN01000803.1, read on the forward strand.
GTATCTATTGGAGATGAGTGTGTGGTAGCGAGGAGGAGAGTGAAAGGCAGAGAAAAAGTATTGGGCTTAAATGGAACTGATTCAAGCATGGTGAAGATGCTATTCTCTAGTTCATATATGTGATACTTACTATTTTGTAGACAGTGTGTCTCTTGTAGGCAGTGGGCCTCTTGTGAGCAGTGTGCTCGGGCAGTGAGCCCTAATTGGCATGTGTCATTTTATTCTTTCTATTCTTCTAATAGAGAATACAATCTTGGGTTAATCACCCTGTGGTTTTTCCCTTAACCAGGTTTTCCACGTCAAAATCTTTGTGTCTTATATGTTAATGTGTTTCTGCTCTTGTTTAATGCATTATGTTTCCATGATTGAATTATTATTATGATGTTGAATTACAAAGTGGATTTCAGTGTTTAAATTAGAAGAAAGTTTTAGACAACTGATTCACCCCCCTCTCAGTTGTTTGTCCTGAATCTAAAAATTGGTATCAGAGCCAAGTTCTTCTAAAAGAGCTTAACCACTTGAGGAGATCTAGGATATCATCCTACAAGAAGGATAGTCCAAAGTTTGATGGAACCAATTTTAATCTTTGGAAAAGTCGCATGAAATGTCACTTGCAATGTATGGGAATGCAGTACTGGAACATGGCTTCAACAAAGTATACTCCTCCACAGGGTGGTCCGAAAACACAAAATGAAATCATAGATGTTGAAAACAATCTGTGGACTATATAAGCTCTCCTAAGTGCATTATCTGATTCAAAGATTTCAAATGTTGTTGATCTACCAACTTCTTTTGAGATTTGGGAAAAACTGGAACTTCTACATGAAGGAGACAAGTATGTTAAATGTGCAAGGTTACAGACTCTGAAAGAGAAATTTGAAAATCTGAAGATGAGAGAAGATGAAAATATCACTACTTTATGCCAAGAGTAAATGAGCTTGTTTGTGGCATTAGATGTGCTGGTGGAGTCTTGGATGAAGATGAGATTGTTGGCAAAGTTCTTAGATCCCTTCCTGCTTCTTATAAAATCAAAGCTGCTGCCATTGAAGAATTCAAAGCCCATATAGCTGTCATAAGAGATCAATTGGTTGGTAAACTGGCTGCATTTGAAATGACCAAGTTTGGAGATGCCCCCCCAAAGACTAAATCAACATTCAAAGCCAGTACCTCTGTAAAAGGTAAACAAAGGTTTGATCTGGGAGAGAACTCTTCAAGGAAACTATCACGGTATGAAAAAGCAAGAAAAGACCTGGAAGAAGAAGAAGCTGAAACTGCTCAACTTGAAGCTCTAATTGCAAAAAGACTGCCAAGAGGATCCGAAACAAGAAACAAATCTGGAAGTGATTGGGTGTTTATTGCCATCAAGGAAGAAGAACCAATGTCCTCTAAATCTGTCAATCATAAATTTGTAGAAAGAGCTCTGGCTACCCAAATTGAAGATAAGGATGATTGGGTCATTGACAGTGGATGCTCTCACCATATGATAGGTGACAAAAATAAGTTCATAGATTTGGAAAGGTATGAAGGAGTGGTAAAGTTTGGTGATAATTCTGATGGTAGAATCAGAGGAAGAGGAACTATTTCTTTTGATGGAAGAAACAAAACCGGAAATGTACTATATGTTGAAGGATTGAAGCACAATCTTGATGTAGAGGAAAACGCAACAGAAGCTTACAAATGGGAAGGAGGAGTCATTAACACAACCAGCATGTTAAAATCTGGGACATGCAGTATGTAATACCTATCGGCTTATCATCATCATCACATTTCTTGCTAACACAGACAGCATCATCATATTTCGAAGAGGCATGAAATATCCTCCTGCTAACTATTGTTCACTTCCTTATCACCTTTCGCCTTTCACCTGTCAGCAGCATCATGATACTCGACTATCAGCAGCATCATCACATTCGACAAGCGCAAACATCCTCCTGACATTCACTATTCATCTTACCGCCAAACTCTATCTTCATCATCATGATGTTCGATATCATCTTCATCAGCAGGATATAAAATATCCGGTTCCTCCCATATATCCTGATGACGACTACTTCAAGCACCTTTCCTTCGATGCTTACGTCACCCCGATATCCGACTACTCAAACAACAGCATCAGGATATGACTTATCCGGTCATATTGAAACATCCTGATGATGTTACTCAACTTTATGCCGATGACTTACGCCGATGCCAAAACACTTAGCGATAGCAGGATAAACTTGCATAGGGTGATATTCGCAATATCCTGATGACGATGACGTCACTTGCACCCGATGATGATGTCAACAGGATATAAGACACTTATATCCTCTGCAACATGATAATGAATATCCGGTGATCTTTTCAATATCCTGATGATGACCTTTCCGGTCCTTAGCCAAAAAGTGAACTTTCACTCCTGCATGCGATAGCGATATGCGGACGATGGATACACACGAAAGATGATCCTGACGATGATATACACACTGAGTATATATCTGACTTATATCATCCTGATGCATTCGAAACATACAGTCTTCCTCAGCTTCATAACCCGATCCGGATAGCGATATACTCATAGATGACGATACGATTCACTCCGTCTAGAAAAGCACATGCAGATCCCTGTATATCCATCAGCTGCATGCAAACTCACAGAACCACACAATTTTACAAAGAAAACATGATGGTCAGGCCGGATCACCTTCAGATCAAAACTTAACAGTTTATCTTCCTAAATCCTAGCACATGAGGATGCTAGGTTGATTCACAGCATGCTACCAATCGATCTCCCACATAATGAAATGCATAAATAGAAAACTAAAATACAACCTAAACTAACATGCATGACCATTCCACCGATTCACAGAATCAACTGGTGGAAGGGTTGAAAGAATCCATTAAGCTGTAATCAGAACAGAAATCAAAACATAAACAGCTGATAAACCAGATAATGCAATTGATGAGATCTTATTTAGATGAAACACAAATGTCCTGTTTCTACAATACTATCGAACAACAATGTTTCCAATGTCTGGACTGATCTTTGGATCTCACTCAATCACCAGTACAACATAACATAACTACTACTCTCTCTCCTACTCTCTTTCTCTCTCTCTCTCTCTCTCTCTCTCTGATATGATATCAAACCCTAACTGATCTGAGTTATTTATAGCAATATCCTACAAGTACTACCAACTCGATTCCCAGCGGCTGGGAGCTTCCAAGCGGCTAGGAGAAGACAGCTCAGACAACCTGATCACGAACTCTAACTACCTGCACACTCTCCTAGGCTGATCTAATACCTATGCATTGGTCCAATGGACCTTATTACATTATGAAGTCAAACATGCTAAAAATAGACTAATGTCCTGTCATGCGGACAATGAACCTATATCCTGTCTTGTAGGGGTGCTCCTGCACCAAATCTTCTTAGTGTTGGATAGTTGGTGGACAAAGGCTATGAACTCAAATTCAAGAATGGAAAATGCAAGATCTTTGAGAGTTCCAGAATAGAGATTGCATCCGATACTCAAACAAAAGGTAATATCTTCCATTTAGTTGGTGCTGGTAAAAGTTATCTATTTGTGCAAATTGATTAGAGTTGGTTATGGCATAGGAGGATGTGTCATGTGAATTTTGATAATATCATCAAGATAAGCAATACTTAGGCTGTAAGAGATCTTCCAAAATTGGTGAAACCTACAAATAGTTTGTGCAAGGAATGTCAGATGGGTAAACAAAGTAGAGTCTCATTCAAAAGCAAGGAACAATCTTCTACCGGATTATTAGACTTAGTTCATAATGATTTATGTGGTCCGGAAAGAATCAGAAGTGTGCAAGGTGATAGATACTTCATGTTACTAATTGATGACTATTCCTGGATGATGTGGGTAACCTTTCTGAAAGAGAAATCAGAAGCTCTTGAGAAATTGAAAATATTCAAGGTTATGGTAGAGAATGAAACCAGATTAAAATTGAAATGTCTGAGGTCTGATAGAGGTGGAGAATTCACATCCAGTGAGTTCATAGAATTCTGTGAGAAACATGGAATAAAGAGACAGTTGTCTTCTCCTAGGACTCCACAGTAGAATGGAGTAGTTGAGAGAAAGAACCAGACCATCTAGGAAGCAGCTAGGACAATGATGATGGAAGCAAATGTTCCTCAGATCTATTGGAGAGAAGCTATCAGCACTGCAGTCTATACTCTCAATCGAGTACAAATCAGAAGCAATACTGGTAAGACTCCTTATGAACTTTGGTTTGGCATTACTCCTACTATGAGGTATTTCAGAGTCTTTGGTAGCAAATGTTACATTAAAAGAGATGAAGATCTAGGCAAGTTTGATGCTAGATGTGATGAAGGAATATTCTTGGGTTACTCTACTCAAAGCAAAGCATACCAGTGCTATAACAAGAGATTGAGAAAGATTATAGAAAGTACTAATGTGAAGGTTGATGAAGGAATTGAAAAACCCTCAAGGTTTTATGAATATGATGAAGATGATCAGAATAATGTTTTGATCCAAGGAGTCCAAGCCCCTTCTAAGATTTGGATCCAGACTGATCTGATAAATTAGGAAGAAGAGATGAGTTTTAATGAGCTTGACCAAAAATTAGATGTGCAAGAAACTCCCAAAGTTCCTAGGAATGTAAGACTGAACCACTCTGAGGATCATATCATAGGTGATAAAAGTGAAGGGGTATAAACAAGAAGGAGGATTGCTCAAGAATCAGATAAGTATTAGTGTAGAGCTTCTAGTAATACTGTGTATTGCTTTACTGATGCAAAATAAAGCAATACATAGTATTACCAGAAGCTCTACACTAATATCATGGACTGTGGAAATATCATGTACACAAATAAGTATTGTCTGATTTCAAATATTGAACCTAAGATAGTGAATGAATCTTGCAATGATGAGAATTGGACTAAAGCAATGGAGGAAGAACTGATACAAATTGAGAAAAATCACACTTGGAATCTTGTTCCTAGACCTAGAAACAAGAATGTGATTGGAACCAAATGGCTCTTTCAGAATAAAATGAATGAAGATGGTGAAGTAATCAGAAATAAAGATAGATTGGTCTACAAGGGCTATTCTCAAATATAAGGACTTGATTTTGAAGAAACTTTTGCTCCAGTGGCAAGAATCGAAGCAGTCAGACTATTTCTTGCTTTTGCTGCTTTCAAGGATTTCAAAGTTTATCAGATGGATGTCAAGTCCGCCTTCCTAAATGGTGATTTGGAAGAAGTATACATTGAGCAACCAGATGGATTTCAATTGTCTGATCACGGTGATATGGTCTGCAAGTTGAAGAAAGCACTGTATGGACTAAAGCAAGCCCCAAGAGCCTGGTATGAAAGATTGGATAAACATCTTTTGAAAATTGGTTTCAACAAAGGTACTGCTGATAGTAATTTGTATTTCAAAATTGATCATGAAAACATCTTGATTGTTGAAGTGTTTGTTGATGATATCATTTTTGGAGGAAGAGATAGTATGTGTAAAACTTTTGCAAATCAAATAAAAAGTGAATTTGAGATATCCATGCTTGGGGAAATGAATTTCTTCTTGGGTCTACAAATCACTCAAACAAAGAAAGGAATCTTCATTTCTCAGACCAAATATGTGAAAGAATTGTTGAAGAAATTTGGGATGGAAGACTCAAAGCCAATGAGTACTCCCATGGCAACCAGATGTAAGTTAAGCAAAGATGATGACTCTCCTAAGACTGATCCAAAAAAGTATCGGTCAATGATTGGAGGACTATTGTATCTCACTCAAACCAGACCTGACATTATGAATGTTGTTGGTCTTGTTGCTAGATTCCAAGCTGATTTTAGATAATCTCATGTCATGGCAATCAAGAGGATTTTTAGATATCTAAAAGGGACAGTTGAGTATGGTCTTTGGTATCCTAGAGGTCATGATTTCTCTTTTCATGCATATACAGATGTTGATTGGGTAGGAGATGTGGATGACTAGAAGAGTACTAGTGGTGGAGCATTCTTTTTGGGGAAGAGATTGGTTTCTTGGATAAGCAAGAAACAAGAGGCAATATCTCTATCCACTATAGAAGCAAAATATATTGCAGTAGCAGGTAGTTGCACTCAAGTTTTGTGGATGAAGCAAATGCTAAGAGACATAAGAGTGGATTATGAGGATCCTATCACAATCTTCTGTGATAATTCAAGTGTAATAAATATATCTAAGAATCCGGTGTTGCATTCAAAGACTAAACATGTATCCATCAAGTTTCACTTTTTGAGAGAGCAAGTGAACAAGAATGAAGTTAGATTGGAGTTTGTGCCTTCCAAGGATCAAATTGCAGATATTTTTACTAAACCTCTACCTAAGGACTCTTTTGAGTATCTCAGGGAGAAGTTAGGGGTTATTGCCCCTCCAGTGATGAACTAAGATGCACTAATGTGCATCAATCTGGTGGATATCACAGTCATATCTTATGGTCCAGATTGATGATGGGAAGTTGCTACTCAGGGGGAGCAACTGGTATGAGTCTGAAGTGGTGAAGTTGCAAGTATGTGCCCTTTTCCATTAATGTCAAAGGGGGAGAGAAGACATGTGAAAAACAAGTAGTTGCTGATCAAAGGAAGAGCAAGAAAGGAAGAGAAGATATGTGAATGGTTGTTGTTGGTAGGGGGAGTTGTGACAGTAAGGAGAAGTTCTTTTCTTGGTGGTCAAACTAGTTTTTCACATCATATGTTGCCATCAACAACAAAGGGGGAGATTGTTGCAAGTATGGGCCTAATCGGTGTTGTCATTGATGTCAACATACTCCTGTTGTATTAATGGTAAGAATTGGAAGATCTATTTGCTGAGGATATTGAGAAAATTGGTCATATCAGGAACAGTGAAGAAGTGACGACAGTAATGAAAAAGTCTAAGTTAAGATGAGGATCAGAGGATACGGTTTAAAGGGTTTGTAGTTATGTGTCTTAAGATAATCTAGTAAAGATTTCAGAGGTCCACGTGAAGATCTGAAGAAGTTGTGGCCACTCAAGTAAAATCGGTTCCGGTAGGTGTTCAGAGGTGACAGAGTGACACAGATAGGTCCGGTGAGATCTGGAAATGAAATATCCTATTCTGTGGATTTGGTGGAGTGTTCAGGAAGTCCTTGTGAAGTGTCAACTCAATTGGTTTGTGGTCTGGAGGTTTACAAGCATCTATTCCTTTGTGACAGTGATGATAGACTGTGTTCTTGGGGTTCCGAATGAAGGAGAGAAGGATTTTAGTAAGAAGATGAAGTGTGGATGTTCTTGGTGATTCAGGAAAGCTTTTGGAGGTCTTTAGATTGTGTCCAATTTGTGTTGGTGGTCCACATTAGAGTTTGAGCTCACATTTGAAGAATTACATCTGGATGAAGGTGTTCTTCTTAAGACTAGCTAACCAGATGAGTTACACATCCTACGGATGTACTTGTAAGAAGTTTGCCGACTTAGATAATTATTCCTAAGTTGATGTCTTGTATAAATAAGGAATTGTGAAGTCATTTCAAAGAGTATCTATTGGAGATGAGTGTGTGGTAGTGAGGAGGAGAGTAAAAGGCAGAGCAGAAGTATTGGGCTTAAATGGAACTTATTCAAGCATGGTGAAGATGCTATTCTCTAGTTCATGTATGTGATACTTACTATTTTGTAGACAGTGTGTCTCTTATAGGCAGTGGGCCTCTTGTGAGCAGTGTGCTTGGGCAATGAGCCCTAATTGGTATGTGCTATTTTATTCTTTCTATTCTTCTAACAAAGAATACAATCTTGGGTTAATCACCCCGTAGTTTTCCCTTAACCGGGTTTTCCACATCAAAATCTTGGTGTCTTATGTGTTAATGTGTTTTTTCTCTTGTTTAATGCATTATGTTTCTATGATTGAATTATTATTATGTTGTTGAATTACAAAGTGGATTTAAGTGTTTAAATTAGAAGAAAGTTTTGGACAACTGATTCACCCCCCCTCTCAGTTGTCTATCTTGAATCTAACAATGTTCATCCTCTCTACAACTCCATATTGTTGTGGGGCATATGGATTTGTCTTATGTCTTTCAATCCCATGTTCTTTACAGAACTTATCAAAGTCTATGGAACAGAACTCACCACCATTATCAGTTCTCAAACACTTAATCCTTTTACTAGTATGATTCTCAACAAAAGCTTTAAACTCTTTGAACCGACTACAGACTTTAGATTTTATTTTGAGAAAATAAATCCATGTCCTTCTAGTGTAATCATCTATGAAAGATACAAAATATACAAATTTAGAGATCGAAGGAATATTAACTAGACCAAACACATCAGAATGAATAAGATCCAATACACCAGAAGACTTATGAGAACTCGAGTAAAACTGAACACGGTTTTGCTTTCCATATATACAATGTTCACAAAAGTCAAAATCAAGATTACAATCATCTAACCCCTCAACAAGGTTTTTATTTTTTAGGGTTTTAAGACCCTTCTCACCAATGTGGCCAAATCTCTTATGCCATAACATTGTCTTCTCAGTAGGAACTTTAACTTCCAAAGCATGAGCACCCTTAACCCAAAATGCACTACCATCAAAAGTTGATACAACAGATCTTTAGGTGTTGGTTCCAATGGTGGGGATGAAGTGATTGTAGCTCTTTTCTTTGAGTCAGAAGAACTATTGCATTGTGAAATACATGCCTCTAGCTGAAATAGAGTACCTCTTCGAGTACCCTTCGCAAGCACCATAGCTCCTCTAGTCATCTTGCATCCTTCTTTCGAGAAGACAACCTACAAACCTACATCATTTAATTTACTTACAGAAAGCAGGTTCCATATCAATCTTGGGATGTGCATAACCCCAGAGATCCCCTTCACTCGTTCATCAGGGAATCAGATTGTGACTCTTCTATAGCCAACTATCTTCAGATGAGAGTCGTCACCTAGGTACACTCTTCCACCATCAAACTCTTCATACTTTGTAAACTAGTCTCGATGTGAGGTCATGTGGAAAGAGGCACCATAATCAATCAACCACACATCATCAGATGCATGGGTGGCCAAGGCTGCAATGAAAGAATCTGTTAGATTCAGGACATACAACTGAGAAGGGGGGTGAATCAGTTGTCCAAAACTTTCTTCCAATTAAACACTTAATTCCACTTTATAATTCATCAGCACAATAATAAATTAATCATGAAAACACAATGCATTAAACCAAGAGCATAAACATATTAACACATGAGACACCAAGATTTTGACATGGAAAACCCAGTTATGGGAAAAACCATGGGGTGATTGACCCAAGATTGTATTCTCTGTTAGAAGAATAGAAAGACAAAATGGCACATGCCAATTAGGGCTCACTACCTGAGCACACTGCTCACAAGAGGCCCACTACCTATAAGAGACACACTGTCTACAAAATAATAAGTATCACATACTTGAACTGTAAAATAGCATCTTCACCATGCTTGAATCAGTTTCATTTAAGCCCAATACTTTTGTTTTGTCTTTCGTTCTCCTCCTCGCTACCACACTCTCATCTCCACCGTATATATCTTGGAATGACTTTACAATTCCTTATTTATACAAGACATCGACTTAGGAATGATTATCTAAGTTAGCAAACATTACAAAGCAAATACATAAATACAACATGACTAATTACAAAAGACTTCACACGGATCAACACACTGTCAGCCACACAGGTCTGAGACTTCAATCTTCTTCTAGGAACATGCCAATCCTCACATAACATCTTCAAGATCATTCGTAGGATGTGTAACTCATCCAGTCGGCCTAACTTAGGAAGAACACCATCATCCAGAAGTTATTCTTCAATTGCGATCTCAAACTCCAATGCGGACCACCAACATGAACTGGACACGATCCAAAGACCTCCACAAGCTAGCCTGAATCACCAAGAACATCCACACTTCATCTGCTTACTGAAATCCTTTTCTCCTTCATCTGAAACCTCAAGAACACCATCTATCATCACTATTACAATGAAATAGATGCTTGCAGACCTCCAGATCATGAACCATTTGAGTTGTCACTCTGCATGGACTTCCTAAACACTCCACCAAATCCATAGAATGGAATAATGCATTTTTGGATCTCACCGGACCTATCTGTATTACTCTATCACCTCTGAACACCTGTCGGAACCAGTTTTACTTAAGTGGCCATAACTTCTTTAGATCTTCATGCAGACCTCTGAAATATTTACTGGATAATCTCAAGACACATATCTACAAACCCTTTGAACTCCATCCTCTGATCTTTATCTTAGCTGGGATCTTTAGCTCACTATCTTCACTGTTCTTCTCTATTCCTAATTAGAACTAATTTTCTCAATATCCTCAACACATAGCTCATCCAATCCTTATTAATGCAATAAGAGTATGTTGACATCAATGACAACACCGGTTAGGCCCATACTTGCAACAATCTCCCCCTTTGTCATTGATGGCAACATATAATGTGAAAAACTGTTCTGACCATCAAGACAAGAATTTTTCTTTACTGACACAACTCCCCCTATCACCAACAACCATTCACATGTCTCCTCTTCCTTTACTACTCCTTTGATCAGCCACCACTTGTTTTTCACATGTCTTCTCTCCCCCTTTGACATCAATGGCAAAGGGTACATACTTGCTATTTCCACCACTTTAGATTCATACCAGCTACTCCCCCTGAGTAGCAGCTTCCCATAATCAATCTAGACCACAAGATATGACTGTGATATCCACCGAACTGATGCACATCAGTGAACCTTAGTTCATCACTGGAGGGGCAATAACCCCTAACTTCTCCCTGAGATACTTAAAGAGTCCTTAGGTAGAGGTTTAGTAAAGATGTATGCAATCTGATCCTTGGAAGGCACAAAATCGAATCTGACTTCATTCTTGTTCACTTGCTTTCTCAAAAAGTGAAACTTGATGGATATATGTTTGGTCTTTGAATGCAACACCGGATTCTTTGAAATATTTATTGCACTTGAATTATCACAGAAGATTGTGATAGGTTCTTCATATTCCACTCCCATGTCTCTTAACATTTTCTTCATCCACAAAACTTGAGTACAACTACCTACTGCTACAAAATATTTTGCTTCTGCATTGGACAAAGATATTGCCTCTTGTTTCTTGCTCGGCCAAGAAATCAATCTCTTTCCCAAAAACAATGCTCCACCACTGGTACTCTTCCGGTCATCCACATCTCCTGCCCAATCCACATGTGTATATGCATGAAGACATAAATTATGATCTCTGGGATACCACAAACCATACTCAACTGTCCCTTTTAGATACCTAAAAATCCTCTTGATTGCCATGACATGAGATTCTCTAGAATCAGCTTGGAATCTAGCAACAAGACCAACAACATTCATAATATCAGGTCTAGTTTGAGTGAGATACAACAATCCTCCAATCATTGACCTGTATTTTTTTTTATCAATCTTAGGAGAGTCATCATCTTTTCTTAATTTACATCCGGTTGCCATGCGAGTATTCATTGGTTTTGAGTCTTCCATCCCAAATTTCTTCAACAATTCTTTCACATATTTGGTCTGAGAAATGAAGATTCATTTCTTTGTTTGAATGATTTATAGACCCAAGAAGAAATTCATTTCCCCAAGTATGGACATCTCAAATTCACTTTTCATTTGATTTGCAAAAGTTTTACACATACTATATATTCCTCCAAAAATGATATCATCAACAAACACTTCAACAATCAAGATGTTTTCATGGTAAATTTTGAAATACAGATTTCTATCAACAGTACCTTTGTTGAAACCAATCTTCAAAATATGTTTACCCAATTTTTCATACCAAGCTCTTGGGGCTTGTTTCAATCCATACAGTACTTTCTTCAACTTGCAGACCATATCACCATGATCAGACAATTGAAATCCATCTAGTTGCTCAATGTACACTTCTTCTTCCAAGTCACCATTTAGGAAGGCAGACTTGAAATCCATCTGATACACTTTGAAATCCTTGAAAGTAGCAAAAGCAAGAAATAGTCTAACTACTTCAATTCTTGCCACTAGAGCAAAATTTTCTTCAAAATCAACTCCTTCTATTTGAGAGTAACCTTTGCAGACCAATCTGTCTTTATTTTTTATTACTTCACCAACTTCATTTAGCTTGTTCCGGAAGACCCATTTGGTTCCAATCACATTCTTGTTTCTAGGTCTAGGAACAAGATCCGATGTGTGATTCTTCTTAATTTGCATTAGCTCTTCCTCCAGTCCAGTTTTCATCATTGCAAGCTTCATTCACTGTCTTAGGTTCAATATTTGAAATCAAACAATACTCTTCTAAATCTTGAGCAATCCTTCTTGTTTGTACACCTTTGCTTTTATCACCTATGATCTGATCTTCAGAGTGGTTCAGTCTTACATACCTGGGAACTTTGGGAGTTTCTTGCACTTCTGATTCTTGATCAGGCTCATTAAAACCCATCTCTTCTTCCTGATTTACTAGATCAGTTTGATTTTGAATTTCAGAAGGGACTGGGGCTCCTTGAATCAGAACACCATTCTGATCATCTTCATCATATTCATAAAACCTTGAGGGTTTTTCAATTCCTTCATCAACCTTCACATTAGTACTTTCTATAATCTTTCTCAGTCTCTTGTTATAACATCGGTATGCTTTGCTTTGAGTAGAGTAACCCAAGAATATTCCTTCATCACTTCTAGCATCAAACTTGCCTAGATCTTCATCTCTTTTGATGTAACATTTGCTACCAAAAACTCTAAAATACCTCACTGTGGGAGTGATGCCAAACCAAAGTTCATAAGGAGTCTTATCAGTATTACTTCTGATTTGTACTCGATTGAGGGTATAGATTATAGTGCTGACAGCTTCTCTCCAATAGATCTGAGGAATATTTGCTTCCATCATCATGGTCCTAGATGCTTCTTGAATGGTCCGGTTCTTTCTTTCAACTACTCCATTTTGCTGTGGAGTCCTAGGAGCAGACAATTGTCTTCTGATTCCATACTTCTCACAGAATTCTATGAACTCACCAGATGTGAATTCACCACCTCTATCAGACCTTAGACATTTTATGTTCAATCTGGTTTCATTCTCAACCATAGCCTTAAATATTTTGTATTTCTCAAGAGCCTCCAATTTCTCCTTTAGAAAGGTTACCCACATCATCTGGGAATAGTCATCAATTAATAGCATGAAGTATCTATCACCTTGCACACTTCTGATTCTTGCCGGACCACACAAGTCAGTATGAACCAAGTCTAATAACCCATTAGAAGATTGTTCTTTGCTTTTGAATGAGATTCTACTCTATTTACCCAACTGACACTCTTTGCAAAAGCTATTTGTAGGTTTCACCAATTTTGGAAGATCTCTTACAGCCTGAGTGTTGCTTATCTTGATGATGTGATCAAAATTCACATGACACATTCTCCTATGCCACAACTAACTCTGATCAACTTGAACAAATAAGAAACTTTTACCAGTACCAACCAAGTGGAAGATATTACTATTGCAAGTATGGGCCTAATCGGTGTTGTCATTGATGTCAACATACTTCTGTTGCATAAATGATTAGGATTGGATGAACTGTTTGCTGAGGATATTGAGAAAAATTGTCATATCAGGAATAGTGAAGACAGTAAGGTAAAAGTCCAAGTTAAGATGAGTATCAGAGGATGCAATTTAAAGGGTTTGTAGATATGTGTTTTAAGATGATGCAGTAAAGATTTTAGAGGTTCGCATAAAAATCTGAAGAAGTTGTGGTTTCTCAAGTAAAACCAGTTCTGGTAGGTGTTCAGAGGTGACAGAGTGATACAGACAAGTCCGGTGAGATCTGGAAATGCATTATCTTCTTCTACAGATTTGAGGGAGTGTTGAGGAAGTCTTTGTGTAGTGTCAACTTGATTGGTTCATGGTTTGAAAGTCCGCAAGCATCTATTCCTTTGTGACAGTAATGACAGACTGTGTTCTTGAGGTTCCAGATGAAGGAGAGAAGGATTTCAATAAGCAAATGAAGAGTGGATGTTCTTGGTGATTTAGGCAAGCTTTTGGAGGTCTTTGGATCATGTCTAGTTTGTATTGGTGGTCCGCATTAGAGTTGGAGCTTGCAATTGAAGAATAACTTCTGGATGATGGTGTTCTTCCTGAGATTGGCCGACTAGATGAGTTACCCATCCTGCAGATGTTCTTGTTGATGTTCGTCGACTTAGATGATCATTCCTAAGTTGATGTCTTGTATAAATAAGGGATTGCGAAGTCATTTCAAGAGTGTCTTGTGGAGATGAGTGTGTGGTAGTGAGGAGGAGAGCGAAAGGCAGAGTAGAAGTAGTGGGCTTAAATGGAACTGATTCAAGCATCGTGAAGATGCTATTCTCGAGTTTGTTAGTAATCATTTATGTTTAGGGTTTTAAGCCAGGCTCCTTCCCAAATGTCCAAAAAATTCTAACACTTTCAGTCTCTGCAGTTGTAAAAAATGCAAAAAATCAAGTTAAGGTGCAGGTGTCTTTGTATATACAAGGGTATTTGTATATACATGCAGGTAAAATATGCATTGGCGGGTCAGAAATCTCCATCACTCTTTGAAAAAATTAGTTAGATGCATTTCTGAATGCATATTGGGCTTAGAATGTGCATATACAAAGGGGGAATCTTTCGTAGATTTCCAAGAATATTCCCTATTTGTATATCAGGTTACTTGTATATTTGGTTTGTATGTTCAGACATACAATAGCTATGTGCAAGAGAAAAGATACATTGCAAGCATATTCCAGGAAAGATTCGTTGTTTGTATGCAGAGGAAATATACATTGCAGGTATACAAAGGGGAGCGCACATACATTTGCTATAGTGCAGTGGCGGAGATACATGTGGTAGGGCCCGCGGGTATATACAAACATGTTTGTATATGTTCAACATGCAAGGCACATATGCATTCCTCTCATATTCTTTGAAGATTCTACAGTTGCATAATGGGTTTGTATGTTGTGTTGTATGTTTAAATATACAAGGAGGTGAAATCTACATTTGCTATAGTTGCGAGGCAGGGGCCCACCACTTGTATGTTTGCGGTTGTATATTTCGATATACAACCAAATATACATTCCTGAGATACAATTCGGGCCCGACGGAGAAATCAATTCCAGCGTATAAAATTTGGGGTCCGACTTGTATATAAGGCGATTGTATATGCATATGTTCATGCATATACAAGGGCAAAAAGGCAAAATGGTGAAGGCGGAAAGTCAGTGATGGAGGATCAAGGTGCCTACGTGGCATGATATTATTGGTTCGTGACTTTTCAAAGGTGTTTTGAGCCGTAGATCATAGCGATGGATTTTGGATCGTCGGCCATGCTTTGAGACCGCAGCGAAGGTTTTTTCCTGAGTGTTTGAAGTCATTTTTTGAGTGGGAAAACAACAGAGGCACGTTGTTGCTGCATTTCAGAAGGGGCTACGGGTAGTTGAGGCTTTAATGGTAGATTGTGCAGCAGTATAGGTCGATGACGAACAGGTCAAACACCTTTTTTATGATGCAAGTCTTTGAGCAGCGGCTCAAATCTTGAGTATATCTGCTCCTTTCTCCTTGTCTCGCTGTTGCATTAACTATTTTGAGTGCCAATCTGATCATGCATTGTATCTAGTAGATTTTTGTTTAGCCTTGTAATTAATTTTGTTGAGTTCACGGTTTTGCTATAAAGGCAAACTATGTTACTCTTTTATATTTGTTGAAGACTTGGGCAATTTTGGGGGAAAAATAACAAAACATAGGACATTTCTTTGCTATTCTATCTCATTTTGGAGTTTATGTATTGCATCTGTGATGTATCTTGCACATATGTTCAGTTTCAGTGTTGATGTTATATGAAAAATGCTTGTTGCATGTATTTATCTATTTGTCTCCATTTGTTGCATACAATTTCTTCTTTTGAATCTGGTTGCTAAGGGTTTCATAAATTCTGGGATACAAGTTTCTGTATCACCTGCTTCATCTCTAACTTCCATTCAAAGAGTGGATGAAATTGTTTTAGGTCAAGCATGGAGAAGGTTGTGTGTCAGCAGGGATATCTGTAAGTAGAGGCA
Source organism: Cunninghamia lanceolata (assembly GCA_027924645.1). NCBI lineage: Eukaryota > Viridiplantae > Streptophyta > Pinopsida > Cupressales > Cupressaceae > Cunninghamia > Cunninghamia lanceolata. Next base: position 17,625,755 of record BSBN01000803.1, read on the forward strand.
GCTAAATACCCATCCTTGGGTGATGTTTGTAAGGCAAGCATCAATCCATCCCCTTGAAACTTTAATTCCAGTTGCAATCCATCCTCATGTATATGTCTATTTGACTCCTTGCCCTGAGATAGGCACCGGTCTACCCTTGTGAAGTAGTTATGATCCAAAACCCCCTGTCTTGCATCCAAACCATCAATTCAAACCATTCCACATTTTGAACCTGTTAGTTGTAGGAGTAGGATTAGGAACCCCTGCATACTCTCATACCTGACTAGACAAATATGTCCAAGAACGTTGCCAACCTTGTGATTTATCACACAAATCTTGGTCCACACATGAGAGTATTCTGCTTGTTGCTATCAAGCTAAATCTTCCTATCATTGAGCTACTCAATGTTACACCTTTAGTTATAGGGACACCCCCCTTGGTGCGGTAGAACTAGAAGTGAAGGGGAGGCAGCTCACATAACCTCCCGTAATCTGTTGGCCAAATCTGCCCGTGCATTGGAACTGGCAAACCCTCTGCCGATTCGGAGAAAATAACCAACAGATTTTGGTGACTCCGCTAGGGATATCAATGTCATATCCATGAAATTTGAGTCTAAAGGATTGAAGAATTAGACCTAGAAGTGCTTTGTTGCAGCAAACAAGAAAGTTATATATGTGGCTCTGCTGGTGGATGACCCAGAAAGAAAGAAATCAATTTTCAGCTTTAGCCTGTTTGAAGCTTTTTCCTCTTCAAGGAGGTGGCGACTCTGCATCAAAGAACCTGATAAAAGAACAAAATTAGTCAAAGAAGAATTTGCAGCTGCTGCAACATATCTAGGTATTTCATATTGTCTGAAAGACTCCCTATTTGGTGAAACTACACTGGTAAAAAGGGAGATGATAGTGAAAGACTGCATGCTATTGTAAGAACTTAGTTTGTATTTCCAAAGAGTATGCAATATTGTTTGAAAGACTCATTTGGAGGACTTTAGGAAAGCTAAACAACAGTCTGAATTTGTAAGGCCTAAGGTCATTGTTGACAGAAAATCTGAGTTGAAAAGAAAAGGGTTGTAAGAACATAATGATGTATTATCAACCCATGAACCCTTGTGAGGTGTCAAATGCAACCATGTATAATAATCAGTCCCAACCATGTAATAAAAGAAGTTCAGCCTTCATAGATATAAGCCCATAAATTTTGATGGCATTTGTGGCTACCCTAATGCTTTTCCATCTAAAATCAGAAAGTATTTGCCCAAATTTAATGGTGCAAAGGATGAATCAGCTGAGAAACACTTGCAGCAGTTTATAAATGTTATAGATGATTTTGAGATTGATCGTGAAGATGTAGTTATGAGATTATTCATTCAATCTCTAGATGATGATGCAAGGGACTGGTTCTCCTATCTTCTAGCTTACTCTGTCAGCTCTTGGCATGATGTTCAATCTGCATTTCTAGATCAATATGGTGAAAGAATTTATGATTATGCAATTATTAGTGATTTTTTGTATATCCATATTGAAGAGGATGAGTTGATTCTAGCCTTTTACCTCAGATTTATGAGGACATTGAATAGAATTCCAGAATGCATGAGACCTAATGATGCACTGTGCCTAGTTGTCTTTTTGGGAGCATTTGATAGGAAAATGAGCTATAGATTGAGGGACAAGGAGCCCACCAAATTACATCAGGCACGACAGTTTGCAGTAGACATTGAAAATAATTGGAGGTATGGAATTCAAAAGGGTTATTTCTCTAAAAAAATTTGCTGCCCTAGGGCCACCAATGTTGATGAGGGATATAGTTTAATTGTTGGAAATGAATGTCAAAGTACTCACACCCCTACTATCCCAGTTTTTGCATCATCCTGAGTTGATGATGTTTCTATTATAGAGGAGGATGTCCTGATTTTCCCAACAAATGAAGTTGATAATAATAATTTTTCAAATAATATTTGCATTCTAGTCCTAAACAAAGAGCATTCATGTTTAAATGATCCAATTGTGAAAAGTAGTGATCATATGGATCAAGAGTCAATATCAGTTTCATTAGGAAGCATTAGAGGATTGGAAAATGATGCAGATAGTTCAACTTTAGAGTGCATTGAGGTAGCAAAAATCTTATATGTGGGGCAATCAGAGATTAAAGATGATAAAGATGATAGCCATGATCAATTCATGGATCAAGTTTGTTCTTCTTATGACTCTAAGTCTAATAATGATGAAAAAGAAATGGATTGTCATGAAGAAGAAATAAAGACTTTCACAATGAGTGTGAATCCCCTTTATGATGAGCCTATGGATGCATTTGATATTGTGAGTTATGACATTCATTGGTGCAGAATTAACCCTCTATTTGAAAATGATGATACTGATTTGCAAACTGTGGATGATAAATGCTTAGCATCACTTGTTTCAGACATGTGCAATGATAGCTATGTGGATCAAGATTTTTTTTAATGTCAGTGAAGGATATAAATGATATTGAGGGTCTCATATTTTCTGAGTGTTTTCAGTTTTTGGATCAACTAGATATGTTTTGGTTATATGCAACAGCCAGGTAGACAATGAATATTGCCAAATGCAATATGAGGATATGCTGCTTATACATATGTTACCTAATGCTGAAGAATATTATAATGTGTATGGTTATATCTCTGATTGTAAGATGCAGAGTGACAGAGCCTACACTGATAGGGGCAAGTTTTCAAAAATGGTGAAGCATGTAATTCATAAGATCAGCATGTGGGCAGATTGTTTTAATTTTTTCAGCCATGGTTGGGATTATTCAGTTTGGAATTAGGTATTTGACAGGATAAAGTTGTGGTTCTTCCTTTTTGGCTGCCCGGGGCCGCCAAAATGATGTTTTAAAAATCTAGTTTGTGATGCAGGTTGGTGCAAGTTTGACTCTGTTACCCAATGGATAAGGACTAGTCTGCATCCCAGAGATCTGAAGTTCTTGCCATGCTTGCAAGAGGCATACGTCCCCAGACGGAGCCTATGTTAGTAATCATTTATGTTTAGGGTTTTAAGCTAGGCGCCTTCCCAAAAGTCCAAAAAATTCTAACACTTTCAGCCTTTGCAGTTGTAAAAAATGCAAAAAATCAAGTTAAGGTGTAGGTGTCTTTGTATATACAAGGGTATTTGTACATACATGCAGGTAAAATATGCATTGGCGGGTCAGAAATCTCCATCACCCTTTGAAAAAATTAGTTAGATGCATTTCTGAATGCATATCAGGCTTAGAATGTGCATATACAAAGGGGGAAACTTTCGCAGATTCTTGAGAATATTCCCTGTTTGTATATCAGGTTACATGTATATTTGGTTTGTATGTTTAGACATACAACGGCTATGTGCAAGAGAAAAGATACATTGCAGGCATATTCTAGGAAAGATTCATTTTTTGTATGCAGAGGAAATATACATTGCAGGTATACAAAGGGGAGCGCACATACATTTGCTACAATGCAATGGCGGAGATACATGTGGTAGGGCCCGCTGGTATATACAAACATGTTTGTATATGTTCAACATACAAGGCACATTATGCATTCCTCACATATTCTTTGAAGATTCTACAGTTGCATAATGGGTTTGTATGTTGTGTTGTATATTTAAATATACAAGGGGGTGAAATATACATTTGCTATAGTTGCGAGGCAGGGGCCCACCACTTGTATGTTTGCGGTTGTATATTTTGATATACAACCAAATATACATTCCTAAGATACAATTCGGGCCCAATGGAGAAATATATTCCAGTGTATAAAATTTGGGGTCCGACTTGTATATAAGGTGATTGTATATGCATATGTTCATTCATATACAAGGGTAAAAAGGCAAAAAGGTGAAGGCAGAAAGTCAACGATGGAGGATCAAGGTGCCTACGTGGCATGATATTATTGGTTCACAACTTTTCAAAGGTGTTTTGAGCCGCAGATCACAGCGATGGATTTTGGATCGACGGCCATGCTTTGAGACTACAGCGAAGGTTTTTTCCTGAGTGTTTGAAGTCATTTTTTGAGTGGGAAAACAACAGAGGCACGTTGTTGCTGCATTTCAAAAGGGGCTGCAGGTAGTTGAGGCTTTAATGGCAAATTGTGCAGCGGTATGGGTCGATGATGGACAAGTCAAACACCTTTTTTATGATGCAACTCTTTGAGTGGTGGCTCAAATCCTGAGCGTATCTGCTCCTTTCTCCTTGTCCCTCTGCTACATTAACTATTTTGAGCGCCAATCTAATCATGCATTGTTGATGTAGAGGAAAAGATCAGATTCACTTCATGGTGGCATATTTCAAAACAATGTGTTTCAAATCCACATTCTTTATCATAACCAATGCTCTCAACCTAACACCATTTTTTTGTTTTATTCATCATCTCTGACCCAAATCAGGTTTTAGTTGTCCTTTTGAACCTTAACTCAATCAAAATAAACAATCAACAAGGATTGTTCCTTCATGCATGCAACCTTCTCTTCAAGGACTGTCTTTAATAGGCAACTATGGCACTCACACTATAACCAATCAATAGAAACTTGTTCAACACATCACCTACACATGGTCTCTGACCAAATAACTAACTTCTACACTTGCAAGGACAAAAGACAGCAAAAGACAGTTTGACTGCCCTTTGACAGTGCTGTGACAGGCTTGTTTCCTTGTAGCCCTGTCTTTAGGGACTGCCAAACATAACTCTTGCTACCAAACTTTTCTCAAGACTGTGATGGCATCTTTGAATACCCATTAACCAATTTTAAAACATATCCAAAACCCAACATAGATTACTTTGGAAGGAACTACTCAAAATAGGACTGTCACGTTCCAGTTTAGGCCTAATTAGGCCTTGTCCATACAAAGGCTTATTGGTTTTATTACTTCCAACCCCAAGTTTACTCAACAAATGGTTTGATCATTCTTATCTTGACCTACTTATGCTTATCAAGCCACAAAAGACATTTCCCATGCATGATTTAACAAACTCTAGGTCTGTAACACTTCACTGTTCTTCCAAACTCTGTTTTCTCTGGACTGTCACACAGAAAACAGTCATAAACTTTGATTTTTCCTTCTTAAACCTTAGTTATTTGATTCAAAACTTCTCAAATATGAAAACAATTGCTACTATAGTCATTTTCCACTAGAGGTGAGCAACATGCAATGCACAAAACAGGAGAAACATTGTCTTTCTTGCCACTGTTTACCCTAACAGACGGTTTGGACAGTTTCTACTAAAAATGAAATATCTTTCACAAAATGAAACCAAAATGCATGAAACCAAATGGGAAGGTAAGGTGATTAAAATACCTTTCATACAAAATCACTTAGAAATGACTCCCTACCCGTACAGGGCCGTACAATGCAAGAAGACGGCAATTCTAGAAGAAAAACACAGAAAAACACTGCTTTTTGCTATTTCATCTCAAATCTCCCATCACCTCCAAATCTTTAATGGTTACAAGGCCTTTTTTAAAGGCATAACAAAGTGTCTTTTTAGTTTCCACTGTCTTGGAATGAACCAAGAGCCATAAGACTCTTCACCTTCTAAATTTGCATCATTTTAGCATTTTTACATAACAACCTATTACATTGTATGCAATATTTTGCATATTTGAACTTCCTAGTGACCTCTAATACATAACAATGACTTGATTAACCTTATACAATGATGAATCATTACAATATTGGATCATTTTTAATCAAACTCCTATGGAAGTCAAGGTGCTCCTGCACCATACAACCAACCAACAAAGATTTCCAAGTCCCTTGGAAATGTATCTGCAACAAAAGTCTCTTTCCTCTGTCTTCAATCTTCAATCTTCTCAGCTACAATCTTCCAAATCTTCACATCAAGAAAGGTGACCAACCAACCAACAAAACAAACTACCATCTTCACAGAGCATCCTCAAGCTCCTTCTACTCCCATCAGTGGAGTATTCTTTAGGCTGCAACATCAAGTGCTTCTACAGGTATCCATCTCTCTCACTGCTTCACAACAAACCAACTCACCAAACCATTCATCGCACCCAACAGCAGATCCTGGTGATGCACCTACCACTCTCTGCTCAGTGGTTTCTCTCTGCATCCTTCTCTAGCCAAATCTCTATTGGAGAATGATCATGACAGACCTCATCTTGTCTACCCACACACACAATCTCAGAAAACATCCTTCTACAGCTAGATGGACCAAGCACCTGCAACCAAACAACATAGCAAATAGAATAAAGGCACCAACACAATCTTCAACTTTACCTACCTTCTTAGTGATAGGAACAAATACAATATCTCCTCCTAGAGCTTTTGCTAGCTCTGATACCAATCTGATGCAAAGGAAAAGATCAGATTCACTTCATGGTGGCATATTTCAAAACAATGTGTTTCAAATCCACATTCTTTATCATAACCAAGGCTCTCAACCTAACACCATTTTTTGTTTTATTCATCATCTCTGACCCAAATCAGGTTTTAGCTGTCCTTTTGAACCTTAACTCAATCAAAATAAACAATCAACAAGGACTGTTCCTTCATGCATGCAACCTTCTCTTCAAGGACTGTCTTTAATAGGCAACTATGGCACTCACACTATAACCAATCAATAGAAAATTGTTCAACACATCACCTACACATGGTATCTAACCAAATAACTAACTTCTACACTTGCAAGGACAAAAGACAGCAAAAGACAGTTTGACTGCCCTTTGACAGTGCTGTGACAGGCTTGTTTCCTTGTAGCCCTGTCCTTAGGGACTGTCAAACATAACTCCTGCTATCGAACCTTTATCAAGACTGTGATGGCATCTTTGAATACCCATTAACTAGTTTTAAAACATATCCAAAACCCAACATAGATTACTTTGGAAGGAACTACTCAAAATAGGACTGTCACGTTCCAGTTTAGGCCTAATTAGGCCTTGTCCATACAAAGGCTTATTGGTTTTATTACTTCCAACCCCAAGTTTATTCAACAAATGGTTTGATCATTCTTATCTTGACCTACTTATGCTTATCAAGCCACAAAAGACATCTCCCATGCATGATTTAACAAACCCTAGGTCTGTAACACTTCACTGTTCTTCCAAACTCTGTTTTCTCTAGACTATCACATAGAAAACAGTCATAAACTTTAATTTTTCCTTCTTAAACCTTAGTTATTTGATTCAAAACTTCTCAAATATGAAAACAATTGCTACTATAGTCATTTTCCACTAGAGGTGAGCAACATGCAATGCACAAAACGGGAGAAACATAGTCTTTCTTGCCACTGTTTACCCTAACAGAGGGTTTGGACAGTTTCTACTAAAAATGAAATATCTTTCACAAAACAAAACCAAAATGCATGCAATAAAATGGGAAGGGAAGGTGATTAAAATACCTTTCATGAAAAATCACTTAGAAATGACTCCCTACCCGTATAGGGCCGTACAATGCAAGAAGACAGCAATTCTAGAAGAAAAATACAGAAAAACACTACTTTTTGCTATTTCATCTCAAATCTCCCATCACCTCCAAATCTTTAATGGTTACAAGGCCTTTTTTAAAGGCATAACAAAGTATCTTTTCAGTTTCCATTGTCTTGGAACGAACCAAGAGCCACAAGACTCTTCACGTTCTAAATTTGCATCATTTTAGCATTTTTACATAACAACCTATTACATTGTATGCAATATTTTGCATATTTGAACTTCCTAGTGACCTCTAATACATAACAATGACTTAATTAAACTTATACAATGATGAATCATTACAATATTGGATCATTTTTAATCAAACTCCTATGGAAGTCAAGATGCTCCTACACCATACAACCAACCAACAAAGATTTCCAAGTCCCTTGGAAATGTATCTACAACAAAAGTCTCTTTCCTCTGTCTTCAATCTTCAATCTTCTCAGCTACAATCTTCCAAATCTTCACATCAAGAAAGGTGACCAACCAACCAACAAAACAAACTACCATCTTCACATAGCATCCTCAGGCTCCTTCTACTCCCATCAGTGGAGTATTCTTCAGGCTGCAACATCAAGTGCTTCTACAGGTATCCATCTCTCTCATTGCTTCACAACAAACCAACTCACCAAACCATTCATCTCACCCAATAGTAGATCCTGGTGATGCACCTACCACTCTCTCCTCAGTGGTTTCTCTCTGCATCCTTCTCTAGCCAAATCTCTATTGGAGAATGGTCATGATAGACCTCATCTTGTCTACCCACACACACAATCTCAGAAAACATCCTTATGCAGCTAGATGGACCAAGCACCTGCAACCAAACAACTTAGCAAACAAAATAACGGTCACCAACACAATCTTCAGCTTTACCTACCTTCTCAATGACAGGAACAAATACAACATCTCCTCCCAGAGCTTTTGCTAGCTCTGATACCAATCTGATGCAGAGGAAAAGATTAGATTCACTTCATGGTGGCATATTTCAAAACAATATGTTTCAAATCCACATTCTTTATCATAAACAAGGCTCTCAACCTAACACCATTTTTTGTTTTATTCATCATCTCTGACCCAAATCAGGTTTTATCTATCCTTCTGAACCTTAACTCGATCAAAATAAACAATCAACAAGGACTGTTCCTTCATGCATGCAACCTTCTCTTCAAGGACTGTCTTTAATAGGCAACTATGGCACTCACACTATAACCAATCAATAGAAACTTGTTTAACACATCACCTACACATGGTCTCTAACCAAATAACTAACTTCTACACTTGCAAGGACAAAAGACAGCAAAAGACAGTTTGACTGCCCTTTGACAGTGCTGTGACAGGCTTGTTTTCTTGTAGCCCTGTCCTTAGGGACTGTCAAACATAACTCCTGCTACTGGACCTTTCTCAAGAATGTGATGGCATCTTTGAATACCCATTAACTAGTTTTAAAACATATCCAAAACCCAACATTGATTACTTTGGAAGAAACTACTCAAAACAGGACTGTCACATTCCAATTTAGGCCTAATTAGGCCTTGTCCATACAAAGGCTTATTGGTTTTATTACTTCCAACCCCAAGTTTATTCAACAAATGGTTTGATCATTCTTATCTTGATCTACTTATGCTTATCAAGCCACAAAATACATTTCCCATGCATGATTTAACAAACCCTAGGTCTATAACACTTCACTGTTCTTGCAAACTCTGTTTTCTCTGGATTGTCACATAGAAAACAATCATAAACTTTGATTTTTCCTTCTTAAACCTTAGTTATTTGATTCAAAACTTCTCAAATATGAAAACAATTGCTACTATAGTCATTTTCCACTAGAGGTGAGCAACATGCAATGCACAAAACGGGAGAAACACAGTCTTTCTTGCCACTGTTTACCCTAACAGAGGGTTTGGACAGTTTCTACTAAAAATGAAATATCTTTCACAAAACGAAACCAAAATGCATGCAACCAAATGGGAAGGGAAGGTGATTAAAAGACGTTTCATGCAAAATCACTTAGAAATGACTCCCTACCCATACAGGGCCGTACAATGCAAGAAGATAGCAATTCTAGAAGAAAAACACAGAAAAACACTGCTTTTTGCTATTTCATCTCAAATCTCCCATCACCTCCGAATCTTTAATGGTTACAAGGCCTTTTTTAAAGGCATAACAAAGTGTCTTTTCAGTTTCCACTATCTTGGAACAAACCAAGAGCCACAAGACTCTTCACCTTCTAAATTTGCATCATTTTAGCATTTTTACATAACAACCTATTACATTGTATGCAATATTTTGCATATTTGAACTTCCTAGTGACCTCTAATACATAACAATGACTTGATTAACCTTATACAATGATGAATCATTACAATATTGGATCATTTTTAATCAAACTCCTATGGAATTCAAGGTGCTCATGCACCAATTGTATCTGGTGGATTTTTTATTAGCCTTGTAATTAATTTTGTTGAGTTCACGGTTTTGCTATAAAGGCAACATGTGTTACTCTTTTATAGTTGTTGAAGACTTGGGCAATTTTGGAGGAAAAATAACAAAACACAAGACATTTCTTTGCTATTCTATCTCATTTTGGAGTTTATGTATTGCATCTGTGATGTATCTTGCACATATGTTCAATTTCAGTGTTGATGTTATATGAAAAATGCTTGTTGCATGTATTTATCTGTTTGTCTCCATTTGTTGCATGCAATTTCTTCTTTTGAATCTGGTTGCTAAGGGTTTCATAGATTCTGGGATACAAGTTTCTATATCACCTGCTTCATCTCTAACTTCCATTCAAGGAGTGGATTAAACTGTTTTAGGTCAAGCATGAAGAAGGTTGTGTGTCAGCAGGGATATCTGTAAGTAGAGGCAGCTAAATACCCATCCTTGGGTGATGTTTGTAAGGCAAGCATCAATCCATCCCCTTGAAACTCAAATGCCACTTGCAAGCCATCCCCATGTATATGTCTATTTGACTCCTTGCCTTGAGATAGGCACCAGTCTGCCCTTGTGAAGTAGTTATGATCCAAAACCCCTTGTCTTGCATCCAAACCATCAATTCAAACCATTCCACATTTTGAACCTGTTAGTTGTAGGAGTAGGATTAGGAACCCCTGCATACTCTCATACTTGACCAGACAAATATGTTCAAGAATGTTTCCAACCTTGTGATTTATCACACAAATCTTGGTCCACACATGAGAGTATTCTACCTATTGTTGTCAAGCTAAATCTTCCTGTCATTGAGCTAGTCAATGTTACACCTTTAGTTATAGGGACACCCCCCTTGGTGTGGCAGAACTAGAAGTGAAAGGGAGGTAGCTCACACAACCTCCCATAATATGTTGGCCGAATATGCCCGTGCATTGGAACTGGCAAACCCTCTGCCAATTCAGAGAAAATAACCAACAGAGTTCATGTATGTGATACTTATTTCTTTATAGATAGTGTGTCTCTTGTAGGTAGTGAGCCTCTTGTGAGTAATGTGCTCGGGTAGTGAGCCCTAATTGGCATGTGCCATTTTGTTCTTTCTATTCTTCTAACAGAGAATACAATCTTGGGTTAATCACCCCATGGTTTTTCCCTTAACCAAGTTTTCCACGTCAAAATCTTGGTGTCTTATGTGTTAATGTGTTTCTGCTCTTGGTTTAATGTATTGTGTTTCCATTATTGAATTATTATTAAGTTGTTGAATTACAAAGTGGAATTAGGTTTGTAAATTGCAAGAAAGTTTTGGAAAACTAATTCACCCCCCCTCTCAGTTGTCTGCCCTGAATCTAACAATTGGTATCAGAGCCAAGTTCCTCTAAAAGGAGCTTAGTCGCCCGAGGAGATCCAGGATGTCATCCTACAAGAAGGATAGTCCGAAGTTCGATGGAACCAATTTCAATCTTTGGAAAAGTCGCATGAAATGTCATTTGCAATGTATGGGAATGCAGTACTAGAACATGGCTTCAACAAAGTATACTCCTCCACAGGGTGGCCTAAAAACCCAAAATGAAATCACAAATTCAGAAAACAATCTGCGGACTATAGAGGCTCTTCTAAGCGCATTATCTGATTCAGAGCTTTCAAATGTTGTTGATCTACCAACTACTTTTGAGATTTGGAAAAAATTGGAACTTCTGCATGAAGGAGACAAGCATGTTAAATGTGCAAGATTACAGAGTCTGAAAGGGAAATTTAAAAATCTGAAGATGAGAGATGATGAAAATTTCACTACTTTTAAGCCAAGAGTAAATGAGATTGTCTGTGGCATTAGAAGTGCTGGTGGAGTCTTGGATGAAGATGAGATTGTTGGCAAAGTTCTCAGATCCCTTCCTACTTCTTATAAAATCAAAGATGTTGCCATTGAAGAATCTAGAGCTCATACAACTGTCACAAGAGATCAATTGGTTGGTAAAGTAGTTGCATTTGAAATGACTGAGTTTTGAGAGTTCCCCCCAAAGACTGAATCAGCATTCAAAGCCAATGCCTCTGTAAAAGGTAAACAAAGGTTTGATCCAGGAGAGAACTCTTTAAGGAAACTATCATGGTATGAAAAAGCAAGAAAAGATCTAGAAGAAGAAGAAGCAGAAACTGCTCAACTTGAAGCCCTTATTACAAAAACACTGCCAAGAGGATATGGTAAGTATGAAGGAAAATTGCCTTTTAAGTGTTTTAACTGCAATAAGATTGGTCATTTTGCCTCAAGATGTCCAAAAAGATTTTCAAGGCCAAATCATAACAGATCAAGGTTCCAAAAGAATTGTTACTATGTTCTTGAAGGAAATGATGGAGTAACAGATGATGAATCAGAGACAGGAGACAAATCTGGAAGTGACTGGGTGTTCATTGCCATCAAGGAAGAAGATCCAATGCCCTCTAAATCTGTCAATCATAAAGTTGTAGAAAGAGATTTGGCTGCCCAAGTTGAAGAAAAGGATGATTGGGTCATTGACCGTGGATGCTCTCACCATATGACAAGTGAAAAAAATAAGTTCATAGATTTGAAAAGGTATGAAGGAGGAGTGGTAAAATTTGGTGATAATTCTGCTAGTAGAATCAGAGATAGAGGAACTATTTCCTTTCATGGAAGGAACAAAACTGGTAATGTACTATACGTTGAAGGATTGAAGCACAATTTTCTCAGTATTGGATAGTTGGTGGACAAAGGCTATGATCTCAGATTCAAGAATGGAAAATACAAGATCTTTGAGAGTTCTAGAATAGAGATTGCATCCGATACCCAAACAAAAGGTAACATCTTCCATTTAGTTGGTACTTGTAAAAGTTATCTATTTGTGAAAATTAATCAGAGTTGGTTATGGCATAGGAGGATGTGTCATGTGAATTTTGATAATATCATCAAGCTAAGCAATACTCAGGCTGTAAGAGATCTTCCAAAATTGGTGAAGCCTACAAATAGTTTGTGCAAGGAATGTCAGATGGGTAAACAAAGCAAAGTCTCATTCAAAAGCAAGGAACAATCTTCTACCAAATTATTAGACTTAGTTCATATTGATTTATGTGGTCCGGCAAGAATCAGAAGTGTACAAGGTGATAGATACTTCATGTTACTAATTGATGACTATTCCCGGATGATGTGGGTAATGTTTCTGAAAGAGAAATCAGAAGCTCTTAAGAAATTCAAAATATTCAAGGCTATGGTAGAGAATGAAACCAGATTAAAATTGAAATGTCTGAGGTCTGATAGAGGTGGAGAATTCACATCCGGTGAGTTCATAGATTTCTGTGAGAAACATGGAATAAAGAGACAGTTGTCTACTCCTAGGACTCCACAATAGAATGGAGTAGTTGAGAGAAAGAACTGGACCATCCAAGAAGCATCTAGGAATATGATGATGGAAGCAAATATTCCTCAGACCTATTGGAGAGAAGCTACCAACACTACAGTCTATACTCTCAATCAAATACAAATCAGAAGCAATACTGGTAAGACTCCTTATGAACTTTAGTTTGGCATCACTCCTACTATGAGGTATTTCAAAGTCTTTGGTAGCAAGTGTTACATTAAAAGAGATGAAGATCTAGGCAAGTTTGATGCTAGAAGTGATGAAGGAATATTCTTGGGTTACTCTACTCAAAGCAAAGCATACCGATGTTATAACAAGAGACTAAGAAAGATTATAGAAAGTACTAACGTAAAGGTTGATGAAAGAATTGAAAAACCCTCAAGGTTTTATGAATATGATGAAGATGAGCAGAATGGTGTTATGATTCAAGGAGCCTAACGCAGAGTACGCAGCCGAAATTTGGTGGAACCAATCTGAAATGTAGTTGTGACTGTACCCTTGCACTTAATATTTTATTGTGTCAAATGCTATTGGCTCGCATGGTGGACTATCGATCCCGCGACTACCTCTGAACTGCTGAACTATCGGTTCACTGAACCTTCGTGGTGAGCCGTTGAACCACTAAACCAGCACCCATCAATGAACCCGCCAGGCTCATTGAACCATTGAACCGTTGAACCGGTTCAATGGGTGGTTCAACGATCATTATTAATCTTTACCACCTTCGTCATTCCGTTGGGCCTCTGAAACAACACGCGGTTGAATCGTTGAACTAGTTCAAAGGTTCAACCAAAAGGTTTTCTCCACCAAACTTATCATGCCGATCACTTAGCTTCAAACTTCGTTGAAGTAGTGAACTCTCAAGCTTTCAAAATTGGTTCAAACAAAAGACTTCGGCCCGATTTAAGTCATCGGCGGAGCTGATACTCTTCGCCCGATGGTGAACTTCACACCGACACTACACTCTACTTCTGCTAAATTAGCGAACCATTGAACCATTAAAAATGGTTTAAACACAGAAACTTAACACTTCAAATTTCACCGGTGGAGTCTGCCGAAACCCTCGCGATTTTGCAGAACTACTTCTCCCACAAACAAAAAAAAATTTACACTTCGTCAGACTAGCACATGCAAATGCTAGGGTTTATTCCAACATGCTATCAATCAATCCTGTAACTGCAAAACTCACACAAACAGAAAATGCAAAACAAAATCTAATCTAATATGTACAGCCATTCCACCGATTACAAAGTAATCAACCAGTGGAATGGAAAAACCCCATATCGACTGTAAAATAGAAATTGACTACTCAGATGTAATTCGAATGCAAAATAGGATCTTCTTTATTGTTCTGAGGATGAATACAAATGTCTGTGTCACAGTACTACTCAATTTCACAATCACTGCTCTGTCTAACTTCTCCTTTCTGATCTCTCTCCCTAATCGATTAGAACTTAGGCTATTTCATAACCCATAAAGAGTAGTATTGAAAGGATTCCCAGTGGTTGGGAGACAATTCCAGGTGGCTGGGACACACAACTAACTAACAAACTAACAACCTTGTTATTTACAGATTGAAAAGTGTCCAAAAGATAGAAACAACCCAAAAATAGCATGTGTTGGTCAAACAGACCTTATTACATAGTAAATACATAACAACCTATTAAGACTTTAGGCTTCTAATTAACTTGATGAAGGGGTTCCCTTGCACCATACTCCCCAAGAGAAGAGATCTCAAGCCCACTTGAGATCAGAGTGTGTAAGTCTGCGCCATGTTTCTTGATCTATTCTTCAGTCATCCAAACTACTTCTGAATCAGGTTACCCTTGCCAAGCTACCAAATATTCTATATATTCTTTATTCCTAGTCTTCTTTACCATTCTGGAATCAAAAATCTTCTGCAAGTTTGGTGGATTATGTTTAGGAATATCATCATCTGCTGTATCCTGTAATGTTTACTGTTCCATATCTGCATTATGTTTGTATGGAGTTAAATCACATACATTAAAAATAGGTGACAAACCAAGATCAGAAGGAAGTTGGATCTCATAAGCATTTTGTCCACATTTCTTCATAATCTGACATGGTCCAATCTTCCTCTGCATTAGCTTAGTATGTTTTCCTTTTGGGAGTCTTTCCTCTTTCAGATAAACCCATACCAAATCTCCAACATCAAACTATACATCTCTCTTTTTCTTATCAGCATATTCTTTATATTTCATTGTGGTTTGCTGGAGTTGGTTCTTGACTTGATCATGCACCTCTTTTACTACTACTACAAAAGCTTCTCCATCTGCACTAATTGAGTCTCCTGTAGGTAGATTTCTTAATTCCAAAATACCTCTTGGATGCATACCATACACCACTTGAAAAGGTGATTTCCCTGTACTCCTATTGATGGTATCATTATAAGAAAATTCTACCTATGGTAGGATGCTATCCCACTTCTCTCCATGTTGTTTTGTCAAACATCTGAGCAGATTTCCTAATGAATGGTTAACCACTTCAGTCTGTCCATCTGTCTGAGGATGATATGTTGATGAGAAAGACAAATTTGTGCCAAGCTTCTTCCAAAGAGTCCTCCAAAAATGACTAATGAATTTCACATCTCTATCTGACACTATACTCAATGGCAATCCATGTATCTGCACAATTTCCTTAAAAAACAAATCTGCAACATATGAAGCATCACAAGTAGTTTTACATGGAAAGAAATGTGCCATTTTACTGAATCTGTCTACTACAACAAAGGCACTATCATAACCCTTCCTTGTTTTGGGTAAACCCAACACAAAATCCATACTTATGCCTTCCCATGGCCTGGAAGGAATGGGTAGTGGCTGATATAAACCTGCATTAGTTGATATGCCTTTTGCTTTCAGACATATCACACATGTCTCCACAAATTTTCTTACATCTGATTGCAATTTAGGCTGATAGTAATGTCTCTTTACCAGTTCCAGAGTCTTATCTAAACCAAAATGTCCTGCCATAGCTGCGCAATGCTTTTCCCTAATGATGTTCAACCTCATAGAACACCTTGGAATACACAATTGTACACCTTTGAACAACAATCCATCCTGGATCAGAAATTCAGAAAATTTAGTATGATATTTGTCTCCAAAAGAAATACATACTTGATATATCTCTCCAAAGTCTTCATCAGCATCATACATAGTCTTCAAGGAATCAATACCAACACTTTCTAGTTGAATCTGATTTATGGTTAGATCTCTCCTGCTCAAAGCATCTGCTACCTTATTCTTGACTCATTTCTTGTGCTTGAGTGTGAAGGTGAAAGCTTGTAAAGTCTCCACCCACTTCATATGCCTGTGATTCAGCTTCTCTTGACTGTTAATGAAACTAAGAGCCTTATTATCTATGAATACTATGAATTCCTTTGGCATCAAGTAGTACCTCCACTTCTTGAGTGACTGGACTAGAGCATACATCTCCAAATCATATGATGAATACCTCTTCTTTGCATCATTTAACTTCTCACTGAAAAATGCAATAGGCCTACCTTCTTGACTGAGTACTGTACCAATTGCCATGTGACTTGCATCACATTCTACTTGAAAATTTTTGTTGAAATCAGGAAGTGTAAGGACTGGCTATTGTGCCACCTTCTTCTTCAGTGTTTCAAATGAATCATCTACTCCTTTGGTCCAAGTAAATCTGCACTTCTATCCTCCTTTAATGGTGTCAAGCATGGGTGCACAGACATGACTAAACCCTCTTATAAACTTCCTATAGAAGGTTGCTAAACCATGGAAACTTCTGACATCATTCATAGTTCTCAAAGTTGGCCAAGACAATATGGCACTTACCTTCTCCTTATCCATTTTTAGTTTACCCTATGAAATGACAAAACCCAAATAGGTGATCTCTTCCTACATAAACAAACACTTTTCCAAGTTTATCATTAGCTTCTCTTCATGTAACCTTTTGAGGACCAAGTCTATATGTCTGAGATGCTCTTCCCTTGTATTACTGAAAATTAGAATGTCATCTAGATATACTATGACAAATTTGCCTATAAATTGTCTTAAGACCTCATTCATCAGTCTCATAAAAGTACTAGGAGCATTGGACAATCCAAAAGGCATGACCTTCCACTCATACAATCCCTCATTTGTTTTAAATGCTATTTTCCACTCATCTCCTGGCCTAATCCTGATCTGATGATAACCACTCTTCAAATCTATTTTTGTGAAATACTTAGCACCTCCCAAACAATCAAGTAAATCTTCTATCCTAGGTATTGGAAATCTATACCTAATTGTGATCTTATTAATAGCCCTAGAATTAGTACAAAGCCTCCAAGTGCCTTCCTTCTTTAGTGCTAGTATAGCTGGTACTACACACGGGCTTAAACTTTTACCAATCAGACCTGTATCCAACAATTCCTTAATCTATCTGGCAACTTCTACATTCTACTCTGGAGTAAGCTTGTATGCTGCCTTGTTTGGAAGTGTAGATCCTGGTATCAGATCTATACAATGGCTGCAATCTCTTACAGGTGGTAGGGATCTTGGCATTCCTTCAGAGATGATGCCTTTGTATTTATCCAACAACTCTTAGACAGCAGGATCTATGAACCTCTGTCGCTTCTCTCCCTTGATTTCTTACTGTTGTTCTTGATTTACTTTCAGGCATGGAATTAGGGCATATGCAACTGTACCCTCTTCTACTATTTCTTTCATGAACTATTTACCTTCTACCAGCATTACCTTGGCTTCTTTCCCCTTTGACCCTACCTGCTTCTCCATCAATGGTAGTAACTCTATCACCTTACCATCCTTTGTGATTGAATATGTATTTCTAACTCCATCATGTTGTGCTCCTAAGTCATATTGCCATGGTCTTCCAAATAGGAGATGGCAAGCGTCCATCTGAGCTATGTCTAACAATAATCTGTCCTTATATGTTCCAATTTGAATTTCTACCCAAGCTTGCTCTTCTACAACTGTTTGCTGACCTTGAGTGAGCCATGAAATCTTATATGGGTAAGGATGTGGCAATCTCCTAAGTTTCAGCTTTTATACCATTTCAACAGACACAAAATTTTTAGTAGATCCAGAGTCAATCAAAACTTTACATACCTTTCCTCTAGCCTTGCAAGTAGTCTTGAAAAGAGATTTTCTTTGTGGGGGTTCTCTGTCAGGTACCTTCATGGTGGTCATTGCCCTCCTAATCATCAAAGATTCTCCTATCTCAGGATATCCGTAACTGTCAGGAGCTCTTACACTTTGACCAGTGTTTGAGCTTGTCACACTTTGATAGTCAGATTCTTGTATCAGATTTGTTCTTCTTTCTCCCATTGAACTTGATACTTTCTCTAGACATCTGCTAGCTATATGACCTTCCTGATTACAACTGTAACATCTGATAGATCCTTTGCCCTAAGATCTTCCTGTGAATGGTGGTCTTCTACCTCTAAAGTTTCCTTGCTGATTGTAATTTCCTTTTTGAGTTTGACTGCTGTCTCCTTTGCTATTTTCCTGATTGGATTCACCTTGATATCCAAATCCATGTCCTCTGCCTCTAAAAGGACTTCTTCCACCCCTTTGCTATTTTCCTCTTCCTCTACTATTTTGCGCTTGTCTTCTCTTTAACTTCTCTTCCACCTTGAGTGTCAATTGATAACACTTATGAACTGTATCTAGACTATGCAGATTTAAATCTTTTGGATGGCCAGTCTCAACCCATTGAGATATCTTGCTACCCTTTCTTCCTCACTCTCTTTCACCTTTGTCTTGACATAGAGTTTCATGAATTCTTCAGTATATGAGTTGACATCTAACTCTTTCTGCTTCAAGATTTGCCTCCTCTTATGCAATTGGATATTGTAATCCAATGGAACATAGGCTTCCTTCACTAAAGCCACCATTTTCTTCCAAGTACCAACTCTGTTCTTTCCTTCCTTCACTCTATCATCTTGGATGAAATTCCACCAAGTCAATACAGCCTCTTTCATTTTGGACTGTGCCATCTTTACCTTTTGATGCTCTAGTATTTCTTCTGTTTCAAAGAAATTGTTCAAGGAGTCTATCCACTCCACCGAATCAGGATCCATCTTTCCTATAAATACTGGTAAATCCAGTTTCACATCCATGGTTCTCCTCTCCATGGATTTGAGGGCATTCAATAAGAGTCTCTGGTCTAAAGGAACCTCTATCTCTTCCCACCTAGGGATTTCCTCTTCATCCCTATCATCTTCTTTACCAGAACTTACTCTGTCCCTCAATTTCTCCAACTCATCTTTCAAAGCCTAACTCTAAGCTTTCACTACTTTGATCTCTCCAATCTGCTTCTTTACCAAGACAGCCAACTTAGCGTTGGTCATCCTTACTGGGAGCTCTGATGATCCCTCTCTGTATGACATTCTGTCTTCTTATCTTCCTAGGAGATACTCCTTCGCTCTGATACCACTATGACGTAGAGTACATGGCCAAAATTTGGTGGAACCAATCTGAAATACGGCTGTGACTATACCCCTACACTTAATATTTTATTGTGTCAAATGCTATTGGCTCGCATGGTGGACTATCGATCCCGTGACTACCTCTGAACCGCTGAACTATTGGTTCGTTGAACCTTCAATCCTTGGTGAGCCGTTGAATTGCTGAACTAGCACCTGTCATTGAACCCATCGGGCTCATTGAACCATTGAACTATTGAACCGGTTCAATGGGTGGTTCAACGATCGTTATTAATCTTTACCACCTTCATCATTCCGCTAGGCCTCTGAACCAACACGCGGTTGAACCGTTGAACTAGTTCAAAGGTTCAACCAAAAGGTTTTCTCCGCCAAACTTATCATGCCAATCACTTAGCTTCAAACACCGTTGAAGTAGTGAACTCTCAAGCTTTCAAAATTGGTTCAAACAAAAGACTTCGGCCTAACTTAAGTCATTGGTGGAGCCGATACTCTTCACCTGATGGTGAACTTCACACCAACACTACACTCTGCTTCTGCTAAATTAGTGAACCATTGAACCATTAAAAATGGTTTAAACACAGAAACTTAACACTTCGAATTTCACCGATGGAGTTTGCCAAAACCCTCGCGATTTCGTAAAACTACTTCGCCCACAAACAAACAAACTTTTACACTTCATCAGCCTAGCACATGCAGATGCTAGGGTTTATTCTAGCATGCTGTCAATTGATCTTGTAACTTCAAAACTCACACAAACAGAAAATGCAAAAACAAAATCTAATCTAATATGTACAGCCATTCCACTGATTATAGAGTAATCAACCGATGGAATGGAAAAACCCCATATCGACTGTAAAACAGAAATTGACTACTCAGATGCAATTCGAATGCAAAATAGGATCTTCTTTATTGTTCTAAGGATGAATACAAATGTCTATTTCACAGTACAACTCAATTTCACAATCACTGCTCTTTCTAACTTCTCCTTTCTGATCTCTCTCCCTAATCAATCAGAACTTAGGCTATTTAACAACCCATAGAGAATAGTACTAACAAGATTCCTAGCAACTGGGAGACAATTCCAAGTGGCTGGGAGACATAACTAACTAAAAAACTAACAAACTTGTCATTTACAGATTGACAAGTGTCCAAAAGACAGAAACAACCCAAAAATAGCATGTGTTGGTCAAACAAACCTTATTACATAGTAAATGCATAACAACCTATTAAGACTTTAGGCTTCTAATTAACTTGATGAAGGGGTGCCGCTGCACTAGAGCCCAAGCCCCTTCTGAAATTCAGATTCAAACTGATCCGGTAAATCAGGAAGAAGATATGAGTTTTAATGAGCCTGATCAAGAATCAGAAGTGCAAGAAACTCTCAAAATTCCAAGGTATGTAAGACTAGACCACTCTGAAGATTAGATCATAGGTGACAAAAGCAAAGGTTTACAAACTAGAAGAAGAATTGCTCAAGATTCAAATGAGTATTGTTTGATTTCAAACATTGAACCCAAGACAGTGAATGAAGCTTGCAATGATGAAAACTGGACTAAAGCAATGGAGGAAGAACTGATGCAAATTGAGAAAAATCACACTTGGGATCTTGTTCCCAAACCTAGAAATAAGAATGTGATTGGAACCAAATGGGTCTTCTAGAACAAACAGAATGAAGTTGGTGAAGTAATCAGAAATAAAGCTAGATTGGTCTGCAAGGGCTATTCTCAAATATAAGGAGTTGATTTTGAAGAAACTTTTACTCTGGTGGCTAGAATTGAAGTAGTCAGATTATTTCTTGCATTTGCTATCTTCAAAGATTTCAAAATGTATCAGATGGATGTCAAGTCTATCTTCCTGAATGGTGACTTGGAAGAAGTGTACATTGAGCAACCAGATGGATTTCAATCGTCTAATCATGGTGATATGGTCTGCAAGTTGAAGAAAGCACTGTATGGACTGAAGCAAGCCTCAAGAACCTAGTATGAAAGATTGGATAAACATCTCTTGAAGATTGGTTTCAACAAAGGTACCCCTTACAGTAATTTGTATTTCAAAATTGATCATGAAAATATCTTGATTCTTGAAGTGTTTGTTGATGATATCATTTTTGGAGGAAGAGATGGTATGTGTAAAACCTTTGCAAATCAAATGAAAAGTGAATTTGAGATGTCCATGCTTGGGGAAATAAATTTCTTCTTGGGTCTACAAATCACTCAAACAAGCAAAGGAATCTTCATTTCTCAAACCAAATATGTGAAAGAATTGTTGAAGAAATTTGGGATGGAAGACTCAAAGCCAATGAATACTCCCATGGAAACCAGATGTAAGTTGAGCAAAGATGATGACTCTCCCAAGGCTGATCAGAAAAAGCATAGGTCAATGATTGGAGGTCTGTTATATCTCACTCAAACTAGACCTAACATTATGAATGTTGTTGGTCTTGTTGCTAGATTCCAAGATGATCCTAGAGAATCTCATGTCATGGCAGTCAAGAGGATTTTTATATATCTAAAAGGGACAGTTGAGTATGGTCTGTGGTACCCTAGTGATCATGAATTCTCTCTTCATGCCTATACAGATGTTAATTGGGCAGGAGATGTGGATGACCGAAAGAGTACTAGTGGTGGAGCATTCTATTTGGGGAAGAGATTGGTTTCTTGGATAAGAAATAAACAAGAGGCAATATCTCTATCCACTACAGAAGCAAAATATATTGTAGCAGTAGGTAGTTGCACTCAAATTTTGTGGATGAAACAAATGCTAAGAGACATAAGAGTGGAGTATGAGGAGCCTATCACAATCTTCTGTGATAATTCAAGTGCAATAAATATATCTAAGAATCCGGTGTTGCATTCAAAGACTAAACATATATCCATCAAATTTCACTTTTTGAGAGAGCAAGTAAACAACAATGAAGTTAGATTGGATTTTGTGCCTTCCAAGGATCAGATTGCAGACATCTTTACTAAACCTCTACCTAAGGACTCTTTTGAGTATCTCAGCGAGAAGTTAGGGGTTATTGCCCTCTGGTGATGAACTAAGGTGCACTGATGTGCATCAGTCTGGTGGATTTCACAGTCATATCTTGTGGTCCAGATTGATGATGGGGAGTTACCACTCAGGGGAAGCAGCTGGTATGATTCTGAAGTAGTGGAATTGCAAGTATGTGCCCTTTGCCATTGATGTCAAAGGGGGAGAGAAGACATGTGAAAAATAAGTGGTTGCTAATCAAAGGGGGAGCAAGAAAGGAAGAGAAGACATGTGAATGGTTGTTGCTGATAGGGGGAGTTGTGACAGTAAGGAGAAGTTCTTGTCTTGATGGTCAAAATAGTTTTTCACATCATTTGTTGCCATCAATGACAAAGGGGGAGATTGTTGCAAGTATGGACCTAATCGGTGTTGTCATTGATGTCAACATACTTTTGTTTCATTAATGATTAGGATTGGATGAGCTGTTTGCTGAGGATATTGAGAAAATTGGTCAGATCAGGAACAGTGAAGAACAGTGAAGATAGTAAGGTAAAATTCCAAGTTAAGATGAGTATCAAAGGATATGGTTTAAAGGGTTTGTAGATATGTGTCTTAAGATGATCCAATAAAGATTTTAGAAGTCTGCATGAAGATATGAAGAAGTTGTGGTCGCTCAAGTAAAACCGGTTCCAGTAGGTGTTCAGAGGTGATAGAGTGATACAGACAAGTCCGGTGAGATCCAGAAATGCATTATGCTATTCTGCGGATTTGAGGGAGTGTTGAGGAAGTCTTTGTGTAGTGTCTACTCGATTGGTTCATGGTTTGAAGGTTTGCAAGCATCTATTCCTTTGTGACATTAATGACAAACTGTGTTCTTGAGGTTCCGGATGAAGGAGAGAAGGATTTCAATAAGCAAATGAAGTGTGGATGTTCTTGGTGATTCAGGCAAGCTTGTGGAGGTATTTGGATCATGTCCTATTTGTGTTGGTGGTCCGCATTGGAGTTGGAGTTCTCAATTGAAGAATAACTTCTGAATAATGTTCTTCCTGAGATTGGCTGACCGGATGAGTTACACATCCTGTAGATGTTCTTGTTGATGTTTGCTGACTTAGATGATCATTCCTAAGTTGATGTCTTGTATAAATAAGGGATTGCGAAGTCATTTCAAGAGTGTCTTGTGGAGATGAGTGTGTGGTAGCGAGGAGGAGAGCGAAAGGCAGAGTAGAAGTAGTGGGCTTAAATGGAACTGATTCAAGAATAGTGAAGATGCTATTCTTGAGTTCATGTATGTGATACTTATTTCTTTGTAGACAATGTGTCTCTTGTAGGTAGTGAGCCTCTTGTGAGCAGTGTGCTCAGGTAGTGAGCCCTAATTGGCATGTGCCATTTTGTTCTTTCTATTCTTCTAACAGAAAATACAATCTTGGGTTAATCACCCCGTGGTTTTTCCCTTTACAGGGTTTTCCATGTCAAAATCTTGGTGTCTTATGTGTTAATGTGTTTCTGCGCTTAGTTTAATGCATTTTGTTTCCATAATTGAATTATTATTATGTTGCTGAATTACAAAGTGGATTTAAGTGTGTAAATTGTAAGAAAGTTTTGGACAACTGATTTACCCCCCCTCTCAGTTGTCTACCTTGAATCTAACAATTACCTTTAGTTTGAGTACCGGATGCAATCTCCATTCCAGAACTTTCAAAGATCTTGCATTTTCCATTCTTGAATTGGAGATCATAGCCTTTGTCCACCTACTGTCCAACACTGAGAAGATTGTACTTTAATCCTTCAACATATAATACATTATCAGTTTTGTTCTTTCCATCAAAAGAAATAGTTCCTCTACCTCTGATTCTACCAGCAAAATTATCACCAAGCTTTACCACTCCTCCTTCTTACCTTTCCAAATCTATGAACTTATTTTTGTGTCCTTTCATATGGTGAGAGCATCCACTGGCAATGACCCAATCATCCTTTTCTTCAACTTGGGTAGCTAAAGCTCTTTCTACAGCTCTATGATTGATAGATTCAGAGGGCACTGGATCTTCTTCCTTGATGGCAATAAACACCCAATCACTTCTGGATTTGTTTCCTATCTCTGATTCATCATCTGTTACTCCTTCATTATCATCCTCTTCATGAACATAGTAACAATTCTTTTGGAACCTTGATTTGTTAGGATTTGGCCTTAAAAATCTTTCTGGAGACCTTGAGGCAAAATGACCAATCTTATTGCAGTTAAAACACTTAAAAGGCAATTTTCCTTCATACTTACTAGATCCTCTTGCAGCCTCTTTGCAATAAGGGCTTCAAGTTGTGCAGTTCCTGCTTCTTCTTCCAGGTATTTTCTTGCTTTTCAATACCATGATAGTTTCCTTGAAGAGTTCTCTCTCAGATCAAACCTTTGTTTACCTTTTACAGAGGCACTGACTTTGAATGCAGGTTCAGTCTTGGGGGGGTACCTCCAAAATCGGTCAATTCAAATGTAGCCAATTTACCAACCAATTGATCTCTTATGATAGTTGTATGGGCTCTGAATTCTTCAATGGCAGTAACCTTGATTTTATAAGAAGTAGCAAGGGATCTGAGAACTTTGCCAACAATCTCATCTTCATCCAAGACTCCACCAGCACATCTAATGCCATAGACATGCTCATTTACTCTTGGCATAAATGTAGTGATATTTTCATCTTCTTTCATCTTTAGATTTTTAAATTTTCCTTTCAGACTCTGTAGCCTTGCACATTTAACATACTTGTCTCCTTCATGTAGAAGTTCCAGTTTTTCCCAAATCTCAAAAGTAGTTTGTAGGTCAACAACATTTGTAAGCTCTGAATCAGACAAGGCACTTAGAAGAGATTCTTTAGTCTGCAGATTGTTTTCAGCATCTGTGATTTCTTTTGTGGTTACTAGACCATTCTGTGGAGGAGTATACTTTGTTGTAGCCATTGTCCAGTACTACATTCCCATACATTGCAAGTGACATTTCATGCAACTTTTCCAAAAGATTAAAATTGGTTCCTTCAAACTTTGGACTATCCTTCTTGTAGGATGACATCGTGGATCTCCTCAAGCAGTTAAGCTCTTTTAGAGGAACTTGGCTCTGATACCAATTGTTAGATTCAAGAGAAACAATTGAGAGGGGGAGTGAATCAGTTGTCCAAAACTTTCTTCCAATTAAACACTTAAATCCACTTTGTAATTCATCAGCACAATAATAAATTAATCATGAAAACACAATGCATTAAACCAAGAGTAGAAACATATTGACACATGAGACCAAGATTTTGACGTGGAAAACCCGGTTAAGGGAAAAACCACAAGGTGATTAACCCAAGATTGTATTCTTTGTTAGAAGAATAGAAAGACAAAATGGCACATGCCAATTAGGGCTCACTGCCTGAGCACACTACTCACAAGAGGCCCACTGTCTACAAGAGACACACTGTGTATAAAATAATAAGTATCACATACTTGAACTGGAAAAGAACATCTTCACCATGCTTGAATCAGTTCCATTTAAGCCCAATACTTTTGTTTTGTCTTTCGTTCTCCTCCTCGCTACCACACTCTCATCTTCACCATATATATCTTAGAATGACTTTACAATTCCTTATTTATACAAGACATCGACTTAGGAATGATTATCTAAGTCGGCAAACATTACAGAGAAAATACATAAATACAACATGACTAATTACAAAAGACTTCATGCGGATCAGCACACTGTCAGCCACACAGGTCTGAGACTTCTATCTTCTTCTAGGAACATGCCAATCCTCACATAACATCTTCAATATCATCCGCAGGATGTGTAACTCATCTGGTCGGCCTGACTTAGGAAGAACACCATCATCTAGAAGTTATTCTTCAATTGCGAGCTCAAACTCCAATGCGAACCACCAACACAAACTGGACATGATCCAAAGACCTCCACAAGCTAGCCTGAATCACCAAGAACATCCACACTTCATCTGCTTACTGAAATCCTTTTCTCCTTCATCCAGAACCTCAAGAACACAGTCTGTCATCACTGTTACAATGAAATAGATGCTTGCAGACCTCTAGATCATGAACCATTTGAGTTGTCACTCCACATGGACTTCCTAAACACTCCACCAAATCCGCAAAATAGTATAAGGTATTTTTGGATCTCACCAGACCTATCTGTATCACTCTGTCACCTCTAAACACCTGCTAGAACCAGTTTTACTTAAGTGGCCATAACTTCTTCAGATCTTCATATGAACCTCTAAAATCTTTACTAGATCATCTCAAGGTACATATCTACAAACCCTTTGAACCACATCCTCTAATCTTTATCTTAACTGGGATGTTTAGCTCACTGTCTTCACTGTTCTTCTCTGTTCCTGATTAGAACTAATTTTCTCAATATCCTCATCACATAGCTCATCCAATCCTTATTAATGCAACAGGAGTATGTTGACATCAATGACAACACTAGTTAGGCCCATACTTGCAACAGAAACACCATCATCTTGTGACTTGTCAAAATCTGAATCTGGGACATTCTTCTTCTTTTTCTTTTTCTCCTCTTTGCATTCCTTTTAAAAATGCCCAGTTTTTCCACAGTTCCAACATAGTGCCTTGGACTTTCTAGGAGATTTGGATCTACCTTACTCAGCTTTCTTGTCCTTCTTTTTCCCTTTCTCCTTGGGTCTTCCATGAACCGCAATAGCCTCTTTGGCTGACTTGGATGACTTTCTCTACATCTCTTTAGATAACAGTGAAGACACTTCCTCATCCATCTTGAAAGTGGTTGTAGTGCTTCTGATGGCCATTACAAGATGATCCCACAAATCTGGTAAAGAATAAAGCAAGGTCATACAATGATCCTCCTCCTCCATCTTCACACCAACGGATGTTAATTGTGCAACTAGCATATTAAAGGCATTCATTTGATCAGCATCAGATCCTCCATCTTCCATCCTCAGAGAATATAGCTTCTTCCGTAGGAATAACTTGTTTAATAGGGACTTAGCCTGATAAACATCACCAAGTTTCTTCGACAGCTCCTTTGCATTTTTCTCTTCATGAACATTTAAGAGGATAGAATCAACCAAATAGAGTCTCACAAAACCCTTGGCTTTATGATCTTTAAGATCCCAATCTGCCTGTGCCATTACCATTGGTTTTGTACCAGAAACTATTTCCCATAGGTCTCTATCAACGAGCATATCTTCCATTTTGAGTTTCCACAACTTGAAATTGTTGCCATTAAACTTTTCCACCTCTATTCTTCCAGATGTGTCTGCCATATCCTTCCTTCAATAGGATTATAGAATACTTTACATAGACTCTCGCTCAATCTAAGATCAGTACAAAAAACCCCTACCCTTACAATTATAGCAATATTAAACATATATCAGAGATATTATAGTAGCAAACACGATACAAGAATGTAGACAGAAAGAAGTAGACACAAAATGTATCGTGGGGAAAACCTTTTCAGGTGAAAAACCCCACACTCTAAAACCTGCACAATGTATTATCTGAGAGAATAACAGTTTACAATACACTTGCAATTGTTGGTTAACAATTTTGTAACTACAATCATTGTGAATGCAATGATTATCCTCTGTGTTGAGAGGGGCAGCTCCCTTGTATGATGGAGGTTTTTGGATTTTAGAGTACCTTTAACTAGAAGGTACAAAAAGGCAACAAAAAGGAAGAGAGAAAGATGAACGGAAAAGAATGAGAAATTTGCCTATGAGCATAGGCACACAATACAAATTCCCACAACAAAAAGAAGTAAAACACTAATAATAGAGGTGCAAAGTCCTCCAAAAACACCTGCAAATCAAGAGCATGTAGAAGGAATTGCATCAAATAAAGAGGTTGAATGAATGTAAAAACAATTAACCTCTATGAGGAAACCATGGACGTAAGAACACAATTCTTCATTAATGTGAAAATCAAACCAGAGCTCAAAATCTCTAGTAACCCCTTTCTACAGAAAAATGAATAACAAATCTCCTTCCAGAAATTACTCTGATTGAGTCTCACTCATGTATCAAAGTACAAGGGGGATCATAAATCTGGCCGGCCAAAAAGATACAGAAAATAAAATTAGACATCTAGTCACTATACCCCCACAACTCTCACAGGAGCTCCCAGTTGAACAGCAAAAAGATCCTCTACAATGACTTCCAAATCTGTTATATAGAACTCCCACATAGGAAACTCAACAGTCATTCTCCTCTCCAAATAATACAAATGATAAAATAAAAATAAAAAGAAAGGCCACGATGACCTTTGGCATTCAGTTTGAAAATGACACATTAACCAACTAGAGGAATGTAACTCCCAGAATGAAAGAAAACAAAACTCAAAGAAGCACCTCTTCAACTTCTACTACTCGTGTTGCCAACACATACATCACCACCTTTTCATAATTATTTGATAAATTATGAATTACATGCATCATATAATGATAACTGCCATAATTTTTCCCATTCTCATGGTATTTCCCATTCCTTGTTCACAATGCGGAAAGTAATGTCTTCATATGGAGGTCTAGCACGAAATATTATTAGGCAAGACTCACCATTTCTCCCATTGCCTTCAGAGAAAGTGTTCTTTCTTGGTTTGTCAATCAAATGTCGTCAATTACACTAGCTTCTATAGTAGCCCTCCTATAACCTACGTTGTTGCTCTTCCAATACAGCAACCCGTGTTCCTTCCAATTCTGCCTTGTTAGCTTCTAGATCTAGGCCTTCTTCTCCTTCATAAACATGCAGTAGCTCTAGTGAAGATGATTCAATCTCTTCATCGAGTTTCTCTATTGCTTACTTCATTGGGATCACTTTAGAGCAATGAGGTCTATAATCTTCTATTTCTCTCTAACTGTACTCAATTTCAAGTTCTGCATCAACCTTTCCTTTATTTTGCTGCTCATGGCCATTTGACTTTTGTAGCCATTGCAAATGATGATGCAGAAAATCTACATGGATTTCTTTAGGCCAAACCTTTGCTTTATAGATGTGAAGTCATTTCAACACCGCCTCCCAATACTCTACCACTCTTACAGTCGTGATAGCATTTGAGACTCAATTTGACATTGTAGCTCATGTAGCTCAGAGGAGCCTTTACCTTGCAACAGATTCTTTTCACACTTCACCAGCCTTAATCTCTTGTCAAAACTAATCAGCTGCAGTAGTATTCTCAGTTAAGATGGGAAGCCCAGAGACTAATTTATCTAATCGATGTATTGGGAACGAGGGGGAATCCCATGCTCTACCTGCAAAATGTCAATAACTTTGTTCTTGAGATATTAGCCACATGGATGTATCTATAAATGTGAACAATATTTGTCTCAGTTGGCTTGAACAAAATAGAGCGAGTAGGAGGATCTGCAAGTAAAGCTTCATTTTTTAAATATGCACTGGAAAAAGTTGCGGCCTTGGGCATTACATTTGCTACTTGTATAAGATTGAAAGTCTAAAACTTTCCAATAAATCAAATAATAGCACATCCTGCCATCGATGCATCTCTTTTGGAAAATTTGTCGATGTCTATCTTTTATTCCGCACCAACCCGTAGCTTGTGGGCAAGAGCATTTCCAACTATATTATCTGACAAATATCTTTACCTTCTCTTATCCTTTGACAGATGTTCGTAACTCGACCCAAAGCTCCCATTTTGGCGCGGACAACAAGATGATGATAAAGATTGTAGAAGATGACGATACACCCACCGATTGCATTTACTTCAAATAGATTTTTCTCCTTCCTATCCTTAAGTTGCGGCTTCTTATCTATGCGTGTATGTATTTATGTCAGCACCGGTGCTTCCCAGCTTGGCACGTGCAGGTTGCCGTTACACCAACCAATTGTATTTGCATGAAAGTTTCTAAAGTGTTTTCAATAAATCCATTTTGTGCATATCCTACAGTCATTATATTTTAAGAAATGGCATTATCCCTGCCAATTGCACCCATTTGAGAGTTTCTAAAACCTTTTTGACATGTCCATTTTGCATCTATCCCGTGATCATGATTTTGATAAGAACATTTCTCATTTGATATGAGTGGAGGAGTGGAGGAGATGATGACAAAGTTAGTGTGATTTAGATTTACAAAAGTCAATTCCTTTTCCTAGGTCACGGTTTGCCTATGCATGTCAATGATGTTCGTGAACTTTCTCCATAGCCAACTGTAGCTCAATTTTGCTAAGAACTTTGATACTATTTTTCTTCACTATTTAAAATTTTGGGTCCACTTGAGGTGCTGTATTTGATCTTCAATGTGATCTCATTCTTGTTGGAGCAACCAAAATTCTTTACGAATAGCCTTTGTCTCAAAAAGCAACCCCAATTTTCTTTCAAGCTCTGGCACTGAATGATGATCTAAGATGATTAGCTTGAAGACTGCCACCAGGAAGGTGCAATGCTGATATATTATGTTGTTGCCAATTTCCACTTATTGAAGAATGAACTGATGAGTTTGCATATGGTAATAACAGAGGCATAGGGGTGGGTTAAGCCTGTTGGTGGAGGATTTGAAAGTGAGACAACAAATTTTGTTTCATCTTTGCAGACTCATTTTGGATATTGAGCAGGGTGCAACCAACATATGAAAGCACCATATGCATATTCACACTCATCACCACACTTACAAGATCACTAGACAAGGAACACATCTATAGTGATACCTTTGAGGGTCTCGTCTTCTGGCCAGAAGCTAATATCATCAATTGTTGATTTATATTCCTCAATAGCTAGCTTAAATACTATTAGGTCATTATTGTAGCTAATTCAAGGAGAATTGAGAAATATATACCAAATCCTAGCCTTTTGTTTTCTTTGACTCTGTAATGTCATTCAAGATTTCCATATTATATTTGTTAAGGACTAGAGTAGCTTGCTTTATGTTCTTCCCTGCTAATTTCAATGCCTTCATGCCTAGAAGTTTGAGATTTTCCTTGATGTTTTCAAGAATCCTTAGTATATCCCTAATAGGTTTGTTGTCAATTGGTAGAGCATATCTCAACAAAGCATCTGGATCCTTAACTAGAGGTCCTGACATTGATAAAGAGACATCTGGTATTGCAAATCCAGACTAAACGTCAAGTTTATATCAACTTCAACAACTGTATTTGTGAAGAACAAAGTCTCTGCTTGAAGATTCTGAAGGTGTTCATCAACCATAAATGATCTAGTTTTGCACTTTATCAGATTACTTAACCCCCGATGAGAATTCTCCTTCTCTTTTCCTAACCAGAAAACACCTTTCTAGTAGCATTCGGTTGACTTGTTCTTAGTGACTGAAATGAGATAAGATAACAGGGTAACTACACATGTAATTTGAGAAAACAAATAGCACATCCAAGATTTAAATTCAATGAAATGGAATAGCTCAAGGATGAGAAAAGTTTAAAATTTTCAAGTTAAAAAATTTGGCAACAACAGGCTCTAATTGGGGATGAGGACTGTGAGGGACGAAGAGGATCCAGAATCATAGGTGAAGACCAATGCTAATCCAATGGGCAAATAGAGTCAAGGGAAATAAAAGAGACCTAAGAAAAACCAAAAATGGAACAAAACTGAACAACACACGACAAGAAATGGAAACAAACTAAGACACCTATGTACCCAGACTAGGTACAGTGAATCACACCAACATCTAAAGACTATGCAAATCCATTTACAAGTAGGGAGAAATAGATACGCGTGCAATAGAAAGGTGTATGCAAATGAAACATGACCAAACCTAGCTGCCATTTAGTGCTTTGAACAACAACCTTAAAATTTTTGGCATACACAACTCCTCCATTGAATTGGAACAACTACTCCTCATAGAAAATGTCTGAACCAGGAAAACCTATAACATCCTCTTGCATGCTATGAATCACTTCTTCTTGAATCACTTGAAGTATTGCAACCTCAAGCCTATGAATACAATTTTGATGATGCAAATCTTTAGTTGGATGATGCAATTCTTCTTCAAAAATAGATGGAGCAGCGAAAGAAAGATTTTTAAAAAAAGCAAAGTTTGATTTTGGTACCTCTAGACAACAGGCTGAAACATCTTGGATTTTGTTTGGCTATTCATGGATGTCTTCTTGCTCCTCAAATGCTTCAGATTCTTTTTCTTTGACTTCCATAATCTCCACTAGGCATTCTAAGAAATAGTTTAAATCTAAAACCATTACCTCATCAATCACATCTTTCACACACACTAAAGCCTCTTTATCATCAGGCTCATGATTCTTCTCCTCTATTTCTTATTTTTTATTTTGCATCGCATATGTATGGTCAGAGGCAAACACAATAGAGGCTTCTTCTTTGACATAGCTATGAGCACCATCCCTTGATGAAATGTGCTCCTCGGATTTGATCTCACATCTGTCAACTACTCCATGAGAAGATGCTTCTGCAAGAAAATTTTTTGCAACCAAGTTGTTGTCCTCTTCTTGTAAATGATGCATTGTAACATGAGACTCTTCACCAAATGCAATCTCTTCGTGAACAAGAGGATGGATGCAAGCAAGAAAATTTGTTTCCTTTCCATCCCTTTTTTTTTATTTCTTGCAAAGTTCTAAGCAAAGTTGGGTGTACCTTATCAGATTGAAATTGCATATTACCATAGAAACTCTTTAAAAAGTTCACTTGCACAGATTCATTAATACCTGATTATTTTGCAATGGAGATGTAGAAGAAAAGTCTTCATCATCACTATCATCACTGTCTTCTCTTTTTGGATACCAAAACATTTTCAAAATGTCTGTAGAGTCTCCAACCTCACTCCTTTAATGAGGTACCTTGAATTTTCTGTAGATAAAGAATGCACCAACCTTCAATTTCAATTCCCCAGCAGAGTCGCCAAAAACTATTGGTTAATAGTTTTGTCACTGCAAAAATAATCCAATACGTCCAAGAAGGCAGCAACAAAAAGATACCAACAAATGGATTAATTGTTGCGAGTACAACAATTATACTCTGTCTTTGAGAGGGGCAGCTCCTTTGTATGATGGGGGTTTTTGGATTTTAGAGTACCTTTAACCAGAAGGTACAAAAAGGCAACAGAAAGTGTTGGGAATTAATGTGCCTCAACCTTGGTAATTCCTTGTATTATTTCATTGTATTTATTTATTTATTGCCTATTGTATAATTTGGATGCAAATCCTATGTTGTCATATTGTGGGAGTTGGCACGATGATGTGTCATCCTACATGGCATATGACCACATGTAATTTTGACCTCACATGAGGAGATAGGTGTCCCACTTAGTAGTAGGAATATTTTTCCATGTGTCAGCATCTTGGATGTTGTGTAAGGGAATATTGACCGTAACGGTCATGAAAGATTCCTATGACGAAGTTATGACATGTAAGGGTCAGAAATAAAAGCTTGTAAGATAGGTGAAGACATGTGTCGAGAAGCATCTTTGAAAAAGGCATCTTTCGGTGCCCCAAGGTGGACTATGACATGTTGTAAGAGAACATGCTATTTATAGCCTATGTATGGCAGATTCTCTTACAGTTGTAAGTTATGACAGCTATGACAGATTCTATGATGGTTGCAAGAGCATCTGTCATAGCCCATTTTGGAAATAGGTGACCTCTTTGGGATGGGGTGTGTGGACAAGTGTTAGATACATCTTACAATGTTGACTAAGTGTCCATAGGCATGGGTTTGGGGCCATGAGGCCAAGTTGGACGCCCATTCCAAGATAGAGGCTATTTTGTCTTATGTTTTCTATATAAACAGGTGTTTTGAGGAGGAGTAGCATTATGTGATTGACAGGTACTATTATGCTACCGGATTGACTCCAGACATGAGTGTCAAAGACTATTGAGAGATTACATTGTAAGTGTATTGTAAATCATATTCAGTTTTCATAATACATTGTGCAAGTTTTTGAGTGTAGGGTTTTTCACCTAATAAGGGTTTTCCCTACATTATATCTTGTCTCTCTTCTTTTGTCATCTTTTTGGTTCTATGTGTATTGCTGCAATATCTTTGTTATATCTTTCATGTTGCTATAATTGTAAAGATTAAATTGAATTTGCATAGTCCTCCCCTCATTAGATTAGTGTACGAAATGATTTCTGCATAACTAGCTTCCTTTCAGTTGGTATCAGAGCTTGATCACCTTTGGTCCTAGTTGTTAGGTAGGGGTTTTTGAGCTGATCTTAAGTTAAGTGGGAGTCTATGTAGAGTATTCTGAATCTCATTGCAGCAAGGAGATGGCAAGCAAATCCGGAAGGATAGAGGTGGAGAAATTTAATGGCACTAAATTCAAGCTGTGGAAGCTCAAGATGGAAGACATGCTTGTTGATTGAGACCTCTGGGAAACTATTAGTAGCACAAAACCAGCTGCTATGGCACAATTTGATTGGGATCTCAAAGATTGGAAGGCTAAGGGTCTCATAAGACTTAGTCTTGCTGATTCTATCCTGTTAAATGTCCATGAGGAGAAAACTACAAACTTGCTTTGGAAGAAGTTGGGAGATGTGTATCAGGCCAAGTCCCTAGTGAACAAACTTTTTCTAAGAAAAAAGTTGTGTTCTCTGAAGATGGAGGATTAAGGATCTATTGCAGATCACCTAAATGCCTTTAACATGTTAATTGCACAATTGACATTAGTTGGTGTGAAGATGGAGGAGGAGGATCGTTGCATGACCTTGCTTTGTTCTTTGTCGGGCTTGTGGGATCATCTTGTGATGGCTATCAGGAGCACCACATCCACTTTCACAATGGAGGAAGTGGTATCTTCACTATTATCTAAAGAGATGTGGAGAAAGTCTTCTGAGGTAGCCAAAGAGGCTCTTGCAGTTTGTAGAAGACCCAAGGAGAAAGGGAAAAAGAAAGACAAGAAAGCTGATAAGGGGAGATCCAAATCCCATGGGAGATCCAAATCTCCTAGAAATTCCAAGGCTCTCTGTTGGAACTGTGGTAAATCTGGGCATTTCTAAAAGGAATGCAAAGAGGAAAAGAAAAAGAAGAAGAAGAACCCAGATTCAGATTCTGACAAGTAATAAGATGATGGTGATGCTTTCATCACAGCCCTGGCAACCCATGCATCTAATGATGTGTGGCTAATTGGTTTTGGTGCATCATTCCACATGACCTCACATCGAGACTAGTTTACTAAGTATGAGGAGTTTGATGGTGGAAGGGTGTACATCGGTGACGACTCTCATCTAAAGATTGTTGGTCATGGAAGAGTCTTTATCTGATTCCCTGATGGACAAGTGAAGGGGATCTCTATGGTTATGCACATCCCAGGCTTAGCATGGAACCTGCTTTCTGTAAGTATGTTGAATGATATAGATGTGCAAGTTTTCTTTTCAAAAGAAGGATGCAAGATGACTAGAGGAGCTATGGTGCTTTCTAAGGGTACTAGGAGAGGTACTCTATTTCAGCTAGAGGCATGCATTTCATAAAACAATAGTTCTTCTAACTCAAGGAAGAGGGCAGCAGTCACTTCATCCCCACCATCTAAACCAGTAGTGAAGAAATCTATTCTATCTAGTCCTGATGGTTGTATTCATGCTTTGGAAGTTAAGCTTCTTGTTGAAAAGACAATGTTAGGGCATAAGAGATTGGGCCCCATTGGTGAGAAGGGTCTTAGAACCATGAAAAATAAAACCTCATTGAGGGGTAAGATGATTGTAATCTTGAGTTCAACTTTTGCAAACATTGCATATATGGAAAACAAAACCATGTTCAGTTTTATTCAAGTTCTCATAAGTCTTCTGGTATGTTGGACCTTGTTCATTCTGATGTATTTGGTCCTATTAATGTGTTGCAAGTATGGGCCTAACCGGTGTTGTCATTGATGTCAACATACTCATGTTGCATTGATATCAAGATTTGGATGAGTTGTGTGCTAAGGATATTGAGAGAATTAACCCCATCAGAAACATACAAGAATAGTGAAGATAGTGAAGTTCTATGAAGCAAAGATCCCATCTAGTTGAAGATCAGAGTATGTGTATCAAAGGGTTTGTAAATATGTGTCTGAAGGTTCTCCAGTCAAGATTTCATAGGTTCGTACTAAGATTTGAAGAAGCTATGGCCACTTGAGTAAAACTGGTTCTAGCAGCTGTTCAGTGATGACAGAGTGGCACAAATAGATCTGGTGAGATCCAGAAATGTAATATCTTGTTCTGTGGATCTGGTGACATGTTTGGGAAGCCAATGTGAATTGACAACTCAATTGGTTCGTGGTCTAGAGGTCCGCAAGCAATAATTCTAATGTGACAGTGATGACCAGTTGTGTTCTTAAGGTTTCAGATGAAGATGCAAATGATTTCAATAAGCAGAAGTGGTGTGGATGTTCTTGGTGATTCAACAAATCTTGTGGGGGTCTCTAGATTGTGTCTAATGTTGGCGGTCCACATTGAAGATAGAGCTCATAATTGAAGATTTGCCTTTCAGTAATGACGTTCTTCCTAGTCTTGGTCGACCAGATGTTTTACACATGTTACAAATGATATTGGAGATGTTTTACAAAGCATGGCATGTTCCTCAAAGAAGATTGAAGCCCCAGATATGTGTGGCCAATAGTGTGGTGATACGCATGAGGTTTTTGTAACAAGTCAAGTTGTACTTTTGTAATTGCTCTGTAATAAAACAAAGTATGTTGTGCCGACTTTGATGATCATTCCAAAGTTGATGTCATGTATAAATAAGAATTGCGAAGTCATTCAAAAGTATTCATGGTTGTGATGAGAAAGTGATAGAGAGGAGAGGATCGAAAAATAGAGCAGAAGTGTTAAGCTTAAATGGAACTATCTCAAGCATGGTGAAGATGCTAATCTCTAGTTCAAGTATGTAATATTCATATTATTTGTAGACAGTGTGTCTCCTGTAGGTAGTGGGCCTCTTGTGAGTAGTGTACTCCAGCAGTGAGCCCTAATTGGCAAGTGCCATTTTTATTCTTCTTATTCTTTTAACAGAGAATACAATCTTGGGTTAGTCACCCAGTGGTTTTTCCCTTAACCGGGTTTTCCACATTAAAATCTTGGTGTCATATGTGTTGAGTGTGTTTCTGCTCTTGAGTTATTGCATTTTTTTTCCATGATTGAATAATTATTATGGTTTAAGGATTTAAAGAATAGGAGGTTTGGTGACAACTGATTCACCCCCCCTCTTAGTTGTCTGTCCTAAAACCAACATATTGTTCCTTCATTATCAAAATCTATATATTTTGTATCTTTCATAGATGACTACAGTAGAAGGACATGGATTTATTATCTTAGAAGTAAATCTAAAGTCTATAGTAAGTTTAAGGGGTTTAAATCCTTTGCTGAAAAATTAGACTGGTAAAAGCATTAAATGTTTTAGAACTAATAATGGTGGTGAGTTCTGTTCTATAGAATTCGATAAATATTGCAAGGAACTTGGGATTGAAATACATAAGACAACTCCATATACCCTGCATCAAAATGGAGTTACAAAGAGGATGAACATGAGATTGATGGAGAAGGCTAGGAGTATGCTTAATGGAGCTAGCCTAGAACAAAAGTTTTGGGCTGAAGCTATTGCCACTGCTTGCTATCTGGTAAATAGATCTCTTACATCAGCTCTTATTGGTAAGACACTCATGGAGGTGTGGTCTGGTAGAATGCCTTCAATAAGGCATCTTCATGTTTTTGGTTGTGAGCACATGTGCCTAGGGAGAAGCAGTCAAAATTGGAGAACAAGGTTGTTAAGTGTATCTTCATTGGCTATGGTGTCAGTGCGAAAGGATACAAGCTTTGGGATCATGTGGCTGAAAAATTTTTGTATAGAAGAAGTGTCATCTTCAGAGAGCTAACACCTTCTTCTATTGTTTTACAGCAAAAGAAAAAGAAAAGAAAGATGATGTTGTTCAGTTTCCTTCTACCCCTGAGAAGAGTGAACAGAAAGACAATGTTGGACCTAAAAATGAGGAGAGCTCTAGCATCTATGAAAGTTTAGAAGATGAAGTAGAACCTCCAGCTCGGCCTTTGAGGAGGTCCACACGAATCAAGAAGCAACCTAAGAGGTTTGGTTATACATTACTTGATTCTAGTTGTGCTTTTGCTTTGCTTACTAATAGTGATGAACCTAGAACTGTGTCAGAAGCTATGGATATGAAAGATATAGGTTCCTGGAAGGAGGCCATGGAGGATGATATGGCTTCTTTGGAAAAGAATCAAACTTGGGACTTGGTGCCTTTGCCTCCTGGAAGAAAACCCGTTGGATGCAAATGGGTGTTCAAGAAGAAATTCAGTGCATATGGCAGTGTTGAGAAGTATAAGGCCAGATTGGTTGTGAAGAGGTATTCACAAGTGGAGGGTATAGATTATAGTGAGATCTTCTCTCCCATTACAAAGCTGACATCCATTTGATTCCTATTATCTCTTGTAGTAGCTTATGACTTAGAGGTGGAGCAGATGGATGTGAAGACAACATTCCTTCATGGTGATTTGGAGGAAGAGATTTACATGTCACAGCTAGAGCATTACATGGTGAAAGGTAAAGAAAATTTGGTTTTCAAGTTAAAGAAGTCTTTGTATGGATTGAAGCAATCTCCTAGGATGTGGTACTTGAAGTTTGATGCCTTTGTGTTGTAAATTGGATTTGTGAGATCGAAACTAGATCACTGCGTGTATTATAAGTATGATGGTGATCATATTCTCATTGTTGCAATATATGTTGATGATATGTTGCTCATTGGGAAGGGTAAGAATATGATTTCTGATTTTAAGTCTCAATTGGAAGCACAGTTTGAAATGAAAGATTTAGGGGAAGCTAGGTACATTCTTGGAATGGAAATCATAAGAGACAGAACTAACAGAAAACTTTGGTTAAGCTAGAGTAAGTATGTGAAGACTATGTTGGATAGGTTCAACATGGCAGATTGTAGACCATTGTGTGTTCCTATTTATTTGGGAACAAACCTGTTTATTAGTGATTGTCCAAAATCTCCTAGCAAGGTGGAGGACATGAGCAAAGTACCTTATGCTAGTGTTGTTGGCAGTTTGATGTATGCTATGCTCTACACAAGACTAGACATTGCCCAAGCAGTGGGAGTCCTTAGTCAATTTATGGTTAATCCTAGATGGGTACATTGGGATGCAGTTAAGTGAGTGTTCATATATTTGAGAGGTACTTTTGAGTATTCCATATGCTATCATGGTAATGTTACAGGACCTCCACATTCTATTGATATTTGTGGATTTGTGGATTTAAATTGGGCAGGTGACATTGACAGTAGGAGATCCACCAGTGCTTATGTGTTTATACTATTTGGTGGTGCTATTAGCTAGATAAGTAAGTGACAACCTATGGTGTCTTTGTCCACGACACAAGCTGAGTACATGGCAGCAACTCATGATTGTAAGGAATCCATTTGGCTTAAGAGATTGTGTTCATATATTGGTGTTGATGTAGGACAGATTACGATTTGTTGTGACAGTCAAAGTGCGATTTGCCTTGTGAATAATCCAACTTTCCATGCCAGAACAAAGCATATTGATGTACAGTTTCACTTCATACGAGACATGGTAGAGGATGGGAAGGTAAATTTGGAGAAGGTAGATACTTTGAAGAATGTTGCAGATGCATTGATGAAGCTAGTGGGTACAGAGAAGTTCAGATGGCGTTCAGAGTCTATGGGCCTCTCGGCCTATAGAAATTAAATACTATTATTCTATTGGCTCTTAAAGGTGTTCGATAAGTGGGAGAATGTTGGGAACTAAGGTATCTCAACCTTGGTAATTCCTTGTATTATTTCATTGTATTTATTTATTTATTACCTATTGTATAATTTAGATGCAATCCTATGTTGTCATATTGTGGGAGTTGGCACGATGATGTGTCATCCTACATGGCATATGACCACATGTAATTTTGTCCTCACATGAGGGGATACGCAACCCACTTAGTGGTAGGAATATTTTTCCATGTGTCAGTATTGTGGATGTTGTGTAAGGGAATATTGACCATAACAGTCATGATAGATTCCTATGACGAAGTTATGACATGTAAGGGTCGAAAATAGAAGCTTGTAAGACAGGTGAAGACATGTGTCAAGAAGCATCTTTGAAAAAGGCATCTTTGGGTGCCCCAAGGTGGACTATGACATGTAAGAGAATATGATATTTATAGCCTGTGTATGATAGATTTTCTCACAGCTGTAAGTTGTGACATTTATGACAGATTCTATGATAGTCGTAAGAGTTGTAAAAGCATTTGTCATAGCCCATTTTGGAAATAGGCAACCTCTTTGGGATGGGGTGTGTGGACAAGTGTCAGATGCATCTTACAATGTTGACCAAGTGTCCATATGTGTGGGCTTTGGGCCATGAGGCCAAGTTGGACACCCATTCCAAGATAGAGAAGATTTTGCCTTGTGATTTCTATATAAACAGGTGTTTTGAGGAGTAGCATTATGTGATTGACAGGTACTGTTATGCTACCAGATTGACTCCGGACACGAGTGTCGAAGACTATTAAGAGCTTGCATTATAAGTGTATTGTAAACCATATTCAGTTTTGATAATACATTGTGCAGGTTCTCGAGTGTGGGGTTTTTCACCTGATAAGGGTTTTCCCCACATTATATCTTGTCTCTCTTCTTCTATCATATTTCTGGTTCTATGTGTATTGCCACAATATCTCTGTTATATGTTTCATGTTGCTGTAATTATAAATATTAAATTGAATTTATATAGCCCTCCCCTCATTAGACTAGTGTAGGAAGCGATTTCCGCACACCTAGCTTCGTTTCAGAAAGGAAGAGAGAAAGATGAACAGAAAAGGAGAAATCTGCCTGTGAGCATAGGCATGCAACACAAATTCCCACAATAGAAAGAAGTAAAACACTAACAACAGAGACGCAAAGTCCTCCAAAAACACCTGTAAATCAAGAGCATGTAGAAGGAATTGCATCAAATAAAGAGGCTGAATGAACATCAAAACAATTAACCTCTATGAAGAAACCATGGACATAAGAACACAATTCTTCATTAATATGAAAATCAAACTAGAGCTCAATGTCTCTAGTAACCCCTTTCTATAGAAAACTTAATAAAAAATCTCCTTCCAAAAATTACTCTGATCGAGTCTCACTCATGTATCAAAGTACAAGGGGGATCAGAAATCTGGCTAGCCAAAAAGATATAGAAAACAAAATTAGACATCTAGTCACTATACCCCCACAACTCTCATGGGTCTTGGTTTGCCTATGCATGTCAATGATGTTTACAAACTTTCTCCATAGCCAACTGTAGCTCAATTTTGCTAAGAACTTTGATACTGTTTTTCTTCACTATTTAAAATTTTGGGTCCACTTAAGGTGTTGTATTTGATCTTCAATGTGATCTTGTTCTTGTTGTACCAAAATTCTTTACGAATACCCTTTGTCTCAAAAAGCAACCCCAATTTTCTTTCAAGCTCTGGAATTGAATGATGATCTAAGACAATTAGCTTGAAGACTGCCACTAGGAAGGTGCAATGCTGGTATATTAGGTTGTTGCTAGGCTCCACTCATTGATGAATGAACTGATGAGTTTGTAGGTGGTGATAATGGAGGCATAGGGGTGGGTTAAGCCTATTGGTGGAGGATTTGAAAGTGAAACAATAGATTTTGTTTCATCTTTGTAGAGTCGTCTTGGCTATTGAGCAATGTGCAACCAACATACGAAAGCACCATATGCATATTCACACCCATCACCACGCTTACAAGATCCTTGACAAAACACCAGACAAGGAACACAGCTATAGTGATACCTTCGAGGGTCTCGTCTTCTGGCTAGAAGCTAATATCATCAATTGTTGATCTATCTTTCTCAATAGCTAGCTTAAATACTATCATGTCATTATTGCAGCTAATTCAAGGAGAATTGAGAAATATATGCCAGATTCTAGCCTTTTTCTTTCTTCGACTTTGTAATGTCATTCAAGGTTTCTATATTATATTTGTTAAGGACTAGAGTAGCTTTCTGTATGTTCTTCCCTACTAGATTCAGTGCCTTCATGCTTGGAAGATTGAGATTTTCCTTGATGTTTTCAAGATTCATTAGTATATCCCTAATAGGTTTGTTGTCAATCGATAGAGCATATCCCAACAATGCATCCAGATCCTTGATTGGAGGTTCTGACATCAAAAAATACACATCTGGTACTGCAAATCCAGACTGAACTTCAAGTTTATATTAGCTTCAACAACTGTATTTGTGAAGAACAAAGTCTCTGCTTGAAGATTCTTAAGGTGTTCATCAACCATAAATGATCCAATTTTACACTTTCTCAAATTACTCAACCCCCGATGAGAATTCTCCTTCTCTTTTCCTAACCAAAAAACATCTTTCTAGTAGCATTTGACTGACTTGTTCTTGGTGACTCAAATGAACTAAGATAACAAGGTAACTACACATGTAATTTGAGCAAACAAATAGCACATGCAGGATTTAAATTTGATGAAATGGGATAGCTCAAGGATGAGAAAAGTTTAAAATTTTTAGGTTGAAAAATTTGGCAATAGAAATGCAAGTTCTTCCAAGA
Organism: Cunninghamia lanceolata; assembly: GCA_027924645.1. NCBI lineage: Eukaryota > Viridiplantae > Streptophyta > Pinopsida > Cupressales > Cupressaceae > Cunninghamia > Cunninghamia lanceolata. Next base: position 17,668,888 of record BSBN01000803.1, read on the forward strand.
GTCTTCAAATATCAATTTTGGAGTTATTCTGGAAGCATAACAATACCTGTAAAAACACTATGCAACTACAACTCCAAAACAATGCATTTTATAGAGATACAAGGCATATTCTAGAAGCTTCTTGGGATAGGTGTCCACCTTAGCCACATGGCCATTTTCCCACATCAAAGGACACTTGTCCAAGCTATAAATACATCCCTTACATCTGTCATACATGGAATATTTCACTTTCCAAGATTGGAGCGCTCCATGCTAAAAATAGACTATGACAGATGCTCTTATGCATCTTATAGTTGTCATAGATTTTCCCAACATAACAACCTTAAATGTTGTAAGAGAATCCATCATACAAGACTAAATATGGTATATTCCTCTTACAACATGTCATAGCCCAACTTGGGTGCCCAAAGATCCCCTTCCCTCATGCAAAGATACTCACCGACACTTGTCACCACTTGTCATAGAAATCTCCAAACTTGGCTCTTACGCATCATAGATTTTGTCATATGGAATATCCTCTTCCACATACCACAAGATGCCAACACATGGCATAATAGTTCCACCTTGAATGGGACACCCAAATCCATGTAGGTTTGACTTGACCATCCAAGTCACATTCCAAGTAAGATGATATGTCACCATGCCACCTCAACTAAGTGACCAAATTGAATATGCAAGTAAATATAATATTAGGCAATAAATAAATATACAATTAAATAAATAATACTAAGAATTTGCAAAGGTTGAGACACCTTAATTCCCAACATAGATTGACACAAAGAATGTGGGGATCAGATGGGATAAGCTAGGGATGGAAGAGAAGAATTAGGGTTTTGGGATCTATAAATAGAGGTCCAAGGATCCATTTCTATTCATTTACATCATCTGTGATTAGAATTCTAGAGCTCTTGTGAGTTTAGAGTGCTTCAAAGCTTTCTAGAGCATCAAGATGGTGATTCCACAAGTAGATAATCGAGCAGAGCAGGTGAGGACACATGGGCAACCAACAGGAGCTCCAGTACTAGTATGTAGTTAAAACTTGCTCTGTAGGCATCATTAATAGGTCCATAGGTGTCATAAATACAAGCACGTGACCAAAGGTGTAGCAAGATAGGTAGTGCGCATATGGTCGATACAAAGTCACATTTGGTAGTTTTAGGTCCAATATGCACGCAAGTTCATCGCATTTGGTTTTAAGCATCACATATGGTTATGTTGCTAGGTTTTTAGGATTTCACAGCGCATGTGGTTTAAAATTTTGCATATGAATGAGAGAAATGTGCATTTGGTTTTAGGTGTCACATATGGTTAACAAATAGTTGCCTATGGTTTATGAAATCGTATATGAGCGACCATAAGTCACCTATGGAAAATGATGTTGATTTTGGCTAAACATAGGCAAAACTTAGGGTTTTTTAGCAAATTAGGCTCAAGTTAATAAGTAACACTCAATTTGATTGATGACTACAGGTTGTGTTACCAGCATTGTTATCAAGGGAGATACACCCGGCGGATCTAGCATTGTTAGAGGATTTGGATGCAGAGGCGAACCTGGTTTTGGAGGTTGTTGGTTTATGGTTTGCAGCACGTATTACACCTGTATGAGCACATACTGCATTGATGATAGCATTGGTAGAGCATTGGTATAGTGAGCACAATTTCTTCTTGCTACCGACTAGAGAGGCCACCATCACAGTAGAGGATGTGTGGTGTATACTGAGGATACTAATTCATGGTGAGCAAGTGGATTATGATCCAAAGTGGGGCCCTGATGTATTTCAGAGATTATTCATGACACCTGACATAGGGGTGGAGGACCATGAGATCGGGATGCAGAGGATGAGAGAGCTTTGTGATCAATTACAGAGGCTAGTGATGGTGGTGATTTGATATCTAGTTCCAAATAGATGAGCTCATGGATTCCCTGTAGGATGGGGTACAATGATGGAGGGTTTGTTCACATATGGCATCAGATATGCATGGGGTCCTTATGTACTGGGATAGCTTTACCACTATCTTCATGACTGTACATACATGTTCAGCTTGAGTATGTCTACTGGGGTTACACTTCTACATGTGTGGGTATATGAGCATATTGCAGTGACTAAACCAATTGTGACATGACAGAGAGAGGCAGAAGACCCATTTGTGCATGTGTATATTGGAGGAGGACACTGGATGAGCTCGACGCTTTCATTTGGAGACCCTGGCATGATTATGAGAGCTGGGAGGATGATGCAGAGCAGCTGGTGTATGCTCACCAGTCTAGATATCTTTTTGGTAGAGGGGTTTACATCATAGAGCGCTATCTACTTGAGAGACTGCTCTGACAGTTTGGTTTTCCCCAGCATAAGCTAGTAGGGGATTCTATCTTCAGGAGGACGTGGCGAGAGATCCCTAATTGGGGTCCAGAGATCATGTTGGAGATGACATTGGTAGAGCTATAGGGACTACATCTAGTTGCTTGTGATTGGATACTTGGGCTGACAAATGAATGCACTACCCCAGAGTATGACTCATACTAGATACTGCACCAACTGACTCAGTTGATGATACTTGGGGAGGTGGGAGAGGTAGAAGTATAGAGACCAGGTGCTGCTAGGGCAAGGAGGCATAGGTGAGCCCCTTAGGTTCAGGTTGGAGTACAATAGGGATAGCAGCAGCCTCAGGGACAGGCTCCCCAGCAGCAACAGCATCTTGTGATTGGAGGTGGATAGGCAGGGGGACAACATCCAGAGATAGAGGAGGCTCATCTTCAGTAGCAACTACAGAATGAGATGACTAGGAGGACCTATCTAGAGGCTAGGTTCAAACAGATGCGGTAGGACAGGGATAGAGCCTTAGTCGAGCTGAGACGGGCTCGAGCCCAGGTTCAAGAATTACAGGCACAACTAGCATAGATACAAGTTGTGCCAGATGATGGAGTAGTGGCTCAGCTAACCTCTTAGAGAGATGCAGCAACACAAATGTTACAGAGGGTTATGACTGAGCGGGATGCAGCTAGAGCAGCCTTGGGTACTAACCAGATAGGGTTCCTTTTGGCTAGAGAGCATACTTTTGTACATGATGAGTTAGGTGTTGGAAATAAGGTAGATAACTAAGAGGGGGGGTGAATCAGTTATCTTAAATAATTTAACTTTCTTTTCTTCTTTAACAATTAGTGCAGCATCAAAACATATAAGCATGCATAACCATGAGAGCAGAAATAAAATCAATACATATAACACAATGATTTTGACGTGGAAAACCCTATTAAGGGAAAAACCATGGGGTGACTAACCCAAGATTGTATTCTTTGTTAAAAAAATAAGAAGTACAAAATGGCACTTGCCAATTAGGGCTCACTGCCCGAGCACACTGCTCACAAGAGGCTCACTGCCTACAAGAGACTCGTTGTTTACAAGGTATATAGAATGTAACCAGGTGTTTGAACTGATTAAAGGTATCCACATATGCTGAGGTTCAGTTCTGGTGAGGCTCAATATACTAATCTGCTGCACTTCATTCTTCCTTTGCGTAGTGTTGTTGTTCTTGTTAGATTCAGGGCAGACAACTGAGAGGGGGGGATGAATCAGTTGTCCAAAACTTTCTTCCAATTTAAATACTTAAATTCATTTTATAATTCAGCAGCATAATACTAATTCAATCGTGGAAACACAATGCATTAAACCAAGAGCAGAAACATATTAACACATGAGACACCAAGATTTTGATGTGAAAAACTCAGTTAAGGGAAAAACCACAGGGTGATTAACCCAAGATTGTATTCTCTATTAGAAGAATAGAAAGAACAAAATGGCACATGCCAATTAGGGCTCACTGCCCAAGCACATTGCTCACAAGAGGCTCACTGCCTACAAGAGACACACTGTCTACAAAATAATAAGTATCACATACATGAACTAGAGAATAGCATCTTCGCCATGCTTGAATCAGTTCCATTTAAGCCCAATACTTCTTTTCTACCTTTCGCTCTCCTCCTCACTACCACACACTCATCTCCACAAGACACACTTTGAAATGACTTCACAATTCCTTATTTATTCAAGACATCGACTTAGGAATGATCATCTAAGTTGGCAAACGTCTACAAGAACATCTGCAGGAAGAGTAACTCATCTGATCGACTAGTTTAAAGAAGAACACCTTCATCCAGAAGTAATTCTTCAAATGCAAGCTTAAACTCCAATGCAGACCACCAACACGAACTAGACATGATCCAAAGACCTCCACAAGCTTGCCTAAATCACCAAGAAAATCCATACTTCATCTGTTTACTGAAATCCTTCTCTCCTTCATCCAGAACCTCAAGAACACAGTCTGTCATCACTGTCACAAAGGAATAGATGCTTATGGACCTCCAAACCATGAACTAATCGAGTTAACACATCAAAAGGACTTCCTAAACACTCCACCAAATCCGCAGATTTCCAGATCTCACCGGACCTATCTTTATCACTCTGTCACCTCTAAACACTTGCCAGAACTAGTTTTACTTGAGCGGCCACAACTTCTTTAGATCTTCATGTGGACCTCTGAAATATTTACTAGATCATCTTAAGACACATATATACAAACCCTTTAAACCACATCCTCTGATCCTCATCTTATCTTGGACTTTTACCTTACTGTCTTCACTGTTCTTCACTAAACTAATCTTCTCAATATCCTTAGCAAATAGTTCATCCAATCCTGATCATTCATGTAATAGGAGTATGTTGACATCAATGACAACACCGGTTAGTCCCATACTTGCAATAGTTCTATCACATGTTGGACTTGTATAATTGCTTCCACACTGCTCTTTGCTTTTCTTCACACACTCTGTCACACACCACACCCCTTCATACTGAAATCCATCTAGTATATATATCCACACCAAGGATCTCAACATCTTTCTAGTCAGCATCCAGAATACTTAAGATTTTCCTAACACATTGATCTGTCGGCTGAATCCATGCTTACTATGTGATGCGTATCAAGGACATAGACATAAAATTCATCAATCATGTGGGCCAACCATGAATGATCCCTCAAGAAGCTTGATCACCATCAATTTCTCATGTGGATTAAGGTCTGATGCTCTACCGGTCAGTTCTTCCTAAGTCTACTCTACTTGTCAGGGACCCAACACTTAGATGCTCATATCTTTTCACTCTTTCATCACCGGAGGCTCAATCTCTGGAATGTAGTAGTCATGGTACTCTTCTTGACTTCCCCAAGTCCGCCCTTTGCATGCTCTGAGAGATACATCCTCTGAGAGATCTGGACCTGATTGTCAGACCTTGTTGCATGCTCTGTTCTTGTTCACCAGACCAAAACACTCTTCAGTCTGACTTTTGGAAAAGACCTATTATGTGTTGCGGATGTGTGGGATAAACTTTGTTTCTATCAATGACAACAATAATGAAGCCACATAGTGTCTCTTGCCAACAATCTCCCCCTTTGACATTGATGGCAACACTTAGTGAAAAATGACTAAGTGTCATAGCACACTCCCCCTTGGCTGATGCTCTATCTTATGTACACTTTTTACCGGAGCTCCCCCTTAGCTAGATTCCACATTTTTCATGCTCCTCACTCCTCCTTTGACATCAATGGCAAAGGGTGAAATCCGCACACCAAAATTTGCAAAAAGTAACCTATACATTACCACATAAGTATATATACAAGTTATACTTACATATACTTAAGTATATCCGCAAAAGTGGTTTTCAACTGGTCAAATTATGTTTCTCAACTCTGCTTCATCCTGTCCAAAATTGAGATGTGACCACTAAACAAAAATGCAAAGGCTTCTGCCCTCTTTAAGTCTGTCGGATCACTGGTTTGGGTTGTAGTCTGAGCATCAGTTAGGGCTTCATTCATTGCCTCTAGGTTAGCAATAATTATCCCTCTTAGTTCACTCATTCTACTTATTCTATTTTTCTTCTCCTTCTCAAGCCTCTTTATCTCATTTATAGTGGCAATAGCCTAGCACTCTTGATTCATTATGGATGAGGTGAGAGGATCAAAACTCTGGGATAAACTTTATAGTTTTCCCTCTTGTTCTTCCACCTTTTTTGCAATGTCTACTATTACTGTGCACCAAGATAAACCAAATTTGTATAATTCTCTACCATCTTTAAGAGCATTTTCTAGGCTCTTTATTCCAATATTTAGATTTCTCCTATCATTTGCTATTAGCCCCTATACTTTAGAGAATCTCTTACCCAAAAACTCTTTCTAGAATCTCTCTTCTGCTGATTTCTCCAAAGAATGAAAGTGTGTGCTAACAAAATTAACAAGAGATTTCAGATTACCGGATGAGGAGGCCGAAAGATCCTTTTGGAAGGATGGCATGATTTTCTCTAGCACACTAGATGCAATCTCTATTAGCTCACAGTCTTCCATGTGAGACTTTAGAAGGATTTCTTTTAGTTTAGCTTGAGCAAAAGATGCTACCTTCATTGTCTGGACCGGAGAGAGAGAGTCAAAATTGAGTGGTCCATGAAACAATTCTGGTTCATCTATCTCTATTAATTCCTTGGTCAAGAAATTCTTCACTGTTTCTGCAGTGTCTCTTGTCAGAGACTTCTTTCCTTTTGCATCCTTAGAGCTGTCATCAGAGATCTTCTTTGTTTGTTCTTCTTCTCTTCCCTTTTTCTCCTCTTCTTGACTTGCTTTCTCCTCTTTTCTTGCTTCTCCTTCAGTTCCAGAGTTTGTTGGGGGTTCTAGATGAGAGATGTTTACTTCTTCATGGACTTTCTCTTCTAGAACAGAGGAATCCCAGTCCTTAATCTTCTCTTCACCTATCTCCTTTGACTCTTCTGCAATTTTTTCAGTAGAATCTTCCTTTGATGCACTTAATCCTTCGGCATCCATGGTAGAAGGTTCATCACTTATGTCCTCTATATAGGAAGATTGAATCTTTTATATGCATTTCAGAGGATGTCTTCAGTCTCTTTTGCCACCTGATCAGTCTCTCCGAGCATAAGCTTGTTCATTCTAGCTTTGCTCTGGAACTCATCCTTGCAATCCTTGAAGATCATGTTCATTTGTTTTGGAGTGATGGAAGGATAGAGCTGAATAGCTATTTGTTCCCAGATCTCCAAATCCTTTTCTTTGGATTTGTCTTTTCTAAGTTCAAGTACTTTCTCTAAACTCTTGGGGATTAGAGAGATGATTTCAATGAATGCTTTATTATATATGTTTAAGTACTTAACTATGGCTTCTTCCAAGATCCTTTTGTCTGTGTCACTATACTCATCATAGAATTTTGTCATTGGTTACAGATTCCCATCCATAGTAACTTCCTTGATGACATCATCAATGGAGAGAGTAAGCCTTTCAACAAATTCTTCTACCTCTTCTTCTTTGTTTGCATCGGCAGAGGATTCACCTGATGATTTCTTCTTCTTCCTCATTTTCTTAATTTCCTCATCGATCTCAGTTTCTTCATCATCCTTCTGACTTGTATAGGACCTTGTGGCCTTGGTTTTTGTTGTCTTTTCTCCCTTACTAGATGTCTTGGCTTCTGGTTTGGAGGATCTTGGGCTCTTAGGAGTGGTAGGTGTAGAGATCTTTGAGGATCTAGTTTGGGAGGGGGATTGCACCGGAACACTTTCTTTTTCTGCTTCTTGTCTTTCTTTCTCTACTCTTTCTACCTTCTCTCTGTTGGCATCAACTACCTCCTTTGATATGCCATATTTCTTGGCAATTTCCTCCACTTCCCTTCTCACTTTCCTTTTCATCTATGGCTATCTCAATTCAACATGTATTTTCACACTTAATTCTTGAAAGGTTCCAAACCTTTCTGCCTCAGGGTCCTTTGGTTGACTTAGCAGGTGTTGAACATGTAGCTCCAGAATTTTCTCATCTATCTCATATCCCATTGGCATAATCCAGACTGTTATGGGTTCCACTGCCTCCATTAGGCATTGATCAGTGTCTACCATGAAGCACACTGTATCCTTGTATTTTTCAACTAGAGATTGGGGGATTCTCTCTCTGGCTTGCATCATGCCTTGGAAGTTTTTGAAGTAATCCCAGAGTGCTGTACTTTGTGCCTTGGCATCACCAAGCCCATACATATAATCTCTGATTTGTATGGTAACCGGTCTGTCATTTTACCATAACCAACCACTGGATCTGGGTAGCTCATTCATATGGTAAAAGATCAGACATAGTATCAATCCACCGTACTTAAATGAATTCTTCTTATCCTTCTTTATTTTCTACAAATTCTCTAATAGTTGGTTCAGGAGAAGCTCACAAAGATCATAATCAGCATTTTCCCTTAGCATCTAATAAGCAGTGTATATTGTTGTTCTGGATATAGAATTCTCCCTGTTGGAGTGATATATTTTATAACCAATTATCATAGAAGCAAATTTGATATCCGGATCTATGATATCCTCTATTGTCATTGCTCTTTTGTCAAATTTTGATTCGGTAGCCTCACTTACAATTTGGTTCTTGACCGATTTGAGAGCAAGCAACCCACCAGATGAGTGCAAACCAATTACTACCCTAATTGCATCCTTTGTTATTTTGAAGGGATTCAACAACCACATGAAGTTATCATGTATTCTACTGAGAACATACCAGACCCATTCATCTTTTGCAAAACAGGGGAAGTGGATGCAATGTCCAAAATGCTTATCCCGGATGGCCTTGTATTGGGGTTTAAGTTCAAATGTTTCATCTATTAATTGCTTGTGATAGATATCCATCAGCTTGGATTCCCCAAATTCCTCAATGTTATCATGAATGTATACCCTAACATCTTCTACATGCAGAACCCCATGTGGAATGCTAGAAAATGCGCCTAGGGGATCAACTTCTAGGAATTTGTAAGGATGTTTCTTGAACTTAGGGCACGGCCTATCAGTGATCTTAACAAAATTTGGAGTAGCCATCTTTCAAAAGATTCAGAGAGAGATATTCAAGAGCGAAAATACCTTTTTACACTTCTAGGGTTCACGATAAGAGTTGAAAAGATAGTTGGTTGAATCGAATTCTGCAGTTTGATCTTTGAGAGGGTTGAAGCAATCTTATTGCAAAGCTCTTTCTTTCTTATTCTTGAATACAAATGTGCAAATGATGAAAAAAAGAACCCTTATATTTTTGCGCAAACCTTAAATTCATATTGCAATAAATGCACACCTTAAGTCATTCAGGTTCCTTTATTCTGACCTTGTTCTGAGAGAGATCCTTCCAAATCACTAAGATGCACTTAGAATTATTCTCGGTGATAATTGACAATCTATCTTCCTTTCTCCAATCATTCCATTTATCTGCAAATCAAGATATTTTAATTTTTGAATCATACCGGATCTAACTATGAAAATCCTGCTTTTACTGGATGACTGTTAAATCGGATCAATCTTGGATGATTAACCTCTTCAAAACTCCTTGCAGATCTTTTATATTTTTACCAAGGATTATTTAGATCTCTTTGAGAACTCTTCAATCCACAACACTCCATGTGCCAATTTTAGGCACTAATTGACTGGCTGGGGGAAATTGTTTTCTTTTGTGACTCCCCCTCAGCCAGAGCTCATCTATTTAGTTTCTGAAAGGAATATCAGCACCAGATTCTGGTGTAGATCCATCCCCAGCATTTTCTGTACTTTTCTTCACCCAAATCTTGTTCATCTCCCTTTGAATTTCATCCACATTCACTTTTCCTTTTCCTTTGTCTTGATTTTGATTATGATGCACTGGACCCTTTTTGTCCTGATTCTTACTTTTGCAAAATTTGGCAATATGACTGGATCTATTGCAATTATAGAAAACAACATTTCTTTGCATATTTGACTGGTATCCTCTTGATCTACATTGATTAGCCATATGTCCCATTCTATTGCATGCAAAGCATCTACCATTGAATGAATTGTTTATTTACATATTTCTACATTCATGAGATTTTTGACCATACCTTTTGCAGTTAAAACACTATCCGGAGAAGGATGAGTTAGTTTGATTCATTCTTCTTCTACACTGATTTGCTTTATGACCGAAGTTATTGCAATTGTGGCAGTATCCATTGAAGGATGGATATCTTTGAGCATTTGGTTTCCTTATCGGAGGTCTTCTAGGTTTGTTCCTTGGATTTCCTGATCCAGAGTTCTTGTGACCGGATCCAAAGCTTTCACCTTTATCATACCCCAAGCCATGCTTGTCATCTACCCTCTTTTAGCTTTCAAGAAGAACTTCAAGTTGAGCAGATCTTATCTTGAATTTCTCTTTGTATTCATTTGTTGTTTGAAGATCCCTTTTAATAGTGTCTATCTGATTCTCAAGTTGTTCTTCATTATCTCTAGCTTCTTCAAGATCAGATTCTAAATGCCTGATTATTCTATCCATTTTGTGGTAGTCTTTTGACTTCTCTTTGAGAGATTGTTTTAGATTATCTTCAATTTTTCTTTTCTCTTCAATTTCTTGGGTGAATTTCATAACCCCTGATTCCATTTCATGTCTCACCATAATGACCTCTTTTGATAGCTTCTCACATAACTTGTTTTTCTCATTGAGATCTTCATTAGTATCATTGGCTTCACTCTGACTTGCTAATTGTTGAAGTAGTTCCTTTCTCTTTTTCATAGAAATGCTCAGTTTTTCTTTTAGTTCATTTATGAAATCATCAGCTTGTTTGAGTCTTTCCCTCAGGTTATTGACTTTAGAGTGAGATTTCTCAAGATCATCTAGGGCAGACTGAATTTGTTCCCTCATACCATACATATCCATTGAGATTCCCAGATCTTCCTCAAGCTGTTAGGCTCTGTTTGGAGGAACTTAGCTCTGATACCAATTGTTGGAAATAAGGTAGATAACTAAGAGGGGGGTGAATCAGTTATCTTAAATAATTTAACTTTTTGTTCTTCTTTAACAATTAGTGCAGCATCAAAACATATAAGCATGCATAACCATGAGAGCAAAAATAAAATCAATACATATAACACAATGATTTTGACATGGAAAACCCTGTTAAGGGAAAAACCACAGGGTGCTAACCCAAGATTGTATTCTCTGTTAAAAGAATAAGAAGTACAAAATGGCACTTGCCAATTAGGACTCACTGCCAGAGCACACTGCTCACAAGAGGCTCACTACCTACAAGAGACTTACTGTCTAAAAGGTATATAGAATGTAACCAGGTGTTTGAACTGATTAGAGGCATCCACATATGTTGAGGTTCAGTTCCGGTTAGGCTCAATATACTGATCTGTTGCACTTCATTATTCCTTTGCTTAGTGTTGTTGTTCTGTCACATGTCAGACTTGTATAACTGCTTCCACACTGCTCTCTACTTTTCCTCACACACTCTGTCACACACCACACCCCTTCATACTGAAATCCATCTAGTATATATATCCGCACCAAAGATCTCAACATCTTTCTAGTTGGCATCCGGAATACTTAAGATTTTCCCAACACACCGATCTGTTAGTTGAATCCATGCTTACTATGTGATGCGTATTAAGGACATAGACGTAAAAGTCATCAATCATGTGGGCCAACCATGAATGATCCCTCAAGAACCTTGATCACCATCAATTTTTCATCCGGATTAAGGTTTGATGCTCTGCTGGTCAGTTCTTCCTAAGTCTACTCTACCTATCAAGGACCCAACACTTAGATGCTCATATCTTTTCACTCTTTCATCACCGGAGGCTCAATCTTTGGAATGTAGTAGTCATGGTACTCTTCTTCACTTCCCCAAGTCTGTACTTTGCTGAGATACATCCTCTGAGAGACATGGACCTGATTGTCAGACCTTGCTGCATGCTCTGTTCTTGCTCACCAGACCAAAACACTCTTTAGTCTAACTTCTAAAAAAGACCTATTATGTGTTGCAAATGTGTGGGATAAACTTTGTTGCCATCAATGACAACAATAATGAAGCCACACAGTGTCTCTTGCAAACATTAGGGATGGCACAAGCAGAGGCTGAGTACTATAGGGGTCTATACTATGGAGCAGTTTCTGTGGACCATCGACAATCGATCTTCAGGAGTAGATCTGGAGCATCAACCTCAAGGAGGACTGGGAGGTTAGAGAGATCAGGCCCATCAGTTATGGGACCACCCCTACAGCCAGGTGGAGGAGGATCTTAGAGGTCAGGGGGAGATCATGGTGAGGCTTCATCAGGGAGTGCCACCCATTCAAGACACCAGTGACAGCTTGGTTCTTAGACATTTTATCATTTTGTATCATATATATCTTTTGAGGCCTGCGAGCCGATGTATGTGTTTTGATGGCTCTTTGATAGTTGCTTTGTATATATTGATTCATTTTGTACAAGATGAGACACTTATGTATTGACCCAGATGCATATATATATGATGAATTTTGATGGTGATATATGATATCATGATTATGGATACACATGTATGATGTTGATATTTATGATTTTATGTTTTCATGATTATGACATGTATATGGTAGATACGTAAATGATAAATGGAAATGATTATGATTTGATGATGCAATGATTAAGATGAATGCATGCTTATGGAAAGATATATGCTTATGTTAATGGATAGATGATGGCTTTATGCAAATGAAGTGTACAATGATCTATGTTATGCAGATATATTGATATATTGATATAATGATATATGATATTGATATAGGGTGATGTATGTATAGCACATTTGTTTTGTAGGAAGAAGATAATGAAGACAAAGACAATGATGAACAGAAGAAAGTAAATGAAATTTGATTGATTAATCCTTGTGAGAGCTATGAATTTTATTGCAGGATAATTGGATGGACGATAGATAATAGATGCAGCTTCTTTGCAATGGTTGCACACAAATTTAGAGATTGGAATCCTTATTTTTGATATAGCATATGGATATTATTCACCAAGATATGGAAAGACCAGGGTGACGATACTATCTAATGCATTTAGCATAATACAATATTGTCTATCATATGAGGTCAAGATGTTGATCCAACATACACAAGATATGAATATTAGCTATTCCGAGATGGACTTTGACTTTGAAAGCAAATTGTTTGAACTTATTTCCTCTAATCATAATGAAACCTTGTTGGTTATATGTATGGGAAATAGTCTTAGTACATAAAAGGCTTTTTAGGTCCTCAAATGCAAAAGATATTGATATGCAAGATATTAATCCCAACATGTACAAGATACCATTAGGCATAGTAGGAGAATAAAATCATCCAACAAACATAGCATACGAAAGCAAATGACTATGCCCCAATCCATACTTCATCGCAACATACCAAGATATAAGAAATCAAGGCAGTATTGACTAGGTATTAGAAAGAGACAAAAAGATAGATCAAAATAAATTGACTAACTGACAAAACAATGACACAACCATCATGTTCTCTTGCCAAAAGAGAGTGTTCATGGATATATTGGATAGTGCCTTGTTGTGAAGAAAGATATATTCTGTTGAAGGTTGTGATGTTGGATTGATATAGCAAATGTTGGCTAAAGGCAAGCGGACAAATGTCTTTGTTTGCCTCTGATTTAATGAGTGCTTGATCTATCGAGACATATGTAGTTTGTTTTCTGCTTGAGTTAGTCAAACTGAGATGGAAGATGGAAGAGACGAAGTGAAAAATAGAAGAATGAATCATCTGTGCTTGCATACTAGATACTTCCTTCATATTCCATACTACCTGCATACCCTATGTCGACGAGATCAAAGCACAGTATGATGATGATGAAAGTGATGATATGTAGTTCTAGGTGTTTATTAATGATGTGGGAGATAGATGATTGAAGAATATGAGATGGATGAAGATGATGATTGGTGAAGGTTGGATGAAGGATGAAATATGGAAGAGGTGTATCACCTGTGCCTAAGACTGGATACTTCCTTCATATTCCAAACTACCTACATAACCTGTATCCATGGGATCAAGGCACTTAATGATAGAGATGATATGTAGATCTCACACTGATGGTAATGATGAAGGTAGATGGATTGATCAGATTATGGATTGATGGGATTGGTTGAATGTTTGATGATATGATATGTTGATGGGATGTTAGGTGATGATGCTTTAAGTATCCACTCTGAAAACTAAGCGCAAGCAAGTGCCCCTAGTGTGGGAAGAACTTATTATGGAAGGTGATGGAAAGAAATGATACTTCAACTCCAACAATTTCCAAACCATGATAGAAGTAAAGCATGGAGATGAAAAAGAGAGTGGTCTTATTATGGATAAATAGGTTTATTGTGAGATGTTATTAGGGGATGGATGGAGTTTATTATGGGATCGATGGTATGGTAAACAAAAACTGAATAGATGGGAAGAGTTGTTCTACACATGGCGCTTGTTTGACAGATTTTCACTATTGTACTTATCCAAGGCACCTGTTTACCAGGTTTTCATCAAAGGATGAATTATTTATTTCTTTATTTATTTTGTATTTTGTTGGGGATGTTCCAAGGATAAAGCATAAAATTTCTTAAGATGAACACTATTGATAGGTTCATCCAAAGGAATGCCTTTAGGTTTTGAGAGAGTATAAGCTCCTAATCCATAAACTGTTGTGATCACAAAAAGGTCCTAGCCAATTTGGTTCAAAATTACCCTTCTTTTTGCAATCCTATTGATTTCTTTGATTCTCTTTGAGGACAAGGTCTCCTACCTGGAACCTTCTTTCCTTGATCTTTTTTTTATAACTACGACGAAGATGGTTTTAATAGACTTGAAGGTGATTGAGTACAGTGAGGTGCCTTTTGTCCAGTAGCTCTAGATCATTCAATCTAGGTATTTTGTATTGCTCATCAGAAATGATATACTACACTGAAACTCTCAGTGATGGAATCTCAACCTCAATAGGTAAGACAACTTTGATGCCATACACAAGAGCATAGGGTGTACCACAAGTAGGAGTTCTGACACTTGTTCAATAGGCCAAAAAGGTTGGATTAAGTTGTAGATGCCAATCACGACCAGCTTCATTGATTGTCTTTTTAAGAATTTTGATGATGGTTTTGTTAGAAGCCTCAGCTTGGCCGTTACTTTGGGGATAATAAGGTGTGGAAAACCTATGTCGAATATGGAATTTATTCAATAAAGTACAGACTTCTTAATTTTTAAAAGGGTGTCCATTATTGGTAACGATGGCTTGTGGAACTCCATATTGACAAATGATGTAATGGAGGATGAATTTGGATATTTGCTTTCCAGTGATATAGGTCATCGGTATAGCTTCAACCCATTTTGTAAAGTACTAAGTGGAGGTAATGATGAATTTGTGGCCATTGGATGAGGGTGGATGAATCTTTCCTATGAGGTGAATTCCCCACTGCGAGAAAGGCCAAGGAGTAGTGACAGGTTGTAGCTCATGTGCTAGAGCATGTATCAAATCCCCATGTTGCTGACATTGTAGACATCTCTTAGAAAATTGTTGTGCATCTTGCTCCATGGTTGGCCAATAGTATCCAGCTCTCAAGAGTTTGTTAGTAAGGCTAGGGCCAACAGAATATGAATGACAGACACCTTCATGTACCTCGTGTAAGGAAACTTTATCTTCTTCTGAGTCAAGACACCTAAGAAGGATACCATCAAGACTCTTATGGTATAAGGTTTCTCCAATGATGGTGTAACGAGAGGCTCGACAAATAAAGGTTTTGCATTATGTGTTGGATAATTGAAATGGAAAAGTACCATTGCAGAGGTACTCGTATATATCCTCATACCATGGAGAATTGGGACCAATGATTTCACATATAAGCTCAAATTGTGAGACTTCAAAAGTTTGAACCAAAAGTTGTTTGACTAGAAACTCACATCTCTGTGCATTAGTGGGCATATCTAGAAGAGAACCGATTGTAGCCATAGCATATGTTTCTTTATTGTTTATCCTAGGGATTTTCTCAAATATGATTTTGGAAAAGTATTTCTTGAAGTCATCTACCATCAACTTGTATGGGAGGAGTTTTTCATTTTTTTTTATATTCGTCCAAAACTTGTTTGATGACCAACTGAGAATCTCCAAAAACTTGTAGCTGTCTAATATCCCATTATACAGCCATGTGTAATCTGGTAATCAAAGCTTCATATTCAACAATGTTATTGGTGCAAGGGAAGGCAATCCTGTATGATTTAGGTATACAATCACCTTGAGGGGTGATGAATAATATTCCAACTCCAAATCCATGCTGTGTATATGAACTGTCAAAATATAGTTGCCAAACTATTGAAGGATATAGATTAAATAACTCTTCATCAGGAAACTCAAGATGGATATGATGAATATCTGTCATTGGTGCTTCTACTAGTTGATCAATGATCACTTGTCCCTTTATGGCTTTTCGATCAACATATTCTATGTCAAATTCACTGAGAATCATTATCCATTTTGTTAATCTACCTATGAGTACTATTTTAGATAGAAGATACTCGAGTGGATCAAATTTAGATATGAGCTTCGTTCTTTGGTTGAACATATAGTGCCGCAACTTTTGGGAAGCAAACACTACAGCTAAACATGCTTTTTCCATGGATGAATAATTAAGTTCATAGCCAATGAGAGTTCTGCTGATATAATAGATAGTCTGTTCTTTCCCTAAGTCATCATGTTGAGCTAAAAGGGCACCTAAAGCTGTTGTTGTTGAAGAAATGTATAGTAGCAATGGTTGATCAAGCCTAGGGGGTACTAGTACGGGAGGTGTAGCTAGATATTTCTTTATTTGATCAAAATCTTGTTGGCACTTATCATCCTGTTTAAAAGGTTCTCCCTTCCGGAGCAGGTGTTGAAAAGGATGACGTTTATCTACTAGTTGTGAAATGAACCTGCAGATAGATTGTAATATGCCTTGAAGATTGCGAAGCAATTTCAAATTTAATGGTGGAGGCATGTTAACTATAGCTTTTACCTTATCTGGATCAACTTCTATGCCTCTTCGAGATATGATGTAATCCAATAGCTTTCCATAAGTCACCCCAAATACACATTTCTTAGGATTTAATCTCACTTGATACTTTTTCCAGTCTGTCAAATATCTGTTCTAGTACTTTTAGATGACCTTATCTAGTTTTTGATTTACCCAAGATATCATCAACATAATCTTCCATTATGGTGTGAAAAAGATCATGGAAGATAACAGTCATGGCTCATTGATATGTAGCTCCTGCATTCTTAAGACCAAAAGGCATTACTTGCCAATAGTAAGTACCCCATGGGCATATGAAAGTTGTTTTATGTTGATCTTCAAGAGTGATTAGGATTTTATTTTAGCCAGAAAATTTGTCCATTAGTGATAACATTTCAGATCCTACTATAAGATCAACAATGATATCTATGCTTGGAAGTGGAAAATAATCTTTAGGGTAGGCTTTGTTGAGATCTCTGAAATCAGTACAAATGCGGATGCCCCCAATTGCCCCCAGTGACTTTGGATGTCGGTACTAGATTTGAAACCCATTTAGGATAATCAATAGGCCATATGAACTTAGCATCCAATAGTTTCTGAAGTTCTATTTTGCCAAAGAGTGCTATCTGAGGATGCATTTTCCATAGCTTTTGTCTGATAGGTTTTGCATTTGGAAATACTGTTAGATGATGTACCACAAGTGAGGGATCCAACCCTGGCATATCTACATAAGTCCATGCAAAGTTGATTGATCTTTTCATGAAGAAGGTGATGAAATATGTTCTTTCCCAATCTGATAGTGATGCTGCTAGAAATGTGATCTTGGGATTTTGTGTTGTACCTAGATTGATCTCTTGAGATTTCTCCGCAAACAAGGGTGATCATTCTTGATACTCAGTGGTCAAAGGAAGGTCAAATCCTCCATCCTCGGGTGTCATAGAAAGGTTTTCAGATACATCCTTTATTTTTACTTTTTCATTGTCAAGAGGTGCCTTTCAATTTTCACCTAGTGACCTTTTTTATTTTATTTATTTCACTTTTGTGACTGGAGGATTTGTCACCTCCCCCAAAGTATGCTAACTGAGGTAGGTTCATCATGAAGCCCACTTTGTGATCTCCCAATGGTATGCCTTCTCTTAAGCCTATGAACTCTGCTATGGCTTCATCATTCTGAAATGTGTCCAGAATAGGTACCCCCTGTTGGTCCCAATTGACAAGGTCAAGATATACGAGTTGAAGGTCAGGTGATTTGGGTTGAGAGGTAAAGGAGGCGGATGATAACATAAAGATGAATAGGTCTTGGAATAGTTCAGCTATGTGGAAAGAGGAATCGTCGATGGTATCCTAATTAGAGGTCTCTTCTATGGGAAAAGCTTTGGCTACCGTATCGAGAATACACTAAATGTTTGAGGAAGGTGGAACCTCCTTACCATACCCTAAACCTTGATTATTAAACTTCTTGGTGACAATGATAGGTTCAATAGGTCCTTGTCCATGTGGTCCTAGACCTCCTTGTCCTTTGTAACCCATGTTCTTGATGATCCAAAATCCATTGTTATAGTGTTCCACTTCTAAAGTGACTTGATCATTTTCATCAAAAAAGATCCAAGAGGAGATGTCATCAATAGCTTCATCTTCTAGCATTCTTGATTGGATGAACATAGTTGGAGGAACAATGATAGTATCTTTGGATACTAATGGTTGACCATAGGATTTAGGTAATAATGGAAAGGCTCCTACATAGCAAGATTCTTGTAGACCATTATCACCAAGTCCTTTCTCTTTGTATTGAACATCAATATTGGGGATGGGTTTACTAGATGAAGGCTTATTCCAATTGAATGGATCAACATAGGATGTAGATGGATGGGCTTTGACGTTGATAGGTATGCAATTAGGATTTTGATATTTGGCTTGTAAGGCTCAGCAAAACTCAAATGGATTAGGATCAGCAAGGATCATGATTTCAACACCATTGTAGGGAAATTTAGACATTGATGATATGTGGATGGGACCACTTTCATAGCGTGTATCCAAGGATGACCAAGGATAATGTTGTAAGGAAATTCAATGTCTAGGAATTAATAATGGGTATCAGTAGTAACAGGACCAACCCTGATAGCTAGATGAATAATTCCTTCAGATTCTCTCTCTGCATCATCATATGTTTTGATAGTTATGCTCTTGGTAGTGTCAATGTGATCCTCAGAATATCCCAGTAGTTTTATAAGCTCTAGAGAACATATATTTAACCCAGATCCACCATCTATAAGTATTATTTTGACTCAGTGTTGGTTTATGTAGACTTTGATATGGAGAGCATCATTGTGGGATGGATTAGATGATGAAAGGTCTTTGTCAGAGAAATGCAAATGATAAGGTGATGCAATACTTGCTACCATGGCTTGGAATTGTGTAGCATCAATATCATTGGGTACCGACGACTCTTGTAAAGCTTTAGCTAAGAGGGCTTTATGGGTAGGTGATATACACAATAATTCTAGAATGGAAATATGAGTAGGAGTCTTATCTAGATGGTCAAGGATATTGTATCCAAAGTTTGGGCATATAGTAGGTGGTGCTGCTTGGATAGTAACACAGCCTCGACGGGTGGTAATGGCACAATCAGGTTCTTTTCCTCTTATGGTAATGGTAGATATGCGAGGTTGTTTGATATGTCCAATGGTAGACTCATAGGTATAATGGACATTCTTTCTTGTATTAGAGGCACTTGCTTTATCATGTGGTGGAAGTGGATTCTTGAAAACATTAAGATCATAATTTGTCATCTGTTTTGGTGGATCAACAGTGATTTCTCCTTGATCAATAAGATTCTAAATCAAATGTTTCAATTTCATACAACTAGCTATGTTATGTCCTTTCACTCTATGATAGTCACAGTATTCATTGTCTTTATACCAATTATGTTTAAATTGTGGTTCTTCATATGGTCGAGCTTCAGGTAGCATGATCATGCTTGATTGTACTAGCTTTTTGAAGATAGATTCAATAGGTTCTCCCAAAGGAGTGAATTGGTGTCTAGGTGATGGATTTGTTTTAGCTTGGTCTTTTGGAACAAAGGGTGTGCCCTTGGATGCTGCTTGGATATGGAGGGGAGCCTTCATGGTTTGAATATTCTTTGCATCAACAATGCCATCATTGACAGCATTTTTGTTCTTGTTCCAAAAGTAGGATTTATCACTTGAAGATTGTCCATTGTCTTTTGTTTCCTTGAAAATCTTAATTAGACCTTTGGCAATTAAAGCTTTTTCAATGTTAGTTCCCTTGGATATGATTTCATCAAAAGTAGTGGCACTTGCAGCTACAATTGAAATGATAGCTCGAGATGGAGATTTTGGACAAAGATGTTGACTTGTTGTTTCTCAAGCATATGCCATGAGAGCTTACTAGCCATATTTTTCCATAATTGGATGAAACATGAGAAGGTTTCCCCATTTCGATATTTGTTGTTGACAAGATTGTTCATGGATATCTCATTTTCTATATTAAAAGTAAAGTGTGATGCAAATATTCCTGCCAAGTCTTTGAAAGACTTGATGCCCTGAGGTAGGTGAGAAAACCATTCTATAGCTTGTCCTCCAAGACTAAGAGGAAATAGATCTAGAAGATATGTGTCATTATATGTAACATCAAGGCAAGCTACATAAAATGCTCTAAGATGGTCATTTGGATCACCTTTTATTTTATATTTCTCAAATTGTGGTATCTCAAAATGTGGAGGAAAATGTATCATCTAAAGTGACTTATTAAAAGTATATGGGTGTACTTCCTTAAAGGAAAATGTCTTCTTTGTTTGGCTCATACTCATATCTGTGACTTGTTGTAACTAATTGAATCGTTGCTCAAAATCAGATGTAGATGGTTGTTGTTGCTGCATGGAATTTTGATGACTTGGATGAGGTATTTGGTACAACAGAGGTTGATTTGGAGGATGTTGTTGTGATGTATTATATGGCAAGGTATATGTTTTTTGGCCTTGGTTATCAAATGATGGGAATGTGTATGAGTTTGGTGATGGAGTAAGATTTTGGGTTTGTATCGCATGTGAACCAAATGATGGATTGATGTAGGACATATGTTGGTTGGAGGCTGGTGTAACTTGGGACACAGGAGGTGGATTAGCAGAGGATGTGTGAGGGTTGGATTGTTTTGGTCCAAGTGAAAGGAGTTTATCAACATATGATACATTGGAATTGGAATGTGCTTGTGATTCGAAAGGTTGGTCGATAAATGATGTGTTAGGGTTAGATAGTACATGCGATGTTTGAGGTAGATTCATAGATGATGTATTGAGATGGGAAGATATATTAGATGCTTGGGATGATTCAACATGCAACACACTTTAATTAGAAACTTGAGGTTCTTGTGTCACTTGCAGAGGAGTTGTAATCATGGAAGAAGATGGAGTGCGATGCGATGCATGAGATGGGTCAACATGTAGCACACTTTGATTAGAGACTTGAGGTGCTTGTGACACATGCGGATTGATCATATAAGATGGTGTTAACAAAGGCTCTATTGATGTGGGAACATTTGTTTGGCTCATTTCCATAGATGTAGAAGATGCATGGAGTGGATGGGTGGATTGATTAGTCAAAGGTGGTGTTTGGATGTTGTGTGTAGATGTTGTGGGTTTGGTGGACATGATAGTAATAGCCTTATGGTTTTCCCTAGCAACAACTGTATCATTGATTGGATCTTGTTTTCTGATTGTGGATATGTCAAAGTCACTTGGCAATTTGGCCCCTCCTTCAATTAATTATAAGAGAAATCTATCAAGATTAGACTTTAAGAGCCTATTTACGATTTGTAAAGTATCAAAGTCTTGTAGCTCCTCTAGATCATAATATTGTGGTGTTTGAGTTGATGATGAAGGTACGATAGTATAGCCTTTGGGTACAAAGATATTAACATCCATTCTAGTTGTGAATTTTGAGGCATCCTTGAGAGGCGTAGATTGAAATTCTTTTAGGTTAGCCTCCATGGCTGCCTTATATTGACTCCTAGTTTGAGGCATTGATTGATGATGGATGAGATTGTTGGACTTGTGTGACAAAGCTGAGACTCTTGGATAGATTAGTTTTTTTATTGATTGGTTTGATTGATTGATGATTGGATTGATCAATTGATCGGATTGATTGATTGATTGATTGGATTGTTGATTGATTTGGATAGGATGGATTGATTGATGATTGATTGATTGGTTGGTTGGATTGATTTGGATTGGCTTGATTGGATAAGGTTATCTCCCAAGCGATAGACTCATGAACTCAAGGGTAGACCAAATTGATTGATGATGATAATATAGCCCAACTCAAAAGGAACCACTCTCTTAAGTTGGATAAAAGGATTGGTGTGATATGATCAAAAGTTGGATAGTGACCAAAGCCAAAGGATGATCAAGGTTGATGTTGATTTGATTGATTGACCGATGTTGGTGGTTGTTTTAGAGTCTCAAGAGGATTCAAGGGCTCAAAGAGTCTAAAATATGATGTTATCAAGCTGAATAAGATGAGTGTTGGCTATAGATGATCAGTGTATTGTCTGGAAAACTGATGACAAGGCTAAGGACTGACTAGAATGGGGTTTTGGACTAGATGAATGGAGAGAGTCTGTAGATTGCGAGAGGCAAGGCTATGCCAACCAGAGGCGAGTCAGGATAGCTCAAAGGTGACTCAGGAAAACCCAAAGGTGTGATTATGTTGATCAAATGCAATTTTTTGTAGCTCAAACAGGATCTCAGAATAGTGCAAAGGTGACTCTGGATAACTAAAAGGCGTGATTCTATCATTCAAAGGCTATTGGATATGATGCAAAGGCGTGGATGGACTGTGCAAATGAAAGTTTTAGTGACAGTGACTTGTTTTTTATAGGTAATTGGTAAGAGAACAAACAACAAAGACACAATGGTTAATGTTTGACTAATTTGGCATAAATGTGTATGTTCAGCAGCTCCTCAAGGCCAAGATTTCCATGGGTCTTATCACAAATCAAAAAAACTTGTACATAAATGCTTACTCTACCTAAGGTCAAGGTGAATGGGCTCTTGTCAAGCTCACAACTTGGAATCTCCTTCAACTCAAATATAGGGACACCTAGAGTGGGTGTGTACACTTTTGTCTCTGCGAAAGAGGACAGGTAGGGACCTCCAGGACTAGAAGGATGACCCAATCACCCTCTCCTTGGAAATCTACAAGTAGCTTATGCTAAGCCAAGGATTTATGTCTCATCTCAAGGGAGCCATATGGTGAGAATCTAGAGAGGATTATGTTTCCTCTTGCCTTGAACAAACTTCCACAAGGTCAAAAAAGGGGTGGGCTTCTAAGCTAAAGGTGTCTAGTAATGATTCGGGGGACCGACACATTACGAGCATTCAACATGCCACCTAAAGCTTTTACTAGTCCTACTAGGAGTCTAATATACACAAGGTACACCTCCATTCAAACTAGCACTATACGGTAATCACTAATACCGGTTAGACTTGGCTTTCGCCTTATCCTTTTTTATATAGTAGACTAAATGAAAGTATTGTTTGAGGTTGTTCCCTTGGGGTGAGTACCTCTTTTCCCACCAAGGCAAGCCTCTCTAAAGATAATAACAAATTCTCTTGCACCCAAGATCCATTTGATAAGCAAGGGGAGAGGATACTTTTGTTATTAGCCTAGGGATCTACTAATTCAAGATATGTAAATACAAAAAACACAACAAGCAAGCAAGCAAAGCAAATAAGCAAAGCAAACAAGTTCTTTTTAAGCACCAAAGGAAATGTTCCTAGATTAATGAAAAAGGGGTAAATCTTTGACCTTTATTTGACAATCAATAAAAAGTTGCACCAATAGATGTTAACTTCAAAGAAACCAAGATTGCAACAATTTAGACCAAAGGTGATGAAACAAAATGCAAAAGCGATTGACAGAGAAACAAAAAGTGGCTTGAATTTTACCAAAGGTGATGTTATGTCAATCATAAGTGATCTTGGACTATGCAAAAGTGACATTGTGTGAGGCAGAGGTGATCTTGGGCAATTCAAAGGTGATTAGGCACTATGTAGAAGTGATGCATGAGAATTTAGAAGCATTCAGAGCAATTAAGATAGTTGACAGAAGCTTAAGTGTGCAGAGAGAGTGACCTTGGAGAATTCTAGATTTTGAGTATGAGAGGCTATAGATCTAGACTTAGCATCTAGACATAGGAAGCTATAACATATCAAGAATTCAGGTTGTTTGGCTTTGATTCTGGAAAGATGTCACTACCAGAAGATTGACTATTTTTGAAAAATAGAGCCAACCTTGTTTAGTGAAGTGGAATCAGTTTGCGGATCATTCCCATGACTTACAGAGTGAAAAGAAGAATTGGTTGATGAATTTTAAGGACCTGGTTGACCTTCCATGAGGTCCGCATGAAGTTCTATGCATTTGTGGAGCAGTGCCTTATGTTTAGACTTGACCTATTTTGTGTACACGTTTCATAAACTAGCTATTGCACTTAGGCTGACTTGTTGATATTTAGAAAGCTTGCGGATGATATAAATGAAGGATAATGATTTGTTACAAGGTAGGTAGTGTGGAAATGATCGATAGAACAAAGACATGAAGCAAGATCTGAAGTTGTTTTGATCTGAAGGAGTAGCATAATAGAGTAGAAGGCAGAACAAGAAGCAGAATGAGTTGTAGAGCAGAGAATTAAGTTGTAGTAGAAAGAGATCATAAAATAATATTGTTGTATGGATGTTTTGTAATCCCTAGGTTGTAACCTAGCATCTGTAAATCCCTTGAGGCATGTGTAATGTGTTTTGAGATCAAATATATATGAAGAATGAGCTTTGAAGGCTGGTTTTTTCCCTATTAGGGTTTTCCCAGGATAAATCTGATGTTATGTGTTCATGAATCTGTTTTATCTTTCTGTTGTTAAACTATAAGCTTCTATTGCATATGTATATGACCATGGAGTTAATTATTTAAGGCTGCAAGGTTGGACAGTTCCTAACCAAACCCTCCTACCTTGACTGCATCAATAGTAGAAGGTAGAGTAGGAAGCAGAATGAGTTGCAGAGCAGAGAATTAAGTTGTAGCCGAAAGAGATGATGAAATAATATTGTTGTATGGATGTTTTGTAATCCTTGGGTTGTGGCCTAGCATCTATACAGCCCTTGAGGCATGTGTAATGTGTTTTGAGATCAAATATATATGAAGAATGAGCTTTGAAGGCTGGGCTTTTCCTTGTTAGGTTTTTCCCATGATAAATCTAATGTTATGTGTTCATGAATCTATTTTATCTTTCTATTGTTAAACTATAAGCTTTCATTGCATATCTGTATGACCATGGAGTTAATTGTTTAAGGCTGCAAGGTTGGACAGTTCCTAACCAGACCCTCCTACCTTGACTGCATCAAGTGGTATCAAAGCTAGTTTCAAATTTGTTGTGCTAGTTGTGAATCTATAGAAGGTGGTAAATCTGATGAAATGTTGTGCGAAACCCTGGACTGAAGAAGAATGTCATATAAGAAAGATCAATGCAAGGAATATTTGGTAATCTTTTCAATTTCAATTGTTTATTCAATTTGTTTCAGATGGGAAAGATTAGAAAAAGGATGAAGAAGGAAAATAAAACCCTAATATGCGAAAAAGATATTTTGGAAGATGAACTGTGTGAAATCAGGAAGTATAATGCAGAATTGTTGGAGATGGTGAAACATTTAAGCGTGGAAAAGTTTGATGCCCTTGAAGAAGAACTAAAAAATGTAAAGAGTAGAAATGAAGACCTAGAAGCAAAGTTGAAACTATTCAAGGATGTTGAAAAGAAATTTGCAGAATTAGAGAAACGATTTAAGTTGTTTTATAAGGTTGAACAAAGGAATAGAGATCTAAAAGACATTTTGGAAGAATTGAAGAAGGAGAGAAGTTTGCAGGAAAGTGAAATATCAGAATTAAAAGAGCAGATGGATTAGTTGGAACAGTCACTAGTAGAATGCAGAAAGGAGAATAAAAATCTGAGATCTAAGCTTGAACTTTGTGATGTTTCTTGTGATACTTTAATGATTTGTGTGATGATGCAGAAGTTTCTTTAGAAAGTGATGATGAAGATGACAGTGTGACTAAACCTGGAGTTGGTAGTGATGGTATTGGTTTCAAAATCATGCAAAGAATGGGATATGAAGGACAAGGATTGGGAAAGTAGCAACAAGGAATTATAGAACCTATTGAACCAGTGATTAGATCAAGAAGTGAAGGGATTGGATATGACAGAGCTAAGGAGGTTATGGAAAACTTTAAATCAAATCAAAGAAGAAAAGGTATGTTTTGTTCACATTGTAATAAGCATGGACATGAAGAGGAAACTTGTTGGGATATACACCCTTGTAAGTTATGTGGATTGAGGAATCATTTTGAAAAGTTGTGTTGGAATAAGTTAAAGAGAAGAAAGCCTATGACAAGTTGTATATAGAAGAACTATGGGTGGATAGATGGACAGGAATGGAGACATGTTACTGGTATGTTTAGAGAAAGATGTAGACTGAAATGTTCATATGTTGAATTAGGATGCAAAGAAAGAAGACCTTATGTGGAGCAGAACAAGGAAAGAAATTCAAACTACAGAGGGAGAAGTGACAAGAGTCATAATTCTTATCACACTAAAGGATACAAAAGAGATGTAAGAGGATTTGATAGAAGACCATTTGCAAGAACATGTTTTCAAGTTTGGAGGAGAAAAGAATCAAGCAAGGAAAGTCATCAAGAACTTGTAACTAAAGAAGCTAATAAAGGAGAAGCCATAAGTAATTCAGAGATAGTTTGTGCAGAAGACAAAAAGCCTGTTGATACAGAGATGATTTGTGCAGAAGAAGAGCTGATTGAATCACTAAGTTTGACAGAGGAACCAAAAGAAAATGATGCAGAGATAGTTTATGCAGAAGAGAAAGAAGAACCTTTTGAATCATTGAGTATAATAGAGAAACCGGAAGAAGGAGAAGCATTCATCTTAAGGAGATTTGTGCTATAGAATTGTGCAAGAGAAAGTTTGTAAAATCATCTGAGAAGGCAGTGCAAGATAAAGTTTGTGTGAACAAGTGTAAAGCATAGAAAAGAAAAGAGTTCAGATTGGATGAGAAGAACTGTGTACCGGATTTAAGTGATTATGATAAGGGTAACAAAGTGAAGTACATAAGCAATGTAAGTAGAGTGGAAGTTGTAAGATTTTGATGAGTACAGATGAAATTGTGTTAAGAACCAAAGAATAGAGAGTGTTGCAGAGAAGTTAAGAAAGTGTATTGACTGAATCAGAAAGTGAATTAACTTGATTGCTCTTGAGGTTGCAAGTATGTATATATTGACTCTTATTTGATTGAAACAAACATTTATCTTGAGGCAACTTGCGAAGAAGACTTGCTCAGACCGCTGATCATTGAGGCAATGCAAGGTTTCGAAGTAGACCATGTTAGGTCTCAAAAATGCAGGTTACAAATCCTAAGAGGATGCTAGGCTCTATTCGTAGATTTGCAACGTTTTTAAACTAACGAAATGGAGTTAACCTATATGGTTGATGGCTCCCTACACTTCAGGTTCTGCTAGACCTAGGCGGGTGCACCTTACTAATGAAGCAGATTAAATGGATGCGTGATTTTGGATGAGTGATGGATCTATGCATAGTGGCAAATGGTGTGGAATAGATGATTACTTGCTGCTTGCTTTTACTTCTAATGTCTAAATAGTGATTGAAAATGGTATGGTCCTAATTTGGTATAAATTGTATAAGCAATATCAAGGCAAAACTAATGAATATGTTCAACTAATGAAATGAGTAAGACTAGTGCCTAAACCTATTGGGTGAATGGAGTCAATGATGAATGATGGGTATGGATACAGATATGTGAGATAGGTGGATCTATTTAACAGTTTAACTCTATCCTGTTGGGAACATGAAATGTTTGCACCTTATGCAAACGTGCAAGTTTGTAAGTTACTATACTCTTCTTACCAAATCCCAGTGATATTCTCCCATATTACTTGAACAACTGAAAGGAAGTTTTAATTCTTGCAAGAAGGAAGCCTGACCAAAACTGTTTCATTGTAAGGGTTTTAACTCCTGGCAGAGACCAATGAACTAAACAACTTGGAAGGAATTAAATCAACTTCTTATAGAAACCAATCAATTGGAACACACTGAATCACCAAATGTGACCAGATAAATAAAGATATCCTTGATATGATAATTTAAATAACATGAGAAAACTACTCTAGAGACAGCACAGTAACATATAAGCATGAATATTAACACAACAAGTGAACACTGAAATAAATCACCGTTTAAGAATTTTCTGCTCCATAATATTGCTTCAAATAATATGCATTATAATATTTTTTCTGATATGGAATGAATGAGTAGATGGATGCAATCCGTCTTCTATTGATGATTCTTCTAACCTACTACCTACTGATGATGATCCCCCTTTCTTTCATTTTTTCCCTTCATATATTCGCTATTTAGGGTTATGACCCCCCGTATTTGTATGGTGTAGCTCTTCATTTAATTAGTTGCCTCCAGCAAATTAAAATGTGTTAATTTTAATCTTCATCTTGTATTTAATTGCAATCATAGTTGTAATCCTTCTTTCACTCGCAACTTTATTTCCACCCAATGAGAAAAATGCTCCTCGAATAAAATGATTTTCCATTTTGTAACCTCCTCAGTGAAAATGTTTAACTTGAATTTTCACATAGTGAAAATATTTTTTAGGTAACATAATTACTTATTTAGTTAATCCTTTCAAAAAATAGTTCACCTCCTAGTGAAAACAATTCTTTACTTTGATTATTAAAATCAACACTTGTTATTATCACATAATTTCCCCTTTGATAATCTTTCAATTGTATGTTCTTTGCTATTCAAACCATAGTCTGCCAGATGAATCTTTTAAATAAACGATTTATCCTTTTTCCAGACATGGGAGGGACTCGGTTTTTACTTATTCCAATTTATAGAAATTTATCTCATATTTTGGTTTTGGCACAATTGAGGCCCGGGACCCACTTCTAATGTCTCTTATACAAATAAAATATTTTCACCTTTCCAGTTGCCTGCATTGTATTCCTCAATTATATCATCCCAATTCTCTGAACAGATCCTTGGGATCTTATCACATTTGTGATTGAATTTCAATCTGTGAGATACATCTTCCCGTCCTGGAGACCAACATGGTTGTCCTTGACTACCTTGAATTTTCTATACATTTCTTTTTTGCACTTTAACAAGATGAGTGGTCTCTTTCAAACTCCATCTAATTCTAGACTGCTTGGATTTTGAAACCTCCATCGTAGGTTTATTGTTTCCCTTATCATGTATACTCAGATTTCCTGAAGAATGTGTGATATGTGGAAATGGTTGAAATAGAGTGGTAATGTTGAAAAAGGTTTCCATATATGGATCCACACCTGAAGGTTATGGACATTGTTGAGATTGGATGATTTTATGGAAAAATGGCTGCACATGCAACTTTGCACCTAAAAACTTTGTCATATCTGAATTAGGGTTAGGGTTTCTATCCCTGTTGGACAAGTCCTGGAGATTAGACTCTTGTAATCGGTTGTTTCCATGTTTTTTCAAATTGTGGCAATTTTAACCTCCTTCTAAATAGATTGAACTGCAAATATGACAGTGTTGCACTTGATTTATTTTGTCTGCAAACATCTCCTAGTTTGTGCAATTGGTGTAAACTAATTCTGTGTTCTAGGGGCATTACACTGAGTGTGTGGATTGCAAGTCAACCAGAATCTAGATGTGCACCAACGACTCAGGAAGCTAAATAGCAAGAGTGATGAAGAGTGACAATGGCACTAGACTTAACATCGATAGGAAACCTATAAATCATTTAATTCTTTATCAAAAAGGTATACTTCCACCAACAACATAGGATTTTATTTCATTAAATGTAGCACCATGTAGCATAGTAGCCATAAGAATATCATGCAATCAACAAAAGAAACATGTCTTTAAAGCTTCATGAGTGCATTTCAAATCCAGGGACATCGCAGAATAACTGTCTTCCTTATTAGGGTGATCTGCAGAGTCGAAGAGACCTAAAAAGTCCACTCTAATCCTATATGTTTACCCGATACAATTATTGTCGTGACTTATCAATGAGAGTATATATGTCTCTTCACCGAACTGTATCTATTGGCATGACATATGAAGTCGATGTGATTTAAAATTTTCACTCCGATTGGCTTGGTCTTGCCAATGAGTTTTTTATCATTTTGCCCTAATTTCTTCTACAGCTCTGTGGTAATCTGAACCTTAGGACAATTTATTTCTATGTGTGACTTGTTAATCTCATCTTGCAATTTTGTAACTTTTGATCTTTGTTTCTGTAAACTATTTACCTTCTGCCTTCTCTATCTCGTTTTGGAGTTTAGCAACCTTCTCGCTAACAATTAGCGACCGATCAAGCAATATGTCTATAGCTACATCATCATAATGAATTTGCCTCGCCTTTCATCAACAAATAGTTCTTGAGATCCATAACGTAAGATGTCATCTAGCTTATCTGTATTAATTGGAACATTGTGTAAGTTAGAATCTTCAAACAAAGTATGATGAAAATTTGGCAGATTTAGAGGCCTTTTTAATCTAGATGCCTGTTCATTTTCCACAACTTCAAGTAAGTCTCGGCTGGCAAGGTCCTTTTGAATGACCATGTTGGAGTTTGTTTGTGGCACCTTCCTAAATGGTGCACTTTGAAATTTCATTGATGTGTCTGTTATTTTATAGCTACACCATTTCAGACTATCACTATGGTTGCATTCTTTTCTAACATAACGTGCCTTCTTTGGTGAGCATTTGGAGCTTTTATATTGATGTGTCTTTTTTTTCATATCCTTCATAGTGTAGCGCCATATTAGAATGGTTATCCAACCTGGAAATGCATCTTCTCCTTTCATTTTGATGCCTTTGTTTAGTGACCGTCATTTCTTCCTTTCCCTGCCATTAGTAACCATTAACTCATTTTGAGAAGAAGCCTTCGTATCATATTCATTTTTCTGCATATCAGCATCTTTATCCTCCTTGGACATGGAATTGAATATATCCCCCAAATCATCATATGCATAAAATTTTGTATCCTTGTAAATGTTTCTAATCACCATGTTCAGTTGGTCAATATACCTGGATGCAATAACTCTATTTGTAAACTCATTAAGGTTTTCCCCACCAAATATTCCTCTTGGCAAATTAAATTGGATGTTTTCCAGAAGTTTTCATATTTCTTTTATTAATTTATCCTTTGTTTACTCTTCAATGCTTCCAGCAATCTTTGATGCAAGAATTTCCATGTGAAATAATATTTGCAATTCATGTTCTGTAACTTTGTCTTCAGAAGTGTATAGAGAAGAAAAATTAAAATTGTCAAGTTGGCTAGATAATGGAAGAGAACAATCTTTGTACTTGACTGCCAACTCTTTGGGCTTTTTCAAAATCAACTTCATTACTTCATGGTAAATAAATATCTTAGTTAAATTGCTTGCTTCTGCAACATTTGTAGATGAGAAATGCTTAGCTTCTAGTTGGATCTCTACATGTTGGATCACAACATCTGTAAGGCGTTAGGCTAAAGCTCTCAAATCAACTTCTTTTCTAGATAGGCCATGTTTGCCAGAGGGTGTGGTGTTTTCTCGAAAACCAGATCTATAGGTTCTTTATTTTTCTCAGTGGAGCAAGAATTCAAAAGTGATTTATTAAACATATTGTCAAAGGCCTGGCCTGTGTCCAACTCCTTTGATATCTTCTTCACCCAGCGACTCAAAAACCTTAAAATTTTTAATTGTTTGCAACTTCCCTTAAAATATCTATCATCCAATTTTGTGGCAAGAACTACATCTTGTGGTTGTGTTACATGAACCGCCAACAATTGGTAAATACAAGGAGTCCAAAGTATTGCATTGAAGGTATAAACCCATCTTTGAAGACTTGTGCTCTTTGTTGTTTTTTTGATAAGTGGCCCTGAAGGAACAGACTCTTTTGGACTACTATAACACAAACTAGATGGTCCCTATTCCTGCTCACAGAGCAAGGATTGATTATAAGCTAAATTAATTTCCATCTCACTATTTCCCCAAGCATTCTATGAGTTGTCATTATCTTGTCTTTCAAGATTGGTAGCTTCTTGTGGTTCAGTTTGAATGGTTTTAGTATGAACTAGTTGACAGAAATCTCCTCCCAAGCTAGTGTCCCTTGGTGGCATGTTAGATGTAAATAAAAAATTACTTCCCCAAAACATAAAGAAGGGTTGTATGCATAGTCAAAGGCTCAAGAACAGCACCAAAAAAAAAGTTTACCAAATCCAGGAAGTTCTTGCGTGCTAGAAACACCAAAAGCAGCTACCAAGCAGGCTTCCCCAACCTAAATTCTTCACTTTTTTTTGTAACCTCATAAGCACTTCATCACCAAATAAATCCATGTTCATTTCTTCCTTAGTAATATTTCCTTTAACTTCATTTTGTTTATGATTATGATTTGTTTTACACTTCTTACTAGAAATCCCAAAAAGCAAAACACAACTAGAAATAATATTTCTCAAATCTAGGGACTTCTCCTTTCGAAAAGGCAAAACAACATGAACTTTCATATGACCACCACTAGAATTTCTTTTTAAATGCTTCTGAATCAAAAGAGAAGAATCTATTCATGCCATGCCAGAGCTTTCATCTTTAGGTAAATTCAAAATTTTGGCCTAAGTCAATTCAGTCCATTGCAAATTATTCTCATAAATTATATCTTGTGACTTGGCCTAGTATGCTCGAGGATCTTTGTTAACATTTACATTCACTAGTTGCATCTCAAATAGACCAATGAGGCTATTTTCTTTCAAAAAGGATCCTAAGCATGCAACATTACTTGCATTTTTTGTAGCATTTGCAGCTTGGTAATTGATTTCACACATGAGGACCCAAAATTTTACCCCAAAAAGTGGCATAAAAATTTAGGTTCCAACAGTGGCTCTGTCTGGGGATGTATGCCCCTTGCGGGCATGGCAAGATCCCAGATCTCTCGGGAGCAGACCAGTGCCTACTCCATTGGCCAATAGAGTGTAGCTTCCTCTTTTTGCCCTAATCTGATATAGTTTGAAGAACCACACCATATTAGATGGTTCAATGGGACCAAAAAAGAAGAATCCATGTTTTCCTTTGTCAAAAATCTGAGTTTCATCATGCTGTGGTGAAGCCGATTCGTCAATATTTTTAAAGCTTATCTGATTGAATGCATTCATAGCATTGATCAATTTTCCATGCTCAATGTTGCTAGTGTTTTCTTCATCATCATGCATTTGGAAGTCAAGTATAATCTGAACAATCTCATCTCCATGTGATACATCTTTTCTATATGAAGATGATTCATCTTTAATGTAACCTTTTTCATTATTCTTCATACTGTCATGCATTGTGAATTGTCTTTTTGGCTGATCTGGAAAATGAGGTTGCTCATAGTTCTCTTTATTATCATCACAATACCCAAATGTGCTCATTTTATTATTTATGGAGCTATCATTTGCATTATCAACATATTCATTTCCTTCACGAATTGGTGTAGCACTCTGACTATCTGGAAATGTTTCATCCTCATCATAACATGGATTTGAGAACACATGAAATTCTTGTTCTGGCGTACCTTGGCAAAGTATCACCTCATTTTCCTCTACCATGTCATTATACAATGGATTTGAACAGATCTAAAAATCATTTTCAGATGTGCACACCTCCTCTTTTCTTCCTCCTCAAGTTGCTAATGTAGGTATTGAGGTGGGTGGGCTAGGACAATATGAGCATTTAGATTTTGAAGACTACTCTCATTTTTAGGTATATGCTGGGGCTCCAAGTCCTATGCAAAATTCTGATAATTGCAATCATGATCCCTGGTGAAGAATAAAACTTCTTATTTAAATCTGAAACATTATCATGAAAATTTTGACTTGCATATGTCTCATTTATTAGTTGCATTGCTTGATCAGATTCTCCATATTCATCTTCATAATAGTCGATGTAGTGGCTAAGGAATAGTCTTTTGAGATCTTCCCATGAAGCGATACTTTGCATAGGTAAGCCTATAAACCATTCCCTTGCGTCATCCCTTAAAGATCTTGAAAAACACCTCATAATGACATCTTCTGGAAAAATTTGAAAGTCCAAAATGAAATCCCAAAATTGTTGTACATGCTTATGAGCTGATTCACACCATTCTCCATGAAATTTAGGGATATGATTCAGTAGTTCTATCAGCTCACAGGGATAAGGATTTGGGTAGCCTTAGATACTATTGCAGTTAAATGGTTTATCAATGGCTGAGACAAAGTTTGGAGAGCAATATGGGTTTTGGCAGATGATTGATATTTGTCTAGGGAATATGAGATAAGCATTTATTTGGTATGAGGCTTGTGGTAAATAAATGTCTTGTTGTTCATAATGAACACTTTCATATTTATAAGGCACTTGTGGGATCCATGATCTACTTGCATTTACAAATTCATCCTTATTGTAGGATGGCATATTTTGTGATGCATTTGAAACAAACTCAACTTTCAATTGTAGCAATCCTCGAGTCAATTCTTCCTTTTCCTTTGTTGACCTAAGCCTTCCGATTTCCTCCATTAATCATTCTAAATTTTATTTTATCTCTCTCCATTCTCTTTCGGAAGTAGATATATTAAGGGCACCACCATTTGCATTGGACATATTAGAATTCATATTTTAAGAAAAAATCTGTAGCATCCTTAGAAATATAGCTGTTCCAAATATATTTTTCATTCAAGTTTCTTTTAATAGAGTCGCCACCTCTTTTCAAAAGAGGAATGAATATTATTTTTCTGGGTCCTTACCAGTAGAGTTACTGATTTATGTATTTGAATTTTAAAACTTCACTGACTTTGTAATAAGACGATCTTTAACTAGAGATTCTGGGTTCATTCCCCAGTAGAGTTGCCAATTTGTTAGGTCTCAAAAATGTAGGTTACAAATCCTAAGAGGATACTAGGCTCTATGCTTAGATTTGCAACATTTTTGAACTAACAAAACAGAGTTAACCTATAGGGTTGATGACTCCCTGCACTTCAGGTTCTGCTAGACCTAGGCGGGTGCACCTTACTAATGAAGTAGATTAAATGGATGTGTGATTTTGGCTAAGTGATGGATCTACCCACAGTGGCAAATGGTGTGGAATAGATGATTACTTGCTACTTGCTTTTACTTCTAATGTCTAAACAGTGATTGAAAATGGTATGGTCCTAATTTGGTATAAATTGTATAAGCAATATCAAGGCAAAACTAATGAAATGAGTAAGACCAGTGCCTAAACCTATTGGGTGAATGGAGTCAATGATGAATGATGGGTATGGATAAAGATATGTGAGATAGGTAGATCTATTTAACAGCTTAACTCTATCCTGTTGGGCACATGTGAAATGTTTGCACCTTATACAAATGTGTAGGTTTGTAAGTTACTATAATCTTCATACCAAATCCCAATGATATTCTCCCATATTACTGTGAACAACTGAAAGGAAGTTTTAATTCTGGCAAGAAGGAAACCTAACCAAAATTGTTTCATTGTAAGGGTTTTAACTCTTGGCAGAGACCAATGAACTTAACAACTTGGAAGAAATTAAATCAACTTCTTATAGAAACCAATCAATTGGAACACACTGAATTAGCAAATGTGACTAGATAAATTAAAAATATCCTTGATATGATAATTTAAATAACATGAGAAAACCACTCTAGAGACAGCACAGTAACATATAAGCATGAATATTAACACAACAAGTGAACACTGAAATAAATCATTGTTTAAGAATTTTCTGCTCCATAATATTGCTTCAAATAATATGCATTATAACATTTTTTCTGATATGGAATGGATGGGTAGATGGATGCAATTTGTCTTCTATTGATGATTCTTTTAACCTACTACTTACTGATGATGATCCCCCTTTCTTTCATTTTTTCCCTTCATATATTCGCTATTTAGGGTTATGACCCCTCATATTTGTATGGTGTATCTCTTCATTTAATTAGTTGCCTCTGGCAAATTAAAATGTGTTAATTTTAATCTTCATCTTGTATTTAATTGCAATCATAGTTGTAATCCTTCTTTCACTCACAACTTTATTTCCACCCAATGAGAAAAATGCTCCTCGGATAAAATGATTTTCCATTTTGTAACCTCCGGTGAAAATGTTTCACTTGAATTTTCACATAATGAAAATATTTTTTAGGTAACATAATTACTTATTTAGTTAATCCTTCTGAAAAATAGTTCACCTCCTAGTGAAAACAATTCTTTACTTTGATTATTAAAATCAACACTTGTTATTATCACATAATTTCCCCTTTGATAATCTTTCAATTGTATGTTCTTTGCTATTCAAACCATAGTATGCCGGATGAATCTTTTAAATAAATGATTTATCCTTTCTCCAGACATGGGAGGGACTTAGTTTTTACTTATTCCAATTTATAGAAATTTATCTCATATTTTGTTTTTGGCACAATTGAGGCCCGGGACCCACTTCTAATGTCTCTTGTACAAATAAAATATTTTCACCTTTCCACTTGCTTGCATTGTATTCCTCAATTATATCATCCCATTTCTCTAAACAGATCCTTGGGATCATATCACATTTGTGATTGAATTTCAATCTGTGAGATACATCTTCCCAGAGACCAGCATGGTTGTCCTTGACTACCTTGAATTTTCCATCCATTTCTTTTCTGCACTTTAACAAGATAAGTGGTCTCTTTCAAACTCCATTTGATTCTAGACTGCTTGGATTTTGAAACCTCCATCGTAGGTTTATTGTTTCCCTTATCATGTATACTTAGATTTCCTAAAGAATGAGTGATATGTGGAAATGGTTGAAATAGAATGGTAATGTTGAAAAAGGTTTCCATATATGGATCCACACCTGAAGGTTATGGACATTGTTGAGATTGGATGCTTTTATGGAAAAATGGTTGCACACGCAACTTTGCACCTGAAAACATTGTCATAGCTGAATTAGGGTTAGGGTTTCTATCCCTGTTGGACAAGTCCTCGAGATTAGACTCCTGTAATTGGTTGTTTCCATGTTTGTTCAAATTATGGCAATTTTAAACTCCTTCTAAATAGATTGAACCACAAATATGATAGTGTTGCACTTGATTTATTTTGTCTGCAAACATCTCTTGGTTTGTGCAACTGGTGTAAACTAATTCTGTGTTCCAGGGGCATTGCACTAAGTGTGTGGATTGCAGGTCAACCAGAAGCCACATGTGCACCAACAACTCAGGAAGCTAAATAGCAAGAGTTATGAAGAGTGACAATGGCACTAGACTCAACATCGATAGGAAACCTATATATCATTTAATTCTTCATCAAAAAGGTATACTTCCACCAACAACATAGGATTTTATTTCATCAACTGTAGCACCATGTTGCATAGTAGCCATAAGAATATCGGGCAATCAACAAATGAAACGTGTCTTTAAAGCTTCATAAGTGCATTTCAAATCCAGGGACATTACAGAATAACCATCTTCCTTATCGAGGTGATCTGCTTAGTTGGAGAGACCTAAAAAGTCCACTCTAATCCTATATGTTTCCTCGATACAATTATTGTCTTGACTTATTGGTGAGAGTATATATGTCTCTTCGCCGAATTGTATCCATTGGCATGACATATGAAGTCGATGTGATTTAAAATTTTCGCTTAGATTGGCTTGGTCTTGCCGATGAGTTTTTTATCATTTTGCCCTAATTTCTTCCAGAGCTCTGTGGTAATCTAAACCTTAGGGCAATTTATTTCTATGCTTGACTTGTTAATCTCATCTTACAATTTTGCAACTTTCGATCTTTGTTTCTGTAAACTATTTACCTCATGCGTTCTCCATCTCGTTTTGGAGTTTAGCAACCTTCTCACTAACAATTAGCGACCGGTCAAGCAATCTGTCTATAGCTGCATCATCATAATGAATTTGCCTTGCCTTTCATCAACAAACAGTTCTTGAGATCCATAATATAAGATGTCATCCAGCTCATCTATATTAATTGGAACATTGTGTAAGTTAGAATCTTCAAACAAAGTATGATGAAAATTTGGTAGAATTAGAGGCCTTTTAATCTAGAGGCCTGTTCATTTTCCACAGCTTCAAGTAAGTCTCAGCTGCCAGGGTCGTTTTGAATGACCATGTTGGAGTTTGTTTGTGGCACCTTCCTAAATGGTGCACTTTGAAATTTCTTTGATGTGCCTGTTATTTTATAGTTACACCATTTCAGACTATCGCTATGGTTGCTTTCTTTTCTAACATAACATGCCTTCTTTGGTGAGTGTTTGGAGCTTTTATATTGATGTGTCTTCTTTTTCATATCCTTCATAGTGTAGTGCCATATTAGAATGGTTATCCAACTTGGAAATGCATCTTTTCCTTTCATTTTGATGCCTTTGTTTAGTGACCGGCATTTCCTCCTTTCCCCACCATTAGTAACCATTAACTCATTTTGAGAAGAAGCCTCCGTATCATATTCATTTTTCTGCATATCATCATCTTTATCCTCATTGGACATGGAATTGAATATATCCCCCGAATCATCATATGCATAAAATTTCGTATCCTTGTAAACTTTTATAATCACCATGTTCAGTTGGTCAATATACCTAGATGCAATAACTCTATTTGCAAACTCATTAAGGTTTTCCCTGCCAAATATTCCTCCTGGAAAGTTAAATTGGATGTTTTCCAGAAGTTTGCATATTTCTTTTATTAATTTATCCTTTGTTTGCTCTTCAATGCTTCTAGCAATCTTTGATGCAAGGATTTCCATGTGAAATAATATTTGCAATTCATGTTCTCTAACTTTGTCTTCAAAAATGTATAGAGAAGAAAAATCATAATTGTCAAGTTGGCTAGATAATGGAAGAGAGCAATATTTGTACTTGACTACCAACTCTTTGGGCTTTTTCAAAATCAACTTCATTACTTCATGGTAAATAGATATCTTAGTTAAATTGCTTGCTTCTGCAACATTTGTAGATGAGCAATGCTCAACTTCCAGCTAGATCTCTACATGTTGGATCACAACATCTGTAAGGTGTTGGGCTAAAGCTCTCAAATCAACTTCTTTGCTAGAGAGGCCATGCTTGCCAGAGGGTGTGGTGTTTTCTCGAAAACCAGATCTATAGGTGCTTTATTTTTCTCAGCAGGTCAGGAATTCAGAAATGCTTGATTAAACTTATTGTCAAAGGCATGGCCTGCGTCCAACTCCTTTGATATCTTCTTCACCCAGTGACTCAAAAACCTTAAAATTTTTAATTGTCTGCAACTGCCATTAAAATATCTATCCTCCAATATTGTGGCAAGAACTACATCTTTTGGTTGTGTTACATGAACCGCCAATAATTGGTAAATACAAAGAGTCCAAAGTATCGGATTGAAGGTATAAACCCATCTTTGAAGACTTGTGCTCTTTGTTGTTTTTGTTGATAAGTGGCCCTGAAGGAACAGACTCTTTTGGACTACTCTAACACAAACTAGATGGTCCATGTTCCTACTTACAGGGCAAGGATTGATTATAAGATAAATTAATTTCCATCTCACTATTTCCCTAGGCATTCTGTGAGTTATCATTATCTTGTCTTTTGAGATTGATAACTGCTTGTGGTTCAGTTTGAATGGTTTTAGTATGATCTAGTTGACAGAAATCTCCTCCCAAGCTAGTGTCCCTCGGTGGCATGTTAGATGTAAATAAAAAATTGCTTCCCCAAAACATAAAGAAGGGTTGTATGCACAATCAAAGGCTCAAGAACAACACCAAAAAAAATGTTTACCAAAGCCAGGAAGTTCTTGCGTGCTAGAAACACCAAAAGCAGCTACCAAGCAGGCTTCCCCAACCTAAATTCTTCACTTTTTGTTGTAACCTCATAAGCACTTCATCACCAAATAAATCCATGTTCATTTCTTCCTTAGTAATAATTCCTTCAACTTCATTTTGTTCATGATTATGATCTGTTTTACACTTCTTACCAGAAATACCAGAAAGCAAAACACAACTAGAAATAATATTTCTCAAATCTAGGGACTTCTCCTTTGGAAAAGGCAAAACAACATGAATTTCCATATGACCACCACTAGAATTTATTTTTAAATGCTTATGAATCAGAAGAGGAGAATCCATTCATGCCATGCTAAAGCTTTCATCTTTAAGTAAATTTAGAATTTTGGCCTAAGTCAGTTCAGTCCATTGCAAATTATTCTCATAAATTATATCATGTGACTTGGCCTAGTATGCTCGAGGATCTTTGTTAACATATACAATTCACTGGCTGCATCTCAAATAGACCAAATGAGGCTATTTTCTTTCAAAAAAGATCCTAAGCATGCAACATTACTTGCATTTTTAGCAGCATTTGCAGCTCGGTAATTGATTTCACACATGAGGAACCAAAATTTTACCCCAAAAATTGGCATGAAAATTTAGGTTCCAATAGACCGCCAAACCTATACCTTGACAAGAGAAAGAACTTGAGGCATCTTGTGGAGAAGACTTGCTTAGATCACTGATCATAGAGGCAGTGCAAGACTTACAAGTAGAACGCTGACCTTAGACAAATTTGAGGCAGTTGTACAGGGTGGACTTGAATAGACTGCTGAACTTGAGGCAGTTGCAAGTACCTGTGAATAGATCGCTAAACTTTTTCAAAGAAACAACATTGAACCTGACATAATACAGACCAAAGTGAAGAGGCTCACTTTTCAAATAACCCTGAGAGTCTGATGCAAGAGCATCCGGAAGCATTTAGAGCAATTGAGAAAGTTGACAGAAGCTTGAGTGTGCAGAGAGAGTGACCTTGGAGAATTCTGGATTTTGAGTATGAGAGGCTGCGGATCTAGACGTAGCATCTAGACATGGGAAGTTATAACATATCAAGAATTTAGATTGTTTGGCTTTGATTCTGGAAAGATATCGCTACCAAAAGATTGACTTTTTTGTAGAATAGAGCCGACTGTGTTTAGTGAAGTGGAATTGGTTTGTGGATCATTCCCGTGACTTGTGGAGCAAAAAGAAGAATTGGTTGATGAAGTTCAAGGACTTGGCTGACCTTTAGTGAGGTCTACATGAAGTTCTATGCATTTGTGGACTAGTACCTTATGTTTAGACCCAACCTAGTTCATGTACACATTTCATAAACTAGTCGTTGCACTTAGGTTGACTTGTTGATGTTTAGAAAACTTGCGGACGATATAAATGAAGGATAATGATTTTTTACAAGGCAGGCAGTGTGGAAGTGATCGATAGCATGAAGACATGAAGTGAGATCTGAAGTTGTTTTGATCCGGAGGAGTAGTAGAACATGAAAGGAAGCTAGGTGTGTGGAAACGCTTCCTACACTAATCTATTGAGGAGAGGGCTATGCAAATTCAAATTTATCCTAACTATTACAGTGATGTTAAACCATTAATATGAGA
Source organism: Cunninghamia lanceolata (assembly GCA_027924645.1). NCBI lineage: Eukaryota > Viridiplantae > Streptophyta > Pinopsida > Cupressales > Cupressaceae > Cunninghamia > Cunninghamia lanceolata. Next base: position 17,710,250 of record BSBN01000803.1, read on the forward strand.
TATAGCAGCAAAACACAATAGCCAAAAAGAAGACAGAAGAAGAGAGACAGAGATTTACGGTGGGGAAAACCCTTATCGGGTGAAAAACCCCACACTCAGAAACCTGCACAATGTATTAACAAATCTGAAAGAATGTTTACAATACACTTGCAATGCAAGCTTCAATGGTCTTCGACACTCATGTCTGGAGTTAATCCGGCAGTATAACAGTACCTGTAAACCTGTGATACAAACTTCATCTCCAAGCACCTGTTTAAATAGAACATACAAGGCAATTTTGGACCTTTCTTGGAATGGGCGTCCAATATGGCATCTTGGACCAAAACCCACGCCTAGGGACACTTGGTCAACATTGTAGAATGTGTCTGACACTTGTCCATAGCTCCCATCCCAAAGAGGTCACCTATTTCCAAAATGGGCTATGACAGATGCTCTTACGACACTTCGACCGTCATAGAATCTGTCATAGTGGTTACAACTTACAGCTATAAGAGAATCTGTCATACACATACTATAAATAGCATATTCTCTTACAACACATCATATTCCACCTTGGGGCACCCAAATATGCCTCATTCAAAATGCTTCATGACACATGTCATTACCTGTCTTACAAACTTGTATTCTCGACTCTTACATGTCATAGATCCGTCATAATCGTTTCGGTCAAACATTCCTTACACAACATAGAAGATGCCGACACATGGTAGAATATTCCTACCACTAAGTGGGATGCCTATCTCCTCATGTGAGGACAAAATACCAAGTTGTCATAATCCATGTAGGATTGACACATCACCGTGCCACATCCCACAATATGACAAAGTGGAATTTCCAATTATTTACAACATAGGCAATGAATAATAAATACAAACATTACAAATGCAGAGAATTACCAAGGTTGAGACACCTTAATTCCCAACAAAATAGAGTAGAAGGTAGAGCAGGAAGCAGAATGAGTTGCAAAGTAGAGAATTAAGTTGTAGCAAAAAGAGTTCATGAAATAATATTGTTGTATGGATTTTTTGTAATGCTTGGGCTGCGGCCTAGCATCTGTAAAGCCCTTGAGGCATGTGTAATGTGTTTTGAGATCAAATATATATGAAGAATGAGCTTTGAAGGCTGGGTTTTTCCCTGTTAGGGTTTTCTCAAGATAAATCTGATGTTATGTGTTCATGAATCTATTTTATCTTTCTGTTGTTAAACTATAAACTAACTTGTAAACATAGAAGAAAGTGATCAAAGAGGAAAATGATAAGATAAAAATAAATTAAACAAATAAATTCATTTAATTTATTTTTTAAATGATGGAGGAAAAAGCTAAATTTAGAAAAAATTATTTGCATGATGAGAAGATAAATAAATAAAATATTAATTTTATTTATTTAAAAAAGGTCAAATTAAATAAATTTAGAAAATTTATTTTATTTTAGAAGAATAATGGGATAATTAAATAATTAAATATTATTTAATTATAGATAGAAAATAGAAGAATAAAGATAATAAAAATAGATGAAATTAATTAAATAAATATAGTTTATTTAATTAATGATAGAAGTGGATGATTTAGAAGAAAATAGATAATTGATACAAGTGTGCTAGACAAAATTGACATATGCAGTGGTGAATAATGCAACAAATCGATAAATGGTATGAAGGGTCAATTGGTGTCTACATAGTCTTTTTAGGAGCATAAAATATCATTAAACGTCAATAATAACTCCACATTTGACCGTGTTTTTCGCATATTCTTGGATTTGTAACTCCTTATTTATGACCTGTCATAACATAACTCCACCTTTATCATAGAATCTTCTATTTTAAGCTCTTGAAAGCTACAATATATTCCCTTTATGTATTTTCACATCCCTTCTTGGTAAAATACTCAAAATAATTATATTTGATCAATTGGAGTTGCCAACATATTAATATTTTAATATTTAATAGACCCTTTACACCTAGAAAAATATAACTGCTCATGGGTCCTAAATTAAATATTAAATAAATCATTTATTTTTCTTACCTTATCCCATTGAAAATTATTGGAATGGGCTATTAAGTCTTCCAATTGGAAATAATCTAAAAAGGGACATGACAAGGTGGTACAATGGTGGCACATTGATTGTAGAGGAAACCATAGCCATGACAATCTAGTTCATGTGGTGGTAAGTGTGGAGCAGTTTGGAAAATGGAGTTCAAAGAGGCCACAAGAGTGGCTAAGCTTCTGATGGTTGTGGTGGCCTTATCTAGGCCGACAATGGCCTAAGAGGGTTGACTAGGTTGAGCCCTCAAAGGGCTTACGGGCCTTAACAGAGGCCACAAACCCCTCCAAAGGGGGCTGCATAGGGCTTAAATCCTTTTATAATTTTTTTAATATTAAAACTTTTAAAAATATTGAGCTTGCTCAAATATTCTTTTAATTTGTTTAAATAGTGAATAGTACAATTATGCAGGGGTCATACAACCTACTAGTAATTTTTAAAAAAATCCTAGGCTTCACAAACAAATTCTAGTGGTCACTACGTGGCTGGATGGTGGTGCCACTGGAAGAGGCAATGGACTGGTGTTTTTGGCCAGTGGCGGCTAGACGACAGTGGTGCTCCTCCGGTGGCATGGCTAGCTCGCAACCCTAGGGGTTTAGGCCCTAGAGGCTGGGCATTGGAGTGACTAGTGGTTGGCTCCAAGCAATTGGTCTACCATGGGACCAAGGGCTAGTCCCTAAAAAATAAACTATGCACTCCCCTCTCTCCTAGAATAATGTCAACCCTGGTGGCATCCTTTTTGTTGATAACTGAGAGGGGGGGGGTGAATCAGTTATCCTAATTATTTCCCTTATTGAACTTTTCTTTTAATTGATGCAGCATAAAATCAAACACAAAAACATTAACCATGAAATAAGAAACACATGACACAGTATTTTTGACGTGGAAACCCTGTTAAGGGAGAAAACCACGGGGTGATTAACCCAAAATTATTCTCTGTTAGAAGAATAGGAAATTACAAAAATGGCACTTGCCAATTAGGGCTCACTGCCCGAGCACACTGCTCACAAGAGGCCCACTGCCTACAAGAAGACACACTGTCTACAAAGTGATGAGAATCACAGTCTTGAACTGATTGGAAGCATCTGCATATGCTGGAGTTCAGTTCCGGTTAGGCTCAGTACACTGATCTGCTGCACTTCATCTTTCCTCTGTTCTTTATTCTGCTATCTTTCACATACCGGATCCTTTTTGCTACCTCTGCTCTTATCTGGACTTATTCGCATATATCTCCACATCAACACACACTTCACAACTAAATCCATCCTCTATATATATCCGCACAAGTAATTTCATCACCTTTCTAGTCGGCATCCGGAACAGTCTAGTTTCTTACAAACTTTTGTTCTGTCGGCTGAATCCTTCCTCACCAAGCAATGCGGATCAAGCATATACTTGTAGATATCATTAATCATGTCGGCCAAACATGATTCATGCCTTCACAACCTCTGTCATCAACAGTAACACATCCGGAAAGCAGTCTGATACTCTGTCAGTCAGTTCTTCCTCTGTTTTCACTGTCACTCAGGAATCCGGTACTCAACCATTCATATCTTTTTCCTTGTCCATCATCGGAGGCTAAATCCTTGGAATATACCACTCAAGGTAGTCCTCTTGACTTCCCCAAATCCGCACTGCACCAAGACACTTCCTCTGAGAGATCCGGACCAATCTGTCGGACCTTGCCACATGCTCTGTTCTTCTTCACCGGACCACAACATTCTTTATTCTGACTTCCGGTAGAGACACATTATGACTTGCGGATATGTGGGATGACCTTTGTTGCCATCAATGACAACAACCATGAATCCATATAGTGTCTCTTGCCAACAATCTCCCCCTTTGGCATTGATGGCAACACTTAGTGAAAAATGACTAAGTGTTTTCACTCTGCTCCCCCTTTGCTGATGCTCTGTCTTTATATACAATTTTCGGAACTCCCCCTTAGTTGGATTCCTCATTTTTCACTGCTCCTCACTCCCCCTTTGACATCAATGGCAAAGGGTAGGGTCCGCATATCAAAATTTTCAAAAATTTCTTATACTTAGCCGCATATTTACATACTCACATATACTGAAGAATGTCTGCAAAGGATGTCTGCAATTGGATCATTTCTGTAGCCCAACTTTGCTTCATTCTATCCAAAATTGAAATGTGACCACTTAACAAAAATGCAAAAGCTTCTGCCCGCTTGAGATCTGTCGGATCTTTTGTTTGGGCGGTGGTCTGAGCATCACTGATGGCCTCATGCATAGTTTCCAACTTAGAGATTATAATCCTTCTAAGTTCTCCCATCCGGTTAGTGATGTTCTTTCTTTCCTTCTCAAGATTCTTTATTTCATTCAAGACTGCAATAGTCTGACATTCTTGATTTATTATAGAGGAAGAGAGAGGATCAAAGCTTTGAGATAAGCTTTGTAGCTTATCCTGTTCCTCTTTTATTTTCTTGTCAAATGCAGTTGTTGCCTTTGACCAGGATATACAAAATTTATAGATGTCACCGCCATCCTTAAGAGCATTCTCTAAGCTCTTTATTCCAATGCTTACAATCTTCCTATCTTTAGAGATTAATTCTAATATTTCTGAAAATCTCTTATCCAAAAATTCCTTCCGGACCTTTTCTTCAGCTGATTTTTCTAGAGAATCAAAATGTGTATCAATACTGCTGACTAAGGTTTTTAGATTACCGGAAGTGGAGGCTGTCGGATCTATCTGGATTGATGGCATGATCTTTACAAGTACTCCGGAAGCAGCCTCTATCAACTCACAGTCTTCCATATGAGACTTCAGGAGCTTTTCATTTGCCTTGGCATTTGCAAATGAAGCTATCTTCGTTGTTTGTACCGGAGAGAGAGAGTCAAAATCAAATGGGCCTTTTAGAAGCTCCGGTTCATCAATCTCTAAAGTTTCTTTGCTCAAAAATTGTTGAACAGTTTGTGCAGTGTCTCTTGCCGGAGACAGATGTTTCTTTTCTTCTGCAGTCTTAGAACTGTCAACCTCTTTGTCTTTCACCACTGCTTCCTTCTCCTGTAATTGCTCTTCTTCTTTGGATCCGGAGACTGTAGGGGAAACCGGAGGAGAGATGCTAGCTTGTTCATGGGCCACTTCTTCTGGAGCAGAGGGTCCCAAGTCCTCAGCTGTTTCTGTACCTAAATCCTCTACAACCGGAAGATTGAACCTTTTGAAGGCCTTCCGGAGGATCTCTTCTGTTTCTTGGGCCACTTTGTCAGTCTCGCCAAGCATGAGTTGATTCATCCTGGCTTTGCTTCTGAACTCATCTTTGCAGTCCTTGAAGATAATGTTCATTGTCTTGGGATCAATTTGAGGATATAGCTGAATAGCTATCTGCTCCCGGATCTCAAGATCTTTAGCATGAGCATTATTCTTTCTTACTTCCAATTCCTTTTCTAGGCTTTTAGGAATAAGAGATATTATTTCAATGAAAGCCTTATTATATATGTTAAGATATTTTACTGTGGCCTCCTGCAGAGTCTTTTGGTCGGCCTCACTGAAGTCATCATATGATTCAGTCATTGGTTGAAGGTTTCCATCCACCGTGACCGACTTGATTATGCTCTCTAGAGATAGAGTGGGCTTTTCAACAGATCCTTCTGCCATTTCATCCTTGTCTTGGCCTGTGGAGGGCTTACCGGATCCTTTCTTCTTCTGTTTCTTTATTTCTCTTACTCCCTCATCTGATTCTGTTTCCTCTTCATCCTTTTGGCTTCCATAAGCCCTTGTGGCTTTTGTCTTGGATCTCTTACCGGATGCCTAAGCTTCCAGTTTTGAACTTTTGGTTGAGGGAGGTGCAGATCTCTTTGATGATCTGGTCTGGGTGGGAGCTTCAACCGGAGCACTTTCTTTACTTTTCTCTTCTTCCTCAGCCTTCCTCCTCTTTTCCCGGCTGGCATCAAGTGCCTCCTTTGAGATGCCTAGGCCTTGAGCAATGTGCTCTACTTCTTTTCTCACCTTTCTTTTAATCTCAGGTTCCCTGAGTTCTACATGTATTTTTACACTCAGCTCCTCAAAGGTTCCAAACCTTTCTGCCTTAGGATCTTTGGGCTGACTTAGCATGTGTTGAACATGCAGCTCCACTATCTGTTCATCCACTTCATACCCCATGGGCATGATCCAGACAGTCCTTGGCTCTACTGCCTCCATTAGGCACTGATCAGTGTCAACCATAAAGCACACTGAGTCTTTGTATTTTTCAACAAGAGACTGGGGAATTCTCTCTCTTGCTTGCATCATGCTCTGAAAGTTTTTGAAGTATCCCCATAGAGTTGAATTTCTCGCTTTTGCATCCCCAAGTCCATGCAAATAGTCTCTTATCTGGACTGCAACAGGTTTGTCATTCTGCCATACCCATCCACTTGTTCCGGGTAGCTCATTCATGAAGTAGAAGAATAGACATACAATAAGAGTACCATACTTAAAGGAATTCTTCTTATCCTTCTTGATTTTCTGTATATTTTCCATTAATTGGCTTAGCAGTAGTTCACAGAGATCATATTCTGCATTCTTTCTTAGCATTTCATAGGCAGTGTATACTGCAGTTCCGGATACAGAATTCTCCCTGCTGGAGTGATAGATCTTGTATCCTATTATCATTGATGCATATTTGATATCCGGATCCGAAATATCTTCAATGGTCATTGCCCTCTTATCAAATTTTGATCCGGTGGCCTCAGTTACAATGTTGTTCTTGACAGATTTGAGGATAGGTACCCCTCCGGAAGAGTATAGACCAGTTACTGCTCTAATTGCCTCTTTTGTGATCTTGCAGGGTCTATCTAGCCATAGAAAGTTGTCATGCATCCTACTCAGTACATACCGGACCCATTCATCTTCTTCAAAGCAGGGGAAATGAATAAATTGCTCAAATTGTTTCTTCTGGATATCCTTATACTCTGGTTTAAGCTCAAAAGCATTGTCTATCAGTTGCTTGTGATAGAGGTCTCTTAATTTGAATTCCCCAAATTCCTCAATGCTTGCATGTATGTAAACCCTAATGTCTTCGGTATGTAAAACTCCGTGAGGAACACTAGAGAAGGCTCCTAGTGGATCTACCTCCAATGATTTGTAGGGATGTTTCTTGAATGAGGGGCGAGGTCTATCAGAGATCTTAACTATGTTTGGAGTAGCCATTCTTCAAAGATTTGCAGTGAGGTAATGAAAAACGGAGAATACCTTATGCGCCTTCGGTTTGCACGGAGTGGTTGGATTGATTTCTTTATGCAATAACTTCGGCAGGAGATCCTTGGTGTGCTTGATGAACCTTGTTGCAGAGCTCCACTTTTCGCTTCTTCTCGAGTGCAGAATGAGTAAATGACCTTTGAGAAATCCCTTAAATTGCTCTGCGAACCCTAATATCTGTCTGCAATAAATGCTTCACCTACATCATTCCGGTTTGCCTTGTCTGGATAGCTTGGAGTATCCCGGATTAGTCCTGATCTGTGGATATCATCCGGATCTTTTAATCATGAATAAATCGAGGTAACATATTACAAGATCATCCCAAACACTCTGTCCAATCCGCAGAACAAGATAGTGCATTTCCGGATCTTTCCGGACCTTTTTGTAATCCTTTATCATACCGGAGCATCTCCCTGAACAGGTCTTATTTGATCGATCACAGCTTCTTCATAACTCCATGCGGACCTCTGAAAACTTGACTGAAGTATCTCAAGACTCATATCTACAAACCCTTTGATCCGCATCTTGTGCCACATCCGGCACCACTTGTTTGGCTGGGGGAACAAGATTTTCTTTGAGTCTCCCCCTGAGCCTGAGCTCACCTTTTAATTTCTGGAAGAAATATCAGCACCAGAGTCTGGTGCGGATCCGACCTCTACATTCTCTGAACTTTTCTTCACCCAAATCTTGCTCATCTGATTCCTAACCTCATCCGCATTCATCTTTTGTTTACCCTTGTCTTGATTCTGATTATACACCGGACCTCTTTTGTCCTGATTCTTGTTTCTGCAGACTTTAGCATTATGACCGGACCTATTGCAGATTTGGCAAATAACATTTCTTTGCATATTTGACTGATATCCTCTTGATCTGCATTGATTAGCCCTATGACCTATTCTATTGCATGTGAAGCATCTACCTTTGAATGATTTGTTTACTTGCATAATTCTGCATTCATGGGATTTGTGTCCATACCTTTTGCAGTTGAAGCACTGTCCGGAGAAGGATGAATTAATCTGATTCATTCTCATTCTGCACTGATCAGCTTTGTGACCAAAGTGGTTGCAGCTGTGGCAGTATCCATTGAAGGATGGATATCTTTGAGCATTTGGCTGTCTTACCGGAGGTCTTCTAGGCCTGTTCCTTGGATTTTCTGATCCAAGATTCTTCTGACCGGATCCGGAGCTTTCTCCTTTCTCATATCCCAAACCATACTTGTCATCTGTCCTCTTTTGACTTCCAAGAAGAACTTCAAGTTGAGCAGAACTTATCTTGAATTTCTCTTTATATTCATTTGTTGTTTGAAGGTCTCTTTTGAGAGAGGCAATTTGATCCTAAAGTTTTCCTTCATTATCTTTGGCATCTTCAAGATCAGATTCAAGATGTCTGATAATCCTGTCCATCTGGTGGCATTCTTCTGATTTTTCTTTAAGAGATTGTCTTAGATTGTCTTCAGCCTTTCTTTTTTCTTCAATCTCTTGAGTAAACTTTATAGTTCCTGATTCCATTTCATGTCTTAACATAATGACTTCTTTTGATAACTTTTCACATAACTTGGTTTGCTCAGTCAATTCTTCATTTGTATTGCTTTCTTCACTTTGTCTTGCCAGCTGTTGAAGCAGCTCCTTTCTCTTTTTCATAGAGAGACTTAATTTGTCTTTTAATTCTCTCATGAATTCATCAGCCTGTTTGAGTCTTTCCTTTAATTCACTGACTTCAGAATTTGACTGTTCAAGATCCTCAAGAGCAGTCTTGAGTTGCTCCCTTAAACCATATGCATCCATTTGAAATCCCAGATCTTCCTCAAGCTGTTAGGCTCTATTAGGAGGAACTTAGCTCTGATACCAATTGTTGATAACTGAGAGGGGGGGGGTGAATCAGTTATCCTAATTATTTCCCTTATTGAACTTTTCTTTTAATTGATGCAGCATAAAATCAAACACAAAAACATTAACCATGAAATAAGAAACACATGACACAGTATTTTTGACGTGGAAACCCTGTTAAGGGAGAAAACCACGGGGTGATTAACCCAAAATTATTCTCTGTTAGAAGAATAGGAAATTACAAAAATGGCACTTGCCAATTAGGGCTCACTGCCCGAGCACACTGCTCACAAGAGGCCCACTGCCTACAAGAAGACACACTGTCTACAAAGTGATGAGAATCACAGTCTTGAACTGATTGGAAGCATCTGCATATGCTGGAGTTCAGTTCCGGTTAGGCTCAGTACACTGATCTGCTGCACTTCATCTTTCCTCTGTTCTTTATTCTGCTATCTTTCACATACCGGATCCTTTTTGCTACCTCTGCTCTTATCTGGACTTATTCGCATATATCTCCACATCAACACACACTTCACAACTAAATCCATCCTCTATATATATCCGCACAAGTAATTTCATCACCTTTCTAGTCGGCATCCGGAACAGTCTAGTTTCTTACAAACTTTTGTTCTGTCGGCTGAATCCTTCCTCACCAAGCAATGCGGATCAAGCATATACTTGTAGATATCATTAATCATGTCGGCCAAACATGATTCATGCCTTCACAACCTCTGTCATCAACAGTAACACATCCGGAAAGCAGTCTGATACTCTGTCAGTCAGTTCTTCCTCTGTTTTCACTGTCACTCAGGAATCCGGTACTCAACCATTCATATCTTTTTCCTTGTCCATCATCGGAGGCTAAATCCTTGGAATATACCACTCAAGGTAGTCCTCTTGACTTCCCCAAATCTGCACTGCACCAAGACACTTCCTCTGAGAGATCCGGACCAATCTGTCGAACCTTGCCACATGCTCTGTTCTTCTTCACCGGACCACAACATTCTTTATGCTGACTTCCGGTAGAGACACATTATGACTTGCGGATATGTGGGATGACCTTTGTTGCCATCAATGACAACAACCATGATCCATATAGTGTCTCTTGCCAACACTTTTTTCTTTTTTTTAAATTATTTCTACATACCTTACCTTGCTAATGTCACGTATGTGCAAGCATGTGAATATTCTGCAATATATGCCACTAACTGTACCACAAAATACGATCATACCTCCACCAATGATATTGTATAGACCATACAACTGTAAGGATTTTGTATGACTATACAAATATTTCCATGCAAGATCCTTTCATGCCCTAAAAATGGCTTGAATTTTTTTGCAAACATAGTTAATTTTTATATGGATCCATAGATTTTTAGGCCTTTTGGACTCATTAGTGATGTTCGTTTTTGTCCAAAAGGCCTCCAAAAAAAATTACCCCCAAAACTCTCATAAAAAGAGTCCAAATAGAAAACCCATTTGTCAAATCTCCATCAAACCCTAAATCTACAACAATGCAAGTCTACAAACATATTTGTAACCTTGAAAATGCCTTCATTCTTTTCCTACAAGGATGTGGATTCAACTATGCATAAGAATCTACTCATACTAAGGGTTACAAATATCTGAGAGATCTTCTCCCACAACCTGACAACTAGGCTCTGATACCAAATGAAAAGAAATTTTCAACTATAATAAACTATTTCTACATAACGCCAAGAAAGAAAAATATGCAAATTAGTATTTAAAATCCACAATGCAAAAGAATAGACAAGCATACCATTAAGATGACACAATATTTACCCTGAGAAAACCCTCATGAGGGAAAAACCCAACCTCCAAAAGCATCCACACTCAATGTATTATCTCATGAAAAAATATTACAATACACTTACAGAACCTCCATGAATACTTCTGAAACATCAAGCTCCCTAATTGTACTCCATGTGAACAAGCAAATGAGAATCATGTAACCACATAATCCAATCCATGCTTCATCTCCTCACATATGCAATCTATAAGAGATGTCCAATCTAAATGATAGCCAACCTCAACAACTACTCATGTGCTTGCTTTTATAGAAATAAGCTTGCACAAAACCACCAAGTGGTAGTACATAACCATATGCCTCAAAACCATGAGCTTTCAAAACCATCTCCCCCTTATTTACTTTTTGGTACTAAGTTTTTCCAATATTAAAATATTCATTTCAATGTTACAAACAACTTGCAAGTGGCTGCAAGAATGTCTAACACATTGTGATGTTCACATCTCTAAGATGCACCACAATTAAATATTATATTTTATATTATAAGCATTATGCAAGGTGAACAATACACCTTTCCCAACAATCAAGGTCAATGCCTTATTATTATTATTTGGCTATTATTAAGGTTAATAATAATAATAGCCAATCAAGGTTAGTAATAGCAATTGCTACTGCACCACCGCCTTCACTTTTTTCCCTTATATAGAGCATTAATATTATTATTGATCGCAGCAGCATACATAGAGTTTTTCCCTCATATATATACAATATTCTTCAAGAGAAGATGAAGGGACACAACAAGGGAGATTAAACTAGACTTCATATCCAAACATACTTTTCCTCCAAAATTTTACATACTTTTCCTCCAAAATTTTAAAGTAACTATATTATGGGAAAATTGAGACTTTTTTTTTGTTTGGCCTCATGAAGAATTTCTAGCAACCAAAATGATAGTGAGGGTGTAATTTGCAGGAAAATTAAAAACTTGAATGAAACTGGGCATGAAGGGCATGAGAAAATCTGAATGCTAAGATTTATGAAGGTAAAGGCTAGGATGTGGGTTATGCACAAATTTTATAGAGCGACATGTTGGAGATGATGTTTATTTTATGGAATGTTCCAGAATGTGGAAACTTCCATCTCTAAATAGAAAACTCTAGATTTTTCCTTTTCGACACTTCTCTTAGTCATTCTAATATATTCTAAAGATTTCCATGAATTTATAAATATAGCAGCAAGGCTGTAATTGTATTCAATCAAGAAATCATCTATTTTCTGTGCAATTTACTGCTCAATAATTTATTCAAGTGTTTTTTTTATTTGCTGCACTTTGTTTTATTTCATTTCAAATACTCTATTTTTTTCAATATGGTGTTTGTGGGTTTTGTAGTGTTGGCTGTGAATTATGTAGGTTGTGTGATTAGAGGTTGATCACCATTGTTTTGTGGCGAAGAAACGAAATATTGCAGCAAAGAGAAGAATCAAATCAGCAAAAATTGGTGAGAGATTTTTGATTTTAATTCTCATCTTAAAAAGAGGGAATTTGATATAATGGATGCAATTGGTATTCCTTTACCTATAATTAAATTAAATGGAAAAAATTATTATGATTGGGTGTCTCGTATGGAGATTTTTCTAATGCTTCAAAATTGCTTTGAAATTGTTAATGGTAGTGAAAAAAGGCCAGCAAATAGTGGAAAAGATCAAGAAAACTAGGATAAAAGAGATAAAAGGGCAGCAGCACTGATCAAGCTTACACTTTCAGAAGAAATTTTTCCAGAAGTTCGCAATGAGAGAAGTGGAGTCAAAGTGTGGGATATTTTGAAAACTACATATGAAAATTCAGGTGATGTATGGATTCTAACTCTCACTGCAGAATTAGACAACATGAAATTATCAAATTCACAAGAGCTAGTCCCTCATCTAAGCAAATTAAAGGAAAAGAGAAATGAACTTGCTTCTCTTGGAAAGGATATAGATGAAAAAGATTTTTTGCAAATAGTTTTACAAAGTCTTCTAGGATCTTATCAATCATTTATAAGAGGGCTAGATACTACTAATAAATTAAAGAACATAAAATATGAAGAGTTATGTGCTAAATTGGTGTAAGAAGAAAAATGTCAAATCAAAGAAAGGGAGTCATTTAATGATGAAGCTTTCATAATAAGAGGGAAACAGAATTACAAAAATACACAAGAAAATCATTCAAGAGAGAAAAATTGGAAGTATGACAATAGGTATACTCCGGCCAAGGATTATCATAAAAGTAAATGGAAATGTAATTACTGTGGTAAGTTGGGTCATAAATCAAATGAATGCTATAAGAGGATCAAAGATACAGAAAGGAAGACAAATAAGTTTACAAAAAAAAATTGATTCTAAAAGTAATGCTCTCTGTATTGCACTTAAAGCAAATGATTCTTATAAAGATGATTGGGTTATTGATTTTGGTGCCACATAGCATATGTGTTATAATAAGGAACAATTTGCATTACTAAGAAATGATAACAATCTAGAGAAAATATATTTGGCTGAAAACCAAAGTGGAAGATCTCTAAAGATAATAAGAACAGATAGAGGTAAGGAATATATGAACAAAGCTTTCTTAGATTTTTGTAAACAACATGGTATAAAGAAGGAATCAATAGTCTCCTACTCACCCCAACAAAATGGAGTTGCAGAAAGAAAAAGTAGAACTATAATAGAAATGGCTAGGTGCATGCTTCACTCTAGAAATATAGAAGTTAAATTTTGGGCTGAAGCAATTTGTACTGCAGTTTACATTTTGAATAGAACACCTACTAAGGCAATTTTGAATATAACACCAGAAGAGGCATGGAGTGGTAGGAAGCCTACAGTATCTCATTTTAGAGTCTTTGGATGTAATGCATATGCCCACATTCCTGATGAAAGGAGGAACAAGCTTGAAAGGAAAAGTGAGAAGAGCATAATGGTTGGATATAGTGAGGAGTCAAAAGGATATAGGTTATATAATCCTAAAACAAATGAAATTTATATCAAAAGGAATGTATGGTTTGATGAAGATATTGAAAGTGAACATACTCCTACATTATCTTACTTTCCAATATTGATTGAAGAAGATAAATCTACTTCTACTAATTATCAAAGTCAAGGTGTGCAATCTTTTGCAGGAGGAGAAGAAACACAAATTGAAGCATCAAGTGAAAGTGATGATGAAGACACATAGAAGACTAGAAGCATTCAAGAAATATACCAAGAAGGCCCTAGAAATATGTTTGCTAACTATGCTCTTATGACTAAGGTGATGCAGGTTGACACTCCAAGTACATATGAGGAAGCAAAAGGAAAAGAAGAATGGGAAGAAGCAATGCAAGATGAATACAATTCTTTGATGAAAAATGGAACTTGGGAATTGACAACTCTTCCAAAAGGTAAAAGTGTGGTTGGCTGCAAGTGGACCTACAAAGTAAAGTTCACATCAGATGGAGTTATTGAAAAATATAAAGCAAGACTAGTGGCTAAAGGCTTCTTACAAACAGAAGTTGGTATTGTATCCAGGTACATGTCAGATCCACACATTGAGCATTGGAAAGCAGCTAAGAGAATATTAAAATATATTAAAGGCACTTATCAACTTGGAATTGAGTACAAATATGGAGGAGAGCCTACATTAGTTGGATATACAGATTCTGATTATGCAGGTGATATTGATGACAGAAAATCAACCTCAGGGTACATGTTTCATCTTGGGTCATGACCAATTTCTTGGAGCAGCAAGAAACAAGCAATAGTATCACTATCATCTACAGAAGTTGAATATGTTGGTTCATCAAAGGCATCTCAAGAAGCATTATGGTTTAGAAGACTACTTGAAGAAACACAACATCCATAAGTTTGTCCAACTACTATATTCTGTGATAATCAAAGTACTATCAAGCTAGCAAAAAATCTAATTTATCATGCTAGATCAAAGCATATATAAGTACATAATCATTTTGTTCGTGATTTGATAGAAGATCAGGGGGTGGAGTTAAAATTTTGTGGAACAGAAAATCAAATCGCTGACATATTTACAAAAGCACTCCCTGAAGTGAAATTTATCAAATTTAGAAACTTGTTAAATCTCAATGAAGTTGCTATATAGTAATCTTTTGTAATTATCTTCTCCAAATAAACATTATGGGGGGGTGTCGCAGATAAACAAAATGCTACAGGAAAATGAAGATAAATGGAAATAAAATGGACACGATTTGATGCTAGGGCACACACAAAATACTGTCAATTGCGTAGCTTTAGGCGATACAAATATTTGCTACACGTGGATAAACTGACTGCAAAAATGGGAAATACTGAGCGCGGACGGCGTGGAATTAAATGAACAGAGAGACCTGTGGCGACGATTGTAGGCAGCAAAGATGTGTGGTCACAATCAATCACGAACTAGAACAAAATCATTTCTAAAACCCGTAATCTTATTTAAGAGATACCCTAGACGCCAACAATAGTTTATTTTGCAGAACCAGAAGTAAAAACAAATTGGCGGATGAAAGAAAATAGCCTGTGCTGGGATAGTAATGTCAGGCGTGCAAGTATTGACATCAAGAATGGAAATGCAAACTTAAAAGATTGATTTTATTGAATGAAAAATAATGTATAAATAGATCAACGAAGTGACCTTTCAATTCAACTTCAGGTGATTGTTTGGTTCATCTTAAAGAAGACCGTTCAGATTCAACATACACCCAATGATTATTTACAAAATATTTAAAGATGACTGTTCAGATTCAACAAATACCCAAAGATTATTATATTTATATGATATTACATTGTCTTGTCCCAACAAAATTGTCACATCTCAAGTCAAATCTGTTGTCATGTGTCACCTTGTGCTCTTGGATTTTAGCACACCTAATCAATATTCCATACAACATGACATGTATCTTGGGTTTTGTGGTACGAACTTTGAAGTTCTAACAGGTTTGTCCTATTCACCTTGGGGAATAATTTTATTTATTTACAATTACTACAATGGTAAATCAATTAGGATGTCCACCATGTATAAGATAAACATATTGTTTAGTTCATCTTATAAATCACTCTGGAATCTGGAAAATGGTTTACCCCCATCCTGTTTATGCCTATAAATATATTTAGTTTCTCATTTTTGCATCATCTAGACATGGGCATTGGAGGTTGCCCCCTCAAAGCAGCAGTGGTTTTCTATTTCACTATTCTCATATATTACCATTTGGTATCAGTTTTGGAGACGCTCCTTTTGTTTCTATATCCTTCAGTGCATGATAACTATTGCTATTGCATTAGGATATTACTTTTAAATGCTATGTAGATTGGAAATTCTTGTTGAAATGTATAATTATCATTGCATTATATAAAAATATTCTAAATGGTATCAGGGCAGTGTGGGAGACAGGAACTTTGCAGATCTAAATTTATTTTGCCAAACAAAATAACTAAATAAATAAAATTATTCACCAAGATGAAGAGGACAAACCCAAGACACATGTCATGTTGTATGGAATATTGATTAGGTGTGCTAAAGCCAAGAGCACAAGGAGACACATGACGACAAATTTGACTTGATGAAGAGGACAAACCCAAGACACGTGTCATGTTGTATGGACAATTTTGTTGAGATGTGACAATTTTGTTGAGACAAGACAACGTAATATTATGTAAATATTTTGTAAATAATCTTTGGGTTTTTGATGAATCTGAACCGTCATCTTTAAAATGAATCCAACAATCACTTGAAGTTGAATTGAAAGGTCACTTTGTTGATCTATTTGTACATTGTTTTTCCTTCTCCTAGTGTCAATAAGTAATGCCAAATCCTTCATGGCCTCTGTATTTGTCCTACACTCTTATATCAGAGCTTCAAGTAAATTGCATTTGCTTCAATATCATATACAGGTTCCAATTTAAAAAAATATATCATATACAGGTACATGGCTCAAATCTTGAGCAACTAGATTTTTCTGTTTTTACAAGCACGCAGATCTCTGAACACCTCTTACTCTTCGTTACTTTGATTGATGATTTTACTCACTGGCATAGAATCAATTTCCTAGAACTCAAAATCATTGTTCACATATACTGACATACACCTTTCTCAAGCTGCTATGCCGGGTCCCCCAAATATAACATGTATTAAGCCTCAAGTGTTATTTCTCAGATATGAGATTAAGTATTATATGACAATAGAATATATGTAGAAATAGCAGCAAATAATAATAGTAAACACAAATCTATTGCATATGAACCAACGAATATAATATAAGATTGTCTTTTCCCTTATCAGCCGGCCAACTTTGCTTATTAAAACTAGGGGTAGAAATTTTCATTCACAACTCTTCTTGTGTACCACTACATAACTATGATCAGCTCCATAATTACTTCTATTGGTCTTCAACTTGAAAGATACATACTCATTCTGTCACATACAAAGCAGTTACGGAAGCTCAAACTTCCCAATTCTGAAATATACAGCTTTATGCATCCCTTTTAAAGGATTTTTGTCAAGTATAAAGCTTTCAAATTGCAATTTAGTTTCAATTCTAATATATATATTTAATGGCACAAATCCTCATCTACTTGTGGCAGGCTGAATTCTGCAATTAAGTGTATTGTACTTGAATTTCAAATGGACGCCAAATCAAGGATGAATCGTCATCTTAAACATTCTCCTATTTGTTTCATGTTTAAAGGCACTGCAATGGATGATCTATATGAACATTTAATCATTTTGCCAAGCACCTGGTAAAACCAATGTTTTACATATTGCATAAATGCACATATCTTCTTATTCATGTGTTCCAATTCTAAATAACATAGAAAAAGGTTTCCACAAATTAAGCAGTGCCCTTAGCCCATAACTAGAAATGATTAGCTCAAACGATAACCTCCCATTGGGCACAGACTGGAATAAAGTGCAAAATATTTGCTTTGAGATCTTTTAACAACCTCTTGATATCTCCTTGTGCAAACAAATTGTACTGTTGCATTTGTAGACTCCAGGCACAAACTTCCCTTTGGATTTTGTCAGACATGAACTTATAAGTATCGAAGTTCTCATCATCATGCCATATCCAAGTCCATGTATGATCCTTATAATCAATAGCCCAATAGGCGATAGATAACAAGTGAAAATACACTTGTATTTATAAATAATTAGTTCTTTGCTAACTTCTACCACACTGGTAAATGTTATATAGGTACTTTCAAAGCCTTTCTTAGGACCTGAATATTATAAAAAATGCTTCTCCGACTAAAAATCCTCATTATGAGAAAGCAATTGAGAAACTGTCTTGGGACTTAAAACATCAATGTCATGAACAGTCAAAGAAGATGGCAATGTGTTATGTGTCTTAACTTCCTCTTTTCTCGTTAAACAAAAGCACAAAGCACAAACAATCTATCTTTATACTTCTTTCAGGACAAAGCACAGAACAACATATCTGCATTTTTAATATTTCCTCAACTATGTAGAGTTGAACAGTGATCCATTTAACCAAAGTCAACACTCCCTGTTTTCATTATAGTGAGGCAATAGACTTCTGTTGCAATTCTAGCCCATTAAGACCACCACGTCTTTTTTCTTTTGATTTACTTATACCACATTCTTTTAACGGAATATCAATTAGTTTATATCAAATGTTATTTAATTCCTTAAAATTTTAATGATTTTCACATTACATTTTATTTATCATCAACTATGATAAATGGTTGGTCACATGACCACAGATATCATAAGTGTGCAAACTTCAATATTATGGCTTAACCTTCTATTTCTCAAACTTTTAGATCAAAATGATGGTACAGTGATTTGAATTTCCTCGCAAAATACAATTTCTCACCAAGCAATTAATGTGTAATTTAATAGTTGAAGCCCTATTAAGATGTGGTATGAGAACCATCTATTTGTTAACATGTTAGTCCTCAGGGTTACATATTTACATTTGTATTTTATGTAATCTATTTTTTAGTTATTTTCCTCTTTAGATAGTCATGGGCAGTTGAATTGTTCTTCTGCCTCTATAAACACATATGTAATTTTCTATTTTAACATCAATATAATTCATCATTCTGCCCTCCTTTTACAATCTGGGCTAACAATTTCCATAGGGGAACTCTCAATAACAGATCGAAATTCCCAGTATAAATAATCTATCAAAATAATATGACAAGAATGATGAATTCATCATGAGAAAAAATTGTTTGTATGTACATATTCTAAATGAATCGGTGATGGGTACTGAGCAACGGCAAGCTTCAGACTATAGTAGCCATGATTGAGTGAGTTGGTTACGCGGAGATGCCCCAAAGCATTTTGCTTTCTTAAGGCAGAACTGTGTACAACACCCATCTGGTGACATGATTTCTGTAGTCTTTAGAATGTAACATGCATTCACTCCAACACCTCTGCCCTGAATTAGTAAACCCCAAATGTTTGTGCAACCTGCCTGGTCAAAACCCTGCATTTCATTGCCAGTTCCACTTTCAGAAGCAGTTGAGTATTCGTTGACATTAGAATACTCATCCAACCTTTTAACCAGAATTACTCCGTCAGGCAAAACATTTCGTAGCAAATTTCTAAGATTTGACCAGGTCTCTGCCTCTTTCAGCACATCTTGAGGTACTCTCTCCCTCCTTGGTGTTGTTGAAGGGACATTTCTCTCAAATATATAGTACAGAAAAGGGGCTTCACGAATGTGTCTCACAATCTGGTCCACCAAAAAAAAAAAATTATTAAATATAAATTTAAAGTAAAATAAATGCATAATAGGACCAAATAAATATTTCACATTTCAGTAGTTTGTTTTAAATTTCAAAGAAAGTTTCTGGATTGGCCATGTTGGTGGTTATTTGATCAGTGTTTTGGGTTCTACAATCTTCATGGCCCATAATCAGGAAGTGGTTGCATTTCCTGACAAATGGCCTGAAAAATTTCAGGACATTTTGGGTGCTAAGACTCTCTATGACCTAATATCAGAAAATAATCTGCGAATAATTTGTCAGCAAATGAAACCACCTTATAATGATGGATCATAAAGAATTTAGGACCCAGAAGGTGCCCATGTCCTTCATGGCCCTTTGACAGGAAATGCAGTCATTTTGATTTCATGGTCAGGGATGATTAGGGAAAAAGGTGCACAAATTCCTCATGGTCATTGGATACGAAACAAAAATTGCTGGAGGATGGGTTAGGAATAACCTTAGGACTTTTAGGGCGCTATACTCTTAGTGACCATTCGTCATAAAATGCAACCATTTCCTGATGAGGGTCATAATGGGATCCTAAAGGCCCTGAAATTCTTCATGGTCATCATCACAAAGTGCAACAGTTTCATGATCAGAAGTCCAAAGGATTTTGGACCCAAAAGGTCCTGAGTCTCTTCACCATCCATCATAGGAAACGCAACCGTTTCCAGATGATGGGTCATGAAAAATAAAGCACCCAAAACTTGAACAAACAGAGAATCTCATACACAATCAATCCAGAGAACTTTGAAAATAGATCATTTTTGCAACACAGATTTCAGAATACTCATGATTTATTCTGCACGGCAGAAAAAAATAAAGAAAAATAGGATGCAAGCATGAATACCTCCATAACAGAATCTGTCATCCATTGATGAAGCTTGTCCCCAGTAACAGCAACAGCAGTTTGCTCGTCAATGCCAAGGCTATCTGCAAAGTTTGAAGCAGAACTCAACATCATATTCTCTTGTACTCGCTTTCTTGGCTCAGATTTCACGGCTTCTTTAACCAATCTGACTTTTCCTAAATCATTTGTTTGTGGAATCAGTGAGAGATTCACAGATTTTTTAGATGTCATTTCTTCCGTAGCCAATCTGGCATTAACCACATCATTTGTATGTGGAATTAAGGAAACACCCACAGGTTTTTGACCTGGCAGCAGCCTCCTATTGCCATGAAAGATTGATTTTTGAATACATCTGCTTCCTCCCATTGGCAATGATTGGGTTGCCATAGTTTTGTTTGGTTATCTGGACTCTTTCTTTGGTGGAAAAAATCCGACTCTCTCAGATTGTATATGCAACCCTCAGACTGGAGGCCTGGACCAACCTCAGAAATCTCCCAGCAATCTGCTACTGCGCCACAGCCTTAACTCTGCAATGGTTAATAATAGCCACCAACTTTAACATACAGATGCTATTAACAAAAAAGAGAAAAGAGGGCGTATAAATAGAAAACCTAAGGAATGCCACGTCGGCTTTTGGTCGCCTTAAAAGTGATGTACACGAGCCTACCTTGTACAAGGTTTTGAATCCCTCGTTATAATTGGCTGAAATTGCGTACGTGGCATACACGTCGGATAAAGCTTGTGGCAGACATGGACCCGCTCGGGTCTGCGTGTGTTTGACATGGACTGACTGTGCAACTCACACGATTACGTAAGTTAAATCGTTTCTCACACATTTATTTCGGTCGTGGTTTCTTTGACGACTTGTGATTCAAATTCCGACACGTTTGTCTTACTTGTTTATGCGGATAAGAAAGTCGGAGGCACGGACCAAGATAATTCAAAAATTGAGGGCTAACAAAATAATATGCTATCTTTACCTAGCTCACTAAATATTTTTAAATAATTACTATTTTTGACCCAGTCAAAAATTTATATGGACTCCTTCCTCTAGGAAAGGAAAGCACCAGAAAATCCATTCAAAATCTGCTTTAATAGAAAAATTGCATACCCCACACTTTTTTTATTAGTTTTAGATTTATTTTGACTGGGTTAGTTTTTATGTAATAACTAGTATATAACTAGTGTGTTTTGCATTAAGATTTGTGTATTATTATAATTTAATTTGATTATGCCTCCACACATCTCTAGGAATCCATTCTTATCTTTAATTTACTTATAGCAGATCCGATCCATTTTGACCCTCACCTTTTTAAAATTTAAATTCAAATTAGGCCAAGCTGACTCTTTCCTACTATATGTTGCCTATCATCTTGAAATGTGAAACATTTCAAATTGTATTCTAGTATGTTGTATAAAAAGATTCATTTTAACATTTAGATATGAAATCTAGCTCACTTACTTCTAGTAACATCATTCAAGGAGCACATCTAAGCATTCAAATTAGCAAAATACAGAGATGTTGCATGGTTGCTTGATGTCTTTGACCTTTGTTCATAAGCCATTAAATCAATCGACTTTGGGGTTTGACTAAGGAGAACACGACCCTTACTTAACAAGCTCCTCAAAGGTGTTTGCCAATACTATTAACCAATTATTGTAGATTTAGATATTTAGAAAGCGAGATGGACCAGTTTTTTGAATCACATAAATTTGTCAAGTTGATTTCACACAATGCAAACCAATTATGTGCATAGAAGACTATTTCACACTATGTAATTTACCTAGATCAATATAGCATCACAATTTCCACTCAAATTGAAGTAAAGTCTAGTTTGTTGTCTATTAGAACATAACATAGTCAAATATGACATTAGAGAATCATTTTGGATGAGAGAATGATAGTTTGTAGTCTAACATCTTCAAGCCATGCATAGAGCTAAGTAAACCTAATACATCTTTGTCATTAAAAAAATGTGCTCAAGTCTATTTTCAATTTACCATCTTAGTCATAGATTCTAGGTTAGATTTATTATTGTTTGATTAAATTAATCTGCACATAGGATCTTTTGAAAAGGCTCTTTATTTTTCCTTTTCATTTTGGTGAACTTTATTGATTCTACACCTAATAGGTTATTGACCTTAGGGTTTGTTTCTAATTTCTAATTTATTTTACATATCTTAGACTTTTTAATTTTCTACAATTTATATTAGTACCTTCCCTTGTGTTATTGTTATCCTCCTGGGGTTTGTGTATTGTGTTTATGCCAAAGTTTCATTGGTATCATCCTTTTTGTTTCCAAAAGAAGCGATTGTCTCAATCCTAATATGGCTTCTCATTTAGTTTGATTATGTTATGAACCCCATTCTTCTATATCATAGGTAGTATTAGTCAGGCGCATATGCTGTGTAAGCCACCTAGGTAATATTAAATAAAGGTGTGGATGCATATGCTTTGTAAGTCATCCCACTAGTCAATTAGAATAAAGCATTTGTCTCACATGCATGGGATGGAAGTAGTTGTCTATAGCAAGACTTTATATATTGTAATGACTTTATAAGTGGAAGGTATCTTGGATATTTATAATTGGTGTGTATTCTCTATTGGGAGGTTGCCCCCTCGAAGTGGCATTGGAAAGATAATAAAAACATTATGTTTCTCTCTATTCTGCAAAATTTTGTGTGTATTGTTTTATTCGCCTTATTGGTTCATTACAAGTAGTACCAAAGCTCTTTCTAGGTTCATTTATATAAGTAGCATTATTACTTTAGGGCTTTCTACAACTATCCACTATATACTTTCATCTCATCCTCTGTTGAAATAAGGGCAGACAGCTAAGAGGGGGCATCAAATCAGTTGTCTTAAAACTTTTAAAGCTTGCTGCAGTTAATTCTTATTTACCACTTCTTAACAAATTAATGACATAATCATGAAAAGCAAAATTAATAACACATGAGCAGAAACATAAACAACACACTCGACACCAAGATTTTGACGTGGAAACCAGTTAAGGGAAAAACCACTGTGGGGGTTAACCCACAAGGATTATACTTTGTTAAAAGTATTACAAAAGGGAAGGCACATGCCTTCGGGCTCACTGCTCAAGAGAGCCTTACTACCTACAAGAATAATTACAAAAGGATTACAGATTGTTTGAACTGATAAGTAGCATCTGTCAATGCAAGAATTCAGTTCTGGTTAAGCACAGAATACTGATTTAACACACTTCATTTTATTCTGACCTGTTTACTGCTCTGCCATAATCCAGACCTTGGATCTCTTCTCTTTCGCACTTATATCTGCCTTTTTCACACTTACTCCATATTCGCATCATTATTATGCCACACAACACTCGAATCCATCAGTTATATATATCCGCATCAACAAACTCAATCACCTATTTGTTGGCCTTATGAAGAACTTAACAAACAATACAAGTTCTCTGTTTTGTCGGCTGAATCCATATATCAATATTGATGCGTACTAGAAACAACACTTGCAGGTCACTATTCATGTCGGCCATTAACATTATATCCCATACACAACTCACCAAAACACTTCTACTAGATCTGCACAAGGATCTAACACAAGTTGGCCTGTTTTTCACTGAACCTTCCTGTCATATTAGGACCCGGTACTCAGATGCTCATAACTTTCAATCCCTTTGTCACCAGAGTCTGAAATCTTGGATTTGGATAGTTCTGACATTCCTCTACACTCCCTCAGATTTGCAACATGCAATAATTAACTGGAGAGATCCGCTAACCAAAATACTGAACTCTACCATACACCCTGTTCCTTTCTATCCGAACTTGACAAATCTTGGAACTAACTTCTAGTAAGATCTGATACTACACTGCGGATGTGTGGAATGGACTTAGTTTCCATCAATGACAACACATGACATGCCTTGTAGTATCTCTTGTCAACAATCTCCCCCTTTGGCATTGATGGCAACACTTAGTGAAAAATGACTAAGTGTCATGACTGACTCCCCCTACTGTGTACACTTATATATTCTTCTACTGCTCCCCCTTTGATGGATTCTTCATTTTCTCATTTTTCACTATCTCTCACTCCCCCTTTAACATCAATGGCAAAGGGTGGGATCCGCAAACCAAAACTTTCACAAGAAATATGTATATAAGGTCGCATATGTACAAATAATCCATGCATTATATTTACATGAACTTGAGGATATCTGCAAAACTATTTGATGCAGAGGCATCCACACTAAAACCTTGACATACAACATGTATGTCCGCAACCCTTCATCATCATCATCATATTTCCCTTAACACTGTCAGCATCATCATATTTTCTCTGCCGACCGATATCCTCCTGCAGACAAACCTTCGACCTTTCGCCTATCAGCAGCATCATCATATCCGGCTATCGGCAGCATCATCACATTCGGCAAGCGCAAACATCCTCCTGATGTTCACTGTTCATCTTACCGCCAAACTCTTTCTGCAGCATCATGATGTTCAACATCATGTTCATCAGCAGGATATAACATATCCGGTTCCCTCCATATATCCTGATGACGACAACTTCATGCACCTTTCCTTCGATGCTTACGTCACCCCGATATCCTGATGACGATTATCCTGATGACGATGACGTCACATGCAGCTCCTCCAATATCCTGCTGTCGGCCAAACTTAACATTATCGGCCCGCGATGGTTTTATCAACCCGATCTTCTACCTTATGCCGATACGCTCCTCCTCGGCAACACCTGATGATGATCACCCTGAAACGCATTTACCTTATGCAAACGATTGCATCATGCTCACCTCCATCTACTCGGATGACGCCCAAAGTAACCGCAGGATATACACAGAAATATCCTGATGATGCCGTTGTGATGGATTTTCCAACCTTAGCAAATTTCGATCCGCCGAACCTCCTGAGGTGACCCGATCTGCTTCCTGGACAACTTTCCAGATTCTAACAACCAGCACGACCTAGCACATACCCATGCTAGGGTTCTCAACACCTCTCGACTGCGATCCTGCACACCTGCATGCAAACAAACACAAAATGCAGACTAAACCCTAAACTATGGTACATAGCCATTCCACCGATCCGACGAATCAACCGGTGGAATGGATCAGCGAATCCATGCAACCACCAAAACAGCAAATCGATCACACAATGGAATCCAAAACAGAGAATGGACACAAACAGGATCTATTACAATACTCTGTCTCTCTCTGCCTCACTCTCTGCAAGGTTTGATCGATGATCTACAATACTCCTTAATCTGTATCTCTATCTAAAACCAACCGATCCTAATGCATAAATAGGATCTCCTGCAAGTACTACCACTCGACTCCAAGCGGCTGGGAGCTTCCAAGCGGCTGGGAGGATCCAACCGGACATACAGCATAACAGCTGTCCTAACAACCTAGCTAAAAATAGTAAAGCATGGTCAACATGACCTTATTACATGCATTGGTCTTATCAGACCTTCTTAGAAACATTTACAAGACCTAAAACAAACTAACTGCCTCATGGAGGCCAGCTGTCAGGTAGGTGCTCCTGCACCATACTCCCCAACAGAAAAGAACTCATGTCCCATGAGTTAGGATGTGGAAGTCCTCCACCTTTACACTTTGCCTTTGCAGTGTCTTGACCTGTTCCAGCTTTATCCTCTGCTGGCTCTCAGCTGCTCCAAGACTTCTGAACTGTAACTTGCTTTCTTGCAAGTAAATCATCATGCCTGTTAATGTTGGCCCTTCTCTCACATACCTTGTGTTTGTCAGGTTGTCTGACCAGAACCTCTGTCTGAACTGCCTCTTGAACTTCTGTAATGTTCAACTCTGTCTTTCTTTCAACTCTTATAGGACAAACAATAGTCCCAACTATGACAACATCCTTGTCATTCCTCTCAACTGGTTGCTGTTTGCAAACCTGTTTCTGAACCTGCTGCTGACCTCTGTCAGTCAAAACTGAAACTGCCTGCAAACTGTTGTCCTTAACAACTTCTTTCCCTGCAGTGTCTGCAACTGCCTTTATGCCTGCTCCTATGGGCATCTGCACAAATTCCTTCTTTCCCACTAAAATGATTTTGGCTGCCCCCTGTGCTGCAGCATCTTCCTGCAATGGCATCAACATAATAGTTTTCCCATCTTTCTTGATGGTGTAGGTATTAGCATACCCATCATACAGTACCCTCCTATCAAATTGCCATGGTCTACCCAACAGTAGGTGACAACATTCCATGGGCAAAATGTCACACAAAACTCTATCATGATATGCTCCAATCTGAAAATCAACATATGCCTGTTCATAGACAAAAAGTGATTGACTATCACTCACCCAAGATGCCTTGTAAGGGTGTTGGTGTGGAATCCTTTCCAAATTCAGTTTATCCACCATTTCCTGAGATACCATGTTGTCTGTTGAACCAGTATCAATGACAACCTTACATACTTTACCTTTGCTCTTGCATGTGGTCTTGAAAAGAGCTCTTCTTTGCATCATATCCTTTGATGTCTGCAAACTAGTTCTCCTAAGCATCAATGCTTCTCCCTCCTCAGGATATCCATAATTGTCAGGAACTCTATCTTGATAAGTGTTTAAACTTTGTACACATTCCTCTACTTTCTCTTCTTGCACAAGTTGTACTCTCTTGTCATTCGTTCTATCATTTCTGGATGATGAACCTTTGCTTTCTGGACATTTGAAAAATGGATGACCAAACTCACCATAGGTGTAACACTTTCCTGAAAATGTAGTAGAACCTCTACCACCTCCAAATTTGCCTTTATTACCTTTCCATCCACCTCTGAAATCAGACTGTCCCTGTCCTTTACCAGTGTCTTCTTGACCCTCATTGGTTTGCCTTGTTGTAGGGGCTAATCCTCTTCCCCTCATATTGCTGCCTCTTCCTCTCATGGACTTATCTTGTCTCCTATTCATCTTTTCTTCAATCCTGATTGCCATTTGGTAACAATCCTCCACATTCTTAGGGTTAGCTAAAACTAACTCATCCTGTATGTTCAATCTCAAACCAGCCAAGTACCTAGCCACCTTTTCTACCTCATTCTCATGATGACCAGATCTCATACTCAACTTATAAAACTCCTCAGTATATGCCTTCACATCCATTTCCTTCTGCCTTAAAAATTGCAGCTTCTTAAACATCTGAATTTCATAATCCTTGGGCAAGAATTTACCTTTGATCCTTGCTACCATTTTATCCCATGAAGTGATCTTTGACTTTCCTTGTTTCCTTCTCTCGGATTGTACATAATCCCACCATACCAAAGCATGACCTCCTAACTTGGTCTTTGCAATCTTTACCTTCTGATCCTCAGCAACATCTTCACATTCAAAGTGATTATCAAGTGCAGCAATCCAATCCAGTAACTCATCTTCATTCAAACTTCCATTATACTTGGAAACATCAACCTTTACCTTAGGTTTATCACTCTGTACTGCCTTTAACAGTTTTGCAAATCTCTGGTCTTCAGCGTCCAGACCTTCAGCTACCTCTTCATACTCTTCAACAGCATCTTCATCTTCTTCTGATTCACTGTCGTCCACTTCCCTCTTTTTGTTCTTCTCCAAGGCTACAAGCCTGGCTTGAAGTGCTTCAGCAAGCTCCTTCATCTTCCTCATCTCTCTGGCATGTTTTTCCTTCATCTCCTGCAATTCCCTTGCAGTACCATTACCTTTCGGAGGCATTTTGTCAACCTCTCACTCCTCTACCTCTGTCCTTTCGGTGACAGAATCAACACACAACAGCCCAGACCTTTTGCTGAGCTCTGATACCACTATGATGCAGAGGCATCCACACTAAAACCTTGACATACAGCATGTATGTCCGCAACCCTTCATCATCATCATCATATTTCCCTTAACACTGTCAGCATCATCATATTTTCTCTGCCGACCGATATCCTCCTACAGACAAACCTTCGACCTTTCGCCTGTCAGCAGCATCATCATATCCGGCTATCGGCAGCATCATCACATTCGGCAAGCGCAAACATCCTCCTGATGTTCACTGTTCATCTTACCGCCAAACTCTTTCTGCAGCATCATGATGTTCAACATCATGTTCATCAGCAGGATATAACATATCCGGTTCCCTCCATATATCCTGATGACGACAACTTCATGCACCTTTCCTTCAATGCTTACGTCACCCCGATATCCTGATGACGATTATCCTGATGATGATGACGTCACATGCAGCTCCTCCAATATCCTGCTGTCGGCCAAACTTAACATTATCGGCCCGCGATGGTTTTATCAACCCGATCTTCTACCTTATGCCGATACGCTCCTCCTCGGCAACACCTGATGATGATCACCCCGAAACGCATTTACCTTATGCAAACGATTACATCATGCTCACCTCCATCTACTCGGATGACGCCCAAAGTAACCACAGGATATACACAGAAATATCCTGATGATGCCGTTGTGATGGATTTTCCAACCTTAGCGAATTTTGATCCGCCGAACCTCCTGAGGTGACCCGATCTGCTTCCTGGACAACTTTCTAGATTCTAACAACCAGCACGACCTAGCACATACCCATGCTAGGGTTCTCAACACCTCTCGACTGCGATCCTACACACCTGCATGCAAACAAACACAAAATGCAGACTAAACCCTAAACTATGGTACACAGCCATTCCACCGATCCGACGAATCAACCGGTGGAATGGATCAACGAATCCATGCAACCACCAAAACAGCAAATCGATCACACAATGGAATCCAAAACAGAGAATGGACACAAACAGGATCTCTTTATTGATTTCAAAAGATGCAATTACAATACTCTGTCTCTCTCTCTGCCTCACTCTCTGCAAGGTCTGATCGATGATCTACAATACTCCTTAATCTATATCTCTATCTAAAACCAACCGATCCTAATGCATAAATAGGATCTCCTGCGAGTACTACCACTCGACTCCAAGCGGCTGGGAGCTTCCAAGCGGCTGGGAGGATCCAACCGGACATACAGCATAACAACTGTCCTAACAACCTAGCTGAAAATAGTAAAGCATGGTCAACATGACCTTATTACATGCATTGGTCTTATCAGACCTTCTTGGAAACATTTACAAGACCTAAAACAAACTAACTACCTCATGGAGGCCAGCTGTCAGGTAGGTGCTCCTGCACCACTATTTTTCAACTGTACAAGTTTAGACGTCCAACTACTTTTCATGCCATCCAAAATTGAGCTTTATTCTCTTAGTAGGAGTACCCATGCTTCTGCTTTCTTCAGATCTGAAGGATCACCTGTCTAGACTGCAACTTGGGCTTCTAATAAAGCAGTAAACATTATTTCTAACTTGGGGGCAATCAATCCTCAGAGCTCACACATTCTTTTTCTTTAACAAGTTTCTTTATTTCATTAGTCAAGATGATTGCTTGACACTTCTGACTTATTGGAGAAACTGTTAGAGGATCAAAATCTTGAGATAAATTCAACAAATTTTATTCCCGTTCCTTTATCTTTTTCTCAATATCCTCAATAACTTTGGGCCAAGATAGACAAAATTTGTATACATCACCTTCGTCACTGAGAGCATTTTGAATACTCTTTATACTAATATCAAGTATCTTTCTATCATTTCTTATTAGGCCCTTTAGCTCACTAAATCTCTTATCTAAAAATTCATTTTGGATTTTAATCTCTACAGACTTCTCGAAGGACTCAAAGTGTGTACTTACAGAATTTACAAGGTTCTTCAGATTTTTGAAGGGAGAATCAGATAGATTCTTCTAGAAAGTTGGCATTATCTTCTCCAATATGTTGGATGCAAGGCCTTATAGCTCACTGTCCTCTATGTGGGATTTCAATATCTTTTCACTTGCCTTAGCTTGTGTGACAGATGTTATTTTCATCATTTGGACTGGAGAGAGAGTATCCAGGTTGATTGATCCTTGAACCAATTCTGGTTCATCAAACTATATTATTTCTTTACTCAGGAAATTCTTCACTGCGTCTGAAGTGTCTCTTGCCATAATTTCAGGGCCATCTTCCTTTCCTTGAGTTTTCTCTGTTTCAGTATCAGAACTATTTTGTTTGGGGGCATCAATATTTGCACCATCTTCTTCTACTTTATCTTCCTTACCCTTTACTTCTTCTTCCTTTTTATGTGAGCCAACTTCAGAGGGAATTTTTGTTTCCATGTTTACTTATGTGTTAACTTCATCTGTTTGATCCTGGGTATCCTTTTTGCCTTCAGTCTCTTCTGATTTATGATCCTTGTTCTTCTCAGAGTCATCTTGAGTAGGACTTAGTGTCTTCATGTAGGTTTGTTCTGGAGGATCATTTCCCTTTCTAGTCTCTTCTTCCAAAGTTCCTTGTTCCGGAACTAAAGGATTTCCTTCCTCAATTTGTTCCTCTGAAACAATATAATATTTATCTTTGTCTAGGGCCTTCCTCAAAATTTCCTTTATTTCTTTCACAACTTCCTCAATTTTACCAAGCATTAGCTTGTTTATCCGGATCTTGCTTCTGAATTCCTCCCTTACTTCCTTGAGGATTTTATTTGCTTCCCTTCTGGTCATTACTGGACACAAGGTGGAGAGGACATGTTCTCTGAGTTCTAGGTCTTTAGCATTGGCGGCTTCCTTCCTCATCTCTAGTATATTCCTTAAACTTTTAGGAATTTCTTGCAAAATTTCCAGTAGAGCTCTATTGAATTTATTCAAGTATAGGATGGTGGCATCCTCCAAGATTTTCTTATTTGCTTTATCAAAATTATCATAATATTCTTTGATAGGTCTTAGATTTCCATGAACAGTAATTGTTTTTATAATTTCATCAACTGTCATAGCAACCTTACTAGTTTCTTGCTTTTTACTTGCCTTTTTGCTTCCGGAAGGCTGGTCCTCAGAAGCCTTTGAAGTATTGGCTTTCTTAGATCTTATTTTTTTAACTTCTTCATCTGTCTCTGTCTCCTCATCATCTTTTGTGCTGATATACATTCTTGTGGCCTTTGTTTTCTTTCTTTTTGTTCCTTTACCAGATGATATGTCTTCCAGTTTCTCAGGATTGGCAGACTTTGGGGGAACAAGGATAGAAACAAGCTCCTAGTAGTCCTTAGAGTGGAGGAGGATTCTACTAGAGCACTTCCTTGTTTCTTTTCTTTTTTCTTCTTCTCTACCTTTTCGATTCTTTCCCTAAATTATCTCACAGCTTCCTTTGTGAGGCCTAGATTCTCAGCCAACTACTCAACTTCCTTTCTTACTTTCCTTTTGGTTTCAAGTTTTGTGAGCTCATCAAATCTTTCAACTGTTGTGTCTTTTGGCTTGCTTAAAAGGTGTTGAGCATACACATTCAAAATTTTCTCATCCACTTCATACCCCATAGGCATGATCCAAATAGTTCTGGGTTCTACTGCTTCCATTAAGCATTGATCAATGTCTACCATGAAACACACTTCATTCTTGTACTTCTCAACAATTTTTTTAGGGATTCTTTCCCTAGAATGCATCATACTCTAAAAGTTCTTGAAGTATCCCCAGATTGTAGTTTTATGTGCTTTATAGTCACCAATGCTATGTAGGTGATCTCTGATCTGAATAGCAACTGGCTCATCATTAGTCCAATGCACACCCTTTACTCCAGGTACTTCATTCATATAGTAGAAGAACAAACATAGAACCAATGTACCATACTCAAAAGTGTTTTTCCTATCTTTCTTGATTTTGTTCAAGTTCTCAATCACCTAATTCTGTAGCAGCTCGCATAGGTCATAATCTGCATTCTCCTTCATCATTTGATATGCTACATATATGGCAGTTCCAGAGATAGAATTCTCCCTACTAGAGTGATAAATCTTGTAGCCAATCACCATCGAAGAAAACTTAACATCCAGTTCTATAATGTCATTGATGGTCATTGCCCTCTTGTCAAACTTTGCATTGGTTGCATACAGTTTGGTTTTTCACAGATTTCAACATGGGTAATCCACCAGTTGAATTTAACCCAGTCACAATTCTGATAACACCCTTGGTAATCTTGAATGGTTTTAACAACTAGACGAATTCATCATGCTCAAAACATACCGGACTCACTCATCTTCATCGAATGTTGGAAACCCCATGATCTGAATAAAATGTTTATCATGCAGTGCTTTATACTTGGGTTTAAGATCGTGATTTTCATCCATCAAATGACTCTCAAACAAATCTACAAACCTTGATTCCCCAAATTCATCTATGCTCGCATGAATATAAACCCTAATATCTTCAATATGCAGCACACCATATAGAACACTTGAAAATACACCTAATGGGTCGACTTCTATAGATTTGTGTGGATGTTTCCTAAATTTGGGTTGAGGCCTTTCAGTAATATCAATGACCAAAGGTGTATCCATTGCCAAAAAGATTACAAGTTCAAAGCTTCGCAGATAAATACCTTTTTCATGAAATTAGGGTTGACAGATAAATTCGTTGGTCGCACTTCAATTCCTTGTAATCTCATCTCAAACACTATTCTTCTTGCTTTCTTCGAGTGCAAAGTGATTCAAATGAAGAGTGAACACCTTTTTATGCTCTGCAAAACCTAATTTGCCTTTGTAATAAATGCTCTACCCTAACACATCCGGTTACACTGTTTCTGCATGCAGTTAATCCTTAATTGCTTTGTAATTAGTTACATTAGCTTCTTTTCTCCCAGAAATTTCTTCAAAAGTTATGTAATAAGCTTCTCAAGCTTCATTTATTGTGCCAGATTCATGCACCTACTTACTGGCTGGGGAAATTTGATCTTCAATGTAGCTCCCCCTGAGCCAGAGCTCCTGATTTAATTCCTGGAGGAATTGTCAGCACCGGATTCCAGTGCGGACCCATTATTATTATTTGTAACACTTTTCTTGACCCATGTCTTGCTCATTTCATTCTGGATCTTATTCACATCAATTTTGCTCTTGCCTTTATCTTGTCTCTACTCATCCAGTTTTCTATTGACCAGACCTCTTCTTTTATTATTCCTACTTCTGCAAAATCTTGCAATATGACCAGATCTATTGCAATTAAAGCACACAACATTTCTTTGCTTATATACTTGATTTCCTCTTGATCTGCACTAATTAGCCATGTGTCCAAATCCATTGCAAGTAAAGCAGTAACCATTGAAAGAGTTTCCATTTCCTATAGAGTTATTCATTATCATACTTCTGCATTCATTTGATCTATGACCATATCTCTTACACTTAAAGCATTGATTATAGAAGGATGGACCATTTTGATTTACTCTACTTCTGCATTGAGTAGCTCTATGGTGCAGGAGCACCTAATGGACTCTATGCCTCCATGAGGCCATTTTGTAAATATTTGCTTTATGTTGTGTTTTGAGTCTTTTGTCATATAATAAGGCCATAATAGATCATTTGTGATGTAATTGGAGTCATTTAAGTCATTAGGGATCAAACTTGTAAAAATTGTCAAATTGTCAAAAAATTGTCAAATTGTCAAAAAGTTGTCAAAAAGTGCATTAAAGTTGCAACCTTGATTAGGAAGTTAGTTGTGGGTAGTTGGTAGTTTTAAATTGATTGGAAAAGCATAAATAAATGTTTTCAACATGAATCCCTAGGTGGGGGAAGGTTGGAGGAGGTTGGAGAAGGTGGGTTATTATATTTTGATGTGATATCAATAAAAGATACCCTTGTTTCTACATTTCTGAATGTTAAATTGTTGTTTCAAAGTTTGGTATAGATTTTTACAGCCTGTGTATGACATGAATGTGGTATGGATGGAAATATTATTGAGTCTACTTTCCATTTCTTTCTGTTTCAATAGATTTCATTAAGATTTGAATAAGTTATGGCATTTTTATTAAGGGTAGGTCTGCAGAGTTTAATTTTCTAAAAATGCAGTCTGAAAACATGCATGGTACGGCCTGGTATGGCCTCATATTGATTCAGATAATAGATGGATGGAAATATATGTGTTTTTAGTTTACAATAATTTTGGTTGCATATAATTTTATTATGTTTGGAGTGAGTTATGTCATTTTTGGTGAAAGCAGTTCTGTAACAATCCTAGGGTTTGCACAGGAACAGTCAAGTTTGGAACCTTTCTTTCTAAAGTAACCATACTCCATTTCAAGATATGTTATATAAGGGCGTAATGGGTATCCAAATCAGTTTTTAGATCATGGATTTGAGTTGTATTCTGAAAATTATTTCAAAATTACCTTATTTGCTGCTCTCATCAAAGCATAGTGGAAGTTTGTAAGAAAAAAGTCATTTGTTTGAAGTGTGTTTGTTTGGGTGAATCCTCCATGTATTACATCACTCTATGACCAAATTTATTGCAATTAAAACAATTTTCATTGAATGACGGATATCTTTGAGCATTAGGTTGTCTTATCGGAGGTCTTCTAGGTCTGTTTCTCCCATTCCTTGGTTGAAAATTTCTTTGTCCGGATCCAGAGCTTTCACCTTTCTCATATCCAAGACCATGCTTGTCATCAGTCCCTTTTTGACTTTCAAGCAGTGCTTCAAGTTTAGTTGAGCTTATCTTGAACTTCGCTTTGTATTCATTTGCAACTTCTAGGTCATGTCTGAGAATGACAATTTGCCTCTCAAGTTCTCTCTCATTGTCTCTACTTTCTTGTAAATTTGACTCTAGGAGGCCAGCTATTCCATCCAATCTGTAGCGTTCTTTAGTTCTTTCTTTTAGATTTTGATTCAGGGCTTCTTCAGTTTTCTTCCTATCTTCAATTTTCTTAGTTAGCCTCATCACCCTAGATTCCATCTCATGTTTTAGTACAACTTCTTTAGCTAACTTCTCACATTCCTTTGTCTTCTCTTTCAGGGCCTTATCCTTGTTATTGTCTTCATAATGATTTCCCAGTTGAAGAGGTTGCTCCTTCCTCTTTTCATTGGATTTGCTCAATTTTTCTTTTAAAGTCTCAATGAAGTCTTCAGCATTTTTAAGGTTCTCTTGCAGCTATTTAACTTCTGCTCTGGACTGATCAAGATCTTCTAAAGTGAGCTTAAGTTGCCCTTGGAGGTTGTATTCATCCATTTTGCTGCCTTCCCAAATCTTCCTCAAGTTGTTAAACTTTTTCAAAAGAACCTCGCTCTGATACCAATTGTTGAAATAAGGGAAGACAACTGAGAGAGGGGGTGAATTAGTTGTCTTAAAACTTTTAAAGCTTACTACAGTTAATTCTTCTTTACCACTTCTTAACAAATTAATGACATAATTATGAAAAGCAAAATTAATAGCACATGAGCAGAAACATAAACAACACACTCGACACCAAAATTTTGACGTGGAACCCTGGTTAAGGGAAAAACCATGGTGGGGGTTAACCCACAAGGATTATACTCTGTTAAAAGTATTACAAAAGGGAAGGCACATGCCTTCGGGCTCACTACTCAGAGCTCACTTCTCAAGAGAGGCTCACTACCTACAAGAATGATTACAAAAGGATTACATATTGTTTAAACTGATAAGTAGCATCTACCAATGCAAGAATTCAGTTCTAGTTAAGCACAAAATACTGATTTTACACACTTCATTTTATTCTGATCTATTTACTGCTCTGCCATAATCCAGACCTTAGATCTCTTCTCTTCCACACTTCTATCTACCTTTTTCACACTTACTCCATATTCACATCATTATTATGCCACACAACACTCGAATCCATCGGTTATATATATCCGCATCAACAGACTCAATCATCTATCTGTCGGCCTTATGAAGAACTTAACAAACAATACAAGTTCTTTGTTCTATCGGCTGAATCCATATATCAATATTGATGGGTACCAGAAACAACACTTGCAGGTCACCATTCATGTTGGCCACTAACATTATCCCATACACAACTCACCAAAACACTTCTACTAGATCCACACAAGGATCTAACACAAGTTGGCATGTTTTTCACTGAACCTTCCTATCATATTAGGACCCGGTACTCAGATGCTCATAACATTTAATCCCTTTGTCACCAGAGGCTAAAATCTTGGGTTTGGATAGTTCTGACATTCCTCTACACTCCCTCAGATTCACAACATGCAATAATTAACTGGAGAGATCTACTGACCAAAATACTGAACCCTGCCATACACCTTATTCATGTCTATCCGAACTTGACAAATCATGGAACTGACTTCCAGTAAGATCTGATACTACACTACAAATGTGTGTAATGGACTTAGTTGCCATCAATGACAACACATGACATGCCTTGTAGTGTCTCTTTCCAACAATCCTCAAGGGATCTTGGTGATCAAAAAGTGGTTACAACCATAGTCGCACTAAATCTCTTACCTGAGTTTTGCTAAAAACAATTTCCTTTGCAAGTAGTCTCTTTTTCTTTTTTAGGTTAGAAACCCTATACCACATTTTTTCAAATATCCTTAGAAGAGTTGACATTCTTGGCTAAGTTGAATTACCCATAAGTAGTAGAGTGAAGTGAAGAGTATTTTGGCTCCAATACCCAATCTTTAGATAATCTCTATATATGACCATAAGCTTTCGTGTACCTTAGGTAACTCAGAAGACCCCATAGGATTTTTTTTGCAACCTTGCCCCAAGTAACTATTAGTTGTTTAAATTTTATGATGCACCAATAAGCAATTAGCCTTGGGAAGTTACTCACCTCATACCTCAAAGATATGATTGTGGGCTACATGTACAATCTTAATCCTCCATAGTTGGCGCTTTGAAACATTGGGCCAACACTATTTATGAATTGGAATTTAAGTATATTACTTATCTCATAGACTAGACATGCCCTATAATGTCTTCCCTCTTATCCCCACCTATGTGTTCCTATACTAGGTACTATTGATCCATCTTTTTGTAGTTGGATAATTGGCATTAGTTAGGAAACTATTAGTGTTCTTCATGAAAATCAAATCATCTCCACGTTCCATTGTCATTACATTCCTATAGCCCTTTCTCAATTGTTAGGTTAAAGCCTATAGTCTTGCTATTAGATTTAAAACTTTTGAAGGAAATTTCTTTCAATCTAGCCACGATTTATCAATTTGATAGAAAATTTAGTCTAAAGGGTATATCAATAAAAGTAAAAAAGGTTTCGGCCAACTTTTACCCCTTCTAGTGGATTTTCTTGTTGCAAAATTATCTTTTCAAGCCAATTAATTTGATATATAACTCTAGATAACATTTTTTAGCACTAGCTTACATTTCCCTCATTTAGGCACCTACATGGTTGTAATCATCTCTATCTCCAAATCATTTTCCCATATACCTAGATAGCCACCTTTTCTGCTACCTCTAGATTGTCATAATGGCAACAAGTCATTGCTCTCAAGACCCACTAAAGATTTATGTACAATTTGTCAATGGTCAACTTGATCAATTACAATTGGCCAACCAAACTCAAATCCACCAACTATTAGAGTAGTTGGGAGAGTTTAGGGCCATGTATAATTCAAATAAGG
Source organism: Cunninghamia lanceolata (assembly GCA_027924645.1). Lineage (NCBI taxonomy): Eukaryota > Viridiplantae > Streptophyta > Pinopsida > Cupressales > Cupressaceae > Cunninghamia > Cunninghamia lanceolata. The sequence goes on from BSBN01000803.1 coordinate 17,748,115, forward strand.
TTTAGTCCTCTACTAATACAAAGGGGTCCACCTCCCTAAATTCAGGTCAACTTCCATGCCCCTTAAACTAGATGTTCTTAAATTTAATGGTATAGATCCTATCATTTGGTTATACAGGGTAGACCAATATTTTATAGTACATCAAATTCCCTAGGATAGAAAGCTCTCTATTGATTATTTTAACCTAGAAAAAGAATTCATGTTTAGTCATTTTCATAGTTGAATATGACTCACCCATTTCTCATATGGATATGCTTTGACAAGGAATCCCTTGGTCGTTTTAGTCAGGTAGTGCATATGAAGGTTATTTACTAGTGCCCTCACTAAATTACACTAAACACAATCAATATGAGACTATTAAATAAATTTTGAGAAAGTAGCTAACCAAACCCACGGCCTTGATGAACAATTTTTCAAAATTTGTTTCATAAATTCTTGTCTTTAAGCTAATTACATATCACAATGTACTTGCCTTGGCTAGGCTCATTAAGGACAAAATTGTAGCCCAAAAAAATCTTGTTGGGTCCTCTTTCTGACCCAAAAAAGATGTGACAAATCAAAGAACTAAACCCACCATGATTCACATGCTATCGAAAGAAGATTTGGTAGAGAAAAAGGCCAAAGGTCTATGTTTCAATTGTGATTAAAATGGGAAAATGGTCAAAGGTGTCAAGAGCAATTCTTGTATCTAATTTACTCTATAGGGGTATCCAATGATTCAGAAGGATCTTTTTATGAGGAAGAAGAGTTCGCTCTCCTAGAACATGAGTCCACTTCTAATGTTCATATTTCTATGTATGCCCTTGCCAAATTCTCTCCCCCCAAAACATTTGAAGTCATTGGCTACATCAAATGGTGAAAGGTAGTGGTCTTGATAAATGGGGCTAGCACCCATAACTTCATTAGCATAAAACTGTTAAGACTAGCTCCACTACTATGTTCATGCCTACAATTATGTTTTCCAATGACAATACTATGTTTGTGGGGGCAAGTGTTGCAGTGCAAAACTTACTCTAGGAGACTATCAATAGACCATTGATATGTTTTCTCTTTCCCTAGGTAGTGAAAATGTGGTGTTGGGTGTTCAATGGCTACATGTATTATAACTACTCACTTGTGACTGCTCACAACTATGGATCAAAGTCAACCATAATGGCGAGGAGTATGCATTACAAGGACTAAAGGCAAGTGTATTCATATGTGCATATTTCTCAAATGTATATAAAATTTGTTTAAGAATGAGTATTTTGGAATCCTTTCCCAATTCCACTCTTTAGAGGCTCAACCTACATCCAATCCTTCTCCCTCATTGGACTTACAAGGCCTCCTTGATAAGTATCAACAAGTATTTTAGGAGCCCAAAGGGCTGGCCCCCAACAATCCCATGACCATGCCATTCCCCTCATTCCTAGTAACCATCCTCCATATATTTGTCCCTATCAATATCCCTTTGAGAAAAAGAATAAAATTGAGATGATGGTTAAAGAGCTATAAGAGGCAAGTGTCATTTACCCTAGTACTAGTTATTACTCATCTCCTCTAGTTATGGTTCCCAATAAAGATGGGGCCTAGTGGATGTGCCCCAATTTCTATGAGCTCAATAAATTAACCATCAAGGATAAATTTCCTATTCCTATTATTGATGATTTGTTATATGAGATTTCAAGGGCCGATTTTTTACTAAACTAGATCTTCATTATGGCTATCACTGAACTCATTTCAAAGAAGATGATATTGCTAAAATTACTTTTAAGACTCATGAAGGACATTATGAATTTTTAGTAATGCCCTTTGGCTCAACCAATGCTCCTACTTTTTAGAGCCCCATGAAAATAATGTTTTGTGGCTACTTGCACAAATTCATAATGGTCTTCTTTAATGACATTTTCATATACATTCAAATTTGTATTGATCATCTTAGCCATGTGCAGATTGCCCTCAGGATTTTAAAGGATTGTTCTCTTTTTTCTAAGAACTCTAAGTATGCATTTGGAGTCCAACGGGTGGAGTATCTAGGCCACATTGTTTTGCATGCTCATCTCCACATTGACTCCAAGAAAGTTGTAACAATGTAAGAGTGTCCAAGATCTAAGTCCCTTACAAGATTGTGATGTATTTTAGGCTTGATAGGGTACTATTGCAAGTTTATTTGTAACTATGGTAAAATTGTTGGGCCCTTAACGACCTTGCTCCAAAAGTAGCTAATATGGCCTTTACCACTCTTAAGACTACCATGTGTTACACTCCATTTTGGCCCTACTAGATTTTCACAAACCATTTATTCTTGAATGTGATGCCTCTAACACTGTGTTGATAATTTGGGTACAAATATAATAAAAACTATTGATCCTTAGTGCTTACAATTCATCAACGTGATAGAACATGTATGGAAATAGAAATAACATAGTAGAGATAAAAACATGCACAATATCACAAGAACACTGATATACATGGGAAAAACCCTTTCGAGTAAAACCTTCACCACTAAAGAGAGTACAAGCTTGTATTATTAACAAATGTAGAGTACATCAACATAACTTCCCAATTTAGTCTAGAAGGGTTCCAATAGCAACATAACTTGTAAAAAACATACAAAATACTATCTCATGCCTCTAATATATAGGCAAATGTAATCCAAGAAACCATAGATGGTTTTTAATACAATAGACTCAAACCATGAGAGAAGTAGTCAACATGTAAAAGAGACATCATGACATGTGTTAGAACATAATGTTATGAGGGGTCATACCCTTGTAACATTTATATATTGTTCTAATATAAGGTTATAAAACCTTATGTTTATTATATGCTTTATAAAGCATGTACCATTTAATAATAATCTAGATTATTATTTATTCACAAATGGTTACTTTGATTAGGTGTGACCAATACCCCTTCATGTATTTTTCTACCTGTTCTCCTAAATTTAAGGAGGTTCTCACTTATTTGAGAGGTAAGGGAATTTGGAGATTTATAGTGAATTCTATCACTATACACAGGAGGTATTATTAATTATTTACAAATGGTTACTGTGATTAGATGTGACTAATACCCCTTATGTATTTTTCTACCCCTTCTCCTAAATTTAAGGAGGATCTCACTTATTTGAGAGGTAAGGGAATTTGTATATTTATAGTGAATTCTATCACTATGCACAGGAAGTATTATTAGCCATGTGGAAGTAAGTAGAGGAGTGCCCCAGGTTTAGTCTATTTTTAATAGACTATTTTTTGTAAGTGTTTTATAATAAAATGATGCTTTATAGGTTTTTCTACTCGAAAGGGTTTTCCCTATGTATATGTTGTGTAATGTGTTAAATCCATGCTTGCATAATTCTCATTTTATTTATTTTATATTTTTATTTATAATGATTAGTATCCTAATATTATAATTTCTAACATGGTATCAAAACATGTTAGGCTATACTAATCATTTTTACAGGTTATACTAGAAGATATCTAGAACTTGAAGGGAAACCTCTTTATGCTCAATCGACACATGTCTAGGGCTATAATTTGTGCAATACATTTGTTGTGTCTTTTCTATTGTTTTAAAATCTATCCTTCAAAGCCAAGTTAGGAAATTCTAATCATTTTATAGATTAACTCATACATTTTTGAAATAATTATTTAGGGTGCCTAGTTTATTTGAAGAACTTTTACTAAACATTCAAAGAACAACTCAAGAGTTTTAACACAAAATTGTAGTGCAACACCTCTAGTGAAGACTGACAAATTGCATTATTAATTAGGTGGCATGATTATTCATAGACTAACAAAATTTATATAACTATATGGTGTTGAAATAATGTATCGAGTACCAATATTAATGGTAGTACAACCATAATAGCATTATTCTCAAACAAGGGACTTCTAAAAGAAAGTATAACTGAAATTCACTTCTAACACCAAGCATAGTAGGTTCAATGTGATCTAAGACTTATTCATATACTTACATTCATCTTTGGAAATAATATACAATATGACATTCACAAGAACTCATTATCTCATCTTTAGGTTACAAAGAATAATTGTACTATTTATTTCATTACCAACATCACAATAGTTGAATAAGTTGCAAACAACCCTTCAAGTTGTAAGTGTATTGCATAGAAATACAACATTTACATACTTCCTTTATTGTACTTATAAAACTCAATAGTCACATTATAGGCAAAATAATACAATAGTTGCTATCCTAAAAACTATCAATTTATTATCCAAAGTATGGATTCATATATTCTAACAAATCCTTGCCTAATCGTTTTTTTTAGCCCTTTTCCTACTTATAGAGATTTGGATTAATTTTATGTTGTGGCCTTTGCAATTCCTATCTTGTATATTTTGTATAGCTTATCTTCACCACACTGTGCATTCATAAAACCACAACCCACGTTTTTTTAATGTTTTTTTTCTCATTCATTTTGAAACAACACAATAACATTGATTATAGCTCTTTAATTTAGAGTAAATTCTATCACTAACAAACAAAATAACATTCAAGACATATTATTATCACCAAAATTCTTTGCGGAGAACAAAGATGCATTACAGTCATATAGTTGAGGGACTTTTTGCAAATCAAAAATTTTATGATACTTAGTCAAAGCTTTTTTCCTACAAATCATCATCATCATCATCACAAAGGCCGTCGTGTTTCACGCGTTGACTCTGTAAGTGCATAAGATAACATTGCGAACAATCATCAAAATGTAATAAAAAAATAAAACTTCTTCGATGCACGTTATAAATATTCATCTTTATAATATTATTATAAAATTTCCCTATTGTTTATGTGACAACATTTATAATGTGCATCTTTACACTTAGCTAGAGGTCGGGACTTGATATTTCTCACATGGAATTAGATAAAAGATAGTCAACCACGTCGTGCCCAAAGTTTTTAGTTTGGGTACCATCTAATTTAGACTAGAGATGCTCAATAAGGATTGCAAAATAAAGTTAGCCACTTATGTAGGCCTTCTTCTAAATTCCATCAAACATTTCCTCCAAACATGTGCGCTCCCTCCAACCTTTTGCCCTCGACATTCATGTAAATAAGCTAAGAACTTCGATCCAAATTCATCCTAAATACATCGATCTAATTTTTTTACGAGTTTATTTTTTTATTTATCTATTACATGGGCACTAAAACTTAATTTTTAAGAATATTTTATTTTATTATTTGTTTACCTTCTTTTGGAAAGTTATTTTATTTTTGAAAATTTTAATTTTGAAAAAGTCTTATTAATTTTTTTTTATTTTGTTTGCAAAGTCTAGTAAATATTATATATTTATATGTTATTTTAAAAATATTTCTTCCTTATTTCTTTCAATTGTTTCTTCTTAATCTTCGCTAGCAATTGTTTCTTCTTAATCTTCGGTAGTAATTGTTTCTTTATTTCTTCGTCTTGATTCTATATTTGCTATTGTACACTCAAAAACACAACTCAGTAGCTCAAGGTGGTCGAGTCGGCTTTGACGGAGCACACGGACCCTTCTCCTTGCCACAAGCGAACCTTTACATCACTCTCACTCTCGTGGTAGAAGTCAGTCAAGAGGAGGTGAGACATGGGGGTGATCCTACTCGCTTGAGAGTTGGACTTCACAGAGAATGATCGACTGGTCCTGGGGCCTTTCTTGAGAATTGTTCGCTAAGTTGTAGTCAATGATCGTGGATGTTGAAATAATAATATGATCTGAAGGGTCACTGGTCACTGATCTCCTGCTTGGGTTAGCTAGATTCCAACATTTATTCGGTTGTCTATTATAGTCATTTATAAGTCTTCTACGTTGGAATATTTCCTCTCTTGCTTAAAGGAGTTGTTGGATTTGATGTCTTTGTTCAATCAACCTAAGCCTAAGTTCTTGTTCTTGAATGGTCAATTGTACGTGTTGAGGCCTAGGGTGTAACTCTTTGATCTCCTCTAGGATCATTGTCACCCACTCACCTCTAAGTCCAGGGCACATTCATGAGCTTGAATGGAGAGAGAGTTGGTTTGAGTTAACCACAAGTCGATTTACGTTTGACTTAGGTTGAGTGATGCAAACATGAACTCCTTCCTGCTCAACCACTCACAAAATACTCACACATAAGCATAGGAGACTCTCTGCCCTCAATTCAAACATACACAATACAAGATTTAAATGCAAGCACAAAGAACTCTAGATTTATTGATATTCAATCCAACCAAAACAAATACATAAATATGAGACAACAATGGTTACAATCATGACTACCAATGGCCTCTCTCAACTATGAGGCACTCTCATTCCTTCTCAGGCCCCACTCATGGGCTGAATACTCACCCTAATATCCACTCCCTATCCTCTCTCTCTCTAAGTGTTCTTCCTTCTACAAACAGGTCGATTCTGCCTCTCTACCCTAGGCTTCACTCTACAACTTCTATAAAGACAATACTCTGTCCATCTCCAAAGACTGACATTTTCCTCCAACACCTTGGTTTTTATAGATGCGAAAGATTTGTTCATTGGCATTCTATGCTTGCAGAAGGTGAAACATTGTCTCCCACTAGAGTCCCCACTTGAGTAAAAATGACTTGTAATTCTGCGCCAAAACTGTTGTGCATTCCCTTGGTATTCCTTAAAATAGTTAAATGAAATCATATATTAAATTCAAAGAACCTTATGTAACGTATCCTCGGTGGCACGCATCCTCTTGTTAGACTTCATTCAGATATATCAGTCAAAGTAATATAGAGGGCCATGCAAAAGATTTTCATGTCCTATGGTAGATGATCGATTTGCAATGGATCCCATCTTTCAAAATCTTTGTTGAAGAGCTTGGCTTTGTGTAGAGTTGCATATCTATCATAGAGGGCATCTATGATAATAGCCATGATTTTGGCCTTTTCATAATCGAGTCTATAATCGGTGTATTGTGGTTCAAAGATCACCGCTGAAGCAGTCCAATATGTTGCTAATTCTTTGTGACGAGTGAATTCCAGCTGTGGGAATTTGCAATCCTTGTACCATCTTCATAACAAGGACTTGATTATTGTCCACTATTTTGAAGTTGTATGACCATCCAATGAGATACCAAGAATAGTACCTTCAAGTTTGTGAACAACCTTTCAAGATGTATCATTTACTCATACCTGTTTGGCTAAAACAAATAGTTGCAAAGGATTTGTATATACCTATTGGCATTTAGCAAAACAATCGAATAACTGGAAATATATCCACATATTCCTTGACGTTGCACGGTATACAAAGATATCCTTACATTCACATCAAGGCATCAAATTGAATTGAAGAAGCATTAGTCGCAACAACTGATCAACGGAAGTCATCGGAGGAATACGAAATCAAATGCTAGGAGCTAAAAAACTAATTTTTGATATAAATTTTTGCCAAAAGCTCAAAACCTTGCCAAAAAGGATAGGGATAAGCATCTCAACATTCCTAAGACCTCCACCAAACCATTTGGCCTCAAGTGCTACAGAATTCAAAATTTTAAGCTTTCACCAATCTACCAGCACAAGTAAGAAAACCATTAAATATCAAAAACTAGAAAGAGATTGACTTTGAAATCTTCTTCAATAATTCAAGGATGCTTCTAACAACCTTCCTATGCAAGGATTCACCACGAAACTTCACCAATTTGATGAGACAATGTTTCTATGAAGTCAACCTATTGTGCCTCGGAACCCAAAACTGTGAAAAACTAAAAATTGTGAATCTACTCATTCCACCTGTACTACAAGGCTGTGAGATCCCAATATAGCCACATGCACACCAAAAATGAAGAAAACAAACTGAAATGTTTTCGAGTGATGTCGATTACCAGTCTGCCAGGTAGGAAAATTTTGTGATTAGGAGTCACAAAATGGAGTTGGGTAATAGAACTACCCTTTCAGGTTATAAACAACCTACAACAAACTCCATCACTGAATCATGTACACAAAGTTATTTCTTCTTCCTCTTTTTCTAGCACCTTGCTGGAACAAGCGTCATCCTCCTCCCGCAACTCTACTCATCACTCTTCTCTCCTCTCATGGATTTTCATCCACCATGTACCATCCTCCTCCAAATTCTTTCTACTCTCCTCTCCTCCTTCATGGGATCCAACCCACCACAAACTGACCACCTCCACCAAAATCTTCTTGCCTATTCATCTACACATAAGTCGATATGAATGATTTTATGGAAATTAAATATTTCCATATCCTCCCCTATTTTTCCCTCATCATATTCTTCAATTTCTCCTCTTATAAATGAAGGTAAACAAAAATCATAACTGAATTCACAAGTTTTAGAAAACACCTCATCCTTCTTTTTTGTTGTGACATCTTCCTCTATGTCCTTCATTGCGATGTTGTCTTCAATTGCTGCAACACATTTCTCTCCTTCATTCGCTGCAATCTTCTCAAACCATTCACCCTCTATCGCTGAAATTTGTGCCAATAAATCTTCTTCCCCTTCACCATTCGCTACAACCTCTTTCTCAACTGCACTCTCATCTGCTAAAGCTTTCACGTCCTCCAAAGGACACTTAGCCAATGCTACAAATTCACTCTTTCCCTCTTTTCCCATGCTCGCATCCAAGCATACAGCCACATCCTCATGCTAATCTTCATCATGCCTAACCAATCCACCATGCTGTCACACTTCCATCCAATCCATCCTTTCATTTATATCCACAATCATCAAGGAGATCTTCCTCTTTCGGTACTGCCTCCATCCATCCCATATGACGGGCTTCTTTCTCACAAATATCCCCATCTCACTTGCTACAATCTTCTGCAATCCACATCACACTCTTTGTAATATATGATTCATCATGGATCTTCAGCTACCAACTGCTTAGGACTTATCTTTCACACTTGCAACAGTCCACATGAGCTCTTCTTCACTGCGCTTCCTCTACTCTACCCACAAGTCCTGACATAGGCTACCTCACGTTTGACACTCTGCCTATACACTTAAAACATCTAGCTCTAATATCATTGGATGCAGACAAAAACTCCTTCATGCTCAACAGCTCACATTATAACCATGAGAATCTTCTTCTCCAAAAATGTATGAATATAAATATCAAAATAACACATAAAGTCAGTTGAATAATGAGAGCCACATTTGTCTACACTTTCAGTTTTCATTCAACTCTTGTATTGACATCATGGTTCGGTGTTGCCACCATTTCTCAATAAAGAAGATAAGAATAGCTTAACTAAAATATGATAAACAGTGTTTTGTCATTACCTTCTTTATGCATATAAACTCTTGCTTACTGCATACAAAGTAATCATGACCTATCGGCCCGTAAGCATCATTTGCTACATGTAACACATGCATACATTGCAACCTTAAACAAGCATGAAATGAATCAAGAAACACAACCTCTATACTGAGAAACAAGAATATGGCTAATCTGGTTGTTTAAACATGAGTTATATACATATATAATAAGAAAACTTGCCTGTATTTCATGTTGCTATTATACTTATGTCTTTTGGTTTTGCAGTCTTCAAATCCTATCACAATCTATCCGAGACTTAACCAATGGTTGTTGTCTCCTTTATCAAATTCTATCAATAACATGCAATTACTTTGCACCAGAACCATGCCTATATTATCAAAGGCATAAGAGTATATATCTCCCACTTTGTAGAGTGCTAACAATCTTAGTCTTTCGACGTCTCACATATAGTTAGCAAGTAAAATTATCAAAATAGAGGACCCTTTTGCATTGCCACTTCATGGCTTTTATATTAGACAGGAGCCCTGACGCATAATACATGCATATCAGCCCCGAAAAAGGCTTAGATTCCATCCATAATGCCTCCTTTCACACGCTTAAGCATGGTAAGTTTTAAAATCATCAAAGTGTTGTTAAAACTACCACCTCAAAATGGGGAAGGTTGAAAGATGTTAAAGTTTATGTTTCTTTAAAAACCCATGAAAAAGTTTCAAAGTCAATTTTGAGGTACTTAGAGGCCCCATATGGCCCCAAAAATGGGCGTAATCAATAGAGAAAATTATGAGGACATAGATCTCTTCATGATCTTTCCAACACATCAAACAATTCATCAATTGGACACCCAGATCAAAAGTTATGGCTCCTAGAAGTTGGGTTATTTTTGGAGGGAGTTACAAATTTCAAAATTTTGATTGGAAGGCACCAAAAAAGTTATTTATGACCATTTTTTAAGAATATTTTAGTAGTAGAGAAGGAGGGAAAAGTGGTGAGTCATGAAAAGGAGGGAAAATTAAAAACCCTAGGAGATTTGAAGCTACAAAAGGCAGAAGGCTCTAGAATCTAGAGGAAAAAAATTGTAATGTGTAGCAACCTATCGAGGATTTCATCCTCTAATTTTATTCCAATTTCTATAATGTAATTTGTTTTTTAATTCAATAAAATAATTTTCCTATTTTTTGTGAGAAATCTATGTTGTTATGTGTTCTAGGATTTACCCCCCTCATCATTATCTTATCCTATTCATCATCTTACATCAGATTCTCCTATTCATCTTATTCTATTATATCATAGTCATCTTATTACATCATTTTCATTATTTTTTTTGTACCTTCTTGTATTATCTTACATCTTATATAACTGATACTTATACCCAAGTACAAGTATCTTGAAGAATGTGTCTTCTTATATACATTGTGTCATTTGGATGTGTTGGTGTTGCATCCCTTTTGTGGTGGATGACTCTTGTTGCAAAGTTAGCTATGTCTTGCCAACAATATCTTAATAGAATCTAGGAAGTGGATAAAGAAATAGAAACTTGGAGTGAAATAGAATCTAGAGAAAATATCAAAAAATAGTTGTAGCACAGACACCAGTGTGACTCATAGATGATACTTGCAATTGCACTCACATCCAAATGTGTTATGGTCCTCCATACATAGAAATACACGGTCTATATAGAAGATGAATACCTTATAGAAATAGAAACAAAATACATAGAGATTGTTGGAAACTTGTTGGTGTTATCATTGATGTCAACTCCCAGTAGATGGTTCACTTGGTTTCCAAGTGCTTTTGAGAAAATTTGATAAAAAGGTGTTCAGTGTGACAGAGGTACTCTAAGTGTTACGCTCCACATTTCTTCTTGAAGATATGATTGTATAGTTTGGAAGTATTGATTAGAGGTGTTCAGATGTATTATATCCAGAGCTTCAAGTTCTAGATCATGTGGAAGTAGAAGATATGTTTGACAGAATATATGACTATAAAAGAGGGTGTTTGGGAGAAATGAGAATGCTCCACATTTCTCTGCATTGAGCTTTCGTATCTTGCGGATCTAGGAGAGTGCTTATATTATATGTATCCAACTTCCTTTGAAGTTTCCAGTATTGGGATGCTTCGCAAGTTTAGTTCTTGTGTTAGTGATCAATAACAATGTGTCTTGTTGTGCATAATTAAGATATTCTTTGATTCAGATGGTTGTAGTAGTGTTGTAGAAGTTTATGATGACGATGAGTATTTTGGGAAGGTGTGTAAATGCTTTGGAGTGTCTCTTTCTGGTCCGCATGATGTTCTTGGACTTGGAGAAGCATGGATATGGTCATTAGCTTAGGATTGGCTGACCTGGCTTACTAGTGCCATTTGTGGAGGTACCTCATGGATTGTGGATGTGATGAGTAGATTGGTGATACAGATTTGAGTCCTTGTTAACCCTTGACATGGTCCACTTTCACTTATTTCCAACATTGAAGTGTTTAATGCCAACCTAATTGGTGTTGCACATTTGAGGTGCACACACCTTATTAGGACCGACCTAATTGAGATAGGTCTTAGTTGTAGATGGTATAAATGCAAGATGAAGTTGAGTGGAGAAAAATAGAGAAGAGAATACAAATGTGAATCAAGGGCAGTAAAGTTGTGTGCGAACTTAAATGCTTATGACTCTGGAATGCAGTGAGTAGAAGGTGTCAACATTTTAGTGTGCCAGAAGTTGTTGGAGGCATTGAGCCAAAGTTTGAGGATGGCAAGGAGTGGTAGTGGTGGATCCCTCCTGTTGCTTTGAGATAGTGAATCTCTTTGTAAGAGTCTTCTTCTTTCTTCTCTCTTTTGGGCAGTGAGCCCTTGGTAGTGAGCCTTTCTCTAGTAGTGAGCTTTTCTTCTGGGTAGTGAGCCCTTGGCAGTGAGCCTATTGATTTTTGGTGTTGTTATTCATATATATGTGAGCTAATACTCACCATGGTTTTTCCCTTATTGGGTTTTCTATGTAAATCTAGTGTTCTTATGTGTTTGGATGTGTTTGCATTGTTGCTTCATATGTTAACATTCTGCTAATGCATATTAAGAGGTTTATGATTGAAATTTCTTTGAGGGTTTAAAAGTTTTAACATACAACTAATTCACCCCCCCTCTTAGTTGTCCTATGCATTCTAACAATTGGTATCATATCCAAGTTCCCTGAAGAAGCTAAATTGCTCGGGGTAGATCCGGATGGTGCATAGGAAAGGTATGGTGGTTCCGGTGTTTGATGGAACAAATTTTACTTTATGGAAGACCAGAATGGAAAGCTTTCTTGTCTCACTAGGATATGGCATATTGAAGATAGTTGACAAAGAGTATAGTATACCTCCTAATGGCCCAAAGGATGAAGATGAGATTAAAGAATATGAGAACAATGGCAAGGCAATGAGTGCTCTTCTGAATAGTTTCTCTGATTCTAAATTAGTGAAGGTGATGAGTTACAAAACTACTCATTAGATCTAGAAGAAGTTGGCAAGTACCTATGAAGGAGATGACAAGGTCAAGCAAGCAAAGATGCAAATTTTGAAGACCAAGTTTGAAAACCTAAAGATGTCAGAAGATGAAAATATTGCAAGTTACATGTAGAGAATGGATAAAGTTGTCAACTCCATCAATGGTCTTGCTGGAAATCTAGAGGAAAGTAAAGTGGTAAAGAAGGTACTAAGAACTCTTCTAAAATCTCATAGTGCTAAAGTTTTTGCCATCGAAGAAACTCAAAATTTGGATAAGTATTCTAGGGATCAAATGTTTGGTACTCTAACTACTTTTGAGATAAGAGAATTCGGTCAAGATGATTCAAGGAAAGAAATTGCTTTTAAGGCTAGAAAGATAGAAAAGAATGTTGTATCAGATTCAAATGACTTTGATGAAGTGGAAGCAAATTTTGTAAGTAGATTGAAAAAGGGCTCTGGAAAATATAGAGGTAAGTTACCTTTCAAATGCTTTAACTATGGAAAGATAGGTTATTATGCTTCAAAATGTCCAATCAAAATTTCAAATGACAAATACAAGGATAACAAAGGAAAATCATTCAAGAGAAGTTATTATGTTAAAGAAGATGAGAGCATATCTGATGATGAGTCTAACTATCCAGATGATGAAAGTAATGAATGCTTATTCATGGCTTTGAATGATGAAACTAATTCTGAAAAAGATATGAAGGAAATTGCTCTGGAAACAAAGCAAATCACAAGATCTTTGGTAATTGCTTTTCATGCAAGAGAAGAGGAGAATATCTTGTTAATTGATAGTGGGTGTTCAAATCATATGACAAGTGATAAGAATAAGTTTATGAAGTTTGAGAAGTTTGATGGAGGTTTGTTAAGTTTGGAGATGATGCATCTGCCAAAATATGTGGAAAAGGTTCAATCAATTTTGATGGCAAGCACAATATAGATGATGTTCTCTATGTCAAGGGTCTCTGGAATAATCTTCTAAGTGTAGGACAAATGTGTAGCAGAGGATATAACCTTGTATTTTAGGATGGTGGCTATGAAATTAGAAAGGAAAATTTTGGAACTCTGATTGCTACATGGACAAGGACAAAAGGAAATATATTTCAATTTAAAGGTGCACTAATGGTATGTGTTTCATGACTCTAGTTAATGAATGTTGGCTATGACATAGAAGAATGTGTCACATCAATTTTGACAGTCTAGTGAGGATCAACTCTACTCAAGCTATGAGGGATCTGCCAAGAATTACAAAGCCTATCAATGCAACTTGCAAGGAATGTCAGATTGGGAAGTAAACAAGGAAGAACTTCAAGATCTATTTTCCCCGATCCTTCTATCCAAAGTATAAAACCTTCTTGCAAAAATTAATCCTCTGTGCGAAGTTATATTTTTCGTTTCAAATACATTTGGGGTTGCGTTGTATACTTTTAAATCATAATTTGTTATCATAGTCTTCCTCATCTCATTTTTCTCTCCATTTAAAGCGTCAAAACCAATTTTTATCCCAAGGTAAAACTCACGGCTTAGTAATATTTTACTTTACATCTATTTTCCATTTTGACTAAGTCCGTGTTAATTTTTCGCTTCTCACCAAGTCCATTTTGCATTTTCTTTTGATCCTCGCCAAACTCGCACCAATTTCTCCTTTTTGCTAAGTGTACGCAACTTGTGAAGTTTGCCTAAGTTGTTCACATCCGCTTTTTACCGATGCAATAAGTTTGGCATAATAAAGTCTACATTCACTTGTGGCAGCCGAGAATTAAACGTCATTTCTATTATTCAAATCACAAGTTGTACATTTTTCTCTTTCGAAGCAAGTAATAAAAGTGGGGGCATAAATTTACGAGCATCCAAGGTGTTAAAATTCACTTATTACTTGCATGAAAAGCTGGTTGCAGTTTTTGTGTCCACGATCATCTCCTAAAAACAAGGGAATATTCTTTAGTTTAAATAAAATGAAGACCTCCGTACTGGTAATTATCATTTACAGTGATGAATGTTAAATTTTAATGGCATCCAAAGCCTCAAATCTCTTACTGCACCCCATTGGTTTTACCTCTCGAATTATGTATGGATGACACATGCCAGAAAAGGTGGTGATGAATGACATCCATAAATCTGCAATAGTCGACAGGTGTAGAAATCATGGAATTGAAACATTGAAACATCAAACTTGTTGTGCGCCATCATAGGGCAACATGGCATATACAGGAATTTGGTTATCAAGAATAGTTTACACCACTATCACCGTCCCTCACATAAAGGCGAACAATATGCCTCAAGAAGCTACCTAAAATGCAAGCTTAAAGAAATCAAAACTCCTAGTTATCAAGTTAATAACCATCTCTACAGATGTGCGCATGCTAAGAAGGGTTATTGTTGGTAAATAAACAGTTCGCAGTCCTCTGTATAATGCTTGCTGGTTATGAAACCTCATCAGAAGCCAGTCACTGAGAGCTCTATACGACGGAGGAGTTAGCGACACTGTATGTGCATAGCTCATTTGCTACGAAATGACACACAGGAATTTGATACTTGTAGATCATTATGCCGCGGTCTGTTTCTAAAGAAACGTGGATTCGAAAATCGACTCACCTCAACCATACAGCAATTACCTTGAATCGCACATAGCTTCGCATATTGGTGTGGTGTCTATGTCAGATGAATGTTCTTAAAGTTTAAAGGAAAGTCTCTGTGCTAGCCACCCATAAGCCTCGCAAAACCAAGGTGCAAACATGCTCGTCGCCATCGTTTTATCACCAGCTCTTTAAAATATAAAAGATCTGAAGGTTATCAACATGATTATCATAAGCTCGAGTGAGATACATCTCATAGAACATGATTTTAAATCGCTCACAGAAGCAAAATTCATAGTTATTGAGAGATAATAATGACAACACATGTTTGATAGTCAATTAGAGATCATGAAAGCACAGCTGTTAGAAATCATTTATTGCTTGGCACAGGGATATTCTTTGAACATTGTTGAAATAGAATTCTATTGTCAGAAACTAGATATATAGTTGAGGACTGTAAGATGCTTGATAGAATGCCTCCAAGTTTCGATCGATAAAACCTTATCTCTGCGAAGGGATTGTTTACTCAGAAAATTGTTTGCATGTTATGCTCATTGTTTGCTTATTAAATCTCTGTGAGTGCAAGTCCCAGTCGATGTGGGTGGAATATGTGAAATTACAAGCCAATACACGTGAATTTTTCCTCAGATTGGTTTATTTGTCATACAAAGGGTGTAGGTCTGTGAAGAAATACAGAAGTATGGACATCAACAAATACAATTCTCTTGCAGTGCAGTCATGTCTATTCAATGAAGATGTCCGAGTATGAACATCTCCTACCTTCTAGTTTGAATGACGTGTTTTTCCAAATTTCCATTTGAAATTCATTGCAAACAATTTGCAAACTATCAAAACAAAGACCTCCTAAAACAGTCCAGTAAAACTTTGAGAGAGAATAAACACAGAAAGTTTTCACATCTTATTGCAAACTTTTAATCATGAAATTTAGATACCAGGGGTTTGAGTTTCTCTCAGTCCTTGAATCCACTGTTCCAGAAATATCAGATACCTCTCTGGGGCACATCAACTTGACAGATTTCTAGGAGACAATGAAACAAGAGAAGAAATCACCGATGACTCAGAAGTTGTTTGACAGTGGATTAGCCCAAGCAGCTGGCTTTCTTGTGGCAGTCCAATGTACAGATCTAGTTCTAGAATGTATGAACCATTACAAAGCGGAAACTAGAGAAATCAGAACCATTGATGACAAACTTATTGTCAGATTAGACAGTGTTTCAATTGGTATAGCTTTCAGGTTACCTGTCAGAGATCAATTTGTGAATATAGACAAAAGACTTGCTCATCAATATTTCAATGATAGGAAACATCAATGTCTCAACACTATTGCAAAACATTGGTTACATACACCTAAAGGAGGAAAATCAAAGTTGCCTAAAGTTCTTCACAGATCATGTTTCATAGAGGATATTTCAAATATGATTGTTCTACTTCATAGAGTGATGGGAGATGAAAAAGCAGCAAATTTTGAAATGTGGATGTTTCTCTTTGTAAATGTTATTTGTGCAGGAAATTAGTTTATTGATTGGGGTAGCATTATTAGTGACAATTTGCATTATCAGTTGACCAATTTTGAATTGAATGAACATTTCTACATGTCCTCTTACTTATTTTATGCAATTGCATGCATGAAATCATGGCCAGGTCTTGCTACTAAAGGAACTTATGATAACATGACACAGATCTATGATCATTATCCTCAGTTGCAACTGGAACAAAGTTACAAGCACTACCGCAGAGTAAATGATGCTTTCACAATGTTAATAGTAAGAGAACTTCAAGGTAACACTGCACTCTAGATATCACAAGAAGTTGCCAGTTTAATCAAAATATATGGGAGTTACTTCATCCAATATCCTAGATTTACCTATCTGAGAGTTGGTGGGTTTGATGGATATCCATATAAGCTACCTAGATATGTAGATGACAAGATGATATTGATAGAACTATGCAAGCAAATTGGTTCACTTAACAGGAAATGCAAAGACAAGAGGAAACCTAGAGTTCCATTTCCCATTGGTCTTAACCATTACAGCTGCAAATCTTCTACAGATGCTCAAAACATAGAGAGATCTCTGATAAAAATCAGCTTGTATGCCTATACTATGAGATTCCCTTTTGATAGTAAAGGATATGTCAGAGATAATCTATGGCTTGGTGCAGGATACTGTCACTTTCTAGAACTTGAAGACTTTTGGGAAGATTGTGAAAATGATTATGAGGTACATAAATGAGACTGGATGAGGATGACCATTCCACAGATCAGAGGATTCAAACTAGATTGCAATACAGATGGAATTGAGGAAGATGGTTCAAAATTAATTGATCCTGTGTATTTTGATAAAATTGAAACACAGTCTTTACCACCTATCAATTGGGCTAATGAGGAGATTAAAGATTTAGCTATAAGAACTGCACATATCATTCAAAGGAGTAAAGCTTGGGTAAAGAAAAAGGCTACTGAGGCAACAGCTACTAAACCGACAAGTAATAATGCTTTATCATCAAGTAGAAAAGATAAGCATTCTTCTTCTTCTTCTTCCTCTTTTCATTCTCATTCTCCATCTTTAAGAAGTGGTTCCCATAAGAGTACTCAAGGAAGAGATGACGGAGAAGATCCATCAAGAAGAAAGGGTACTAAGAGCATCTATGAAAATGATGAAAAACAGAAAAGAGGGAAAACAAAAATGAAGGATAATGCATTGCCTCCCATACAGGAAATAGTTGAGGTAAAAAAGTCTACAAGTCCTGAAGTAACCTATCAAAATGTTGAGCATCTGAATATCTCTCCTTTACCCCTTGTTGCTTCTCCTTCTCATGAAACACCTTGTTCACCGCATGCATTACAATTTTCACTCCCGCCACCTATGAATATATTTAGTGAGCATATGCTTCCCTCAAACATAGTACCTCTTTCCACAAATATTCCAGAATCCTCACATAATCCTTCTTCTTCCTGATTGCAACAAAGTTTGTCAAGAAAAAGAAACACTACTCAATTAATCATGCTAGATTTTGATATAGTCTCTAATTTGCTGCAAAGGTCTCCCAAATCTAAAAAGATAAAGGTTACATCAAGGATGGTAGTGGATTCTTCATCAAGCAATGTCTGTGTTGAGGTTGCACAACCTGCTTCAGAAAAGAATTTGAATGAGGCTATAGAAAGTGATTTTAACATCACTAAAATAGATCTTGGTCCATCTACATATGAGGGTGACATGCAAAACTTTCAAGTATCGGCTGCCCAGTTAATAAAAAGAACAGAGAAGGAAAGACACATGAAAGATCAACTAAAGCAACAGGTGCAAGTTTTGACATCCTATCTCAAAGCCATCATAGATACATCAGCTTTGCCTTTTGAGGCTTCTTCTACCTCCACTAATTTCTCTCTTGAAGTAATGTTGAAAAGGAAATTATTGAGAGTGTCAGCAAATATCAGTTGTATGGAAAGGTGACTCAGAAGTGGGTTGAACATATGAAATCAAAAGCTTTCAGTTTCTTTGAGCAGGCAAGGAGTCTATTTGATGAAGCAAAAACAAAGAGGGAAGAGATTGATAATGAAATGAGAGGTATCCAAAAAGAGGAATTGTTATGGCAGGGAATATCCAAAGACCTCAGTGAGATGATCAAAATAGATAATGAGATATTACTTGCTGAAAAAGTCTTTCAAAACATTGAAGAAAACCAATCTAGTTCTTGGCTATTTTCAATTGAATGGAAACTGTCTAATATAAGACAAGTGTTGGCAGCCCAAGAAAAGCTCTTGGAAATTTGTGAGCAGGTGAAGAAGAATATCGGGCTGATTTATTGGCAGTCAATCCTGATATAATTGAGACAGATAAAGTTTTAGTTTTGGAAGCCAAAGCTATCAAAAGAAGCTTTGAGAACATGATTAACACAGTGTTGTTCAACAAACAGGTTTTCAATGAAGGACTTATGGATAAATTGAACCTTATCATTGTGGCTGTCAATTCTGGCATTGATCACATATCAATTTATCAACATAATTTGAATGATGTCCATAAAGATCAATCAGAATGGAAGTTTCGCATTACAGGAGTCATTGTTCCCAAAAATAAACTTATAGCTGTAGCAGTGAGGATGTTCAAAATATACAAAACAAAGTCTATCCTCCCTTCATAGCAGTTTGTAGCAATAGAAACATCTTCAGATGGTGTCAAACATGGCGAGGACAAAACCTGATAGTTTCTTGAGAGATCCATCTTATTGGTCTACTTTTCAAAGTTTGCAAATGATAGGTTTTAGTTCTCTTTCTATGAAAGTGACTTTATGTCACTCTTTTGTAATTAAGGTAAAAAGTGCATTTTATTATTTCAGGGACTTTTGAAACATTATATAAAGGTTAATTAAAGTGCACTTTTATTTTCATAAAATATTTTGGGTAGTTACAGGAAGTAATTATAAGGTAGTTATAAAGTTGGTTACTAAGACAAGTCTATATATAAAAGGCTTGGTGTTTGTAATAGGGACTTTTTGGCTTTCACATTTATAAGGATGTTATAAGGAATAGAGTTGTACAACTCAGTGTGGAGAAATAAGAGGCATTTTGGATTGTGTGATCTCAAATATCTTCTTAACATTATTCATTCCTCTTATGTTGATGGATGATGTTTTTCTTTACATAATTTTGCATCTGCAATTTGGAATAACAACTAGTCTTGAAGGAATTGATTACTAGATAATGTTTCAACGTATGTTGAATATCTCCTAAATCATTTCTTCTTTCTACTCATTTTAACAGTTTAAGAAGTATTCTTATATTGTTTTGGTGGGATTGTTGAACTTTATGCATGCAAGATGAGTCAATGTTCATAAGCCCATTGTCTTCATCTTCCAAACCTTTCTTTAATTGCATTTCATTCTCAAAACCTATAATATATCAAACGAGGGAGCCGCCCCTCTACATGCAGAGGTAAGTTGATAGAAAAACTACAACTTTACCAGCTGTTGGTACTTATTTTCACTGTGTTTTTCTGGGCAAAGAGTCAATCTAATAATCCATATGTTATAGTGCAAAATCTGTTTACCAACAGATTTTTGGTGACTCTGCTGGGGACCGGATTCAAGCATACCTCTTTTGTTTGGAAAAAGTCACCTTAATGTGTTCAAAGCAAATCTTTTTGATCACTAAATATGGTGCTACAACATAGAGCTGGACCTATTTTACAACCTAATGTCAACTGGTTGGACCTTGAACAAGAAGATATAATTACTGATTTGCGAGTATTGGCTTGGAGATATAGGAGGTCAAATCGCCAATATCAAGAAATCGATGCAGTGCTCGATGAAGAAGAAGACATAGGAATAGAAATTCGTGTTCGTGCTCGGTTAATAGCTCAAGGCATTGCAGAAGAAGATTTGGAAAGAGCTAACAAGCGTTTTCCTTTTCAAGTAGCTCCGAGAAGAGATAGAGAAGTTGGTCCTCCTATTTGACCTGTTCAAGAATATCTCCCTGTGAGTCCTCCTCAAAATCAACCTGGCCGCCAAGAGGTACACCAGAGGAGATCGTGAAAAGGGCATCCTGGATCCCGATTTTGAAAAACTAGCAAGTCTTGATTTTTCTCAATCTTTTCTTCCCTCAAGAAGGAATATCAAATCTTTAAGTAGGCCCCCTTTACCTGCAAGAAGTCCTACCAGAACCTCTGCCTCCTCTTCCACTTACCAAGCAATGACCTTGCACGGGACTGCAGTTCCTATTGTTATAAATATTCAACCAATCCCACCACTGTAAATGGCTCAACCTGTGCCTTGGGGAGCAGCTATTGGCCCCCTCGCCTTAGGCAATCAGTTGCATTGCTTACCTCATGGATCTAGAAAAGTTTTTCCCAAGTTCACTAGAGATGGAAAAGTTTCTACAAACGAGCATATTAATGCCTTGTTTTCCGCATGCGGTGTTCTAGGCGTCATGCATGAAGATGTTTCTATCCGATTGTTTGTTGAATCTCTAACTGAAGGAGCAGTAGAATGGTTTCACCATTTACCTACCGGAACTATAAACTCATGGGTGATTATGCACCAAAGATTTGAAGACTGTTTCAAAAGTACTGAAGATGAACATGCATTATTAGCACAACTTACTCAAATGAAGAAAGAGATTCATGAGCCAATGTGAGAGTTTCTGGCATGATTTAACAAGTTGGTGAATAGAATTGAAATTGCTAAAAGGCCAACTACGGAGAATAAAAAATGTTTCTTTCTAAATGTGCAACCTCCAGATGTAAGTTTCCATTTGAGAAGAGCTCGAGTTGCTAATTTACAAGTGGCACAAACTATGGCCATTGAGATTGAGGATGATTTGTTGACTGCCGGGAAATGGAACAAAGACTTGCAGAAGGGGAAGACACAGTCTTCTAATCCATCTACTATAGACCTGATGATTCAGAAGCTAGCTAATGATTTACTCCTACTCAAGAAACAGCTTCCGCATAATCCTCCTCCGCTATATCAAGATATACCAAGGAGAAATTATGTACCTTACCAGGAGAACAAGCCTCCTAGGCTTCCTCCTCCAATGCAAAGGCTAGCTATTGAGCATCCTTCTTCAAGTCATAAATAGACTGCAACTACATGTGATTTTCATCTAACTACTGACCATGATGGTAGCACTTGTCTTGAAATGGCAAGATTCATGCAGATGAATCTATCAAGTGAGAAGATAGAAGAGTATGCCTCTCAAGAAGACGAGACAAATGAGGCCTATGGTCAACCAACAATCAACTTTCTTGAGTATGAATTTGATGAGAAAAAAGAAGAAGTTCATGACAATAACAATCATTCTTGTAATATCTTCACAAGAAATCAATATCAAAAGAATGAAGGAAAAGCCAAAGTTGAACTTGTACACAAAATTCCAAAAAATACCCTGAAGATTCTATCAAGAAAACAACCTTTGGAGACTCAACCTCTTACTACCACGAAGGATAAAGGCACACAAGGTTCCCCTCTCGGTGATTCATCTCTCTCTCCTAATGATGCATTCGATTTCATAGAGCATTGCAAGAAAACAAAGGTACAAATTTCTCAACTTGATTACTTGAAGTCAAATCCTCAACAGTTGGAGAGACTAATGCATGTTGTCAAAGGAAAACCAGATCCTACTTCTTCAGTACACCAATGGTCGAATGACTCTCGACCTGAAGAACCTTCACATGATGATCTCCTTGGTGAATCTCCACAAAAAGGTACTCCACCGATAAATGTTATTTTCCCAGATAAGCCTGACCCATTTTATGTTTCCTTGTATATAGCTAGCTATAAACTTAGCAATTGCATAATAGATTCTAGCGCTTCTGATAATGTCATGCCTGCTAAGGTTGCTCATGCCCTCGGCTTGTCATTAAATAAACCTTCAGGTAAAGTCTACTCGATGGAGTCCAAGTTAGTCCCATTAGTAGGTCAACTCAAAGACGCACAAGTTGCTTTAGCCACTTTCCCAGAAAAGAAACTAAAGCTCACCATCTTAGTTGCTAACATTCCCACAAGCTATGGCATGCTACTTAGCAGAAGCTTCTATAAAGACCTAGGTGGAGACATACAACTAGATTGGTCTCATGCCTTAGTCCCCATCCATGGAAAGAAAGTCAGACTAATTCCAGAACCCAAAGCGAAGTATACAGTCCTGAAATCTAATGATCCAAGAGCAAAGATACTATATGAAGAAACTGGACTGGGTACATATATGCTTATGCAGGAGAAAGAGGTAACCCCTGAAGTTATCTCTCCTGACGTGTCTTCTGGCCTTTGGACAATGGAATTTGACAGCAGTTGCTCTTCTTCCAGCTCAGGGGCTGGAGTTGTTCTCATTTCACCTACAGGGGAGAATTTCCTGTGGCTTTCAAATTGGTTTTTGACAACACTAATAATACGGCAGAGTATGAGGCGCTCATTTTAGGCCTCGAGGTTGCTAAAGAGAAAGGCATCAAAATGTTGAAAGTTCTCAGAGATGCAGAATTGGTTGTCAAGCAAGTAATAAATTAGTTTCAAACAAAGAACACCAAGTTGAGACGATACCGAAACTTAGTATGGGATCAAATAGAATTTTTCAATGCTTTCTCTATAGAGGCTATTCCTCAAACTCTTAATTCTAAAGCTGACTGCCTTGCAGTTTCTGCGGCTCTCTTGCTTCCACATCTAGAGTTCAACAAAAATCAATACAAGATTGAATTAATATAGCGACCAAGCGTACCTGATAATGGCAAATATTGGCAAGTTTTTGATGACGACAGACAAATTGTGTCCTTTTTGGAGAAGGCTAGTACTTTTGTCAATCTGTTATTTGAAGGAAGTGAGACTCCTGTAGAAGACGAAGTGCTACAATTAAAAGGGAACACCATTCCAAAGGGTTTGATTACCCTAGAAAAACTGTTTGATAAGCACGATTGCTATGTGAAGAATAAGGATCAAGAGAAAAATCCTAATTCTTCTCAGTATGATAAAGTTGATATAGGCACTAAAGATGATCCTAAAATTGTTTGCATTGGCAAAGCATGTTCGCCAGAAGAAAGAAAGAAGCTCATCACCCTGTTGGTCAAATACAAGGACATGTTCGCATGGTGTTATGATGATTTGAAGAGTTTCAGGGGTGGAAAATTTCAGCATTATATCACTCTTAAACCCGGAGCCACTCCTTTTAGGCAAAAACAGAGGCAATTCAATCCTAAGTTGCTGGAGCCATCTTTATAGAGATTGATAAGATGTTAAAGGCCAGAATTATATATCCTATTCATCATTCAACTTGGGTAGCAAATATAGTTCTTGTAAGGAAAAAGAATGGCGAAATAAGGATTTGTGTTGATTTCCGCAATCTTAATCAAGCATCTTTAAAAGACAACTACCCTTTGCCTGTGATGTATCACGTTTTGAAAACCGTGGCTAGATCTGAAATGATGTCATTACTTGATGGGTTTTCAGGGTATAATTAGATAGAGGTTGCTCAAGAGGATCAACATAAAACTGCTTTTACAACACCTTGGGGAACGCTCGCTTACAATCGAATGCCATTCAAGTTGATCAATGCCGGTGCAACTTTTCAACGTGCCATGGATCTCTCTTTTGGAGATTTGAAAAACAAGATTATTGTGGTGTACTTGGATGACCTTACTGTCTTTTCAAGAAAAAGAGAAGATCATATCAAACATCTAGAGATAGTCCTACAGTGTTGTCATGAGCAGGGGATATCTCTTAACCCCAAGAAGTCCATTTTTGGGGTTACTGAAGGAAAACTACTAGGGCACATTGTGTCTAAAGATGGGATTTGGATTGATCCTGAACGTGTTGAGGCCATCCAAAAATTGCCATTACCATCAAGCAAACCTGGAGTAAGGCCTTTCTTTGGTCAGATCAATTTCTTAAGGAGATTCGTACCAGATTTCTCTGAATTAACTCACCACATTGTAGACATGATGAGGGATAAGGTGGTCTTCAAGTGGACTAAAAAAGGGAAACAAACATTTCAAGATATTAAAATAGCAATTGCGGATGCTTCGGTTTTAATTCATCCAGATTTTTCCAAAGATTTCATTATATATTGTTATGCTTCGGAGCATACTTTATCTGCTATCTTGACTCAGCAAAATGATGATCGTATAGAAGCACCTATTGCATTTATGAGTGTCCCTTTGAAAAAGCATGAGTTGAATTATTCCTTAGCGGAGAAGCATGCTTATGCAGTTGTTAAGGCAGTAAAACATTTCAAATTCTATATCCTCAATTCACATTCTAAGATCTTTGTGTCGGACACTTCGATCAAAACCATACTTACATAGCAAGAAATAGGTGTCAACAAAAGAGCCTCTTGGATTGCGAAAGTTCAAGAATATGATATTGATATTAAGCCAACCAAATTGATACGAGGAAGAGGCTTATGTAAACTCATAGCTGACAACTGCATGGTTGAAGAATCTCCAGAAGAGAATGCTGAATTACCTCAAGCATTATTTGTAGGATTGACAAATGAATGGTTTTAAGATATTGCTTATTTCTTGACATATGGTGAGTGTCCTTCACACTTAACTCTGAAGCAAAAAAGAGCAATCAAGTTGAAAGCTGCAAAATATATTATTTGGGAAGGTAGTTTATATAAGAAGGGGATTGATGGAAATTTTCTAAAATGCATGGATAAAGAAAAACAAGAAAAATTGCTTTAGTTCTTTCATAATGAAGCTTGTGGTGGTCATTTCTCTTCCAATGTCACAACCTATAAGATTCTAAGACATAATTATTACTGGCCTGGCTTATTCAAAGATGCAGACCAATGGGTGAAAAAGTGTGAATCTTGTCAATAATTTAAAGGCAAGGTCAAGCTAGCCACGCAACCACTGAAGCCTGTTGTTATTGAAGAACCTTTTCGTCAATGGGGACTAGATTTTATTGGTCCACTTCATCCAACATCTAGCGCCGGGCATACACACATCTTGGTGGCCACAGATTATTTTACTAAATGGGTTGAAGCCATTCCAGTCCGTCAAACTTCCTCCCAGGTGGTGTGTGATTTTCTAAAGCAGAATATTCTTGTAAGATTTGGTGTACCTCAGAAAATTGTTATAGATAATGCTTCCAATTTCTCCTCTCATGAAATCTCTTATTTCTATTTTCGACATGATCTCATACTTGCACATTCTTCTGATTATTATCCACAAGGGAATGGATTGGCAGAGTCCACCAACAAAAACCTCATCTCTATCATACAGAAGCTACTAGAGGAGAAACAAAAGAATTGGCACAAAAGGTTATTTGATGCGTTATGGGCTGACATGACTACATAAAAAAGAATCATCAGCATGTCCCCCTTCCAACTTGTTTATGGAGTTGATGCTCGCCTGCCAATTCCTCTGGAACTTACTGCCCTGTCTCTTCAGACAGTAATCGAAGGTAATGAATTTAAAGATTCTCTAGAGAAAGAATCATGCATCTGACAAAACTTGAAGAACAAAGGAGTCAAGTAGTTGACAGAATAGCAGAACATCAAGCAAAAGTCAAGAAACTATTTGATAAGAAGACCAAACAAAGGCAGTTTGTTGTAGGAGATCTCATTCTACACTGGGATAAGAAGAAAGAACCTAAAGGGATGCATGGAAAGTTTGAGTCTCTCTGAAAAGGACCTTTCTGAGTTAGAGAAGCGTGTGGTGATAATTCATTCTACTTGGCATATCTTGATGGCACTCATTTGCCCTTGCACTACAATGGGCAGCACCTGAAGATTTACAATCAGTAATGTGGGATTTATTCCCAACTCTTTGTATATAGGTCAGTTTTGTTGTGTTAGTGAGTTTCCTTGTTTGTCCTATTTTTGTCATGTTGTACATCTCTTTTTTAGTCTGACTCTATTTGCCCTGAGATAAGATCATTAGTCTTGTCAGAGACACTGGGGTTTGTCTACGTCCTTGTAGTTCTTGTCCCCAAGTAGAGCCAGCTGTTTGCCTCGATCCTTCTATCCAAAGTATAAAACCTTCTTGCAAAAATTAATCCTCTGCGCGAAGTCATATTTTTCGTTTCAAATACATTTGGGGTTGCGTTGTATACTTTTAAATCATAATTTGTTATCATAGTCTTCCCTCGTCTAATTTTTCTCTCCATTTAAAGCATCAAAACCAATTTTTATCCCAAGGCAAAACTCACGGCTTAGTAATATTTTACTTTGCATCTATTTTACTAAGTCCGCACTAATTTTTTGCTTCTCACCAAGTCCATCTTGCATTTGCTTTTGATCCTCGCCAAACTCGCACCAATTTCTCCTTTTCACTAAGTGTGCGTAACTTGTGAAGTTTGCCTAAGTTGTTCACATCCACTTTTTACTGATGCAATAAGTTTGGCATAATAAAGTCTACATTCACTTGTGGCAGCCAGGAATTTTGTTTCTATTATTCAAATCACAAGTTGTACATTTTTCTCTTTCGAAGCAAGTAATAAAAGTGGGGGCATAAATTTATGAGCATCCAAGGTGTTAAAATTCACTTATTACTTGCATGAAAAGCTGGTTGCAGTTTTTGTGTCCACGATCATCTCCTAAAAACAAGGGAATATTCTTTAGTTTAAATAAAATGAAGACCTCCCTGCTGGTAATTATCATTTACGGTGATGAATGTTAAAGTTTAATGGCATCCAAAGCCTCAAATCTCTTACTACACCCTGTTGGTTTTACCTCTCGAATTATGTATGGATGACACGTGCCAGAAAAGGTGGTGATGAACGACATCCATAAATCTGCAATAGTTGACAGGTGTATAAATCATGGAATTGAAACGTTGAAACATCAAACTTGTTGTGCACCATCATAGGGCAACATGGCATATATAGGAATTCGGTTATCAAGAATAGTTTTCACCACTATCGCCATCCCTCACATGAAGGCAAAAAATATGCCTCAAGCAGCTACCTAAAATGCAGGCTTAAAGAAATCAAAACTCGTAGTTATCAAGTTAATTACCATCTCTACAGATGTGCGCATGCTAAGAAGGGTTATTGTTGGTAAATAAACAATTCACAGTCCTTTGTATAATGCTTGCTGGTTATGAAACCTCGTTAGAAGCTAGTCGCTGAGAGCACTATACGATGGAGGAGTTGGCGACACTATATGTGCATAACTCATTTGCTACAAAATGGCACACAAAAATTTGATACTTGTAGAACATCATTATGCTACGGTCTATTTCTAAAGAAATGTGGATTCGAAAGTTGACTCACCTCAACCATACAACAATTACCTTGAATCGCACATAGCTTTGCATATTGGTGTGGTGTCTGTGTCAGATGAATGTTCTTGAAGTTTAAAGGAAAGTCTCTATGCTCGCCACCCATAAGCCTTGCAAAACCAAGGTGCAAACATGCTTGTTGCCATCGTTCTATCACCAACTCTTTAAAATGTAAAAGATCTGAAGGTTATCAACATGATTATCATAAGCTTGAGTGAGATACATCTCATAGAACATGATTTTAAATCATTGACAGAAGCAAAATTCGTAGTTATTGAGAGATAATAACGACAACACATGTTTGATAGTCAGTTAGAGATCATGAAAGCACAGCTGTTAGAAATCATTTGTTGCTTGGCATAGGGATGTTCATTGAACATTGTTGAAATAGAATTCTATTGTCAGAAACCAGATACATAGTTGAGGACTGTAAGATGCTTGATAGAATGCCTCCAAGTTTCGATCAACAAAACCTTATCTCTGCGAAGGGATTGTTTGCTCAGAAAATTGTTTGCATGTTATGCTCATTGTTTGCTTATTAAATCTCTGTGAGTGCAAGTCCCAGCCGATGTGGGTGGAAGATGTGAAATTACAAGCCAATACACGTGAATTTTTCCTTAGATTGGTTTATTTGTCATACAAAGGGTGTAGGTCTGTGAAGAAATATAGAAGTATGGACATCGACAAATACAGTTCTCTTGTAGTGCAGTCATGTCTATTCAATGAAGATGTTTGGGTATGAACATCTCCTGCCTTCTAGTTTGAATGACGTGTGTTTCCAAATTTCCATTTGAAACTCATTGCAAATAATTTGCAAACTGTCAAAACAAAGACTTTCTAAAACAGTCCAGTAAAACTTTGAGAGAGAATAAACACAGAAAGTTTTCACATCTTATTGCAAACTTTTAATAATGAAATTCAGATACCAGGGGTTTGAGTTTATCTTAGTCCTTGAATCCACTCTTCCAGAAATATTAGATACCTCTCTGGGGCACATCAACTTGATAGATTTCTAGGAGACAATGAAACAAGAGAAGAAATCACCGATGACTCAGAAGTTGTTTGACAGTGGATTAGCCCAAGCAGTTGGTTTTCCTGTGGCAGTCCAATGTATAGATCTAGTTCTAGATTGTATGAAGTATTACAAACTGGAAACCAGAGAAATCAAAACCATTGATGAAAAACTTATTGTCAAATTAGACAGTGTTTCAATTGGTATAGATTTCAGGTTACCTGTTAGAGATCAATTTGTGAATATACACAAAAGACTTGCTCATCAATGTTTCAACGATAGGAAACATCAATGTCTCAACACCATTGCAAAACATTGATTACATACACCTAAAGGAGGAAAATCACAGTTGCCTAAAGTTCTTCACAGATCATGTTGCATAGAGGATATTTCAAATATGATTGTTCTACTTCATAGAGTGATGGGAGATGAAAAAGCAGCAAATTTTGAAATGTGGATGTTTCTCTTTGTAAATTTTATTTGTGCAGGAAATCAGTTTATTGATTGGGGCAGCATTATCAGTTGACCAATTTTGAATTGAATGAACATTTCTACATGTCCTCTTACTTATTTTATGCAATTGCATGCATGAAATCATGGCTAGGTCTTGCTACTAAAGGAACTTATGATAACATGACACAGATCTATGATCATTATCCTCAGTTGCAACTGGAACAAAGTTACAAGCACTACCACAGAGTAAATGATGCTTTCACAATGTTAACAGTAAGAGAACTTCAAGGTAACACTGCACTCTGAATATCACCAGAAGTTGCTAGTTTAATCAAAATATATGGGAGTTACTTCATCCAATATCCTAGATTTACCTATCTGAGAGTTGGTGGGTTTGATGGATATCCATATAAGCTACCTAGATATGTAGATGACAAGATGATATTGATAGAACTATGCAGGCAAATTCATTCACTTAATAGGAAATGCAAAGACAAGAGGAAACCTGGAGTTCCATTTCCCATTGGTCTTAGCCATTACAACTGCAAATCTTCTACAGATGCTCAAAACATAGAGAGATCTCTGATAAAAATCAACTTGTATGCCTATACTATGAGATTCCCTTTTGACAGTAAAGGATATGTCAAAGATAATCTACGGCTTGGTGCATGATACTGTCACTTTCCAGAACTTGAAGACTTGGGAAGATTGTGAAAATGATTATGAGGTACGTAAACAGGACTAGATGAGGATGACCATTCCATAGATCAGAGAATTCAAACTAGATTGCAATACAGATGGAATTGAGGAAGATGGTTCAGAATTAATTAATCCTGTGTATTTTGTTAAAATTGAAACACAGTCTTTACCACCTATCAATTGGGCTAATGAGGAGATTAAAGATTTAGCTACAAGAATTGCACATATCATTTAAAGGACTAAAGCTTGGGTAAAGAAAAAGGCTACTGAGGCAACAGCTACTAAACGGACAAGTAATAATGCTTTATCATCAAGTAGAAAAGATAAGCATTTGAATTCTTCTTCTTCCTCTTTTCGTTCTCATTCTCCATCTTTAAGAAGTGGTTCCCATAAGAGTACTCAAGGAGGAGATGATGGAGAAGATCCATCAAGAAGAAAGGGTACTAAGAGCATCTGTGAAAATGATGAAAAACAGAAAAGAGGGAAAACAAAAATGAAGGATAATGCATTGCCTCCCATACAGGAAATAGTTGAGGTAAACAAGTCTACAAGTCCTAAAGTAACCTATCAAAATGTTGAGCATCTGAATGTCTCTCCTTTACCCCTTGTTGCTTCTCCTTCTCATGAAACACCTTGTTCACCGTATGCATTACAATTTTCACTCCCGCCACTTATGAATATATTCAGTGAGCATATGCTTCCCTCAAACATAGTACGTCTTTCCACAAATATTCCAGAATCCTCACATAATCCTTCTTCTTGGTTGCAACAAAGTTTGTTAAGAAAAAGAAACACTACTCAATTAATCATTCTGAATTTTGATACAGTCTCTAATTTGCTACAAAGGTCTTCCAAATCTAAAAAGATAAAGGTTACATCAAGGATGGTAGTGGATTCTTCATCAGGCAATGTTTGTGTTGAGGTTGCACAACCTGCTTCAGAAAAGAATTTGAATGAGGCTACAGAAAGTGATTTTAATATCACTAAAATAGATCTTGGTCCATCTACATATGAGGGTGACATGCAAAACTTTCAAGTATCGGCTGCCCAGTTAATAAAAAGAATAGAGAAGGAAAGACACATGAAAGATCAACTAAAGCAACAGGTGCAAGTTTTGACATCCTATCTCAAAGCCATCATAGATACATCAGCTTTGCCTCTTGAGGCTTCTTCTACCTCCACTAATTTCTCTCTTGAAAGTAATGTTGAAAAGGAAATTATTGAGAGTGTCAGCAAATATCAGTTGTATGGAAAGGTGACTCAAAAGTGGGTTGAACATATGAAATCAAAAGCTTTCAGTTTCTTTGAGCAGGCAAGGAGTCTATTTGATGAAGCAGAAACAAAGAGGGAAGAGATTGATAATGAAATGAGAGGTATGCAAAAAGAGGAATTATTATGGCAGGGAATATCCAAAGACCTCAGTGAGATGATCAAAACTGATAATGAGATATTACTTGCTGAAAAAGTCTTTCAAAACATTGAAGAAAACCAATCTAGTTCTTGGCTATTTTTAGTTGAATGGAAACTGTCTAATATAAGACAAGTGTTGGCAGCCCAAGAAAGCTCTTGGAAATTTGTGAGCAGGTGAAGAAGAATATTCGAGCTGATTTATTGGCATTCAATCCTGATATAATTGAGACAGATAAATTTTCAGTTTTGGAAGCCCAAGCTATCAAAAGAAGCTTTGAGAACATTATTAACACAGGGTTGTTTAACAAACAGGTTTTCAATGAAGGACTTATGGATAAATTGAACCTCATCTTTGTGGCTGTCAATTCTGGCATTGATCACATATCAATTTATCGACATAATTTGAATGATGTCCATAAAGATCAATCAGAATGGAAGCTTCGCATGACATGAGTCATTGTTCCCAAAAATAAACTTATAGCTGTAGCAGTGAGGATGTTCAGAATATACAAAACAAAGTCTACCCTCCCTTCACAGCAGTTTGTAGCAGCAGAAACATCTTCAGATGGTGTCAAACATGGCGAGGACAAAACCTAATAGTTTCTTGAGAGATCCATCTTATTGGTCTACTTTTCAAAGTTTTCCAATGATAGGTTTTAGTTCTCTTTCTATGAAAGTGACTTTATGTCACTCTTTTGTAATTAAGGTAAAAAGTGCATTTTATTATTTCAGGGACTTTTGAAACATTATATAAAGGTTAATTAAAGTGCACTTTTATTTTCATAAAATATTTTGGGTAGTTACAGGAAGTAGTTATAGGGTAGTTATAAAGTTGGTTACTAAGACAAGTCTATATATAAAAGGCTTGGTGTTTGTAATAGGGACTTTTTGGCTTTCACATTTATAAGGATGTTATAAGGAATAGAGTTGTACAACTCAGTGTGGAGAAATAAGAGGCATTTTGGATTGTGTGATCTCAAATATCTTCTTAACATTATTCATTCCTCTTATGTTGATGGATGATGTTTTTCTTTACATAATTTTGCATCTGCAATTTGGAATAACAACTAGTCTTGAAGGAATTGATTACTAGATAATGTTTCAACGTATGTTGAATATCTCCTAAATCATTTCTTCTTTCTACTCATTTTAACAGTTTAAGAAGTATTCTTATATTGTTTTGGTGGGATTGTTGAACTTTATGCATGCAAGATGAGTCAATGTTCGTAAGCCCATTGTCTTCATCTTCCAAACCTTTCTTTAATTGCATTTCATTCTCAAAACCTATAATATATCAAACGAGGGAGCCGCCCCTCTACATGCAGAGGTAAGTTGATAGAAAAACTACAACTTTACCAGCTGTTGGTACTTATTTTCACTGTGTTTTTCTGGGCAAAGAGTCAATATAATAATCCATATGTTATAGTGCAAAATCTATTTACCAACAAGATCAAAGAGTATTCTACCACCAGATCTCTAGAATTGGTGCATATAGATCCGTGCAGACCTATAAGAGTAGGAAGCTTTCAAGGTGACAAGTATTTCATGTTGTTAATTGATGATTACTCTAGAATGACTTGGGTAAGTTTTCTCAAAGAAAAAATTAGAAGCTGTAAATAGGTTCAAAGCATTCAAGGTTATGGTTGAAAATGAAATTGATTTGAAAATCAAATGTTTGAGGTCTGACAGAGGTGGTGAGTTCACCTCCAATGAGTTTAACTACTTTTGTGAAGATCATGGAATAAAAAGGCATTTGTCAACCCCTAGGACTCCTCAATAGAATGGAGTTGTGGAAAGGATTAATAGGACAATTCAGGATATCTATTGGAGAGAAGCCATTCACACTGCGGTCTACATACAAAATAGAGTACAAGCAAGGATCAACAATTCAAAGACTCCATATGAACTATGGTATGGAAGAACTCCTACTGTAAAGTATTTTAGAGTGCTTGGAAGCAAGTTCTACATTAGGAGTGATGAAGAAAACTTGGGAAAGTTTGATACAAGATCAGATGAAGGATTCTTCCTTGGATATTCTACAAAGAGCAAGGCTTACAGGTGCTACAACAAGAGATTGAAGAAATTAGTGGAAAGTGCAAATGTCAAAGTAGATGAAGGACCATGTCAAAGTTTAGTGCTATTAGAAGGATATGAATCTGATGAGACCCCTTGTAGAGAAGAAGAAAAAGAGGAAGAAAAGGAAAAGGAGAAGCAAGTTGATGAAGAAGATGCTTCAGAAAGGATTCCTAAGACCCCCAAGTATGTGCAGAAGAATCGTTCTAAAAATTAGATCATTGGAGATAAGGACAAAGGTATCCTAACAAGGAGAAGTATTGCTATGGCAGATGAATAGGTAAACTTGTGCTTATTGTTTCAAATAGAACCCAAAACAGTGATAAGCAAGCAAAGATGAGCACTGGATCAAGGCTATGGAAGAAGAATTGATGTGGATTGAGAAGAATCAGACTTGGGAAGTTGTCCCAAGACCAACAGACAAAAATGTGATAGAAACTAAATGGGTCTTCCAGAATAAATTGAATGAGAATGGAGAAGTAGTCAGAAATAAGGCTAGGCTTGTGTGTAAAGGCTACTCACAAGTGGAAGGAATAGATTATGAAGAAACATTTTCTCTAGTGGCAAGATTGGAGGCCATTAGATTGTTCTTGGCCTTGGCATCTCATAAAAACTTCAAATTTTATCAGATGGATGTAAAATTTGCATTCCTGAATGGAGAGTTGGAAGAAGAGGTATACATTGAGCAACCAGAAGGCTTTCAGTTATCAGATGATCCAAATATGGTCTACAAATTGAAGAAGACATTGTATGGACTCAAATAGGATCCTAGAGCTTGGTAGGCAAGGTTGGATAGGTACCTGCTGTAGCAAGGATTCAAAAAGGGCACTAAAAATAACATCTATACTTCAAAGTTGAAGAAGATCAAATCCTGATTGTGGAAGTGTATGTTGATGATATAATCTTTGGAGGAAATGAAGGTATGTGCAAGAGATTTGCAAAATAAATGTAGAAAGAATTTAAAATGTCAATGTGTGGGGAAATGAACTTCTTCCTTGGGTTACAAATCAATCAATCAGAAAAGGGCATTTTCATTTCACAGTTAGAATATGCTAAGGAAATGTTAAAGTAGTTTGGAATGGAATGTTGGCAAGAGACACTATATGGATTCATGGTTGTTGTCATTGATGGCAACAAAGGTCATCCCACATATCCGCAAGTCATGATGTGTCTCTACCGGAAGTCAGAATAAAGAATGTTGTGGTCCGGTGAAGAAGAACAGAGCATGTGGCAAGGTCCGACAGATTGGTCCGGACCTCTCAGTGGAAGTGTCTTGGTGCAGTGCGGATTTGGGGAAGTCAAGAGGACTACCTTGAGTGGTATATTCCAAGGATTCAGCCTCCGGTGATGGACAAGGAAAAAGATATGAATGGTTGAGTACCGGATTCCTGAGAGACAGTGAAAACAGAGGAAGAACTGACTGGCAGAGTATCAGACTGCTTTCCGGATGGGTTACTGTTGATGACAGAGGTTGTGAAGGCATGAATCATGTTTGGCCGACATGATTAATGATATCTACAAGTATATGCTTGATCCGCATTGCTTGGTGAGGAAGGATTCAGCCGACAGAATGAGAGTTTATAAGAAACTAGACTGTTCCGGATGCCGACTAGAAAGGTGATGAAATTACTTGTGCGGATATATATAGAGGATGGATTTAGTTGTGAAGTGTGTTGTGATGTGGAGAGATATGCGAAGAAGTCCAAAGAAAGAGCAGAGGTAGCAAAAAGGATCCGGTATGTGGAAGATAGCAGAATAAAGAACAGAGGAAAGATGAAGTGCAGCAGATCAGTGTACTGAGCCTAACCGGAACTGAACTCCAGCATATGCAGATGCTTCCAATCAGTTCAAGACTGTGATTCTCATCACTTTGTAGACAGTGTGTCTTCTTGTAGGCAGTGGGCCTCTTGTGAGCAGTGTGCTCGGGCAGTGAGCCCTAATTGGCAAGTGCCATCTTTGTAATTTCCTATTCTTCTAACAGAGAATAATTTTGGGTTAATCACCCCGTGGTTTTCTCCCTTAACAGGGTTTCCACGTCAAAAATACTGTGTCATGTGTTTCCTGTTTTATGGTTAATGTTTATGTTTGATTTTATGCTGCATCAATTAAAAGGAAAGTTCAATAAGGGAAATAATTAGGATAACTGATTCACCCCCCCCTCTCAGTTATCAACAATTGGTATCAGAGCTAAGTTCCTCCTAATAGAGCCTAACAGCTTGAGGAAGATCTGGGATTTCAAATGGATGCATATGGTTTAAGGGAGCAACTCAAGACTGCCCTTGAGGATCTTGAACAGTCAAATTCTGAAGTCAGTGAATTAAAGGAAAGACTCAAACAGGCTGATGAATTCATGAGAGAATTAAAAGACAAATTAAGTCTCTCTATGAAAAAGAGAAAGGAGCTGCTTCAACAGTTGGCAAGACAAAGTGAAGAAAGCAATACAAATGAGGAATTGACTGAGCAAACCAAGTTATGTGAAAAGTTATCAAAAGAAGTCATTATGTTAAGACATGAAATGGAATCAGGAACTATAAAGTTTACTCAAGAGATTGAAGAAAAAAGAAAGGCTGAAGACAATCTAAGACAATCTCTTAAAGAAAAATCAGAAGAATGCCACCAGATGGACAGGATTATCAGACACCTTGAATCTGATCTTGAAGATGCCAAAGATAATGAAGAAAAACTTGAGGATCAAATTGCCTCTCTCAAAAGAGACCTTCAAACAGCAAATGAATATAAAGAGAAATTCAAGATAAGTTCTGCTCAACTTGAAGTTCTTCTTGGAAGTCAAAAGAGGACAGATGACAAGTATGGCTTGGGATATGAGAAAGGAGAAAGCTCCGGATCCGGTCAGAAGAATCTTGGATCAGAAAATCCAAGGAGCAGGCCTAGAAGACCTCCGGTAAGACAGCCAAATGCTCAAAGATATCCATCCTTCAATGGATACTGCCACAACTGCAACCACTTTGGTCACAAAGCTAATCAGTGCAGAATGAGAATGAATCAGAATAATTCATCCTTCTCCGGACAGTGCTTCAACTGCAAAAGGTATGGACACAAATCCCATGATTGCAGAATTATGCAAGTAAACAAATCATTCAAAGGTAGATGCTTCACATGCAATAGAATAGGTCATATGGCAAATCAATGCAGATCAAGAGGATATCAGTCAAATATGCAAAGAAATGTTATTTGCCAAATCTGCAATAGGTCCGGTCATAATGCTAAAGTCTGCAGAAACAAGAATCAGGACAAAAGAGGTCCGGTGTATAATCAGAATCAAGACAAGGGTAAACAAAAGATGAATGCGGATGAGGTTAGGAATCAGATGAGCAAGATTTGGGTGAAGAAAAGTTCAGAGAATGTAGAGGTTGGATCCGCACCAGACTCTGGTGCTGATATTTCTTCCGGAAATTAAAAATGAGCTCAGGCTCAGGGGGAGACTCAAAGAAAATCTTGTTCCCCCAGCCAAACAAGTGGTGCCGGATGTGGCACAAGATGCGGATCAAAGGGTTTGTAGATATGAATCTTGAGATACTTCAGTCAAGTTTTCAGAGGTCCGCATGAAGTTATGAAGAAGCTGTGATCGATCAAATAAGACCTGTTCAGGGAGATGCTCCGGTATGATAAAGGATTACAAAAAGGTCTGGAAAGATCCGGAAATGCACTATCTTGTTCTGCGGATTGGACAGAGTGTTTGAGATGATCTTGTAATATGCTACCTCGATTTATTCATGATTGAAAGATCCGGATGATATCCACAGATCAGGACTAATCCGGGATACTCCAAGCTATCCAGACAAGGCAAACCGGAATGATGTAGGTGAAGCATTTATTGCAGACAGGTATTAGGGTTCGCGGAGCAATTTAAGGGATTTCTCAAAGGTCATTTGCTCATTCTGCACTCGAGAAGAAGCGAAAAGTGGAGCTCTGCAACAAGGTTCTTCAAGCACACCAAGGATCTCCTGCCGAAGCTATTGGATAAAGAAATCAATCCAACCACTCCGTGCAAACCGAAGGCGCATAAGGTATTCTCCGTTTTTCATTACCTCACTGCAAATCTTTGAAGAATGGCTACTCCAAACATAGTTAAGATCTCCGATAGACCTCGCCCCTCATTCAAGAAACATCCCTACAAATCATTGGAGGTTGACCCACTAGGAGCCTTCTCTAGTGTTCCTCACGGAGTTATACACACCGAAGACATTAGGGTTTACATACATGTAAACATTGAGGAATTTGGGGAATTCAAATTAAGAGACCTCTATCACAAGCAGCTGATTGACAATGCTTTTGAGCTTAAACCAGAGTATAAGGATATTCAGAAGAAACAATTTGAGCAATTTATTCATTTCCCCTGTTTTGAAGAGGATGAATGGGTCCGGTATGTACTGAGCAGGATGCATGACAACTTTCTATGGCTAGATAGACCCTGCAAGATCACAAAAGAGGCAATTAGAGCAGTAACTGGCCTATACTCCTCCGGAGGAGTACCTATCCTCAAATCTGTCAAGAACAACATTGTAACTGAGGCCACCGGATCAAAATTTGACAAAAGGGCAATGACCATTGAAGACATCTCCGATCCGGATATCAAATATGCATCAATGATAATAGGATACAAGATCTACCACTCCAGCAGGGAGAATTCTGTATCCGGAACTGCAGTATACACTGCCTATGAGATGCTAAGAAAGAATGCAGAGTATGATCTCTGCGAACTACTGCTAAGCCAATTAATGGAAAATATACAGAAAATCAAGAAGGATAAGAAGAATTCCTTTAAGTATGGTACTCTGATTGTATGTCTATTCTTCTACTTCATGAATGAGCTACCCGGAACAAGTGGATGGGTATGGCAGAATGACAAACCTGTTGCAGTCCAGATAAGAGACTACTTGCATGGACTTGGGGATGCAAAAGCGAGAAATTCAGCTCTATGGGGATACTTCAAAAACTTTCAGAGCATGATGCAAGCAAGAGAGAGAATTCCTCAGTCTCTCATTGAGAAATACAAGGACTCAGTGTGCTTTATGGTTGACACTGATCAGTGCCTAATGGAGGCAGTGGAGCCAAGGACTGTCTGGATCATGCCCATGGGGTATGAAGTTGATGAACAGATAGTGGAGCTGCATGTTCAACACATGCTAAGTCAGCCCAAAGATCCTAAGGCAGAAAGGTTTG
Organism: Cunninghamia lanceolata; assembly: GCA_027924645.1. Taxonomy (NCBI): domain Eukaryota; kingdom Viridiplantae; phylum Streptophyta; class Pinopsida; order Cupressales; family Cupressaceae; genus Cunninghamia; species Cunninghamia lanceolata. Next base: position 17,786,942 of record BSBN01000803.1, read on the forward strand.
GAACCTTTGAGGAGCTGAGTGTAAAAATACATGTAGAACTCAGGGAACCTGAGATTAAAAGAAAGGTAAGAAAAGAAGTAGAGCACATTGCTCAAGGCCTAGGTATCTCAAAGGAGGCACTTGATGCCAGCCGGGAAAAGAGGAGGAAGGCCGAGGAAGAAGAGAAAAGCAAAGAAAGTGCTCCGGTTGGAGCTCCCACCCGGACCAGATCAACAAAGAGATCTGCACCTCCCTCAACCAAAAGTTCAAAACCGGAAGTCCAGGCATCCGGTAAGAGATCCAAGACAAAAGCCACAAGGGCTTATGGAAGCCAAAAGGATGAAGAGGAAACAGAATCAGATGAGGGAGTAAGAGAAGTAAAGAAACAGAAGAAGGAAGGATCCGGTAAGCCCTCCACAGGCCAAGACAAGGATGAAATGGCAGAGGTAACTGTTGAAAAGCCCACTCTGTCACTAGAGAGCATAATCAAGTCGGTCACGGTGGATGGAAACCTTCAACCAATGACTGAATCCTATGATGACTTCAGTGAGGCAGACCAAAAGACTCTGCAGGAAGCCACAGTTAAATATATGAACATATACAATAAGGATTTCATTGAGATCATATCTCTCATTCCTAAAAGCCTAGAGAAGGAAATGGAAGTAAGAAAGAATAATGCTCATGCCAAAGATCTTGAGATCCGGGAGCAGATAGCTATTCAGCTATATCCTCAAATTGATCCCAAGACAATGAACATTATCTTCAAGGACTGCAAAGATGAGTTCAGAAGCAAAGCCAGGATGAATCAACTCATGCTTGGTGAGACTGACAAAGTGGCCCAAGAAACAGAAGAGATCCTCCGGAAGGCCTTCAAAAGGTTCAATCTTCCTGTTGTAGAGGACTTAGGTGCAGAAACAGCTGCTGATTTGGAATCTTCTGTTCCGGAAGAAGTGAGCCCTGAACAGACAAGTGAGGACTTGGGACCCTCTGCTCCAGAAGAAGTGGCCCATGAACAAGTTAGCATCTCTCCTCCGGTTTCCCCTACAGTCTCCGGATCCAAAGAAGAAGAGCAATTACAGGAGAAGGAAGCAGTGGTGAAAGACAAAGAGGTTGACAGTTCTAAGACTGCAGAAGAAAAGAAACATCTGTCTCCGACAAGAGACACTGCACAAACTGTTCAACAATTTTTGAGTAAAGAAACTTTAGAGATTGATGAACCGGAGCTTCTAAAAGGCCCATTTGATTTTGACTCTCTCTCTCCGGTACAAACAATGAAGATAGCTTCATTTGCAAATGCCAAGGCAAATGAAAAGCTCCTGAAGTCTCATATGGAAGACTGTGAGTTGATAGAGGCTGCCTCCGGAGTACTTGTGAAGATCATGCCATCAATCCAAATAGATCCGACAGCCTCCACTTCCGGTAATCTAAAAACCTTAGTCAGCAGTGTTGATACACATTTTGATTCTCTAGAAAAATCAGCTGAAGAAAAGGTCCGGAAGGAATTTTTGGATAAGAGATTTTCAGAGATATTAGAATTAATTTCTAAAGATAGGAAGATTGTAAGCATTGGAATAAAGAGCTTAGAGAATGCTCTTAAGGATGGCGGTGATATCTATAAATTTTGTATATCCTGGTCAAAGGCAACAGCAGCATTTGACAAGAAAATAAAAGAGGAACAGGATAAGCTACAAAGCTTATCTCAAAGTTTTGATCCTCTCTCTTCCTCTATAATAAATCAAGAATGTCAGACTATTGCAGTCTTGAACGAAATAAAGAATCTTGAGAAGGAAAGGAAGAACATCACCAACCGGATGGGAGAACTTAGAAGGATTATAATCCCTAAGTTGGAAACCATGCATGAGGCCATCAGTGATGCTAGGACCACCGCCCAAACAAAAGATCTGACAGATCTCAAGCGGGCAGAAGCGTTTGCATTTTTGTTAAGTGGTCACATTTCAATTTTGGACAGAATGAAGCAAAGTTGGGCTACCGAAATGATTCAATTACAGACATCCTTTGCAGACATTCTTCAATATATGTGAGTATGTAAATATGCGGCTAAGTATAAGAAATTTTTGAAAATTTTGATATGCGGACCCTACCCTTTGCCATTGATGTCAAAGGGGGAGTGAGGAGCAGTGAAAAATGAGGGATCCAACTAAGGGGGAGTTCCGGAAATTGTATATAAAGACAGAGCATCAGCAAAGGGGGAGCATAGTGAAAACACTTAGTCATTTTTCACTAAGTGTTGCCATCAATGCCAAAGGGGGAGATTGTTGGCAAGAGACACTATATGGATTCATGGTTGTTGTCATTGATGGCAACAAAGGTCATCCCACATATCCGCAAGTCATGATGTGTCTCTACCGGAAGTCAGAATAAAGAATGTTGTGGTCCGGTGAAGAAGAACAGAGCATGTGGCAAGGTCCGACAGATTGGTCCGGACCTCTCAGTGGAAGTGTCTTGGTGCAGTGCGGATTTGGGGAAGTCAAGAGGACTACCTTGAGTGGTATATTCCAAGGATTCAGCCTCCGGTGATGGACAAGGAAAAAGATATGAATGGTTGAGTACCGGATTCCTGAGAGACAGTGAAAACAGAGGAAGAACTGACTGGCAGAGTATCAGACTGCTTTCCGGATGGGTTACTGTTGATGACAGAGGTTGTGAAGGCATGAATCATGTTTGGCCGACATGATTAATGATATCTACAAGTATATGCTTGATCCGCATTGCTTGGTGAGGAAGGATTCAGCCGACAGAATGAGAGTTTATAAGAAACTAGACTGTTCCGGATGCCGACTAGAAAGGTGATGAAATTACTTGTGCGGATATATATAGAGGATGGATTTAGTTGTGAAGTGTGTTGTGATGTGGAGAGATATGCGAAGAAGTCCAAAGAAAGAGCAGAGGTAGCAAAAAGGATCCGGTATGTGGAAGATAGCAGAATAAAGAACAGAGGAAAGATGAAGTGCAGCAGATCAGTGTACTGAGCCTAATCGGAACTGAACTCCAGCATATGCAGATGCTTCCAATCAGTTCAAGACTGTGATTCTCATCACTTTGTAGACAGTGTGTCTTCTTGTAGGCAGTGGGCCTCTTGTGAGCAGTGTGCTCGGGCAGTGAGCCCTAATTGGCAAGTGCCATCTTTGTAATTTCCTATTCTTCTAACAGAGAATAATTTTGGGTTAATCACCCCGTGGTTTTCTCCCTTAACAGGGTTTCCACGTCAAAAATACTGTGTCATGTGTTTCCTGTTTTATGGTTAATGTTTATGTTTGATTTTATGCTGCATCAATTAAAAGGAAAGTTCAATAAGGGAAATAATTAGGATAACTGATTCACCCCCCCCCCCCTCTCAGTTATCAACATGGAAGACTCCAAACTGATATGTACTCCCATGACTACTGGCTGTAAGTTAAGTAAAGATGATGAATCCCCTAAGACTGATAAGAGCAAGTACAAATCAATGATTAGTGGACTATTATACCTAACTACTACTAGACCGGATATCATGCATGTAGTCTGTCTTGTGGCTAGATTCCAAGCTGATCCCAGAGAGCCACATGTATTACTAGTAAAGAAGATATTTAGATACCTGAAAGGCACTCTGGAGTTTAGCCTATGGTATCCCAAGGATACTGATTTCTCCTTGAGTGCATACACAGATGTAGATTGGTCAAGATGTACAGATGATAGAAGAGGTACAAGTGGTGGTGCTTTCTTTCTAGGAAGTAGACTTGTCTCATGGTTAAGTAAGAATCAAGACTCAGTGTCATTATCTACTGCAGAGGCAGAATATATTACAATAGCATCTTGTTGCACACAAGTGTTATGGATGAAGAAGATATTGAAGGATATCAAAGTGTCATATGATGAACCTATTCCTATCCTATGTGACAATACAAGTGCTATCAACATTTCAAAGAATCTAGTGATGCATTCAAGGACAAAGCATATTTCAATCCGGTATCACTCCTTAAGAGAAAGGTTGCAGAGAATGAGGTGAAGGTTGAGTATGTGCCTACCAAGGATCAAGTTGCAAACATCTTTACAAAGGATCTCTCTAAGGATACTGTTGTGATGTTCACAACATGCCCTATTTTACTGCTTAGCAAAATGAGGACCCCCTGCTGTTGCTTTGCTTTTTTCGCTTTTGGTTTGTTGTTCTTCTTGGTGGTAAAGGGAAAAGAGAGGAAAACTTTGTTAAAAATAGAGAAAAAATACATTTTTTAGTACCAGTGCATGATATGGTTGGATTCCTTGTGGAAAATGAGCTACGGTTGCTTTTTGAACCGTCTTAAAATTTGCCATATTTTGCAAGTTATGATTATTTTGGTAAAATGAACATTCAGGTTTGTAGATCAGGTTTTGCATGATACAAGGTCAGTTATAGGTCCTCCTCCTTATAGGCATCTGGTTAAAATTTTGAAATATACATACAGGATGGATTTTAGGTTAAAATGAATTGATGTTTCGGACTCACTTTGTATCTCATGGTTGTATGTTTTGCAGGGAGTATGCAATGCACTTATACAATGGCAGACCCAAAGAGTTATTATACGATGGTAAAACATTATATGTTTGGCACAATCTATATTTCATACATACATTATAACATTACAACGAAGTATACATTATGTGGATGTGAAGGGAAGTTGGGATGAATTAAAATGTTGTATATTTCCCACTTGCATATCCGGGGATGCAAGTGCTTGCATTCATCGGTATAACTTTCAATATCGGAGTGCCTTGAACTTATCTCCTTGATGAGTATAGTCTCTCCGAGGTGTTGTGGCCATCGGTATAACATTTGATATTGGTGGAGTTTGAAATTGTCTCCCCGAAGGGAAGTTTCTCACTGAAGAAAGCTCATCGGCATAACTATCTTATCGGCGGTGTTTGGTTTTGTCTTGGCAATAAGGAATCTCACGCCGATAGAAGAAATGATATGGGCCCATCGGCAAAACATAGCGATCAGAATGAAATGATAATCCTTCACCGATAGAGCAATCTCACGCCGATGACAGTGCCAAAGGGGGGAAGGAAAGGACTTAGTCGATCAAAGGGGTTGGTGATCGGTAAGAGTTTAGCCGACGAGTTTGCATCGGCCAAATGATGGCTATCAGTGGGAAATGTTTTGACCACACTGATGGAAGGAGGTTAGCTCGATGAAGGAAAAGACTTAGCCAAATGAAAAGGCCACATCGGCATAACATTGGAAATCAGCCAATCAATTTTTGTTCTCACCGATGACATATCTCACGCCGATGGGTGGGAAAGGGCAGAGTGATAGCATTTTGAATGCATTTTTGAGGCATTTTGGGGCCCGTTTTCTACATTTTGCACGATCATGCCTTGATTCAATCGATGTTTCAGTTTCCTACTATTTATTAAGTAAAGTGATACTTACTGCTCATCTATTTTTTGCAGGTTTGCAGTTGAGAGAGGAGCTGAAACTTGATGGCAGTGACATCATAGAGAGGAAATCAGATCTCAAGAGTAGGAGAAAATAAGGATAAAGGACGAGGAAGTCAAAGGTCTTCAAATGAAAAGATAAAGTGCAGTTGAAAGCATCATCACAGTAGACAGCAGAAGTTATTATTAACCTGCTAGGCTTTCCAAGAGGGCATATTTCGCCCAGATTGGATGTATGCTCAGAGGTATTTTGGGAAACTGGTTCACCAGCATTTATTGTTGTAACTAGGGGTTTGAACTACGGTTTAAACTAGGGTTTTTTGGGCTATGTTGAGGCTAATCAGAAAGTCTATATATTGTGCCTTGATACACTGTAAAACTTTACACAGGGGCTACTTAGAAATTTGTAGCAGCAGATTTTTGTAGAGAATAGCATTTAGAATAGAGGGACCTTTGAGTTTAGAAGTAGAAGAAGGAGGTCGCCTATGTCTGCAATAAAGAATGCGTGGAACATCTGGCTTCCTTACTGTATTTGTAAAGCTTGTAAGTTTTCTGTAATTTGATCAATGAAGCTAAGAGTCATTCAGACATTGTAAATCTTATATGACTGTCTATTTCTAATACAATTGAATCTGGAATTCTGCATCTATCGTTTGAGTGTTTTCTGGTTCTTCATTGTGTTTTGAAACATTTTCTCTTAGAGCTTGCAATCTTAGGTGTATGTTCGTGAAAACACTCAGAGCTTACATTTAAGGTTTTTTTTGTCTGTGGATTTGATCAAGTTACTGTATGATTTATATAGTGCATAATAGAACAATTAGATCCTTCGGTAGATTTAAATGAAGTTTAGATTAGTTCTCTCTAACTTTTCCCAACCCATCTGAAATACTTAACTTAAAACGCATAAATTTAAAGGAAACTGTTTGATACTTGAAAGAAGCATGCATAACAGAGTTAACAGTAGACAGTTTTCATAAATATTTAAGAGGAGAAAGCTGCAATAATCTGAGAAGTTTTGCAGCACAAGTATAAGTTTATGCAAAAGGAATGAACAACATATTGACATTTATTAATCTTTTGCATAGTTTGAGTCCAGTAAACCAACAAGAAACCCTAAACTACGTAAGGCCCCTTGAACATTACAGCTTCACATCAACCAACTGAATTTGCCCAACAGGTCAAGACCTGACCATATTAAACTTGGGATTAAGCGAATCTTAACTGATTCCTTCATATCTTTCAAGTCAGTTTTGGTTCATTTTATGTGAATTTTAACTAATTGTTATGATTGCATCAAAACAATCACCAACAGTTTTTCTGGCGCTAGAAGGAGGGCCGACTTGAGTTAAGGTTTGTTTCAAACTAGCTAATAATAGTGATAGAGTGGCTAGGTCTAGATCCAGTTTAGGGGATATTTTTGTGCAATTACCTAATACAAGGCAAAGTAAGAACCCTTTGATTTGGAATCCTAAATTATCACAAGCAGGAAGTTCATCTGGAACACCTCCTGGGTCACCTTTTAACATACGTAATATTGTAAGTCCTGATAGATCACTATTTAGATCCTTGAACCTTGATTCAGGTACTCCTAGAGGTCCTAGTCCTCCTGAAAATCCTATCCCACCAGTAAATCTAGGCATTCCTATAGGCCCAGGTCAAGCTCAAGTGCCCACAATGGCTTATTTCAATGTCCACTCTCCCATAGCATTCCCTGATTCTAATGAGATGCCCAAGAATCCGGAGAAGATATGTCCTAAGTACCAGTTGCACCAAGATCTTGAAGACCACATTAGAATATTCAAGGAGGCATGTTTTAGGGCCAGATTAGAGCATGAGGATGTTGTGTGTAGATTGTTTCCCTACACCTTCAATGAGCAGGCCTCTAACTAGTATGTAAACTTATCCAATGGTTACATTTCTTCCTGGCCACTTATGGAAGAAGCTTTTCTGTCTAGATTTAGAGGGCCCATTGATCCTTGCATCTTGTATCACAAATTGGCTACCATAAAAAGAGGTGAGGGAGAGCTAATTGATAATTTCAATCACAAATTTCAAAAGGCTTACTCTAGGCTAGTAGCCCCCTACACTGTAGATGATGATACCTTGTTGGCTATGTACTATGCAACCTTGGATCCTTTGACTGCCATGTTTGTCAAGAGAAAACCTGATATAGATTTAGTGTCTAAAGCCTATAAAGAGGCAACCTTAGTAAACCAAGAAATGAGGCCTACAATTTATAGTCCATTTATCAGTGGAGGAAATTTTGGAATGCAAAATCAGGTACAACCTTGGAATGGAATCCCTATGCATCATGCTTCACCATTAAATCAGGTTCCAACATACACACCTGTGTATAGTCCTACCCCAATCCAAGCCATAGCTCCTTACACAAGCAACACTGCTAATAATAGTCAAAACAATGGTCAGCCTTTCTTTCAACCTCCTAAGGATACAACTATGGAAAAAGAACCAAAAGATAGAGAAGAAATCAAAGAGATCACTGCACATTTGAAAATATTAACCATTGTAGTAACACAACTAAGAAATGAGAATCTCTATGGAAGAGGCAACCAAAACTACAGTCAAAATCAGAATTACAACCAAGGCCAAAATCAGAACTACAATGTAAATCTAAATCAACACTCCAATCAAGGTTATAACCAAAATAATAGCCAGGGCCAATGTTCAAACCAGAGCCAAAACTATATGGTGCAGGAGCACCAACGGTTTGGAACCCATGTATAAAGGGTCTGGAACCCATGTACATACCCTCGCATTTTGGTGTGATGTTGTGAATTTTCAAATAGGATAGAGCAGGAACATGCATTCATTCTAATAGCATGGTGACCGATAGTGGCAGTGAGAGGAACCGGCGGTAAGGAGTTAACCAATGCATATCGGTGTGAGAAAGACTATCGGCTAACCAAAATTGTGTTGGGCCGATAGCATATAGTCTCACTGATGGGATAGAGTGGTCGGCAAGAATATTGATATCGGCAGGAGAATGGAAGGAGTTGCTGATGGAAGGAGTCTCATCGATGGGGAAGTCTTTTGCATATCGGCAGGAGAAAAGTGAAGGTCTTACCGATGGAAGGCTTATCGGTATAACGAGTGCCATCGGTGGAGCCTTAAGAAGTCATGTCGATCAACGGAGTCACACTGATAGAAGGTGTATGTGGATATCAGCATGAGATACGTTATCGGAGAGAGTCTTTGAAAGTTATAGAGATTATTAGAGTCACAACGATAAAAAGTGAAGTGCATGTTGTAACATCAGAGTATCGGCCAGAGATCTAGAGACGGTGCCAATAGCGGCAGTCTTACCGATGAAGACTATTCAAAGGTCATCGGGGAGAGATGACACATCGGTGGGAGAGATTCGGGACAGACCGATAGATGTTATCTCACCGATAGGCGAAAAAACCAAAGCTGCAAACAGTTATTTCAGGGTGATATGCATTATCGGAGAAGGGAAAAACTATGCTGACAGTGGAAGTCTGGGTGATGAAAAAGGCATCGGTGAGACGAAGAATCTATTTCGTCGATGAGAACCAAATAGACAGGAAACCCTAACCATTCGATAACAGACATGACGAATGGTATAAGAACTGTTCTTAGCTTTGAAAAGAGATTCGAGTGGTGGAAAGATTGGAGAACATACATTGAATGTAATAGAGAAACTTCTGATAATAGAAACATTGACAGTTTGCATCCATTTGTATATTGTCTGTAGAATACTTGTATAATCCAGTTTGCAGTAGAGTAGACAGTTTAATTTCTGTTCTTTTGTTTCTGTTTGTGCAAGATGTCCTTGTACAATCATGGAGGGTTATCAAGCAGAGACCTTGTTTCTTTTGTTTTTGTTTGTGTTAGTGATTGGGCTATCAGAGAGAGGCCATGTGAACTTGTACTAGGTGAGCTGTGCTATACCCCGGCTAGTATGCAAGTTATAGTCTAAGAGACAGGGGTGAAAACAAAGTAGAAGAAGTTGAGTACCAAGCAATTAGAACCCTAGACCCAGAGAGGAGGGCTAATAACGGGCTCAAGAAGGCTATAAGCCTTGGAGTTGGGAATCTTGGAAGTAGTGAGGGAGAAGAAGAATTCCTCACACCAAGAAAGTAGTGTTTGTATAGGAAATAACAGACAAATAGATCTTTCACCTCTATAATAGACTGTTTAAGTTGAATTAGGCATTTTGGGGTAGAAAATGTCTATGAGCACTTGAATTGGTAGGGAGACTTGGGGTATGACATAGGTCTTGAAGTGTTGTGTCAAGATAGGAGTGACTAAACCCATAGGCCTCCCCATCAAATTGGTATCAGAGCAAGTTAAAGATTTGGGCTATTCCTAGGTTGGAATAGAAGAAGTTGTATGTTATCACCGAGTTCAAGTGAGTCTGTAGGTTCGTCCAAGAAGATGGTGACTAATGCAGAATTGGCAAAGAAGGTTGAGGATCAAGAAGAGGAGAATAGGCTCCTACAGGAAAGATTGGTAGAAATGGAAAGTAAACTGGGTGTAATGATGGAGAAGACTGAAGAAGTCAGGGAGAAAGTAAACAAGGAAAAAGGTGTGTCTATAGAAGATGAAGATCCCACACCTGATCCTAAGTTGGAAGAAGAACCTTTCCTAAAGGCCTTGAAATCCATGAGTGGTAAGACATTGGAAGGAGTTCCTCTTTTTAGTGGAAAGATGGAACCTGATTTGGTTATGGAATGGATAGAAGGTTTAGAAAATCACTTTGAATGTGATGGAGTGAGTGAAGCACAAAAGGTGAAGGTGGCTAAATCAAGACTCAGAGGAGCTGCCTTGACATGGTGGAAATTTGTTCAAACTAAAAGAGAAAAAGAAGACAAGAAACCTATAGCTACTTGGAAGGGTATGGTGGCTAAAATCAAAGAAGTATACATGCCTAGAGATTATGAAGTCCAGTTGTACAAGAAATAGCAAAATTTGAGACAGAGAATTAGATGTCAGTGCATACACTGAGGAGTTTCAAAAACTATGCCTGAGCTCTAAGGTGATGGAAGATGAAAATGTGAAAGTAGCAAGATATCTCAATGGTTTGAGGTGGAGTATTCAAGAGGAAATCAGCTTATTCAACCCTACAACAATGCTTCAAAGCTATCAACTAGCACTCAAGGTAGAGGAGAAGAGTAAGAAGAAGCAAGAGACAAACAGCAGATCAAGAGGAAGAGGTAGAGACAACAGAGGAAGAGGGAATTATGGTGGTAGGAATACTGATCAAAGACCCCAAGGAGAATCCAAACTCACAGAGCAGAGTGGAGAGACTAGCAGTAGAGGAAACTATAGAGGAAGGGGATCTAACAGAGGAAGATCAGGAGGATCAGGCAGAGGATCCTACTTTGCCACTATGAAATGCTACAATTGTGGTCAATTGGGCCATCCAACATATAGGTGTCCTGATAAGGGCACATCTTCTTCTCAAGGAGTTGATAAAAGAAATCATTATGTACAAGATGAAGCTTCAAGCAGCAAATCACCTGAAGTCAATCTAACCTCAGAAGTGGGAGAGAACATCATGGTAAGGAGAACCTTGATCAAAGAACCATTGAAAGCTGAACCAAGCCAGAGGAGAGCATTATTCAGAATCAGATGCAAGATTATGAATAAGGTATGTCAATTATTTATAGACTCAGGGTCTACTGATAACATAGTGTCTGATGAAGCAGTTAGAAAACTAAATTTGCAAAGAATACCTCATTCAAATCCATATAGAGTCACATGGTTAAATAAAGGTCAGCATGTGATAGTTAATGAGCAAACTTGGGTAGAGTTTGGTATAGGTGGATACAAAGACAAGGTACTTTGTGATATCCTACCTATGGATGCATGTCATCTGCTATTGGGCAGACCATGGTAGTTTGACCAGAAGGCCATACATGATGGTGAGAAGAATGCATATTCTTTTCACAAAGATGGTGTCACCTATAAAATTCAGTCATTGGAAGATGAAGAAGAAAATAAGACTAAGAGTCCTAGTATCTTAGTTGTGAGTGGAAAAGAGTTTTTGAACACTCTTAAGGAGGATGGTATTGGTTATGCTATCATAGTGAAGCCTAAGGAGGAGAAGAAAGACAAAAAGGTGGTGATCCCAAAAGAGGTGCAGACTATACTGGAACAATATAAGGACATCATTAGTGATGGAACACCAGCAACACTACCTCCACAGAGGACTATAAGCCATCAGATAGATCTTATTTCAGGAGCATCTTTGCCTAACAAGGCTCCTTACAAGATGACTCCAGAACAACACAAGGAAATAACCAGACAAGTACAAGAATTGCTTGACCAGGGGTTGGTTAGAAAAAGCATAAGTCCTTGTGCAGTACCTATAGTGTTGGCACCAAAGAAAAGAGGAACATGGAGATTGTGCACAGACTCCAGAGCTATCAATAAGATCACCATAAGGTACAGATTTCCAATTCCCAGAATTGAAGATCTTATGGACTATTTAGGAGGAGCTAAGTATTTCACCAAGATAGACCTGAAAAGTGGTTATCACCATATCAGAATCAAGGAAGGTGATGAGTGGAAAACAGCTTTCAAAACCACAGAAGGACTGTATGAATGGCTTGTTATGCCATTTGATTTATCAAATGCTCCCAACACATTCATGAGGCTCATGAATGAAGTCCTCAAGGACTATACGGGTAAATTTGTAATTGTTTATCTAGATGATATCTTGATTTTTAGTCAAACTAAAGAAGAGCATCTTGAACATGTAAATACTGTTTTGAAAAAGTTACATGATGAACAACTAACCATAAATTTGGAGAAGTGTGAATTCATGAAGCAGGAATTGGTATACCTTGGTTTTGTGTTGTCCAAAGGAAAATTGAAAATGGACAAGTCAAAGGTAGAAGCCATATTGAGTTGGCCTACTCCCAGAGCAGCAACTGAGGTGAGAAGTTTTCATGGCTTAGCTCAGTTTTATAGGAAGTTCATACGGAAATTCAGTGCTATTTGTGCACCCATGCTTGATACAATCAAAGGTGGGATGAAAACAAAGTTTCAGTGGACACAAGTAGCTAATAACAGTTTTGAGTTGTTAAAGAAAGAAGTAGCCACACATCCAGTGTTAGTGCTGCCTAGTTTTGACAAGTTGTTTACTTTAGAATGTGATGCTAGCAATATTACAGTAGGGGCAGTACTCAGCCAAGAGAATAGACCAGTAGCCTTTTTCAGTGAGAGGCTAAATGAAGCAAAGAGTAGATACTCTTCATATGACTTGGAGCTCTATGCTCTAGTCCAAGTACTTAGAAAATGGATACATTATCTCCTACCTAAGGAATTTGTTGTGTATACAGACAATCAAGCTTTGAGTTTTCTAAACTCACAAGATAAGTTGAGCCATAGGCATATCAAGTGGATGGAGTACTTGTAGTCTTATACATTTACAATTAAGCACAAGAAGGGATAGCTCAACAAAGTAGTAGATGCTTTACGCAGGAGGCTACTCACAGTACAAGAAGTGCAATTAAGAAGCATAGGAATGGAAGAGTTCAGAGCTCTCTAAAAAGAGGATGAAGATTTTGCTGAAGCATACAAGGTCTGTCAAGACTTTGAAAATCACTTTCATAGTGAATTTGCAGATTACACATTACAACAGGGATTGCTGTTCAAAGGTGGACAGTTGTGTGTACCAAAAGGATCCCTGAGAGAAAATCTTATACAGGAGAAGCATAATGGCAGTTTGAGTGGACATTTTGGTCTGAATAAAACATTGGAGTTAGTCTAGAGGTTCTACTATTGGCTGAAGATGCACAAAGATGTCAGAAAGTATGTGGAGAAGTGTATCATCTGTTAGAAGGCCAAGGGAACTTCTTCAAATGCTAGACTGTATCAACCATTACCAATTCCTTCTAGACCATGGGATTGTGTAAGTATGGATTTTGTAGTTGGTCTACCAAAGACTAAGACTGGTTTTGATAGTATTTTTGTAGTTGTTGATAGATTCAGCAAGATGAGTCATTTCATTCCCTGTAAGGTGACTCATGATGCCAGTCATATAGCTCATTTATTTTTCAAAGAGGTCATAAGGATTCATGGACTTCCAGCAAGCATCGTGTCTGATAGAGGTGCTAGGTTCATTGGACATTTCTAGAAAACTCTATGGCAGAGGTTAGGAACAAATCTATCTTTTGGATCAGCCTATCATCCACAGACAGATGGCCAAACAAAAGTGGTGAATAGGACATTGGGCAACTTGTTAAGGTGTTTGACAAAAGAATATGGACAGAGTTGGGATCAAGTCATTTATCAGGCAGAATTTGCCTATAATGACAGTGTGAATAAGACTACTGGCAAAAGTCCATTTGAGATAGTGTATGGAATGTATCCTCGAGGTGTATGTGAGCTCTGACATCTTGGAGGCATGGAGTTTAGCAGTGGTCATGCAGAGGATTTTGCACAGTCTATGAAGGAGATTCATGACCAAGTGAAGCAGCAATTGATGGAAAACACCCTGAAGATCAAAGATAGGGTAGATGCACACAGGAAGGATGTTCAGTTTGAAGTTGGTGATTTAGTCATGGTTCATTTGAACAAAGCCAGATTACAAAAAGGGATACCAACCAAACTGCAGATGAGATGGATTGGTCCTTGTAGAATTCTGAACAAGTATGGCAACAATGCTTATCGAATTGATTTACCAGCAGACTTGGTAATTTCACCAGTGTTCAATGTTCAGGACCTAGTACCTTATAAAGGTCATCCTCCAGCAACAGCAGGGGAATGTAGTTTAGAAGCTACACAAATAGTGAATGATGTGACCTTGCCTCCAAAAATCAAACCACAGGCTGAGAGAATTCTAGATTCTCGAGTGCAGAGACAAACCAGACATGGCGTGTACATGGTGTTGGAACTAGGGCATACAACTGAGAGGGGGGTGAATCAGTTGTATGAAAACTTGCTCTTACTTCAAACACTTGATTCTTCTTAGTTAGTTAACAACATATCAATTAATCATCCATGAAAGCAAAATGCATAAACACAAGAGCAGATAAACATCAACACATTGAACACCAAGATTTTGACATGGAAAACTTGGTTAAGGGAAAAACCACGGGGTGATTAACCCAAGGATTATTCTCTATTAGAAGAATAAGAAAAATGAATGGCACATGCCAATTAGGGCTCACTGCCCGAGCACACTACTCACAAAGAGGCACACTGCCTACAAGGAGACACACTATCTACAAAGTGATAAGAATCACAATCTTGAACTAGAGAATGACATCTCTACCATGTCCAGATCAGTTCCATTTAAGCCCAAAAACCCTTGCTCTGCCTTTCGCACTTCTCTTCGCTATGCCACACTCATCCACACAATCCACACATCAAAATGAATTCTCAAACACTTATTTATACAAGACATCAACTTAGGAACAATCATCTAAGTCGGTAAACATCACAATAACATTCGTAAGGCGTGTAGAACATCCGGTCGGCCTGTTACAGGAAGAACATCAACAACTGGTAGCCATAACATCAAATCCAACTCTAACTTCAATGTAGACTGTCAACATGAACTAGATATGATCCAATGATCATCATAACCTTCCCTGAATCATCAAAAACCTCCACACTTCATCAGCTTACCAGAATTCTTCTCTTCATCATCTGGTACTTCAAGAACACAGTCTGTCGCCACTGTCATAATGCAAAAGGTACTTCTAGACCTCAAAATCATACACAACTCGAGATGACACATCATAAGGACATCCCAAACACTCCTTCCAATCTGCAGATTAGGATAATACAATTCCAGACCTCACCGGACCTTTCTGTGATCCTCTGTCACCTCTGAACACTTGCCGGAACCGATTCCACACAGACAACCACAACTTCTTCAGATCTTCATGCAGACCTCTGAAATCTTAGCTGAAGCATCTCAAGACTCATATCTACAAACCCTTTAATCCGCATCCTCTGGTTCTTAACCTATACAGTACATTTGCCTTCTTCTCATCACTATTCTTCACTGTTCCGAATGGAGACTGATTTCCTTAATAACAACAGCACACAACTCATCCAGACCTTCTTACTAATGCAATATGAGTAAGTTGACATCAATGACAACACTGGTTCACCTCATACTTGCAACAATCTCCCCCTTTGTCATTGATGGCAACATATGATGTGAAAAACTATCAAGACAAGAACTTCTCCTTTCTGTCACAGCTCCCCCTATCAACAACTTTTCACATGTCTTCTCTTCCTTTACTGCTCCCCCTTTGATCATCAACCACTTTTTTTTCACATGT
Source organism: Cunninghamia lanceolata (assembly GCA_027924645.1). NCBI lineage: Eukaryota > Viridiplantae > Streptophyta > Pinopsida > Cupressales > Cupressaceae > Cunninghamia > Cunninghamia lanceolata. Next base: position 17,802,622 of record BSBN01000803.1, read on the forward strand.
CTTCTCTCCCCCTTTAACATCAATGGCAAAGGGCTCGTACTTGCAATTCTAATACATCAGAATCATACCAGCTGCTCCCCCTTAGTAGCAGCTCCCCATCATCAATCCGGATCACAAGATATGACTGTGATATCCATCGGACTGATGCACATCAGTGCATCCTAGTTCATCACTGGAGGGGCCATGACCTGTAACTTCTCCCGGAGATATTTGAAAGAGTCCTTGGGAAGAGGTTTAGTAAAGATATCTGTAATCTGATCCTTGGAGGGAACATACTCCAATCTGACTTCTTCCTTGTTCACTTGTTCTCTCAAAAAGTGAAACTTGATAGATATGTGCTTAGTCTTAGAATGCAATACCAGATTCTTAGAAATATTAATTGCACTTGAATTATCACAGAAAATTATGATAGGCTCCTCATATTCAATTTTAATGTCTCTTAGCATCTGCTTCATCCATAAGATTTGAGTGCAACTACCTGCTGCTGCAATGTATTCTGCTTCTATTGTAGACAGAGATATTGCATCTTGTTTCTTGCTTAGCCAAGAAACCAATCTCTTCCCTAAAAAGAATGCTCCACCACTGGTGCTCTTCTGGTCATCCACATCTCCTGCCCAATCTGCATCTGTGTAAGCATGAAGAGAGAAATCCAGATCTCTAGGGTACCATAGACCATACTCAACTGTTCCTTTCAAGTACCTAAAAATTCTTTTGATTGCCATAACATGAGATTCTCTAGGATCAGCCTGGAATCTTGCCACAAGACCAACAGCCTGCATTATATCTAGTCTAGTCTGAGTGAGATACAATAATCCACCAATCATTGATCTATACTTTGTCTGATCTGCCTTTGGAGAGTCATCATCTTTGCTCAACTTACATCCGGTTGCCATAGGAGTGTTCATTGGCTTTGAATCTTCCATACTGAATTTCCTCAACAATTCTTTCACATATTTAGTCTGAGAAATGAAGATCCCTTTCTTTGTTTGAGTAATTTGCAGACCCAAGAAGAAATTCATTTCACCAAGCATAGGCATTTCAAACTCACTTTTCATCTGATTTGCAAAAGTTTTGCACATACTATCTCTTCCTCCAAAAATGATATCATCCACAAACACTTCAACAATCAAAATGTTTTCATGATCAATTTTGAAATATAAGTTACTGTCAACAGTACCTTTGTTGAATCCAATCTGCACAAGATGCTTATCCAACCTTTCATACCATGCTCTTGGGGCTTGCTTCAATCCATACAATGCTTTCTTCAACTTGCAGACCATATCATCATTATCAGACAATTGAAATCCATCCAGTTGTTCAATGTAAACTTCTTCTTCTAGATCACCATTTAGGAAGGCAGACTTGACATCCATCTAATATACCTTGAAGTCTTTGAAGGCAGCAAATGCAAGAAATAATCTGACTATTCAATTCTTGCCACAGGAGCAAAGGTCTCTTCAAAATCAATTCCTTCTATTTGAGAGTAGCCTTTGCAGACCAATCTAGCTTTGTTTCTGATTACTTCACCAGCTTCATTTAGTTTGTTCCGGAAGACCCATTTGGTTCCAATCACATTCTTGTCTCTAGGTCTGGGAACAAGATCCCAAGTACGATTTTTCTCAATTTGCATCAATTCTTCCTCCATTGCTTTGGTCCAATTTTCATCATTGCAAGCTTCATTTACTGTCTTAGGTTCAATCTTTGAAATCAGACAGTATTCATTTGAATCTTGAGCAATTCTTCTTCTTGTTTGTACCCCTTTACTTTTGTCACCTATGATCTGATCTTCAGAGTGATTTAGAGTTACATACCTTGGAACTTTGGGAGTTTCTTGCACTACTAATTCTTGATTAGGCTCATTTAGACAAACTTCTTCTTCCTGATTTACCGGATCAGTCTGGATCTAAATTTCAGAGGAGGAAGGAGCTCCTTGCACCAGAGGATCATTCTGATCATCTTCATCACATTCATAGAACCTTAAGGGCTTCTCAATTCCTTCATCAACTTTTACATTAGTACTTTCTATCATCTTCCTCAGTCTCTTATTGTAACACCGGTATGCTTTGCTTTGAGTGGAGTAACCCAAGAAAATTCCTTCATCACTTCTAGCATCAAACTTTCCTAGATCTTCATCTCTTTTAATATAACACTTGCTGCCAAATACTCTGAAATATCTCACAGTAGGAGTGATGCCAAACCAAAGTTCATAGGGGGTCTTACCTATATTGTTTTTGATTTGAACTCGATTGAGAGTGTAGACTGCAGTGCTGATAGCTTCTTTCCAAAACATCTGAGGAACATTTGCTTCCAACATCATTGTCCTGGCAGCTTCCTGGATGGTCCAGTTCTTTCTCTCAACTACTCCATTCTGCTGTGGAGTCCTAGGAGCAGACAACTGTCTCCTTATACCCTGTTTCTCACAAAAGTCAATGAACTCACCAGATGTAAATTCACCACCTCTATTAGACCTTAAACACTTCAGTTTTAATCCAGTTTGATTCTCTACCATAGCTTTGAAGATTTTGAACTTCTCAAGGGCTTTTGATTTCTCTTTTAGGAAGGTAACCCACATCATCCAGGAATGGTCATCAATTAGCAACATGAAATATCTATCACCTTGCAGACTCTTGATTCTTGTCAGACCACAGAGATCAGTATGTACTAATTCCAACAATCCGGTAGAGGACTAATCTTTGCTTTTGAAAGAGACTCTGCTCTGTTTACCTAACTGACATTCTTTGCACAAACTATTTGTAGGTTTCACCAATTTTGGAAGATCTCTTGTAGCTTGAATATTGCTTATCTTGATGATGTTATCAAAATTTACATGACACATTCTTCTATGCCATAACCAACTCTGATCAACTTGAACAAACAGACAACTTCTATTTGAACCAACCAGATGAAAGATATTACCTTTTGTTTGAGGACCAGATGCAATTTCAGTTCTGGAGCTTGTAAAGATTCTGCATTTTCCATTCTTGAACCGGAGATCATAGCCTTTATCCACTAACTGACCAACACTGAGAAGATTGTGCTTCAATCCTTCAACATATAGTACATTACCTATTTTGCTCTTTCCATCAAAGGAAATAGTTCCCCTACCTCTGATTTTGCTAGCAGAATTGTCACCAAACTTTACCATTCCTCCTTCATACCTTTCCAAATCTAAGAACTTATTCTTGTCACCAGTCATATGGTGAGAGCATCCACTGTCAATAACCCAATCATCCTTTTCTTCCACTTGAGCAGCCAAAGCTCTTTCCACAACCTTGTGATTGACAGATTCAGAGGATATTGAATCTTCTTCCTTGATGGCAATAAACACCCATTCATTTTCGGATTTGCTTCCTAGTTTTGATTCATCATTTGTTACTCCTTCATTGTCATCTTCTTCATAAAACATAATAGTAGTTCTTTTGAAACCTTTGTCTATCAGTATTAGACCTTGCAGATCTTTCTGGACATCTTGAAGCAAAATGACCAATCTTATTGCAGTTGAAACACTTAAAGGGTAGTTTTCCTTCATACTTACCAGATCCTCTTGGCAGTCTCTTTGCAATGAGGGCTTCAAGTTGAGCTGTTTCTGCTTCCTCTTCTTCCATGTCTCTTCTTGCTTGATCATACCATGACATCTTCCTTGAAGAGTTTTCTCCCGGATCAAATCTTTGTTTGCCTTTCACATAGGCACTGGCTTTGAAAGCAGATTCAGTCTTGGGTGGATCATCTCCAAACTTGATCATTTCAAATGTAGCTAGTTTGCTAGCCAATTGTTCTCTTGTGACAGTTGTGTGGGCTCTGAATTCATCAATGGCAGCAACCTTGATTTTGTAGGCAGTAGGAAGGGATTTGAGAATTTTGCAAACAATCTCATTTTCATCTAGAGTTCCACCAGCATTTCTAATTCCACATACCAGCTCATTCACTCTTGGCATAAAGGTAGTGATGTTTTCATCTTCTCTCATCTTCAATCTTTCAAATTTCCCTTTCAGACTTTGCAACCTTGCACTTTTGACAAACTCATCTCCTTTATACAGAAGTTGTAGTTTAGTCAAGATCTCATATGCAGTTGGTAGGTTGATAACATTTGAGATATCTGAGTCATTCAGTGCACTTAGAAGAGCTTCCTTGGTCCGTAGATTATTTTCAGCATCTATGATTTCATTCAGAGTTGTCGGACCACCCTGTGGAGGTACATATGGTTTTGAGACCATGGCCAAGTATGCTTTTCCCATACACTCCAAGTGACATTTTGCGACCTTTCCAGAAAGTGAAGTTGGTTCCATTGAACTTCAGACTATCCTTCTTGTATGACGACATCCTGGATCTCCTCAAGTGGTTAAGCTCCTTTCAGAGGAGCCTGGCTCTGATACCAATTGTTGGATCTAGGGCATACAACTGAGAGGGGGGGGTGAATCAGTTGTATGAAAACTTGCTCTTACTTCAAACACTTAATTCTTCTTAGTTAGTTAACAACATATCAATTAATCATCCATGAAAGCAAAATGCATAAACACAAGAGCAGATAAACATCAACACATTGAACACCAAGATTTTGACGTGGAAAACCCAGTTAAGGGAAAAACCACGGGGTGATTAACCCAAGGATTATTCTCTATTAGAAGAATAAGAAAAATGAATGGCACATGCCAATTAGGGCTCACTTCCCGAGCACACTGCTCACAAAGAGGCACACTGCCTACAAGGAGACACACTGTCTACAAAGTGATAAGAATCACAATCTTGAACTGGAGAATGATATCTCTACCATGTCCAGATCAGTTCCATTTAAGCCCAAAAACCCTTGCTCTACCTTTCGCACTTCTCTTCGCTATGCCACACTCATCCACACAATCCACACATCAAAATGAATTCTCAAACACTTATTTATACAAGACATTGACTTAGGAACAATCATCTAAGTCATAAAACATCACAATAACATTCGCAAGGCGTGTAGAACATCCGGTCGGCCTGTTACAGGAAGAACATCAACAACTAGTAGCCATAACATCAAATCCAACTCTAACTTCAATGCGGACCGTCAACACGAACTAGATATGATCCAATGATCATCATAACCTTCCCTGAATCATCAAAAGCCTCCGCACTTCATCAGCTTACCAGAATTCTTCTCTTCATCATCCGGTACTTCAAGAACACAGTCTGTCGCCACTGTCATAATGCAAAAGGTACTTCTAGACCTCAAAATCATACACAACTCGAGATGACACATCACAAGGACATCCCAAACACTCCTTCCAATCTACAGATTAGAATAATACAATTCCAGACCTCACCGGACCTTTCTGTGATCCTCTGTCACCTCTGAACACTTGCCGGAATCAGTTCCACACAAACAGCCACAACTTCTTCAGATCTTCATGCAGACCTCTGAAATCTTAGCTGAAGCATCTCAAGACTCATATCTACAAACCCTTTAATCCGTATCCTCTGGTTCTTAACCTATACAGTACATTTGCCTTCTTCTCATCACTGTTCTTCACTGTTCCGGATGGAGATTGATTTCCTTAATAACAACAGCACACAACTCATCCAGACCTTCTTACTAATGCAATATGAGTAAGTTGACATCAATGACAACACTAGTTCACCTCATACTTGTAACACATGGAGCATCTGGTCAAGTGGCAACAATTGCCTGAAGCAGAGGCTACCTGGATTGCAGAGTCAGATTTCAAGAAACGAAGCATTGATTTTGCCTTGTTATCACCGTAGGTGACTTGACTTTCTTAGCGCAGGGGGAGTATGGTGTAGGAGCACCAAGGGTTTGGAATCCATGTATAAAGGGTCTAGAACCCATGTACATACCCTCGCATTTTGGTGTGATGTTGTGAATTTTCAAATAGGACAGAGCGGGAACATGCATTCGGTTCTAATAGCGTGGTGACCGACAGTGGCAGTGAGAGGAACTGACGGTAAGGAGTTAACCAATGCATATCAGTGTGAGAAAGACTATCAGGTAACCAAAATTGTGTTGGGCCGATAGCATATAGTCTCACCGATGGGATAGATTGGTCGGCAAGAGTATTGATATCGACAGGAGAATGGAAGGAGTTGCCGATGGAAGGAGTCTCATCGATGGGGAAGTCTTTTGCATATCGACAGGAGAAAAGTGAAGGTCTTACCGATAGAAGGCTTATCAGTATAACGAGTGCCATCGGTGGAGCCTTAAGAAGTCATGTCAATCAACAGAGTCACACCGATAGAAGGTGTATGTGGATATTGGCATGAGATACGTTATCGGAGAGAGTCTTCGAAAGTTATAGCGATTATTGGAGTCATAGCGATAAAAAGTGAAGTGCATGTTGTAACATCAGAGTATCGGCCAGAAATCTAGAGACGGTGCCGATAGCGGCAGTCTTACCGATGAAGACTATTCAAAGGTCATCAGGGAGAGATGACACATCGGTGGGAGAGATTCGGGATAGACTGATAGATGTTATCTCGCTGATAGGCGAAAAAACCAAAGCCGCAAACAGTTATTTCGGGGTGATATGCGTTATCAGAGAAGAAGGGAAAAACTATACCGACAGTGGAAGTCTAGACGATGAAAAAGGCATTGGTGAGATGAAGAATCTGTTTCGTCGATGAGAACCAAATAGATAGGAAACCCTAACCATCCGATAACAGACATGACAAATGGTATAAGAATTGTTCTTGGCTTTGAAAAGGGGTTCGAGTGGTGGAAAGATTGGAGAACATACATTGAATGTAATAGAGAAACTTTTGATAATAGAAACATTGACAGTTTGCATCTATTTGTATATTGTCTGTAGAATACTTGTATAATCCAGTTTGCAGTAGAGTAGACAGTTTAATTTCTATTACAGTCATGGAGGGTTATCAAGCAGAGACCTTGTTTCTTTTGTTTTTGTTTGTGTTAGTGATTGGGCTATCAGAGAGAGGCCATGTGAACTTGTACTAGGCGAGCTGTGCTATAGCCTGGCTAGTATGCAAGTTACAGTCTAAGAGACAGGGGTGAAAATAGAGTAGAAGAAGTTGAGTACCAAGCAATTAGAACCCTAGACCCAGAGAGGAGGGCTAATAATGGGCTCAAGAAGGCTATAAGCCTTGGAGTTGGGAATCTTGGAAGTAGTGAGGGAGAAGAAGAATTCCTCACACCAAGAAAGTAGTGTCTATATAGGAAATAATAGACAAATAGATCTTTCACCTCTGTAATAGACTGTTTAAGTTGAATTAGGCATTTTGGGGTAGAAAATGTCTATGAGCACTTGAATTGGTAGGGAGACTTGGGGTATGACATAGGTCTTGAAGTGTTGTGTCAAGATAGGAGTGACTAAACCCATAGGCCTCCCCATCACTATAATCAGCATCAAGGTCATAATCAAGGGCAATTAATACAAAACAAAGGACCAGTGATAGATAATAGAGGCAGCCAAGGATATAATAACGAAAATCAGAATCAGCCTAGGCCACCCAAAACATGGAACACTGGACCAAACAATGGTACTCTAGCTTCCCCTTTTGAGAATATAGATAATCATGATGCAAAACAGATGGCTGGCATCCAAATGGCCAATACAGCACCCAAAAATTGGTGTAGCTTTCACAATACCAATGCCCATGTTGAGCTTGACTGTCCACAGTTCCATTTAGCAGCCAACATTTTTAATATAGATGTGCAGCCTCCTACCTTTGAGTTTGTCATTCCCAAGGGTAATGAGGTAGTACCCTTAGGATATGATACAACCTTAGTCTCAGAAACATTTACCGTTGCAACTGCAGAAGAGAAAGAGGATGAAGAGTTAGAGGATGAACCATACTATTGTGAAAATCTTTATCCTGAATTAGCCTTTGTGTTAAACGCTTTTCAGTTTCCCTTTGAAATTGAAAATGAGGTGTTGATTGAAACAGAAGAGGTGTAGGCTTTTCAACAGACGAATAAAAACCACACCTACAATTTGAGGAACAATACTAGGCCAGGAGGACCTTTCACCACTTCCATTCCTCCTAACAACTTCAACATACCCCCAGATCAGAATGCCAGCAACAATCCTGCCATACTGAAATCTAATTAGCACACAAATAACGGAACAACAGTACAATAGAGACAACAAGATTAATGAGTTACTTGTCAGAGGAAATAAAGAAAATTAAGGTCAGTATACCTCTAAATGAATTATTGAAAACTCCAGGGATCAGAAATGCTTTTATAAAATCTCTGGATACATCAATGACAGATGAGGTTTCTGTTGATATAATTGTTCCTAATAGGGATTCACCACCTAAAGAGAAAAGTAAGAAAGTTGAGCTGCCTTCCAATACAAATGTAGTAATGTATGCGGATAAGAAGGATGCTCCTCCTTTCTTGTTAACAGTTAGATTGTGTGGGAATAACGTACACAATTGCATGGTGGACTCTAGTGCATCAGCCACTGTAATGCCCTTAGGAATATGTAAAACTCTAGGGCTGACTCCCACCAAATCTGCTAAGGTTGTCACACAGCTAGATAAAATTGAGGTTAGTGTGATAGGGGAACTCATGAACATTCAAATGCAATTAGCTTCAGACCCTAGGGTAAGCCAAATCATTGACATTCAAATAGTGGATATACCCGTAAATTATGGAATGTTGTTGAGTAGGGATTGGTCCAAGACATTAAACGGATATATGGCCACTGATTTTTCGCATATGTGGCTACCTTGGAGAGGTGTCCCAAACCAGATTAGAATAGAGGCAGAACCCAAGATGAACCATATGATAATAGAGTATAATCGAACAAACAAAATATTATATGCTGCTATTGAGCCTGGTGTCTATAAGATCACTAACAATGGGGTACAGATTGAAGAGATCATGATGTTGAACTTTAGAGAAAAACTTGTCAGCAATAGGACAACATTATTCATTGAGTCTGATGGGAACTCTTCGGATGAAGAAAGTAGTGCAATAAACAAATTTGGTGATGCCATTAGACAAGAGGTGGAAGAGTACATTAAACAAAACCTGCCAGTCCAATGTAAACTGTATAAGGACAGATGTAGAGTTCATGATGGGCCACATTCTGAGGAGAGTTGTAGAATATGCAAGGACATCATTGAACATGAATACAAAAAATGTATGAAAAGGGTAGAGCTACAAGGGGGAAGTGTGAATCCTGATCAACCACAAGGGTATTTGCAGAGTGGTGTAGATGCCTTGATTTCATATTTAGGAGAAGAAATAAAGGACAAGGGTAGTTGTCTTTCTGATTTACCAGCTAGAAATACACATATGCAAGTTGACCAAACAGAAATACCCATAAGTAAACAGGCCAACACCCCATAGGTGATAAAAGCGACAAAGCATGCCAAGATAAAAGGTCAGAAAAGTAAAGATGGCATGTGGATGTTAAAATGTGACAAGTCCAAATCAAAACAGGGTGCAGGTGCAGGTGTTGAACTCATAGATCCTTAGGGTAAATCACATCTGGCAGCATATAGATTACAATTTCCCTGTACTAACAATATTGCTGAATATGAGGCCCTAATTTTGGGACTTGTCATGGCCATCAAGAAAAGGGTGAAAACGATTAGAGTATTTTCAGACTCTGAATTAGTAGTCAGACAACTAAGGAAACTATATGCCTGCAATTACAAGAAAATGATTAGTTACAGACATAGGGTATGGGGTTTAATAGATTCGTTTGATGCTTTTAACATAGAGCATATCCCTAGAGAGCTGAACCACATGCCAGATGCACTAGCAGTTGCTGCTAGCACACTAGAACCCTTGACACTATCAGGATTGAGGTGATTTGCTATTGAATTAGTTAATATTCCTAGTATCCCAGACAATGTTACACACTTTCAGGTATTTGGAGGGGACCAGCAAATTATTGATTTTCTAAATTGTAACGAGGTATTTGAGGCCCAAATCATTGATGAGCAAGAAAGGCCTGAAATAACATGGGACGAAGAGGATATAATCAACTTGAAGAGTAACTTCGTACCCAAAGGAGTAATTGAACTCGAGCATATTTTTGACTTTGATGGGGTAATAAGACAGAAGGACTTACCCAGAATGGAAGGGGGTAAGTATGATCCACACAACTTAGGGACAAAGCAAAATCCACAAAACGTACTAATCGAAAAAGCTTGCTCTGAGAAAATTAGAAAAGAAGTTTTAGACGTTCTGAAAGAATACAAACACATAATAGCATGGACATATGAAGACTTGAAAATCTATGATATGTCCATCATAACTCACGTAATACCTTTGAGACCAGAGGTTAAACCATTCAAGCAAAAACAAAGACCTGTGAATGCCATTCTAGAACCTTTAATCTTTGAGGAAGTTAAAAAATTGCTGTCTGTTGGAATAATTTTCCCAGTCAGACATTTAGCTTGGGTTGCTAATCTAGTACCAGTGAGGAAGAAAAATGGAGACATCAAGGTATGCATAGACTTTAGAAATTTAAACAAAGCATCTAAAAATGATAATTATCCTTTGCCTCCAATGGATGAAGTGCTGCAAGCAGTAAACAGGGCAATGATGATGTCTTTTTTAGATGGTTTCTCAGGTTATAACCAAGTTTTGATTGATAGAGAAGATAGATTGAAAACCACCTTCACATGTAAATGGGGAAATTGTGTATATAGGAGAATGCCTTTTGGTCTGATTAATGCAGGTGCCACTTTTCAGAGAGCCATGGACATTGCATCCCGTGAGTTATCAGGTAAGTGCATTGTTGTGTATATGGATGATCTGACTGTGTATTCCAAGGATGCATCCACTCACACTGAAGATCTTAGAAAAATACTTAAGTGATGTGAGAGGTATGGAATTTCCCTTAACCCTAAGAAATGTATATTTGGGGTAACTGAAGGTAAATTACTAGGCCATGTCATTTCTAAAGATGGAATATCTATTGATTCGGATAGGATAGAATCAATAAAAAATTTGCAAATACCAAACAGTAGGAAAGAGTTAAAATCATTTTTTGGTAAAATTAACTTTGTTCGGAAGTTTATCACGGGTTTTGCAGAGATCGTGCATCCGTTAAATGCCATGTTGAAGAAGGATGCACAGATGGAGTAGACGCCTGTGGCTAGGGATGCATTCGAAGATATCAAGGAGGCAATTTCTAATGCTCCTGTATTGGCAAGTCCAAACTACACAAGCCCATTTTACATATACTCCTTTGCATCCTCTCATTCAGTCGCGGTTGCCTTGACACAAAAAGGTGAAAACAATGAAGAAAGGCCCATCGCATTCATGAGCGCACCTCTAAAGGATGCACAGTTGAGATACCTAGACACTGAGAGACAAGCATTTGCACTAATGAGGGCCGTGAAAAAATTTAGACATTACATTCTGCGCAGCCAGATCAAAGCTATAGTGCCAGACGTAGCAGTAAAGATGTTGCTGATGCAGAACGAACCTGGAGAAAAGAGAGCCAAGTGGATCACCACACTGCAAGAGTTTGACATGGAAATCATTCCCATGAAGCTAGTTAGAGGGTAGGCATTGGTACAAACAATAGCAAATATACATCCAGATTTGATAAAACAACAATATGTGCTGAATTCCCACGATGCATCAGACTGGTATGGTGATCTAAATACTTTTCTAATAGCTGGAAAGTACCCAAATAGGATGAAAGCTTCTCAGAGGAGAGCTTTGAAGATTAAAGCACAAAAATATATGGTGCAAGGAGGTCTTCTATTCAGGAAGAACCATGATGGAATTTATTTGAGATGTCTAAACAAAACTGAAGCGGATAAAGTGTTAACAGAACTACATGACAAGTATGGAATTGGTCATGGTTCCCATCTAGCTACAACACACAAAATATTGGGGGCGGGCTATTACTGGCCCACAATGTTCAAAGATACTGAGAGTCACATCAAAAGTTGCCACACTTGTTAGACTATAGCAGATAAGGGAAGAAATCAAGCCAATCCATTACAACCTATGATTGAATCAAGACCATTTGCACAGTGGGGCTTGGATTTTATTGGAGTCATCAATCCTCCATCTTCTGCAGGACAAATTTATACTGACGGTGACAGACTACTGTACAAGGTGGACTGAGGCTACCTGCTGCAAATTTTCCCCAACTGAGGTAGTTATTAAGTTTCTTGAAGAGAACATCATCACCAGGTTTGGAACTCCCTATTCATTGGTATGTGATAATGGCCATGCTTTCTCTTCTCTAAAGTTTTCTAAATGGGCATTTGAATACGGGATTGTTTTAAAGTTTTCTTCAAATTATCACCCTCAAGGTAATGGAATGGTTGAATCAACGAACAAAATTTTATTAGTATAATCAAGAAGTTGATTGCAAAGAGTCCTAGAGAATGGAATACTTTGTTAAAATATGCACTATGGGTAGATAGGACCGAGTTCAAAACAACTTTAGGTAGTACACCTTATCATTTAGTTTATGGGACTGATCCCATACTTCCAGTAAATCTGAGAATACCAATCTGGAAGTTTGCTAATGAGTACTTAGGCTTTGATAATCATAGGGAATCCAGGATAATACAAATGTTACAATTAGACGAGAAAAGAGGTCAAGCCATCGAGAAGTTTGCCAAACACCAAGTGGTTGTTAAGAGGTGGTTTGATAAAAGGGCAAGAGTCAAAACATTTAGGATATCAGACTTAGTGCTGTGCTGGAACAAAGCACATGAAAAAAAGGGGAGTCATGGAAAATTCAATAAACTATGGTTAGGTCCATTACAAGTCTCAGAAATAATAGGGGACAACACATTTAGACTCAAGACCTTGACATGGGAAGAGGTGCCATTAATAGTTAATGACCAACATTTGAAACACTACTTCCAGGCCTTAGGTAAAGGGCAGTCCATTTTTGTGTAATTTAGTGTAAGTAATGTACAGTTTTCTTTTGCCATTTTCTTTTGCCATTTTCTTTTGTAGGTTAGTTGTTTGTGCAGTTTTGTTTTGTTTCTTTCTTTTTATTGTTTTTTTTGTTTCTTTTTGCTATTTGTACAATCTGTCTGTACAATTTTTTTTGCTTTGTTTTTTGTTTCTTTTTTTCTTTTGCTTTGTTTGTACAGTCTGTTGTTTGGTTTGTTGTTTTTTCTCAACAGGGATATTTGTTTTACTTTAGAGTCTTAGGGAGCAAACTAACAACCATTCAAAATAGTATAAAATTTAGAATATTAAGGTTAATCATTTGCAATTTATGCATAACTTGTTGTGACTGTTATGAATGTAGAGAGTTGTCTAGCTTCTGAAATTTTGTATTCAATAAATGTGATTGAGAATTCAGAGAGGTTTCTCACGATGACACACCTAAAATCCTTGGGTTTGTTGAACCTACTAGTGTAGATATTAGGTGAAAAATCTGAGGTCACCCTTGCTACCATTACAATTCTCAGCTTAATTTCAACAAGTGCTCATACCTTGCATCATAAAGTTACAAATTGCTATATCTTGTGAAATCTCTTTCAAAAAATAAAAAAATATAAAATAAATATAAGTAAATAAAGAGGATTATACTAAAAATTTAGATTAAGCCATCTAAGTAACTCTACCGGGGCTATAGACGCTCGTTGGCAGTGGGGCTCTACTTAGGAGAATTTTAACGATAACCTTGCCGGGGCTATGGACGCTCGCTGGCAGCAAGGCTCTATCCGGTTGGCTATGAGGGAATATCCTCAACTACGTAGGCTAATGTTAGTCACTGATTTGTTCAACCGATCTTTGAGATGAGGATAATTAATCACATGCACATACTTAAACTGAAAATAAAAATTCATGCACCCTTATTGAATACCTTAAGTCTCAAGTTGGATAATGATTTGCAGGAAAGATGGTTGGAAGTTATGGATTTATTTCATTTAGTTTTCTTAAATGCTTTGAATTTAATTGTTTTGTTTGGTTGCTAGTTGTTGTGATGTTCACAACACGCCCCATTTTACTCCTTAGCAAAATGAGGACCCCCTGCTGTTGCTTTGCTTTTTTCTCTTTTGGTTTGTTGCTCTGCTTGGTGGTAAAGGGAAAAGAGAGTTAGATTTGCAAACTTTGTTAAAAATAGAGAAAAAATACATTTTTAGTACCAGTGCATGATATGGTTGGATTCCTTGTGGAAAATGAGCTAGGGTTGCTTTTTGAACCATCTTAAAATTTGCCATATTTTGCAAGTTATGATTATTTTGGTAAAATGAACATTCAGGTTTGTAGATCAGGTTTTGCATGATACATAGTCAGTTATAGGTCCTCCTCCTTATAGGCATCTGGTTAAAATTTTGAAATATACATATAGGATGGATTTCAGGTTAAAATGAATTGATGTTTCAGACCCACTTTGTATCTCATGGTTGTATGTTTTGCAGGGAGTATGCAATGCACTTATACAATGGCAGACCCAAAGAGTTATTATACGATGGTAAAACATTATATGTTTGGCACAATCTATATTTCATACATACATTATAACATTACAACAAAGTATACATTATGTAGATGCAAAGGGATGTTGGGATGAATTAAAACATTGTATATTTCCCACTTGCATATCCAGGGATGCAAGTGCTTGCGTTCATCGATATAACTTTCAATATTGGAGTGCCTTGAACTTGTCTCCCCGATGAGTATAGTCTCTCCGAGGTGCTGTGGCCATCGGTATAACATTTGATATCGGTGGAGTTTGAAATTGTCTCCCCAAAGGGAAGTTTCTCGCCAAAGGAAGCTCATTGGCATAACTATCTTATCGGCAGTGTTTGGTTTTGTCTTGGCGATAAGGAATCTCACGCCGATAGAAGAAAGGATATGGGCCCATCGGCGAAACATAGCGATCGGAATGAAATGATAATCCTTCACCGATAGAGCAATCTCACGCCACTGATAGCGCCAAAGGGGGGGAGGAAAGGACTTAGTTGATCAAAGGGGTTGCATATGTATTGCCATCGATATAACTTAACCGATTGGCCAAGTTTGGGATTATCACGCTGACAGCAATGGTTACTTCGATGGAGCCTTGGGTGGTGATCGGTAAGAGTTTAGCCGATGAGTTTGCATCGGCCAAACGATGGCTATCGGTGGGAAATGTTTTGACCGCACTGATGGAAGGAGGTCAGCCCGATGAAGGAAAAGACTTAGCCAAATGAACAGGCGACATCGGCATAACATTGGAAATCAACCAATCAATTTTTGTTCTCACCGACAGCATATCTCACATCGATGGGTGGGAAAGGGCAGAGCGATAGCATTTTGAACACGTTTTTGAGGCATTTTTGGGCCCGTTTTCTACATTTTGTACGGTCATGCCTTAATTCAACCGATGTTTCAGTTTCCTACTATTTATTAAGTAAAGTGATACTTATTGCTCATCTATTTTTTTGCAGGTTTGTAGTTGAGAGAGGAGCTGAAACTTGATGGCAGTGACATCATAGAAAGGAAATCAGATCTCAGGAGCAAGAGAAAATAAGGATAAAGGATGAGGAAGTCAAAGGTCTTCAAATGAAAAGACAAAGTGCAGCTGAAAGCATCATCACAGCAGACAGCATAAGTTATTGTTAACCTACTAGGCTTACCAGGAGGGCATATTTTGCCTAGATTGGATGTATGCTCAGAGGTATTTTGGGAAACTGGTTCACCAGCATTTATTGTTGTAACCAGGGGTTTGAACCAGTGTTTAAACTAGGGTTTTTTGGGCTGTGTTGAGGCCAATCAGAAAGTCTATATATTGTGCCTTGATACACTGTAAAACTTTACACAGGGGCTACTTAAAAGTTTGTAGTAGCAAATTTTTGTAGAGAATAGCATTTAGAATAGAGGGACCTTTGAGTTTAGAAGTAGAAGAAGGAGGTCGCCTGTGTCTGCAATAAGGAATGCGTGGAACATCTGGCTTCCTTACTGTATCTGTAAAGCTTGTAAGTTTTCTGTAATTTGATCAATGAAGCTAAGAGTCATTCAGAGATTGTAAATCTTATATGACTGTCTATTTCTAATACAATTGAATCTGGAATTCTGCATCTATCCTCTGAGTGTTTTCTGGTTCTTCATTGTGTTTTGAAATATTTTCTCTTAGAGCTTGCAATCTTAGGTGTATGTTCGTGAAAACGCTCAGAGCTTACATTTAAGGTTTTTTTTATCTGTGGATTTGATCAAGTTACTGTATGATTTATATAGTGCATAACAGAACAATTAGATCCTTCGGTAGATTTAAATGAAGTTTAGATTAGTTCTCTCTAACTTTTCCCAACCCATTTGAAATACTTAACTTAAAACGTAGAAATTTAAAGGAAACTGTTTCATACTTGAAAGAAGCATGCATAACAGAGTTAACAGTAGACAATTTTCATAAATATTTAAGAGGAGAAAGCTGTAATAATCTGAGAAGTTTTGCAGCACAAGTATAAGTTTATGCAAAAGGAATGAACAACATATTGACATTTATTAATCTTTTGCATAGTTTGAGTCCAGTAAACCAACAAGAAACCCTAAACTACGTAAGGCCCCTTGAACATTACAGCTTCACATCAACCAACTGAATTTGCCCAACAGGTCAAGACCTGACCATATTAAACTTGGGATTAAGCGAATCTTAACTGATTCCTTCATATCTTTCAAGTCAGTTTTGGCTCATTTTATGTGAATTTTGACTAATTGTTATGATTGCATCAAAACAATCACCAATAGACACTTTTGAGCATCTCTGATAGAAGTTAGGGGTTATTTCCCCACCTTCTCTTAACTAGATGCATAAGTGTGTGCATCTGTCCAAGAAGCATTTCAAGATACACTTTTGGTCCTGGATTGATGTTGAAGGCTACCTCTTAGGAGGAGTAGGTAGTGATACTATTGGTTGGTGTAGTCAGACGGAGCATATCTTATGACCTTAAGGGGGAGAGTGTAGAAAAAGTGAGAGCAGTGGAGATAGAGCAGATACTTGCTGGTGTTAATGTTGTTTCCCTTTTCCATTGGCATCAAAGGGGGAGAGAGTTGAAGAGATTGAAAAACCATTGTGCAAAGAGGTGTC